>JAPTHN010000107.1:412802-1104679 GCA_026936325.1 Platynereis dumerilii | reverse complement strand
ATGAAATATTGTATGGAGAATGTTTGTGCATGTTCATGGCAAAAAAAGGCACAAATATGTCTAACCATCTCAGTATCTCAGATAGCATCCACACAGTATCTGGTGCAGTGAGTGGTACTCTGAGTTTGCCTGTGTAACGAAGACTTGTCCTGTTACTTATTTGTCCTGTTACGCAATAAAAATGACGGAAGCTGGTTTTACATTCTAGTTTTCTAGTCATTTTTCATGTTTCTAACAAGTTTCTTGCTTGCCAAATACACTCCACATGGGTTCCATACCTGTAAGTTCATGATATTTGCTTTATGGCCAACTTTGGCAAACGATCCAGACTAAAAAATTAACATGCAAGGACTTTTTAAGGAGTTGCCATTAGAACATCTATCCTATCTACACTGTAAGCATAAAACGAGGGGGCAGCGGGCAGCTGCCCCCTAAACATCCGGCAGGCTTGTAAATTAGCATTTAATTTGAGCAAAGATCTGAAAAATCGAGCCTTACAGACCCAATGATGAACTACCCCCTCCCCCATTATATATATCACCTCTCCCACACCATGTACACATGGGCTATCCAACTACCTAAATAACTACCATTCTGCCTGTCTGTCTATGTGGATCTATATCAGGATCTATCTATCTATCTTTCCAATGTTAGTGCTGAGAATCGGTTGGAAAATCCATAATTGATTATTCGGTTATCTGGCCGATTGATTATCGATTTATTGATTATTTTCCCTCAAGTTCAATTTTTTTTTCATTAAATTTTCTATAAAAAGAAATAACATAAAAAAGTTTCTTGTCCATTGTTGTTTGAAACTGTTATTTCTCAACAGTTTCTGTCGTTCATATATTTATGAATTTATGAATAGCTGACTTAAGTTTTCAAAACAGGATACATCAACTTTACAAATGGGATTCTTTTTTTCTCCTTTCAATTTCATGGGCCTATCATGGCAATAAGAGTGGGCCAGTTTTTTATTATTTATATTAAGCCCAGGCTTAGGCCTACACTTTAGAAACGCTTCATCGCCCATAGATGCGAACAAGATCCTCCGGAGTAATTTAATCTTTATGGTGCAGTAACACATCCTCCAGGGCATGTATATATATGATGTCATTTCTATGAGAAACAGTTCATGCGTTGCTTAAACTTGAAGTTACAGTCCTTGTTATATTTACGTGGAGTCTCAAGTTCTTTTCTATGCTGTTGAACTGTGTTGTCATAGATGACTGTATTCTAGCATTGCAATGTATGTAAATTAACTACAAGCTGTGATGTCATTTTAAACTGGGTCAGATTTCCCGGCTTCTAGCCAATGTGGATCCCCCAAACCTGAGCGTCACAGTTTCAACACAGTGTCAGAGTGAAAATTGGGTCTGGGAAAACCAATCCAAGTTCACGGCTTGTTGGCCAATGGGCTGCCAGAACAATTATATGTCACATAATCTATGTGTTTACGAAAATTTTCTAAGCCTTTTGTTTATCGCAAGGTCTCTTGAAGTTTAAAGTTTAAAGTCGCAAGTTTGCAGATTAATCAAAAAACTCTGTGGGGATTATAACAGTTTCTACTGTGAATGCTCATGAAGCTGCCATTTAGTCAGATAAGACTGGTGATTGCCAATGATAGATCATTGGGACAACAAATGTAATGCTTCCTTCTACATGTCAATGTTTAAACTGTGATGCTTACTTTTACTGTAAGCCCATTGGCTGGCAAGCTGCGATAATGTGGTTGCAGGGGCTATCCCATATAAAATGCTTACTCTGACACTGTGTGAAACTGTGACGCTCAGTTTTGGAGTATCCACATTGGCTAGAAGCCGGTAAATCTGACCCAGTTTAAAATGACATCACAGCTTGTAGTTAATTTACATATATTGCAATGCTAGAATACAGTCATCTCTGACATCACAGTTCAACGGCATAGAAAAGAACTTGAGATCCCAGGTAAAGTCTAACGAGGACTGTAAAGTGCTTGCACGTTATTTTTTGGCTTTGTTCCACAGGCCATAGACTAGAATATCTGAAATCAATCAAGTTTACACTTGATGCAATATGTTACAGCCTAATTGGTGATTGATCTTTGCAAAGTTTAATATTCTTACAATTGTACCTGGTATACCCCTCAGTGGCTAATTCACACCTTTTGAGGTCTTAGGGTTTCTCTCAAGACTGTCAGGTATCTACTGCATCAAATAAGCAATTGAAATTCACCAATCACTTCTATGGTGTAGGAAGAAATAGAATTTGATGTGTTAATTACATTTAATAGAATTTGATGTGTTACATTTAATAGAATTTGATGTGTTAATTACATTTAAAAAATATGAATTTTGCAATTCAGCATCCTCTGAAGCCCATTGATCCACTCTTTAGTGTGATTCACGTTTGTTTTCCCCTATTCTTGAACAAGAAAGAGTTGTTTTTTTTCGCGTAACAGGACATGTCCCTGTTACGAAATTCTCTGAAATTCAACTAAACAGTGGTGGCACTGCAGAAAGTATATATGTATATCGAAAGTAGAGTGCTAATTAGTTGTAACAGGTGTTATTGATCCAGTTACTTCTTTAAAGCGCGTATAGAAGGTAATGCAAACAGAATATTTGTCCTGTTGCGGTCAATTATTTGATTTAATTGTCAAGCACATCTTAGAGCAACAAAAAATATAATTCAGCCTTGGTTACAATTATAGCTAAATGTATTAAGTATAGTTTAACAGCTAAATTTTGAAAGTTTTCTAAACTTCCAGAGTAGCTTAAGCATTCTAAAGAATTGTCCTGTTACCACATGTCTGGCTTGGACTTTGAAGTCTACATTGCGACTAAGTCATAGCAGTGTGGCCAACAAAAATAGCACAGAAAATAAGTGTCTGCCTTATTTGTGTAGTTAGTAGCCAAAAAGTAGATATTTCATCATTACTTTTACATCGACAGAACTCAGAACCCTAATTGTCCTGTTACGTTTTTTAAAGATTGAATTTTAAAAAAATCAAATATATGTGTATGGGGAGCTCCAACAGCCTTTGTAAGGTGACCCAAGCAGGTTATATTTCATTAAAATATTCAATTTTGAGGATCCAAAGCACCTTGGAAGTCGGAAATGGCAAAATATGAAAAATGTTACGTTTTTAATATTCCAAATAAATAGTCATTCATAAAAACGTGAAGCGTTTACAGCCTTAAGAATATTGATTTCATATGGGCATATGATTATCTGAAATAGATTTCATAATTTCTTGGCAAAATTCCAAACATTCTTTTTGACAGCTTTTTCCAGAAAAGATGCCCCAACTTCGTGGCCTTACCCATATATGCTATTTTTCACAAACTAGATGCAGTATAATTAGACCTGATTAGCAGATTGCTTGTAGTGATTATTGTGTGTTTGTGTACAACTGTTTTGTGTTTCTAATCCGACTGATCTCAATGACGGTTTCAGATCAACGCTTCTTCTCCCTTCATAAAGATAAACACCTGGTGTTTATTTTAAAACACTTCTAGAGTCAAAGACATGTTGAAGTGTTTAAAAAGTGTAACAAGCTCATTAAGGTGTTGTCGTGTTTATAATTTATAAACACCTCAACATGTTTATCTTTATGAATATAAACACTTCAACATGTTTAAAAAGTGTAACCCAGAAAGTGTTTATTTTGGTGTTAAAATAACAACACTTGTTTTTAGAGTGCTCTCTTACAACCTATGTACACCATAAAATGCTGGATGAAAAGACATGGTAAAGTAGAAAAATTTAAATAAGTGAAAATGGGTGTTGAAAAAGTATACACCCAGTCTGAGACCAGACTGCTTCCTCCCCCCTCCCCTTGCTTGAACAAAAAGTACCACATCATAAGGTTCCATCATTTGGGTGCTCCTAAGACAGATGGGAAGTCCAATAGGAAGAAGAAGAAGCTCCCTCAGATAATTGTGCGAGCTGTGCGGGCTGTCTGATTGATTTTAGCATGAATTAGAATCATAGTGGGGGAGATAGAAAATGATGATAAAAAATGACTTAATTGCTACACACTCTGTATATAGGGGCACCCCATGGTCTGTTATACCAATTATCTGTTATGCAGCAGGCGCCCGGCTGGCTGGCAGACTGTCAGCTAGGATGTTTCCAGCTGGCAAAGTTGTCAGCTGGGATCCAATTTTTGGCATCCAACTGATGAAATTTGCAGTCAGGTAATGAGAAAGCAGTTGAGGTGGCTGGCTGGGAAAAAAAAAAGATTTATATCATCTGGCTGGGAGCTGCTGAATGACGCTTGAGCTGGCTGGCAACCCAGCTGGCAGCATAACAGATATTTTTCTCCCAGTTGCATAAAAAATTAATCTAAGTGTCACAAAAGATGTACAACCAGGAGCTTACACTGATATGGGCATTATAATAACACACTGTCGTTTTAAACATATTTTTTAATGACTTCATGTAATTTCAATTATGCGATGATAATACGATTTGCGCCCCTGGAAAGACACTATCAGATTTCAGCAAATTTTAGCTACTGTCCGTAAGTATGGGTTAACCGCAAAAAAACAGACATGATCAGACTCGAAAATATTAAAAGAGGGCATTGCGGCTTGTCTATGGCAAAAATTTCACATATAATGAACTTTTAAACAAAGCAAAATCTTGCAGCATTGAAGTAAAATTGAAGAGACAATTAGCAGAAGAAGTCTATAAAGCTGTCCACGGTTTGGCACTCCCATATATCTGTGATATGTTCCAGCTGAAAAACACCTCTTATAATTTTAGATCCATCAGAATTGATCAGACTCACTTTTACACACAAACTCCTGGTTTTAATTCATCGAGGCAAGAGGGAGTCAGACCGGGGAACAGCTTACCACCACACTGCCAAAATGCCAAAAATACTGCTGCTTTTAAAACTTACATTAACTCTTATATCAAATGATTTTAATGTCAATGTAGTTTTTACTTTGTGCTCTATATTGTGTTTTTAACTGCCTATTTTTACATTTTTACATTTTTGTTCTCATGTTCTCATTAATTGTTATTTTATGTCGGTAAAAAAATCCCTTGCTGATTTATGTTTCTTTTGTAAATCCGACTTTAAATAAATATTACTTACTTACTTACTTACTT
This sequence comes from Platynereis dumerilii, assembly GCA_026936325.1. Classification (NCBI taxonomy): domain Eukaryota; kingdom Metazoa; phylum Annelida; class Polychaeta; order Phyllodocida; family Nereididae; genus Platynereis; species Platynereis dumerilii. Next base: position 1,099,576 of record JAPTHN010000107.1, on the reverse strand, counting down.
ACTTTTTTTGTCGTGAGGTGCCCCTGTGTATAATCCCTTCCTTCAAAATGCCAATTTCATGTTGGAACAGTCTACTCTGAGGTATAGAAATTGGGACTGTTTGCCTGGGTGTAACAATAAAATTCCTAAGTGGCTGTTAAATGTTTGAATCCAGGTAGGTTATAGGTGTCGCCACTTGTGGCATGTTTGACAAGGGTGACTCTACAAGCTTCTCCACAGCCTTTGTTCAAAACCCTTCCTGCTATGTATGTGAAGGAATTATAAATACTCGGCTTTTATTAAATTGAACATTTTATGGTGATACACCATTTCTATCAGCTACTTCAGCTGTAAAACATTATAGGACCTCTCTGGTGTTGGATGAAAATTGAAAATTGCCGATATGTTAGTCAAAATTAGTGATTTGAGGAATCTCTGTATTCTGTCAAGACAGTGTTCCAGATGACCACGAAATTTTCATGTGTGTGGCTTTTACTGCCTGATTTAGTACTCATGGATGATTGTGTAGTTATTTTCCTCAATGATATGTTGGACTATTTGCTTTTCGAAATCAGACTGTCCCTCCACTGTGTGGAGGCTTAATATCCAGAGGGACAGGTTAATGCATTTCATTACCATCATTTAAATCATGATTTTCCTTGAGTGATCTTAATCACGTTTTAAATCTATGATTTAAATCAAATGATTTAAATCAGGCAAAACTGTCTGCTAGGGTGCTTCTTTTGCCCCAACTTGACCAGAACCCTGTATACTTTGTTTTTGTGGGTGAGGTTTGTCAATAGAAGTAATCATGCCAAATTTCAAGATATTTTATTGATGCCTAGGTGTAGCACATCTGGATTGAAATTTGTCAAATTTCCTTAAAATTGTGTGATTTCCTGAGAATTACTAGGTTATCTATAGATCATATTTTTTTCGATAGCCTTGAACATTGTTTAAGAAGACTTCTGTGTCAAAACAGCATTTTCCATCCATATCTTACTCATTTCTAAATTTAACATCCGATTAAAGGCTCAGCTTAGGTTCAGGAAGGCACTGTAGGTGGCAACACTGATTACATCGTCTCATAATGTCATAACATTATCATTATTTGTTGATAACAAGGCTGGTTTAGTATATATGGCATATTATACGACAAATAAAATTATTTTTCCCCTGATTACATGGTTACCTTTGTTAAAAATCAAACTTTTTCACTTCTTTGAATGCCTTTATCCAAATAAGGCAGTATCTAGATAGAAACTAGAATTTCGATCATTTAAATGAGTCGAAAAATAGGAAGTTGCCAAGAGTTTCAAGACACAGTGTTGAATGTACACATTAAATCATTTACTTGTGACACTAGCAGTCACTTAATTAAAGTTTTTTAATGTGCACAGTACCCCATATGGTAAAAGTGTGAAGGACATTTCTGAAGTTTTAAAGGCCTATACAAAGATGTCAATCATCAAATTCAGCAGTTCCTTGGGATATTCCTTTTGCGCAGCATTCTAAGTAATGTAAAGACACTAGGATTAAGTATTTGTTTTACAAGATACTGTGTCTACAATTCTTCACGAAGGAAACAGGTCTTGTTGAGCTTCATAGCGCATGGGGAAGATATTTGAAAAAAATTACTCAGAACTTGTTTTACCTTTCTGTGAGAGAGCACATACTTCCTGTCAGCCCCAAATAATATGACTTTGGAAATATTTAATGCTATGTGGAATTTAAAGCGTTACATGTACTGAAATAAAACGTCAAGAGAGGAAAGACTCCTGCCACAGTGGTAGGGCACAGGACCATGAATATGTACAACATTACATATCAAAATTAGGAGAAAATTTATCCCAACAAATGTCATTCAGTGATTTAAATTCATTCACCTATCATATTGATGACCCTGGCAAATGGTACCTAGTACTCAGCTGACCTCCATCTTTCCCAAATGGTGTCTGTACTTCATTATGTATGTTTAAATCTGACTATCATGCAAACCATGTTATCTCTTGATTGGCTATTTGTTTTCTTTTCTCTCGAAATTACGATAAATGACAAAATTTCAATTGCAATGTTCTACACCTAGGAATTCTTCAAATTTCATGAAATTTAAGAAAAATGGTCAACATTGATAACCTCACGACCAGGTTGGATCCAGAAAACATTTCAATTTTGGGGGGAAGAAGGAGCACCCTAATACATCCCCCTTGTAAGTTGTCATGTTCTTAATTGATAACCATGTTGTTTTGACCTGATGAAGTAAAATTATGGTATAAAACATTGATCAAGTATTGGTTTGTAATATATTGGATTGTTTTACCTTATTTGTGTAACTTTTATGGATGGAAAATATCAAAAAATCTACCTACTGCAATAAAATTTGTAAAAATTCAATATAAAAATGAATCAATCATGAAATGATGTTGATGCCCGGATAACGGGCGTCCCACTTGTGTATTGGGAGTAATGCCAAAACTATGGGATGTATAATTTTTATTTTTTGGACATTATTGTATCTTTTATCCCAATTGTGCCTTTTAGGGGTTCAATACACATGAGAATAATACTTTTCTAATAATGATTGAAAAATGTGAAAAAATAGTTATTTGTGTATTTGGTGTCAAGCCAAAACTATGGCATATATATTTATAATTTTTGGGTCAATATAGTATCTTTTATCCCAGTTGAGCCTCTTTATAGGTATAATACCCATGACATAAATACTTCTCTCACAATCATGAAAAATGTGAAAATGTTTTTTTTTGTTTCTGGGACAGAATTAAAAAAACTGCTGTACTTTTGACACTGAAATTTGCATATTGTTTGCATTAAATACCCAAGATGCGTTTTTTGTGGGTCTCAATGCTCTGCAAAAGTTTAACGGACGACAATTTACCAAAAATATTGTTGTTAAATATGCCAATGACACTGCAATTATTGGGAAAATTCTCAATGATGACCACAGTGACTATCTTGATCAAGTAAATGACTTAGTACTGTGGTGTGATGACAACTTTCTCAATGTCAAGAAGACGAAAGAAATTATGTCAGATTTTAGGAAAAAAGAAGCAGCTGTGAATGAACTTGTTGTGAAATCTGAATGTGTGGAAAGGGTACATGATTATAAATATCTTGATATGGTCATTGATGATAAGCTGAATGGGTCAGAGAACTCACAGCTGGTGTACAAAAAATGCTTACAAAGAGTTCATCATATCTGTGTGTTAAGAAATATCAACATCCATATGTTCCACTGAATAATCACAAATAATAAAGTACAAAAGTGAGTCCGAATAGAGACATTGTTTGAGTACAATATTTCAACCTTTATTTATCAACATCGACCAGAAGATCTTGACCTTCATGTACAAATCAATAATTGAATCTATTCTTTGTTTTTCCATCACCACCTTCTATGGTAACATATCCTATCAGCAGAAAAAAAAGTTGAAGAAAATTGTTAGAATATCAAGAAGATTAGGGGCTGACTAGGGTGATGCAGATTGCGCATTAAAAAAAAAACTTTTGAATTTTCAATGGGGCACCCCCCAAATGTGTACCAATATATGAAAGAAAAATTCAAGAAAAATTTGAGCCAAATCGGACAAATTTTAGAGGGTGTTACCGCATTTTAAATATAACATTGTATTGCAATGGGCGAAATCCTAATTTTATGGGTGGTAGGTGAATGAAGTTTTGCCTACCACAAGTTTGATGGTAATTTTTTTCTTATTTAAGCTTTCCACATTTCTCATCACAATCCACTCATATTTTGCCAATATGCGGTCATTTCAGGCCTCAGGGTCCTCCTAAAGCAAAAAATTTTGACCGATTTTTACAGCATTAAGGTTGGACGCGGTATTGAATAACATAACCTGGAATATTGTTACACACATTCAAGTTACCCCATCTTATTAAGCAAGAAAAGAGCTTCAATTTGAATACCAACATTGCTATGTTCTACAGTATTACATCAGTGCTTCGAATATTGGGAATTTTCGCAAATAATTGTGTATGACAAATGAGCTAATTCAACCGGGTCAGATGGACCGAGTATAGCAGTGTTGGTATTCAAATTAAAGCTCTTTTCATGCTCCATCTATTTAAGTAACTTTAATTTCTGTGACATTGAAACTGGTAATGTTATTAAATACCGCAAATTTGGTAAATTTTTACTATTTTATCTTTGTAAGTCTAGTGGTAGCAGCATGGAGAAGTAAAAAATAATCCATATTTGCTTTGATCCTGTGTTGTGACAACTAGCCCCAAAAATTATGACCATGTCGCATTGTTTTGGTGCATCAGGTATAGTTGAACTCGCTACATGCCAAATTATTGGATATTTTTGCATTGAATACTAATGTTAATTTTCATAATGCGGTAGCTGCCTCTAATTTTTGTCCGATTGAGCTCAAATTTCTACTTAATTTGTGACCTGCTCCACCAAAATGGGTTCAAAGTCGGCCTCCTGTCATATTTAGGTATGAAAATGACTTTATTCTACTGGAATTGAGCTTTAAAATGATGTTTAGTATGTTTTGATATCTCGATCCAATCCAAAGATATGGCACCTCAAACATCGATGATACGAAACATCAAACTTTGAGAAAATGGCATTTGAATTTCCCGCCATTACAATGAAAGAACTAAGAAAATCAGGAAGGACATCCAATTTTGATAATTTAAAATCAATTTTTGGTTAAATGGTCTTAAATATTCAAAGAAAATTACTTTTGCTAAAACGTGGTACCAACAGCTAAAAAACATAAAATGTGACGTTTTGACACATTTTGCTCATTTCTGAGAAATATATAATGCCTACTTTGAACTCATGTTGGTGGAGCAGGTCACTTTTTTTTTCATATATTGGAACAACTTCAGGGGGTGCCCCATTAACATTTAAAAAATTCACTTTTTTGCATCACCCTAGTGCTGACGTCGTGTCTCTTATTGATCTGTATGACAAATATGTAATTGAGCAGACAAAAAAGATTATGAAAGACGAGAATCACCCACTGCACTTAAATATATTTCACTGAGATCAGGCTGAAGACTGGCACTGCCTAGAATAAGAACTACTCGTTTCAAAAACTAATTTGTTCCATCAAGCATCAAATTATATAGCCATCACATTAATCTAAGGAATGCATGATATATGTATGAATGTATCCCTGTATGACTGTGATATTTTGAATGTAATTATATGTATGAATGACTATATGAATGTATGAGCTCGCTCCACAAGAGTTTCTCTGTCTGAGATCAATAAAGTATATCTTATCTCTTATCTTATCTCTTAAATATGAAAAAATACCAATATTTCAAACCTGCATGATTCAGTCAATTTTGGAGTAAAATCTATGAAATTTTCCAATTAGGTGTCTAACTTATGCCTCTTTAAACATCTCAACTCAGTTGGAATGTTGGTCCTATGAATATTTACAAAAACCGAAAAATTAGAAAAAATCCCAACATTTCTACGTGAAAAGCCAAAATTGTAATGGGTAAATTATTTAACTTTAAAGCTTAGTAGTAGTTACACACACTATGGACTAATATTCACAGCCATTGCATGAGTTATTGCAAATTTTTCGATTGAAATTTATGGTTTAAAACGCAAAAATTTGTTAAAGTGTCTATTTACTCTCCATTTCATTCTAATACCAGTCGTTGACATTTTTTTTGTCAAAATAAACCTGACATGTTTCACATCATCATCATACTAATTTTGAACAATATGAACATTTTTATTCACAGCAGAGGTCAATAATAAACATGAAAGATTTTCAGATAATCATACATCAGTCAATATTTGGCCCTGTTCGATCAAATTTGCCACAATAATGTCTAAATTTGACTTTTTGTACCACTCCTCATCAAATATTATCAATAGGAAATATTTATATGACTGGACTTTCAAAGCTTTAAGTATATTAAAAAACATTCATTTGTTTCTTAATATTTTAAAACGTTGACACTAAATCTTTAACTCCTAATTATTATAACTTTATGCTAATGTGGCAGCGTAAAATTTGCCGATTATAACATTGATGCTAGACATTTTTACTTTCATGATTATTGGTTAGGACAGAGGGCAGCAGCTCCTAGCTCTGTCACTCTCCTCAAGGCCACTAGGGAATTGACCCAATTTTAAAGGCTTAAATGCCTGAGTGACCACAATGATCACTCTCAGTTTTGTCTCAGTTGTTCTCCAACAATGATCACTCTCAGTTTTGTCTCAATTGTTCTCCAAGCAACATTGCTTATCAAAACTTTGCATTTATTGCATTGGCTACCTTTGACATGTTCAAGGTATGTGTCTTCAAGCATATGTCCACTGGGTTTAATCATAAAAATAGTGTCGTTAACTACAGTGGTCCCTGCCAGGAACGACCTCCTAATGAGCGACCATACCCCCATATACGACCATAGACCTTCTGTATTAACCCTTTTCTTCATAAATACCACCCCAATAAGCGACCAACCTGTCTAACGCGACCAACGACCGCTAAATTTACAAAAAATGGTTCATTTTATCCTCATATGCGACCAGGAATTTACCAAAAACGACCGTGATGCTAGAATGAAGCCACGATGTTTTGCGCAGTTCTGTTCTTACATGGGCAGCAATTGATTGCTGACGATTAAGTATGGTTAATCTCCACTTCATTGGAGTGCACTCTTGCTTCAGTTGAGTCAATTGCTGCTTCAATTGAGTCAATTGCTGCTTCAATTGAGTCAATTGCTGCTTCTTTTGAGTAAATTGTTGTTTCAGCGGCTCACAATGCCAATTGACATTCTGACACCACTGACCCCCACAAACTGGACATTTTGGATTGTACTTCAAGTTAAAGTGTGGATTACGCATAAGGTGATAGTGAGTTGTTTGAAATGAAGAGTGGCTGGACTGGGTAGGCCTATTTGTCGTACGAAATGCCTTTTATTTATTTTTTATGGAATTAAACGTGGCATATTTAAGCTTCTAATCACGTTTTGAATTTAAGATAGGTTTGTTACTGCTACTTTTTAATATGCGCCCTACTAATTAGCTGTTTTGTCAGTAAGCACTTGCCCCAGGTGAATAGATTTGCTCCTGGGCGACCCCAGTGGCGACCAAGGCAGAAAGATATATAAGTTGATGAATATCTGCTTCACATGAGTCGTTTTGGTATCGTTTTAAAAGAGATAATGAGAACAATCACAAGAAGCTATTTTGCTAAAAATATCGGCGACCAACTTGATAGCTTGGGTGACTAAGTGACCAATCACTGAAGATTCACTGACAACACAGCAAGCTAATAGATATGATATTTAGTGAACTTTTTCACTCTCTTGCTATAGCTTAATTTAGATTGTGAGTTCAGAGACACAATTGAAAGCTTACCAGTAGAATAAAGTTAGGAATGCATACAGGTACATTTATTGCATTTGCTAAGATATGAATGCAGGAAATACTTAATGAATGAGGAAATTGTTTATGTTATTTAGTAATTTTTTAAAGTTCAATCTAATAGGAGACTACTTTGTAGCAATGATTTATATTGGTCTCTGCATTATGACACCATCCCCCCCCCCACAGGAGTGAGGCGGTCACTGTCTCCTGTACCATGAGACAAGACAGTACCCCGAGGAGAGACCGCACCCCCACAAGAGACCGCCTCACTCCTGCAGAAGGGGCGGTCTCATAACGCAGGGACCACTGTATATTTTTACATTATGTAATGGTCTTGACCAGTCTGTTATGGCAAGAAACTACAGATTCATTTGTAGAAAATATATGGAATTAACCCGGATTTTGTGATGAAATCTAGTCCAAATGTTATAAGTCAGACGATAAAAAAGAAATATTATACAAAGGTGTTAGAAAATGACAAATATATTGGCGTTCAGATCAAAGAACTTGTATTTATTAGAGATGCATTATGTGAGGAGTTTAATTAAAGTTATTCAGAAATCTGTGATATAATTGAGTTTTTAGCTACAGGGTAATTTTATTTTTATTATGTTTATTTGTTTTTAAATTGCTTTATTTGTCTTTTATTGTTATGTTTATTTCTAATTATTTTGTAACTGTATATTTTATATACAAATAAAGATTAATAATAATAATACTCTTGAATGTCATGGTCTAATTAATCAATATAAAAATAAAATTGTGAATGGTGGACGCATTGTTCTTATTAAATGTGAATTAAAAGGCAAATGAATTACTTTTAATCTTGAATCCTCAATCTTTGAATCATTACGATCAAGGAAATGCAGTTGTTAAAATGGAAAAAGTGCATTGCTGAAATTAGGAATTGTCTTTAACTTACAGAGAAAAGAAACCACTCCTCATTGGCAGTTCATAAAAACTTTATACATCCCCAAGTATTTAGTCTGAAAAATGGAGTTGAGTTGGGTGTCATAATTTCTGAAAAGTGTTGTTTTCTCTCCAATACAAAGGGCACCTTTTTAGGGCATTCTGCCCTATTGTTACTGGTCTTCTCTGGAATCTTGTGAGCTAATTTCGCACATGGGGTTTGATTTGCCTAAGAATGTGTTGATCAACTTTTCAGGAACATGCACATTGTTTAAATACCATTTTGGAGAAGAAGGAAAACCAGCCACGAAAAACTGGAAAGAGGGAGTCCTTTGATGTCACTGAGGGGCTTTCCACCTCATAACTATTTATAGCTCACCGAGAATTTGTCAAAACAACAAGAGGTCAGCAATTAGGACAAAACACCATTGCATGCTTCATCGATGTTTTGCGGCTTTGTATGCCCTGTTATGTAGTAGCTAAAGTTAAACAAGATAACCAGGACTTCAGATTGATGTGCAGAATGCCCTTCAAAGCGCCTTGTGCACTTTATTTTTATCATAGTCACTTTTTTATCGTCAGCATGGCCCCGCCAAAATCATGGCCGAAACCAAACGCCCCATTTGACCTGTTGCCAACACCGCCCGGATAAGAAGACAAGACTTCAAATAACAATATATACAAATTAAAACTTATATTTATAAATACTGACCTGTCCCTAAAGCTGGGAATGACAGGCTTTTCATTCCTTTTGCATCTGCAACATCCAGACATTTTTTAATCATGTCTCTCCATGTCCATTTCCTGCCTATGCACTGCGCATTAACATGAATAACGTATTTGCAGAGCAGGTTTCCAGCTCCTTTCGTCACAACAACGTCATTGCCTTTAATATTCCCTGAAATCAAAGATGAATTTTTGATTTCTGAACAGAGATATCTTGTTCACATGGCTGACGAACAGAAATTCAAACTACCTAAATACTTTTAATTTTTTCCATTTATTTCCTTTTTAAAGAGTTTGCATTTTTAATCCCATTATTATCATTTTGCAGTGCATTGTCTGGCCATTAACGCCCAGTTCGCGGCGTTAATTGGTCAATAACGTTTTTTTGGAGGGCATTATGGGGTATTAATCAATTATGGCCTGAGGGCAGAAATCATTAACTTAATGCCCGAGCCGCCAGGCCATAACTGATTAATACCCCATAATGCCCGACAACAAAATGTTATCATCATTATTATCATTTTTAACATCCAGGAAAAAAATTACCTTCACTGAACGCCCGCGCCGATTTTTCCGTTCGTACGGCCTTATTATTGAGGCTACAGCAAATCCGAGTCCAAAAATGAACTCAGCATGGCGACTTTGATCATTCTAGGTTTTTAAATTTTTCAAAACGGACCATTTTTGGCCGAGATTCAGCTAAAACTGACATGAGATTCAATTTCAGAAGTCAGTAACATCGCCATGACGTCACTCCCGATGACGTCATGATAGAGAAAAGCCACCAGGTGGCGTTTCCGCGGGCATTATGGCTCATTAACGCCCGCGAACTGGGCGTTAATGGCCAGACAATGCCCTCCAAAATGATAATAATGGTCATTAACGCCCGCGAAAACGCCACCTGGTGTATTATTTATATCATGACGTCATGAAAAGTGACGTCATGGCGATGTTGTTAACATCAAAAATTAAATTTTCTGTCAGTTTTTGAGCTAAATCGGCTGAAAATTATCCGAATTGAAAATATAAGAGCAGATCATTCGCATGTAATCGATTTTGCTCTATATTTAATAACAAGGGCGTGAGAATGCGAAAACGGAGAAGGCCTTAATGGATCCAAAAGAAAAGGTATGTGTTAAAAAATGATAATAATGATTATAACATTTTGTTGTCAGACATTATGGAGTATTAATCAGCTATGGCCCTCGGTCAGAAATCATTTGTCGGCTCTGACATTAAGTTAATGATTTCTGCCCTCTGGCCATCACTGATTAATGCCCTCCAAAAAAAACTTTATTGAGCAATTAACAAATTTATCACATTGTTAGTTCGGAGACCCCAAAAAGGCCTAAATGGTCACTGGCTTTAGGCCACCATAAAGAAAAAAAGATTTCAAGGCAGAGTGGGAGGCAGCAAAGGGAATTGTACGGGCAAATTTTTTTTATAATTATAGTGCTGTGATTTATGACTACTTTTTTTTAATTCCCTGTGTCCCTATCGTGTATGACCCCCTATACAAACGAATACAAAAGTGTATCATACATTTCAGGAATAATGTTATAAGTGGAGACAAAAATTTAATAATGGATATACAAATATAAGGATTTTTTAACTAACACAAAATCAAATTTGGTACAATATACGTCTGGTACACGCTTCTAGGATGGAGTAAGATATATTAATTGTGGGTTTGATAGGTTACTGAATGATGGGCACTATACAAAAACTCATCTTTATTATAATTACCAGCATACATTTTTGATATCATAACATACATATCAGTGGGCTACCTGATACCACAAATGTAACAATTTTGAATTGTACATTCTGTTTGGCAGGAATTGATTCTTATCATTTTTATATGAAAACTCAGGCCCCAAAGACTGTGGGTTTGCAATTTATCTAGAATTCCAGAAGCAGTTTCATTCACAATTTTTGGTATTCTATTTTTTATTTAGCTGTCAGAAATATGGTAATGCAGTCGTGGTAAAACTAAGTTGTGTCGGTCTCTGGTAGGGTAGGGATGAATGTCTGACTGTGTTGCAAAATCCATGGCAAGAAAATATCTAGGGACAACTTTATTTCTTATCTGATAGTAAAATTTCATTTCTTGAATGTAAAGAATGTCTTCTAGTTTCAAAATGTTCATTCTTTTAAATATAGGGTCGGCATGGGCATTATACTTACTTTTACTAATAATTCTTACTGCCTTTTTTTTTAATTTAACAATTTTATTGTGTCTTACTCCCCATTATAAAATGCCATATAATAGCAAATAGTAAATGAGGGAATTATAAATGATCAGCAAGGTTTCAGATGGTATGTATGATTTGTGACGATTCACTACTCCCAATGTTTTGACCATTTTCATTTGAATCTTATGAACATGCTCATTCCAAGTCAGATATTCATCCACAGTCATGCCAAGAAAATCAAAAGTTGTCACTCGTTCCAGTTTGTCACTGATAGTAAAATTTCATTTCTTGAATGTAAAGAATGTCTTCTAGTAGGTATACCACCACTGCTTTGAAGATTTGTGCTCCGAATATTCCCAAAAATAGTGAAATAAATGCCATATCTCAGCAACCAATAGGGCTAGATACCAAAACTTGGTGCCAAAATTTCCGCAGTACCTAATTGTATATTCATCCTCCATAGGTACATACAGCTTGAATGTGTTATTTTTTGTGATTTTGCAAGAAAACTGATTTTTTTCATAAATAAGCCATAACATGCTCCGACGACAGGACAGAAAAATTTTCCTCCCAAAAACAAAGCAAGCCAAAGTGTCACATATCCAATTGAGATGTCTTCAGTGTACTCCTTGAAGTATATTACATCAATTTAACCCTTGCAAGAGCCTCAACTTCTTTGCCTTGCCGCAAGTTATTTTGATCTATCAGCTTCACAACATTAAATTTTGGTTTTGGCAATTTGAGGAGTTAACCAATCCTAGACTTAAAAGAAAATATGTCATCAGGACATCTGAAGCTGCTAGTATTGCGTTTCTGGAAATGCCTTTACTGTTCAAAGAATGATGGAAATTCCATACATTTTGCTTTTAGCTTATTTGTAAGCATTTTGGCATGCTGAAATAAAACTTATAAAATATATCAGCATTCATTTTGAGGAACATAACTGAGTAATCTGAAGACAATTTTTGGTGACTTGTAGCAAAACAAATATGTGAAAGTACTGAAAGCCTTACTTTGATAAGAGCCTGCTGGGCAAACATTAATGGTATTTGACAACCATTTCAAAGTATACCATAATGAGATCTTTCAAATAATCACATCCTAGGGTTGTTGTTGTCTTTCCTAGCGAAAAATACAATTAACAAAGCAACTGGATAACTGAAGAATTCGGAAATTTATGAACTGAGTGTTAGTTTAGATTTGTTTGGGCTTGATATTAATAATAATATAATATATTGGAATGATTTTCTTAACATTTCTGATAGGTTTGAATTTAGGGTTCCAACAGTCTTGAGAAGTAGGGAAAAGTTGAGAATTTTGATTTGTTGTCAGGAATTTTTACTGCTGCTGTAGTTTGCATATTATTTCAATAAATAAAAACATCGATAAGCCACATTATGATAAAGTAAATTGTAGTAACCTGGAAACTTGTCTTTGGTACAAACTTGTCCTATTATTTCTGGATTTTTTGTGTTAAGCTAATTCAGCCTGATGGGTGATAAACTCATTTTAATTCATAAGCAGATGCACTTAAACAATCTGTGTTAAAAATAATTATTGCTAGATTTGAGCAAATTGAAGGACTGAAAAAATGATGCAGCAGTCTAGAAAAGGTCTTGAAAAAGTCTTTAAAAATGACGGAATTTCCTAGAGGGAATATTGTAGGAACCCTGTCCCTGTGTGATATGGAAGTCCTGGCTCTGCTGTAATATCCTAATTATGTCTTAGCCATCCCAGGTATAATTGCTGGACATGTAAAGACATGTAAAGACTTTAAAGGACTAATTTGCTTAAATTTGTAGTCTGATCAATCCTAGCGTACAAACGGAAAACCTAGTAAGTCACATTTTGGGCCAAATTGAGTTGAGGTGAAAATAGGACTTCTGAGACATGTTTCTATATATTTTATTTATTAAGTTTAGATTTTCAAGAAGTGGCCCATTACCCCAGAATGATACTGGCAAATCCCAGTGAGTCTATCTCTTACTGCACGGACTGAAATTTAAAAGTCAATTTTCTCAGAATGTCCTAAATGTGACTAACTAGCTTTTCCCTTAAAGTCTGTTTTTATACTAACTTTCAGCTTCTAATATTCATGCATCTTCTGTATGCCCTGAATTAAAAATTATTTTATATGCTGCCCATTCCCTGTACCTATTTCCTTACACTTCCGAGCTGGGGTCATTCTTGGTCTAGCTATATACCTCTAAGACCAGCGATGAAGAGTCTCTTTGAAGATACAATTATAGTCGTAGAACTTCCTGAAATCAGGATCTCATTCACAATACTATAGTGAAAAAAGTTTAGTCCATTAATGGCTGTTGCTACAATAAAATCTGATGATAAAAATGTGCTCTAAACTACTTGAAATTTCGAAAGTTTGAAGTTTCAATACATATATATATATAGCTAAAGATTTACCAGACATATCGTGAAAATAGATAATTGTACAGCAGTAAATGTATCAGTAGCACACTTACTAAAAAAATATTATTGAAACTGACAATTGTTTACATCTTAAACACTTAAAATGCCACTAAGGCGCCATAATTATGAATATATAGTAAATATTCATGGGAGTGGTAGCATACCTTATGCATATCTGATCAGAATGTTTTTTCATGAGGTAGAACCGATTTAAAACTAGAGTAAAACTGGTTTCTGACATGAGAACATTTGATGCACCCTATTGTTTAGCTGTGAGCAATGTAAAAATACTTTAATTATTGAAAGAATGAATGAAAAGATCTATGAAGAAGAACAAAAGACAACTTTGATCATGATCAACAAATGATGATTAGAAATGATGATTATATAGTAATTTTGATAAATACATTTGAAATATTTAGACTTGGTTACTGTGTCGTGTAAAAAAAATTTCTTAATGTTGTCTGTCTGTCAGTCAAATAATGAAGAATAAAACGAATAAATGACAACAGCAAAAAATAAATAAAACTTGTAGACGGCCACCGCAGGGCGGTGACCAAACTTCACCTACTGCAGTACCATTAACTTGAAATTGACACAGGTAGATGTCGTAGATGATCAAGTAAAAAGTACATGGTAAAGGACACCTGTAGGTATCCTACTGTAATACATGGCAGTACATGCAAGTATGCAAAGAAAAACAAATATACCAGTACATGAACCAATACATGACCCAGTACACGGACCATTGGACATGCACCAGTACATGCACCAAGTACATGCACCAAGTACATGTACCAGTACAATATACCAGTAAAATATACCAGTACAATATACCAGTACATGGACCCGTACATTGACCAGTACATTGACCAGTAAATTGACCAGTACATGACCAATACATGGACCAGTAAGGGAGACCGGGGCTATTTGAAGCACCAAATTTTTGTCGCGTTCTGCTGAGCTTATGGTAGTAGATACAGGTACGAAATTTTGGCAAGTTCTAGCGCTCTACAGTATTCACCTCAACATTCCATGGAACAACTTTGACTAAAATACTGACAAAGTCTCATTATGAGCTGGAAAGTAACAAGAGACCAAGTGTTTCAAATAACCACGGGGCCGGGGTTAATTGAAACACCACATGGGGTTATTTGAATCATCGCGAATAAACTTGCAAAAATCAGACTTAATGATCAAACTTTGTTTAATAAACATTTGTAATACAACAACTGATTCCTTAAAAGCAATTAGGTTTCACATTGGGAATGATGTGTTCAAGAATCTAACACAAAAATTATGAAAAGCAGCACTTCAAACTTGAAAGAAAATTTGGAAAATTTTGGAAATAATTAGTACAGTTATACGGTATGAAACGTAATAAAATTATTTAAACAGTGATGCTAACTGAGAAGAAAGAGCTTTTGTAAGGAGGCATGTTGATGGGGAAATGGCTTTGTTAATGGTGTCCCTTTCCTGCTCTTTATGAATCTGTGACAGCTTTATTGCCATGTCAGCAAGTTGCTTCAGAAAATAACTCCATTATGGAAATGACCAGTTCAACGATTCTCCTCTTTTTTGATTGAATAATTAATAATTCAGAGTTGCCAAAATAATATGACACTCATGGGCTACTGTTCAACATTGTCATAACAATTAAGACGTCTTCAAAGGAAATTTTTTTAGTTGGCCCTCATTCGGAGTCATTCCAATTAACTTTTTCTGATGTACATATGTACATTATTTCAGCAAGATAAACGCCAATAGGATCAAACTACACAATGCAGTAGCGATTATCTACTTTGCTGTTGATAATGATACTATTCATGGAATTGCTTCAGTGTTTCAAATAGCCCTACAGAAAACGCTTCGAATAGCCCCAACCTACCATGTGGTTAACGTCAACCATTATATCACCTTAACCAAAGGCTTACCAAAAAATGTCTTTGCCTGTTGATTTATGATACCAATGGCTTCCAACTTGCAGTCAAATAACTTGCATTATATATTTCAAATAGCCTACACGTCAAAATTATTTCAACTCAAAAATTTACTTTTGGAGCATAGAAATAAACTTTACTGCCTAGTGAAGTATCAGATTAGAAATTTGGCTCATATCGGAAGTGATGTCGTGTATTGACGAATGAATAATCTACCAGAAGTTAAACCTTGGTAAAAAAATGTAACCCCTGGGAATGAGGGCAAAAAATTCAAATAACCCCGCTAGGGTGATGCAGATTGCACACAAAAAAATAAATTTTTGAATTTTCAATGGGGCACCCCCCAAATATATTCCAATATATGAAAAAAAAATTCAGTAAAAATTTGGGCCAAATCGGACAAATTTTAGAGGGTGCTACCGCAATTTGAAATATAACTTTGTATTGCTATGGGCGAAATCCCAGTTTTATGGGTGATGGTGAAGGTAGTTATCCTACCACTAGAGTATTTGTAATTTTTTTCTTATTTAAGCCTTCCACTATTCTCATCACAAATCCATTCATATTTTGCCAATATCCGGTCATTTCAGGCTACAGGACACTCTTAAAGCAACAAATTTTGCCCGATTTTTACAGTATTAAGGTTATACGCGGTATTGAATAACATAACCAGGAATAAAGGTACACAAATGTAAGTTACACCATCTTAATAAGCAGGAAAAGATCTTTAATTTGAATACCAACATTACTATGTTGCTATATTCTACAGTATTACAGCATTGCCTTGAATATTTGGAATTTTCGCAAATAATTGTTAATGACAAATAACCTAATTCAATGGGGTCAGATGGTCAGAATATAGCAGTGTTGGTATTCAAATTAAAGCTCTTTTCATGCTCCAAGTATAGAAGTAACTTCCATTTCTGTGACATTAAAACCCGAAATGTTATTAAATACCGCAAATTTGGTATATTTTGACTATTTTATCTTTTTATTTTTTATTTTTTGTTGTGACTATCTTCGTTAGTCTGCTGATTGCAGCATGGAGAAGTAAAAAATAATCCAAATTTGTATTGATCCGCTGTTCTGACAACCAGACCAAAAAATTATGACCATGCCGCATTGGTTTGGTGCACCAGGTATAGTAGAACTGACTACTTGCCAAAATATTGGATATTTTTGTATTGAATACTAATGTTAATTTTCATGATGCGGTAGCACCCTCTAATTTTTGTCCCATTGAGCTCAAATTTTTACTGAATTTTTTTTTCATATATTTGAACAACTTCAGGGGGTGCCCCATTAACATTTCAAAACTTCACTTTTTTGCATCACCCTAAACCCCGCGCTTCATATAGCCCCGGTCTCCCCTACATGGGCCAGTAGGATGAAAACATTTCAAATGACTGCAATTTCTGAAAACATACATTTTTCAGGGACCGGTGATATTTTAAACCCTCAGAAAACAAGGAAATGTTCAAGTATTAATTCGCAAGTAGAATTTGGCTTTCCAAATCTGTTTTCAGATTCTCTGTAACTTAATTAGGACCGGAGTCATGGAAGATTGAAATTTTGGTAAAATTCAGAAATATGAACTTTAGTATACACATGCTAGAAATAGGTCCAGACCAGTTCATCAAGGAAGTGTGATTCCTTCCTTGTAAAAATATTGATATATTGTAAAAATTTGATTGAAAAAGATGAAATTTTCTGGGTCCTGCGTTCTTTTAAACCGTCGGAGCTGTGACAAAATGTTCAAAAATTAACACTAGAGAAGAATTTTGGATTTCCAAATCTGTTTTCAGATTCTCTGTAACTAAATAGGACCGGCGCTACGGCCGAAATACTATAATTGAGAAATGTGAAAAAAATATTGTAAATTTATGGCTCATTTTTCGACCTTCTGACCTTTGTGGTGCAACGTAAGTCAGTTTGAAGACCTTGAAATTATACAGGGGCTTCTATTGTCTTGTAGCTAGTAAGTTTTGTACCAATATCTTGATTCCTTCAATGTTTAAAAATATCAAATGTCAATAAAAGTAAACTTTTTCGTCATGTTTAACCTTGAGTTTCACCTTGAAAAACATTTTATAGGTCAGAATAAATATGATAATGGCAGTAGGTGAAAAAGAGGGGTCAGTCATGCATTGTAATCCTGTAGAATCAATGTTTCCCTGTAAAATATGCAAAAATGTGTCATTTTTTAACTTTTGACGGTTAGCAATATTTAAAAAGTTTTCATAAATCTGGCAAAGGAGGTAGACAAAATATGATTAGATATTATGAACAATAGGGCGGTTCATTTTTAGATGGGAAAAAATTATTTCGTGAATTTCACATCGCACACCTTTTTATTTGATGAGGGTAGGTATAAAACTGATGCGGGTGGAATTTTAAGGAAATCCAACTAAAGGAAGGGGTCTCCCAAAGGCCTTAAAGTTTCAATGTTTTTTTTTGTTTTTGAACGTTTTTGATTATCCGCGGTTTTCTATAACTTTGTCAGTATGAGTCATACAGCATTCTAGTTGCCATAGTTGGAAAGCTCTCAAAAAGACCTACAATTTGCATACCATCAAACATCAATGGTCTAGGACGATATCTTGAATCCTATTGGCCTTTTTGGCCAGCACTTTTTAGAAACGAAAATGTTGCAGACTGTCTAATCCTGTTAAAAAAAGGTTTTTGCATTTTTTTTCACTGATAATTGCAGTGATTCACACTCTTCAAGTTCCAGAAAGAACAAATAACATATTTTTTTAATTTATGGCCATGGAAAATCCTGCTTGATGAGCTTGGAAGTTTTAATGGTAAATTTTGTTGGAAGTATAGAAACAAATCAGGGAGGGGCTGTTATATTTGTTTTTTAACTTCATAAAAATTAAATATAGGGTAATATCACTGGTACCATGAGAATGCTGAGAGTATTTTCTTTCATGTGGTACCACTCATGTTGCCCTGCAATAAATTCTGACGAAGATATGATGGAAATGCAACAGACCCCATCTCACATTTTACAAGTTTTAAATTTACTTTAACATTAAAACGTCATCACTCATAAGCCAGGCACTGCCAGAGTAAAAATCAAAAAGGTTTTATATTTGGTCATTCTGGAACTTAGAGAATGCGAATCACTGCAACCAATCGGTGAAAAAAATTCAAAAGCTTTTTTTTAACAGGATTAAACAGTCTGCAACATTTTCATTCTAAAAAGTGAAGGCTGAAGAGCTAATGGGAGTCAAGACATCGTCCTAGACCATTGATGTTGGTATGCAAAATGAAGGTCTTTTTAAGAGCTTTCCAACCATGCCAATTAAAATGTTGTATGACTCATACTGACGAAGTTATAGAGAACCGCGGATTGGAGAAAATGGTCGAAAATTTAAAAAACATTGAAACTTTGGGAGACCCCTTCCTCTTGTGGGATTTTCATAAAATTTAAACTGCATTGTTTTTGTGCCATTTCTCACAAAATAGGAGGGTGTGCGAATTGATATTGACAAAAAAAGTTTTTTGGACCATCCTAATGAACAAGCAGGCCAAGGTTCATCTGTCACCTCTACATCATGCTGATATCTTACAAAAAAACCTTAGTAAAAAAAATTGCTGAAAATGGCACCTTTTCAAACTTTTTCGGGTCAATGATCTTGAAAAATGAGGTCAAGGTCAAATTTAAAGGTCTGTATGGGGTTATGCATGAATGTTTGGGGGGTTTACTATGACAAGTTAGTGACTAAAATCGATATTTCAAGGTCAAATTCTCAAGGTTATCGGTTTTGGTGACACGGCATGACTTTAAAATTACGTAACTCAAGAACCGGTAAACAAAATGAAAAATAAAGTCCTGCAGATGTCCAATGAGTTTGGGCACGTCTTGGCGACATCAGTATGACTCTATGACTTACGGATTCTGAGATCCCGCGATAGACCTTAAACCATGAAAACGGACTTTGTACGATGTGACCTTGACCTACTTTCATGAAAGTGGGTCAAACTGTGTAAAAAGTGTCTGGAACCTTTTCATGTACAGGAAGGTGAAAATCGGTAATAACCGGAAGAGGTACATGTATTTGAAATATTGCAAAATCTGACTTTGAAAGGCCCTGTGACCTTGAAAAATAGGTAAAGGTCACAACTTGTAGTTAATTTGCATAATATATTGCAATGCTACAATAGAGTCATCTCTGGCATCACAGAAAGGAAATTGATATTGCATGTAAATATGACAAGGAGTGTAACACTTTTATTTCTGCTTACTTTTCTTTCTCCCTATTGCTCTCTGTTGCAATCTTAATGTTGTAATCTCTTGATCTAATATTCCGTAATATTAACTTTATTTCAGTCTGACGATGATCACTAAGTGATTGAAAATTTGCCAAAATTTATTGACAAGCTGTGTTACAGTCTTTCACTCTGATAAAGAAAAAATGAGGACCAGTTCACTGTGAAAAATGCACTTTGTGACTCATGAAAGCTAATGATGTGTCATCTTCTCTATTTAAACATGGGAAAAATAGAGGCAGTTTGATTAGTCATGATCAAGAGAAGGCCATTTGACTTGTCATAACAGATTTTGGATTGAAAATTTGACGCATGATCCTTTCGCTGGCTGTCACCAACACAAGTGATAAACAAGAAATGCCATTTTCACAGTGCAACAGTACACTCTTTTGCGGTGTCAAAGTGACAGGCTGTAAAGGTTGCAACTTGCAGCAATCTTCAGCATTATTTCTCAATTTTTTTCTCACTACAAGCATCTATGTATTACTACATCATGTGGTACTCATTTTGGAGCTCTTGACTAGTGTCCAATAGGGGCTAAACGCTGTACATATAAATTGTTTCGCTTTTGTTGTAAATCACAAAATTTCAATGCATGGGTCACAACTGAACATATTCTGGCAAATTGTGGGATTTCCATTATGGGATTCTATTCAATGCACATATCGGGCAGGTTCACATATTGAATTTCCCCAAAAAAAACAAGTCAAGTTTCCCCCGTAGTTGCATCTTGAAATTCACTTTCTTAACTAGTTTATAATATCATCAGTGGATGAGTATTTACCATGTCTTCGACATTCTTGAACAAAACGTTCACCTCCTCTCTTTGCCAGGGCCTGAGCTACAGCTCCTGAAAGAAAAAAATGGAACATTTTTTTGTAATGACGAATGCAAAACAAAATAGTCTTCATAAAATCCAGTTGCAAGAATAATTCGGGATATTTATTAAAGAAAAAAAATCTAAAGCAGTGAATACTATATGTGGAAATTTATGTTTGCAGTTTAGGAACACTAGAGCCAGAGAGGCAGAACTCTTGCAGGTACATACTGTATGTACTTTGTTAATATCAGCAATAACGCATTTTAAAAACTCAATCTCCTGTGATTATCGTCTGCTACATTGAGACTGCAATGAATTCCAGCAGGTTGCACCTCAGCAACAACAGGAAAACACAGTAAAAACACTGCTAAATGATCCAGCCCAATACGGGAAAAAGTTGGCTGAGATACAACTGAACTACTCGCTGCTCTGCCAGCAACTAGCAAAAACCAACCTGGAAGAAATTACTGAAACACAAGACAAGAAAGTCGATAAACTTCTTACTGTCACTTTTAAATGCTTTTACAGCAAAACACTTTGATATAGAATTAGAGTGAACTATGGCACTGTGAAAATGGGTCTTCAAGTCATCATGCTTATGATTTGGCATGATCAAACCCAATATTTTCAATGTTAATTTGATTGAAGGAGACTTATCCCACGTGTTGGTGACAGCCAAACAAAAGGAATATGCATCAGATTTTCAGTCTAAAATTTGTTATGAGATGTCAAATGGCTTACTCTTGATAATGAATAATCAAACAGCCTCTATGTTTCCCATGTTGAAAGTAGAGCAGATGAAACTTCATCGGTTATCATGCATGATCATGAGTGCCATTTCACTGTGCCACAGTCTACTTTAATTCTATATCAAAGTGTTTCGCTGTAAATGCTTTTAAATGCTTCTAAATGCTTTTAAAGGATCCTAGAGACTTAGATCAATTTGTTACTGAAGTTTTTCAGGATGAGGTTACTTAGCTGGCTACTAAGAACTAAGGCCCCTTGGGCTTGGTGGAGGTTCCATATAATGGTCTTCTGTAGAATTTTATGGGCTTTTCTACCTGTTTTTGCCAATTTTTTAAGATTATTTCATGAAATCTAATGGTTGCTTACTTCCAAAATTCATCTGTTCATTTATAGCATGCACAGATAAACAATATTAATTGTGTGACAGTGGAAGAGAATCTATTGCTATTAATTCAAAACTTTGTTGATTGCACAAGGACACGCTATAACTGAACAAATGAATTTTGGATGTACGTAACCACTAGATTCCATGAAATAATCTTAACAATTAGCAAAAACAGATAAACGAATCACTTAAAATTCTACAGAAGACCATTAAAATTGCTACCTACATTTCAATATGGACAGAAACATTGTAATAAACGTTGGAATTGATCATCTAAGCCATTAGAACACTTGCATATATTTTTTTTAACTATTTGAAAAAAAAAAAATCTATCAAAATATATTAATCTCTTGGATGTCAAATACAAGTTACAAGTCCGATAACTTTACAGATGTTTTTTTGAATCCCACTTGAAAAACATCAACTGTTGAAATGCTAAAAATCTCAATTTATATCACTAATGAATTTAACAAGGCATTTTCTCACACCCTGGTGGTTCATTTGCCACTTTTCTTTAGTTAAAGAAATAATAAAGCCGAAATGGGCATGTTTATATTTCATTCGGCACATTATATGATTCGGCAAGTTTGCAACACCCTTAAATGTTGAAAATGATGTGAAAATTAGAAATAAAATGCTTTTTATTAATATTTTTCACCTGATTCAGTAACCTAATATGCACTTAGATAAACTGTGATGTTTCGATAACACTGCAATGCTATTTGATAGATCTAAAACTGATATTCGATAACACTGCAATGCTATTTGATAGATCTAAAACTGATATTTTGCATGCAACAAGGGTGTGAAAAAGTAAAAATTTTAAATTTCAATTTTCTCAAAATTTTCCCAACAGATTTTTTAGATCTTTACATCAAATCAAAGCTGAGACCACGTACTACAATGCTGTGTTGACAGATTCTTTGTACATTTTTTTTAACCCTAAACTTCGTTCAAGGACACTGTGAACGGTCTCGACCCTCATTGCCAGACCTATATGCAACAACCCTCATATTTGTAATTTGAAAAGATATGTTATGCCTTCTGATAATGTCAAAATAGCAAATGTTCAGATTGATCAAGTCAGGACGACCAGGTTTCTTGGTATAATGATAGATGACAATATTTCATGGGAAGCTAACTCAAGTTATATCAGGAAGAAAATTGCTAAGGGGATCGGGATTATTAGTAAAGCAAAAAAATATTTAAAACGAGGCACATTGTTGATATTATATAATTCATTTATTTTACCATACATATCATATGGTATAGAAGTTTGGGGATCAATGATTCAAACTTATATGAACCCAATACTAATTCTTCAAAAGAAAGTGGTTCGCATCATGACGTTCTCAAATAGACTAACTCACTCTTCACCATTATTTAAGTCTCTTCGTATCCTACCCATCAATAAGTTGTATTCAATGAATCTATTTATCTTCATGTATAAAGTACACTTAAGTTGTCATCCTCCGGTCATCAATCACATGTTCACTAAAAATCAAGACATTCATAACATCAATACTAGAAATAAAGCATTATTCAGAGTTCCATACTTTACATCAGCAAAATTGCAGAGAAACATAAGACATAGAGGAGTCATTTGTTTTAATACCCTGGGCAACTCCATTGATTATAGCTGCTCCCTTCCCGTCTTGAGAAAACGTCTGAAAAACTATCTATTAAGTCTGTAATATGTGATTTCCTTTTACTTAAGCTTGAAATTTGTTATCTCTTAAACTGTTATTAATATATACACATGTGTGTCAGCCACAAATTTTTGATGAAATTTTTGGCCAAATACGCCGAATGGCGTCAGGCCCCTGTACCTTAATGGTATTAATAAATTGTACTTTATTTCGTACATGGCAATAACAAATGATTCATATATAAAGCATATATCGTCTATCTCAAGGGAGACTCAGTCAAATCAATTTGACAGAATTTCGAAATATTTCGGAAAAATAAACTAGAGGATCTCTAGCACCAAATGGCACATATAAAAACAGGGACCTTTTTTGGGTCCTTACTGACACTACTGACGTCAGAAAGGTCATATTTTTACTTTGTTGCTGACGTCAGTACAGCTTAATAAATGTACCCATCCTGACGTCAGTAGCGTCAGCAAGACCCTACTTTTGGTCCCTGTTTTTAGCTGGCTTCTAGCCAATGTTGATCCTCCTGAACTGAGCGTCACAGTTTCAACACAGTGTCAGAGTAAGAGTTTTATCAGGGATAGCCCCTTACAACTACGTCATCACAGCTTGATGGCCAATAGGCTGATAGACAACTAATACATCACAGTTCAAACATTGATATATTGAAGGAGCATTACATTTGTGATCCCAATGATTTATCACAGCAATCAACAGTCTAATCCTACCAAATGGCAGCTTTGTGAGCATTCACAGTAGACAACTGTTATAATCCCCACAGAGTTGTTTGATTAATCTACAAACTTGCTAACTTACAACTTTAAACTTTGATGTAAGTTGGTATAAACAGAAGGCTTTGACAATTTGTTTGTAGACACATGGCTTATGTTATGTACATTTGTTCTGGCAGCCCATTGGCTGAGAGGCTGTGATGTCAAACTTGCATGGGTTTTCCCAGACCCAATTTTCACTCTGGCACTGAATTGAAACTGTGATGTAATGCTCAGTTTAGTGGATTCGCATTGGTTAGAAGCTGGGGAATCTGACCCAGTTTGAAATGACATATGCAGCTAAAAACAGGGACCAAAAGTAGGGTCTTGCTGACGCTACTTACGTCAGGATGGGTACATTTATTAAGCTGTACTGACGTCAGGATAGCAATATTATGTGTTCTTCCTGACGGTCAGTCCGGATCATAAAAATGGGTCATCCTGACCTCTACTGCCATCATATTTGTAATGGTTTCTAGGGTCAGGAAGACCGTCATTTGCCAAGGATACTGACAGCAAAAATGAGGTCTTACTGACACTGCTGACGTCAGGATGGGTACATTTATTAAGTTGTGCTGACGTCATGATAGCAATATTTTGTGTTCTTCCTGACGGTCAGTCCGGTTCATAAAAATGGGTCATCCTGACCTCTACTGCCATCATATTTATAATGGTTTCCAGGGTCAGGAAGATAGCGATTTGCCTAGGATACTGACAGCAAAAATGAGGTCTTACTGAGAATACTGACACAACTGACATCAGCAAGGATAGTTTTTTCCACCATCCTGACATCAGAACCCTAAATATCAAAATCTAACTGCCTAGAAGAGCTTTATCAAGTTAGCCTAGTTTTGCATGATACCAGCCGCCTTGGCCTGGGACCCTTTCATCACGCAAAACTGGGATATATCCATGCATTTGTATGTCAATATTCAGCTGTTTGTTTTGTTGACATTATTTAAGTGACCAAGAAGAAACAGAAGTTGAAGAAAAGGTAAATACATGACAAAATACTTCAATTATTACAATATTACATTGGCACAAAAGTTATTTTTATTGTGACCACATCCATGTAACTATGTGGATCTACAGAGTTAAGAATTTGACTGCTTAAAACTTGTGTACAGTGTGTAGCATGCTGTTTGGGGCTGACCAGATGATACAATGGGGTTGGGGGTATGGATTTGACCCCCATGAAAAGCTGTTGTGATGACTAACTATTTTGCGATGACTAACAATTTTGCACCAGGGCGTATCTATAAATGGCCTGAGGGGGGGCATAACATGGGGCGAATACGGGGCTCATTGCAGCTTTTCGTATCTTTCACATGTTAGTTTTTGGCCTAAGGGGGGCCATGGCCAAATTTCCCCCCCCTCAAATAATCCACTGATTTTGCATTTGAAAGAGTCACACACTTTATACCACCATTTTGACATTACAGTTTTCTAGTTGTGGAAACGAAATTATTTTCATTTTGATGTTCTGAGCATTTTTTTCTTTTTATTAGTGTGATGTGCTGAACAAGCTTTTTTTTTTTCACAAATTCCCCTACCCCCCCCCCCCCCAATGTATCATCTAGTCCGTCTCTGATAGTTTTAAAGTAAATTTATCAACCATCATGTAATTTCTTATTGGGCAAATATGCTAAAGTGAGAAAAATATGAGGTCGCATGCTAGTAATATTCTTGTCACTTTTTTTTCAATGAATGATTTTTTTTTTTCAGTATAGTAGACTTATTTTATGTTGAATTATTCCTTAATAGTTAGTTGACAAAACCAAATATTTTCTATTTCAGTTGATATTATACAACCTAGATGTACATGGTGACTTTGAAATCCTCCAATTTAATGGTGAAAACCATCATCCGTCAGCATCATAAATATAAAATGAAAATGTAAGTAATATTACTTCTTAGCATTATATGAATTGCCTGTTATTTTTATTTGACCTATAACACATTAAAAATATTATTATTGTGATTATGGGAAAAATTCATAATGGCTTTGTTCATTAGGCCTATTGTCAGTATTGATGCGAAATTCATTTAATTTGCATAACATAAAAACTAAAAAGTCTTATACCTGATATCTGCCTTCAACATACCACAATAGATAAAGAAACCACAGCAGTGATTTATCAAGTTTTATCTTAAAATTAAGTTTTAGCCTATGATGTCTGTGACTTATTTCTTATCCAAATTACATCATATGTAGTCAGAGTGAGGCTGAATGAAGTGTCACCATAGCAACTGACAATATGAGCCTCAGTCTGAGTCTGGGTGACCCATAGAATTTTTGAGAGGCGGCTAGGAGTTTTTCCGGATGGAAATTATTAATTTGACAATAATGCTGGCTGCAATTATTTATTGACGTGGGTAGATAATTTCATAGGCTCACGTCCGAGCCTGAGGGGCCACCGGATGATGGATTTTTAGTGAAACGAAAGTCTGTTTGTCACTTGGTACTGAGAAAAAAAGTAAATTTCAGAACACGTAAATTTAAAAAGTTTTTATTACACCTTATAATAGTCTGTCTATAGTAATGTTGGTATTGATAACAAGTTTGTTGCTCATTCCTGTTTTAAAAAAAGTTTGTCGGGGATTCGCATGTGAAACAAAAGTAATATCCATAGGCTAAGCCCCTGCCGCACCCAAACTATTATCTGGTGCAGTATCTTTATATATATAGCAAAAAAATATTAAAATTAAATTGTTGGGTGAGAATAACAGATAACGTAAACAAACATATTAAAAATGGTTTTAACATTTAATTAGGCCCATCTTAAAAATTCCTTTGTCAAAAATTGATTAGTTGTGATTATGGAATAAATTATTATATATAAATTGAATCATTGGGCTGAATGACAAGCTCAGGTGAATGTAGGATTTGTTATTACAGTTGTAATATAATGTGACAAAATAATTATTTATACACGTTTTATTTATTTTTAAAGGTAAGGTGAAGACCATAGGGAGCCCTTCCTATTATTTGGCATTGATTTGACATCATAGGACTGACAGGGAATATATTAATGGTAGGAGGTGCAGTGGTGACATAGGATGAAAATGCCACACAACAATGGTTGGTCAGCTGATGATCAAATAAGGAAAGCTACTCCCAGGCCGGAAAAGACCCACAATTTTTAATGATAAATTCTGCAATACTTTTGATAAATTTATATGGGCCTATTATGATGATAATTTCCTTGAATATCATGAAATATCATTTACTGTGTCTGTAGAATTATTGAAACTTGATAGGCAGAAAAATTACTATTACATACAATTTTTCTTGATCAATTTTCAAGCCATGAAAAATATTGTATTTTACCAGTGGTGGATAATAAACCATGTCAAAATGTATCTAATTCAATTATAATGTAAGCAATACAATGGCATCCCTTTAGGGGGACGGGGGGTGTGCCACAATTCTTGGGCCGGTACCTGCGAATGAAAATTGTCATGAAATGCACAATGAATACAGTGTTTATTCCCACTACCCCCCCCCAGCAAATTATGTGCATTGCAGAGTAGTGAGCCAACCATTAACATTGGAAAATTAATTAAGAAGTGCCACACATCATTGATCAACCCTCAAGAGGCAGGGGCAAATCCAGAAAATTCGGAGGGGGGGGGTTAAAGATGGAAATGTAATGCTGAAAATATCGGGAATTTAATTTCTTTTTACAAACGTACAGGCCCAAGGGGGTTTTAACCCCTTAAACCCCACTGGATCCGCTTCTGAGAGGGGGGCATAATAGGGAGGGGGCACAAGAGGGGACACAAGAGGGGGCTGTGGGGCATTAGAGGGGGCATTAGAGGGGGCATGAGGGGGCAGGAGAGGGTGCAAGAGGGGGGCAAGAGGGGGGCAAGTATGTCAACAGGCAGGGGGCATTTGCCTACGTCCCAAATGAAAATGCCACTAACTCAGTGGTTCAGACTGCTTATATCCTACTTTTGCGTGAGAAAAAATACCAAATTTCATCATGCAAGACTGAGATATAATGATAAAGGCTGCAAATGCACTGATAAGGTCAAATTTACCAATGGTTAAGTTGATTTGACCTCTTCTTCCACAAAACAAATTGTAACTGAACTGATCTCCACAATCATGCAAGAAAAGGATAACTCAAAATAGCTTGATATAGCAGGCTTTGTTTGTATGATCTCAGACTCAGCAACTGAGATAAAATGTTATGTCCTATTCTTGCGCAAACGTGTTCAGTATGTAATCAAAAGCAAATCTAATGCAAAAGAGGGACATATCAATGTAGCATCCTTTAATCTTTCAAATAGCATACAGTTTCCCATGAACTATGTTATGGAAGAGTATGATAAGTTGACTTGACTGTCCTTTTCCTGTAGGAAAAGCTGTTTGGCTGAAACACCTTATTGCTGGAAGACTGGGTCTTATTGATTTGAATGTCTTTTGTCTATAACAAACCCTCAAATATCAATGTCAATAAAGAGTTAACATACTTTTATTTATTTCATGGACTTTCTACAAAGAAAATAAGTTCATAGATTTATTATTTGGTGGCATGGGGACTTCGGGGATGTAAATATTTTTGCTAAAAACGGTGTAAAAGTCATGTAATTCCTCATATTGTTACCCAAAACTTCAAGAGGCTCTCCTGAAAAGTCAAGATTTTACTATGTCCTAGTCTTGCATGATACAGACGATTTATTACCACACAACACTCCTTCAAACTCTCGGTATTTTGGAAAATTTTTACCCTGTTATACTGCACTTTTCCATGGAAAACTGACATCTTTCATGGACCATCTCACTCAATTCAATTGATTTGACCTGGTCTTCCGCAAAATAACTCAAGAACCCAATTGATTTGGCCTAATCTTCCATGATACAATGTAAGAGGACAATCAGTCATGTCTACATGCAAACTGGTTTAACCTTTTATGCTTATGCATCATTTGAAAAAATATAAGGTTAATCTTATGTAAAACTAGGTTTCAGTGGTTTAACTGAGCCTTCCACAACAGAATCTGAGTTGCACAATGGGAACTTATGAGGTAAAAAACAGTTAAACCTGCTTTGACTGAGTCTTCAATTGAATTATTCCATCCAAAAGGTTGCTTGTTGTTCAACCTAAAAAGGTTAAATTGGTTTGACTGAAGCCGACTCTATGAATTTACTCAGGTCTAGTGGAAGACTCAGTCAAAGCTATGTTTTGACTGAGTAATCCTCCATTTTCTAGTGGAAGACTCAGTCATAACATAGCTCTTGACTGAGTCTTCCGCTAGATATTGGCAGATTCACAGAGTCGGCTTCAGTTAAACCACTTTGACCTAGTATGGAAATTAAAATAATGAAGAAGCTGTCTTGCAGCTTCCTGGAATAATTAGTCAAAATTACTTTATTAAATAATTTATACATTTTTTAAACATCATTTATGTTTCTGCATAATCACGGCACCAAGCCAAACACAATGATATAACTCTCAATGAAATCAGTGGGGGGAAACAGAAGTTATCTGCTGATTTGTTTCGTTTTTACAATTTCAGGTGTGCTGAAAATTGCAAAATTTGCTATGACTGAGTCTTCCATGAGATAGACGATATATCATACATATGGCAAAAAGACCTGATGTAACTGCATCTGCACAACTGCGAATATTTGTTTTGGCCATAGAGCTTACACGAAAGAATCAAATTGTGTAGGCGTGCACCCTAACAGAATGGTATGATGGGATGATATGATGATGGGGAATAATGTGTGATGAGATAGGGAGATAATATTTCATAATTAACTAGCTGTTAAGTTCAATAAGACAGGACAATGTTGCTCACGAGTTCATACAAATGGAACAGTTGGGAATGCTACAAATGGAGGGATACAGGGACAGAAAGTAATCTTTAATTTATCTAGCTGTGTTTCTAGGTTTCTACCCATCTATCTATCTTGTTATCTATGTATCTATCTATGTATGTTTCTTTCCACATATCTTTCCATCTAACTTCCTTCAGTATGTTTATTTTATTATTTGTCCATAACCTTATTTCATTCATAGTTTATTCTACTCATGGATTTCCTAAGTTTCACCTGTAACCCCAGATCTTATATGTTTTATTAATTGCAAATAATATATCTGATACTTTGATAATATGTGATAGATACATTGATAGAAATATACTTTATTTCATCTCAAAATGCCGTTTTAAGCTCATTACAATAAATGATTCTGAACAATCTCAAAATGTATGCTGTACATGACATATTGTACAAAGGTGGCAACACATCGATGAAGCATGCAGAGGTCATTTGTCCCAATAGCTGACCCCATGTTGTTTTGACAAATTCTCAGTGAGCTATAAATAGATCTGGTGTGG
The DNA here is from genome assembly GCA_026936325.1 of Platynereis dumerilii. Lineage (NCBI taxonomy): Eukaryota > Metazoa > Annelida > Polychaeta > Phyllodocida > Nereididae > Platynereis > Platynereis dumerilii. The sequence continues at coordinate 1,069,001 of JAPTHN010000107.1, read as the reverse complement.
GAAACCCCCGAAAAGACATCACAGGACTCCCTCTTTCCAGTGTTTCTGGGATGGTTTTCCTGGGTCTCTAAAATGGTATTTAAACTATGTGCATGTCCCTGTAAAGTTGATCAATCCATTCTTGGCTGATATAAGGCAATGTGTGAAGTTTTGAAGTCAATTTGAGCTGTAATTTGCCCATAAATCGATCCACAAGATTCTTCAGGATTCCAATGACAACAGGGAGCTCTCTTAGCAGAGAGCGCCCTAAAAACCATAACTGTGAAAATCAAGTGAAGTCATTTTGTTTCTTGCTTTCGATCAGTCAGTGTTCTATAACACTCAATTTTTTGATTGGTCATAGATAGATAGATAGATAGATAGATAGATAGATAGATAGATAGATAGATAGATAGATAGATAGATAGATAGATAGATAGATAGATAGATAGATAATGGGTATATAGATAATGGATAGGTAGATAGACACAAAATAGATAGATGGATAGATAGATAGATGGATAGATTATTGGATGATGGATGGTTGATTAATTTATTTGTTGATTGATTGCATGATTGATTGATTATAGACAGATCGCATATTTTATATTTTGTAATCTTTTTATTTATTTTGAGAGTAATCCTAACATATTCTATGTACAATGATTCGCCTGCCTGGCTGCTTTTAGATATCTATATCTGTGCTAAATGGGCAAAGCATAGAAAAGCTATACAAAATTCCACAGACCCTTTATTTTGGTGCAATCTACTGAAATAAACAGACAAACTGGTGAAATGGATTTGAACCTCACAGTTTCTTTTTTGTACAAAGATGTGTGGGGATTGGTCACATGTGAGTACATTTCTACCATACGACTGTGGCAGTGCAAAATTTGCCTATTATGAAATTGATTCAAGACATTATTTTCCAATCATGATTATTGGTTAGGACAGAGGGCAGCAGCACCAAGTCCTGTCACTCTCCTCAAGGCCACCAGGACAAGTGTCCCAATTTCATGTGTAATGCTTGAGTGATCACACTGATCTCTCTCAGTTTTGTCTTTGTTGCTCTCCAGGCAACATGCTTGGCAGAACTCAAGCACTTAATGCATGTGGCAGCCAACATCATGTTTAAAGTATGTGTCTTCTGCAATTTTATCTTAGCCAAATTTACTAGTCATTCATTATATATTTTATGTTACAAATAATAATTAGTAGTTTTCTATTTCCTTATGAATTTGTAGAAAATTTAATAGCTATATTTCAATGATTTAGCTCACACATGTTTTATTGTTTGGTTAGGTGCCAACATGGTTCACCAGAGAAAACATGTGATTGTTATTTGCTTCATGAACCCGATTTTTGGGTAAGCTGGTTGTTCTATCATTATTGTGTTTAGTTCATTATTACCCATCCAACAACTATGTATCCTTCAATTTTTTTTCCTCAGACTGACAGCATGATGTCATGCCAGTTCAGGATAGCTATTGGTCTAGCAGCTCTGTGTGATGTGCAGCTGCAGACTGAGTGTGGAGCATGATGACATGCTGACAAGCAAATATAATTGGCTGCTAAATTAGCAACAGCAAACAGTTAAACCAAATCCTTAACAGTTTCATGTCATTGGAATTTTGTTGGTTTTTGTTATTCACTGCACCTGAGTATTCAAACAGTTGGTCAAGTTTCAGTTCCAGTTTTGGGTTCAAGGTGATTTAGCATGGTGATACACTGTATTGACCTTTAAGCTGGAATTCGTCCAACTGTGAGATTTGGAGAAAGTCTTGTTTGTGTTTTACAGCTACAGTCTACTCACTAAACTCCTTCACAGCTGAGTGACATGCATTGTCTTGATGCATATTGAGGACAGATATTGGGATCAGCTGTTCCCTGTTACATATTATTAAACCTTCATCTTCTATTTCCCATCTTTATAAGATTCCAAATCAAGCCACCCTGGCATCACATGGCTGCTTTACTATCGATGCATGCCACTGCCTAAAAGATAATGACACTGGAACTTTCCAATGTTAATTTGGTGCAATTTTAGCAACTGCTTGATGTCATGCAGCTTACTCTCCCGACCAATGAAAATGTGCAGATAGCTTGACGTCACCGAAAAAGCCTTGCATGACATACAGTTTTTTTCACTCACACCTCAACTGACCAATAGCTACCCAGTCTCAGCATGACATCAAGCTTTCAGTCGGTGAAAAAAAAATTGAAGGATACATAGTTATTGGATGGATAATAATAAATACTTTTTTCTTATTATTAGTTTACAACTACTTGAATACATTTCATACAAGTGTTTGTTAGAAAAGTCAAAACTTGTATATATTATGACACAATGTCATTAGCATTTAATTATGTCAGATATATTGTAACCGTTTCATAACTTTGTGACACTGTCTCTTTATGTCATTCAAGATTTTATATTATGTTATTCATTATTTGTATCTCTTTACAGGTTTTCTTTTACGATGAATAAAAATCATCATCAACATAGCAATGGAGTTAATTTATTGCTACAACACGACAGTCACGTAGAGCCAAACTGATAGATGCTGAAGTCTAGAAAGTCTACTTCAAAGCGAATTCCTGTAACTCTAACCTGTGTTAGTGATTTTCCGTGTTAGTTAACCTTTTTTACAAAACTGTGTTAGCGTGTGTTGTATCAACAAAAAAGTGGTTAAGATTATCTTTTTATTTTTGTGAGAGACATTTAACCCAATTTTGACGGGGATTCCCGGGGTTTCCCGGAAATGACAGCATGATTTGACACAGAAAAAAAAAGACTTGTAAAAACTGTTTTCAATGCAGTAAAAATGGAATAACTAAGTCAGTTTGTGAGATACAAATCTAAAACGTTACAGCACCTGGCTGGATACCTGCTGCATCTGCACTGAACTCGGCATGAAATTTGAATCTTCCGTTTTATTTGTACAACTCTCTAAACGGAGACTAAACAGTTTGACCAATTAAGAGAGCTGGTGAATAAAATATGTCAAAAATATACTTATGCGCTTCACCACAATGCTGTAGCCAATGCTTGCCTACACTGTGTTAAATTTTCACATTGATTGCATCAAAATTCGATTTTTAAACAATTATTTTGCACAGCATTAATTTCTCGGACGAGCCATTTTGTCTGCTTTCCTGAAGTGACAAGCAAGTGACGTCATCAGATGTCAACAAATGTTCTATTTATATGTTTTCAGCATGTTTTGTTTGCTTGCTTGTCAATATTATGGATTTACACTCCCATTTACTGTCAAGAAAGAGGCTTAATACAACTGTTAACACAGGAGAAAGGTGGGTTAACTTTTCTGGTTATCTTCCATGGAAACTAACCCGGGAAATCATTAATACATCGCGGTGATTCACTAACATGGGTTAAATCTCTTAACCTAGTAAAGATAACCCATGTTAAGCATTGATACATTTGGGTACAGTGGGCACTTGTACTCGAAAAAGCTGTCTCCAAACAACTTGAAAGCTTTTTATTATCAAACAATTTACAATATGAATTGCAGTCGGGTTTTAGAAGTGCTAACTCTACAGACACCTGCCTAATTTATCTTATAGATTCCATCGAATCTAGAACCGCCAATACAAAGGTTTTTTCACTGGAATGATACTACTTGACCTACAGAAGGTGTTCGGCACGGTGGACCATGATATCCTTCTGGACAAACTTCGTCTAATTGGTGTCCGGACGCTTTCGTGGTTCAAGTCGTACCTTTCCAGTGGAACTCAACTCGTTACTTGTAATGGAGTACACTCAGAAAATAGAAATATTACATGCGGTGTTCCAAAGGGTAACCTACTAGGCCCATTCCTTTTTCTCATTTATTCAAATGATATTTAGTGTTGTTGTAATTCCATCTTTCTGGACAACATGCTCAACATTCAACATCCCAGTATGCAAATTACCTATTAACAATACTTAATAATTATATTAAGTACTTATATAGCGCCAATTCCAGTAAACTGCTCACTGGCGCTTGGTTAGATTAGCTGGTGGTCGTGTGTCACAAGGTCGTACGATTTGCATTACATGGTGGTTTTTATATCAGTTATTGTCTAGTGCATGAGAAATCAACATCTCATGTGAGTATACCGTTTTGGACCTGTGGATTTAACCCATATGTATCCCAATTTTTGGCTATATGAGAGCAAGATTATCAAATGTGATTGTTATTTTTTTATTTAATGATGTGGCCTGCCCTTTTTGTCCTTTTGGAAGTCCATAACATTAAGCGAAAAAATTGTGTACGCTTCTAGCATGTATGTGTTACATTTGGTTCAGTCTTGTTCAGAGCATCACAGAAGTACAGTACAAATTTCTAAAACTGGCTCGTCATTTAAAATCTAGCCTTAGCTATCTATCCATAGCTATTCCAAGCTTAACTAAGCTACACTTATCCATAGCTAGCTATAGCTATCCACAATTACTATTGTTTAAACAAGGGGTAAAGGGATTCCAGTGTATACAAAAGAATACAAATGGATAGCTATGGATAGATATGGATAAGACTAGTAATGAATAGCTACAGACAGCTAAGTTGAGCCACATTTAGAAATTTGTACTGTAAGAAAATGATTGAAATACAGTAATATTTTATACCATAGTAAAATATAGCTCATGAGCATTTAGGAAATAGCCTTATCCACAAGTTGTGGTGAACCTACTTGGAGTTCTCGCGGTTTGAATTTAGAACCCTTCTCCAATTTTACGGTTTTTTGCAAGTGTTATGAAAAGTTCAGCCTTAAGTAGACAAGCAGCACACAAAGAATTTTACCTGCAAGCAAAATCTGATAAATGCATTTGAAAATGGAACTTATGAGCATTTAATTGATATATATTTTAACTTCCTAGCTTTAATATTAATAGTTATAGACTAAATCTCAGAAAATGTGTTGAATATTTCTTACCAGCGGTACAGGTTCACCTGGTTGCACATTAAAGGATCTACAGAAGGCACTGTAACAGTTAGATAGAAAATTTGAGCTTCAAGAGCTTTAGTAGGAATCAGGCACTCCTGCAGAGAAAACCAGATTAAAATATCTTTTGTCGCTGGCACGAAAACTCATTTTCTATATGATTTTTTCAAATCTGACGTAACGTGGGACTAAAAAAAATCACCTGTTTTCCTGAGGTTTTTGATGGCTGGAAGCCTAATTTTTTGATAAAGTTGACTAATATGATATAGGAGGCGTCAGGCCTTCCAGTGGTGTATGATATAGCATAATAAATACTTGTAAAGCATATGTAATCAGCATTTAAATGCAAAATTTCTGCAATTGTACGACAGTATGACATGTGACCCTATATCACCGTGGAATTGTGCAAAAAGATATGCTTTCAGTCGCTTCTTGAAGGTATCCAGTGTCCTTGAATTTCGCACATTTTCAGGTAGGCCATTCAACAGTATTAGTGAAGAATAGACAAAGGCTCTATCCTCAAACTTGTTCCGATTTTGTATGGCAGGTACCTCCAGCAGCATTTTTCTGTTGCTGTGGATGTTCAGGTCATTTTCAGGTTTATGTTGAATGAGATTTTTCAGGTACTAAGGATACTTGATTATTCACAGCTTTCCACGTAGTTGTTTGAATTGGATTCTTGCAGGGATTGGAAGCCAGTGTAACTCTTTCCTGTAACAACTGATTTTATCTTCCTTTTTCAGACCAATTAGTTTATTTATCACTTTTTTCGATGAGCCATAGAGCAATCCATTGCCAGAGTACAAATGCGGAGTGATGAATGATTTACAGTAGTTTTGGTTGACTCATTTTTCAGTGACTTATGCAGTTTTGAGATGTTTTGAAGGTTAAAATTAGCATTTTGACACATTTTGTTCACTTGCTATAAATGCATTGACATGTGTTTATCAAAGAATACACCTAAATTTCTGGCATGATTTGTTGCCTTGATGTGGACATTGTCCACACTGATTGATGACATTTGAATTATATTGAGTTGAAAGGGCGAGCCAATGCGAAGTACCTCTGTCTTTACACCATTGTTACAGAGTTTGTTTTTGTGAAGAAAATTGTGCATTCCTGTAATGCATTTTTCTACTTTTTCGATGCATTTCCCTCTTAGCCGAGATCTTTGACTAAAGACTAAGTTTTATGTGCCAAGTAATTTGTGCACCCCTTTGGAAATGTGAGATGTCCCAGAAAAAATTGATTTGGTTATGTTAAGATCCCAGCCCAGAAGTTATGTCTCACAAATTCAAAGAGAATGCTTTCATATTAGAAGACAGTATGTTGTCTATCACAAACAGGTATCCCGCAAAAGAAAAACTGCCCCAAACGTAGTACTGTCCCTGACAATTGCAGAAAAAAAAAACTTTTGGATTTCAAGAACCCTATTCAAAACTGATTGGTCTTACTATTTTAATAAGGTGTCAAACAATCAAGTTAATGTTCACATGCTCAGCTTGCGGGAGTCTGAAACTTCCAAAACTGGCTGTTCTGAGGATATGGGCTATTTATAACGGCACCAGCACTCGGGCTCGAAGCAATGTTGTCTTATGATCAGTTTTCAAAAAAGTAGGACTTCGATTTTCTGCTAAACACTGAATAGCTGTTCTGCAATTTTAGTGAATAAGTAAGTCAGGGAGAGCTCTGAAAGAGCGAACACTGACCAGCCAAAAAAAAATTTCCAAAAAAAATCTTTCAAAAGAAATTCCTCCCGAATAACAAATTATTTTAAAGCAGGCGTTAGGTCTATTTTCTAACATACATTCAAATAAATTCTTTGGTGTCGAAACGTTTTTAGTTTGCAGCACAAACATTGCAATAGATTAGGTTAAGACTGCTGTTAGTGTTAGATATTAACAAAAGGTTAATGTCATCAGGCCTGTATTACCCATTAGGCTGAGTAGACTATAGCCTAGCACAGCGAGCTTGAACAAACTTTGGGGTAAAAAAATTGACCAAGAAAACAATTAGCGCAGTGATGTAGAGGAAGGTCATACGAACATTTTGATGTATTAAACGAAAAAATCTGTTGGGAATTTTTTTTAGATATTTGAGTCTAAGATTTTTTATTTATCACACCCTTTTCTTAGCATGTTATCTCCATGAAAAAGTGATCAAAACTGTCCATTTTTCCTGTTAAGTAATATCTAAGATGAAAGTCATTATTCAGAAATAAAAATATGCAGTCATTGTCTCAGCAGAAAGTATGCACCACTTCATCCAGACTGACAGGGTGTGATAAACCTATAACAGCTAACATCTCTGGCTAAAGGCATGAGAAAATGTTTGCAATACCAGGTTTTGTTAGCAACATAACTCTGGTAAGTAATGTTAGCAAATTTGGTCTCATCATCTTATTGTAAGAGGCTTTGTTGAGTAATTTGTGCATTTTATCACAAATTTTGTCACCGTACAACAAGCATTTCATAACAATGTAAAAGGATTGACAAAGTTGAGTAAATTATCAGACAATGCCTGCATAGAATGTTTGTAAGTATCTGCTTCACTATGAAGTTGAATCCCCTGATGTTACATGAAAAGTCTTTGCAACTGGACCAAAAAATAAGATAAAAAGCTATAAATAAACAGTAATATTCATGCTTAACGTATTTTGAGTACCTAAAATGGATGTTGGGTGTTTAATGTTGATGTAGGTTATCTGGCATCCAAAATCAACCAATTTTTAATTGTATAGAACATAAAAAATAGCGTAAATTATGTGAAAATGTAGTTAATACAAATATGTGCAACTATTGCACATGAAGTCTGCAATGTCAAAGTATTTTACTCCATAATTAACTAAATGCTTCCAAACATTCTATCTATACTTTTTCTGATGATTCCCTCAACATTGGTTACACTTTGCATGGTTGCAAAAGTACTTGTTTCACAGTGGTGAAATTTCTTAAAAAACATATAAAAACCTCAATAATACACCATAGAGTTCAAAAGTGAGATAGATTCTACTACAATTATTCGTCAGAATGATGAAACTGAGGAAAAGCTGGCAAATAAACACATTTTATAATTTTTCTGAAAAAAGTTTACTGTTATAGGTTTATCACACTCTGTCAGTCTGAATGAAGTGGCATGTACTTGCTATTGTGGAGATGACTGCATAATTTTACTTCTGAATACTGACTTTTATCTTAGATATTACCTAACAGGAATAATGGAAAGTTTTTATCATTTTTAGATGGAGATTCCATGCTAAGAATAGGGTGTGATGAATAAATAATTTAAAACTCAAATATCTCAAAAAATTCCCAACAGATTGTTTCATTTGATACATCAAGATGTTCGTCTGACCCTCCTCTACATCACGGCACTAATCGTTTTCTTGGTCAATTTTTTTAACCCCAAATTTTGTTCAAGCTCGCTGTGCTAGGGTAGTGCTTCCAATGAGACCGAGAATTCTCGAGAAGTCTCTACATCAGCAATGACTCAGCATTTTCTCGCTTGAACATGAATTCTCGGGAATTTTATTTACATTGACAACATTAATATTGTTGCTTGTTGGATGGGTGTAATCTTATCAATTTTCTGATAACATGCAGAATACTTTAAAAAGCTGTCATATTGACCTTTTTTGAAGAAAATATTGAGGATAAACAAGATTTTGAATGAAAATTCAAGATGTTGGCATCGGTATCTGATAATAAAGCATATGAACCCAAACTATTTAACAAATAGTTGTTATGCATACCCAGGATAGAAACACAAACACTGACTATCAGTCCATACCAAAACTCTGAATAAAATGTGAATAAAACATCTTTTTCGAAGATTTTAACAAAAAGCTTCTGTAGGGGGCAGGATAGTATTGACATTAAAATTCTATTAATTTCATCATTCTTAACTGCGGTTGGGTCAAATATCACTTTTTTTCATCCCATCAAGCAAGTAAAATGGTAAATTTTTCTGACTAATCAAAAAGAAAATGTGGAAAGAACCGCAACATGACTGAAATTAAAATGATCACATGATCATGAAATTTTGTGATTTGCATTTTCGACAGTAGCCACGACAATTTAATTTGCCACAAACGTATCGCACTTAGAGATATATTTAAATTTTAATGAATATTTTTGGTGGCAACTATTAAGTGTGTGCAAAATTTCACCTTGATATTTTGAGAAAAAGTACCATTTTTGAGCCATCTTGCAATGGTGCATCTTTAATGTTAGTCAGTGTATGTCAGATAGATTCTGGAGTTGAACTTGTACAAATGATTTTTAAAAAATTGTATAATATATGGACCTTTAGCAGTGATTTACAAAAACAAAACACACAGATTAGCATTAAAACTACAAAAGATGTCACAATAGCAAAAAAAACGTGATCCATTTCATGATCAAATTTCTATCGGTTTACACTGAGTGCCATGAAAAATGCAACATTGCAATACGGCTAATAAAAAATGGTACTTTCTTTCAAAATATTACAATGTCGTTGTCATCAGGTATATTCATAAAAATTTACAGATTTTTGAGAGCAAAAATGTTGTGTCAAATTAAATTGTAGTGGCTATTGTTGAAAATGCATGTCACAAAATTTCAAGATCCTGTGATGATTAATTTCAATAACTTTGCTTTTTTTCCCACAATTTTTTAGTCAGTATAGTTCACCATTTTCCTTGCTTGATGAGATGGTAAAAAGTGATATTTGATCCAACCATAATTAAAGCACAGTCCGGGAACTGATGTTTAAACAGAGCTCACTAAATGAGTCGTGTCACTTGTGTGTAGCCAAAATTCAACCCTTTCCATGCTTTACAAAATTGCTTTTCAGTACATACATGGGGTATGTGCCAAATTTGATAATTATTGAGCCACCAGAGCTTAAAGGTAGTATGTCCGCATATTTAATTGACTGTCTATGAATAGATTTCAGTCATAAGGCTCTCCTTAAGTAATTTAAGGCCTTGCAATCAATTAAACTCACTTAATAATGGAAAACATGCAACTCTGTTGATTGGAAATGCATACTTTACTTAAAATCTATCAGTTTATGATATATAAATGCAAGTTTAATTTTACATAGAATCGGCGGACTAACTACCTTTAAAATATTTTGATCAGTATATCATTGTGCTTTAGAAGAACAGTGTCCTAGATTTCTTGAGAAATTCTCGAGTCTCGTGCTCTAAACCATGACCATTCTCGAGAGTCACGATCGAAAAACACTACATGGCCAATTGTGCAGCGTACGTAAAACGTACGACGCTCTTTCTTGCGTATTTCGTACGTAAATCCGTTGTTTTCACTTTTGAAATACATACGAAAAAGTATGTGCGCAAAACATATGTAAATTTTTGTATGGATTCAAATTGTGAAAACAACCGATTTAGTTGGATTTTGGGGCTTTAACTTGATTTTTTTGCTGATTTTTTTTTAGAGATGCCAATGTAAGGTCAAAACTTAATCCATTTATGATAACCATTATTTAATGATATTGTGCTAAAATGGCCAAAGTAGCTGAAAAGTACCTGTGTGAAATCTTTATGAATTTGTACGAAATTCGTACGAAAATGTACGTACGTACTACTGATCGGCCATTTTTGTGAGTTTCGTAAGTAGGATTTATGTACATAATTCGTACACTTATTTATAAATCGACCCATAGGGAGATTTATCTTGTTTTCTTTGATATTATTATTATTATTATTTTATTTCACTTTGAGCTAGAGCTTTGAAATTTGGTACATATATAGCCATGGGTTAGTAGATTATTTTTCCAAAAAATCTTTGACCTTGACCTTGAATTCAAGGTCACAGGTCATCTCAAAGTCAAATTTTTTTAATTTTCAAAGTGGATTATCTCTCTTAATATTAAAGTTACAGATTCAAGTCTAAGGAATCTTTATACAAACATGATTTGCTACATTTTTCATATCTGGCCATTTTTGTGCTATGAGGGCAAAAGGGTATTTACCCCCTTTTGACAAAAACCAGTTGCTCATGTTTTCAGAGAAAACTATAATGGTTAGAGGCTCGGTTTTTGCTGTAATTGATAGCCTGACTAAATACCCATGGTAAGTGGGGTTTTATATTTTGATCAGAGAAGGGGTTTTTCAGTTATGACTGATTCAAAAATGGGTGTTTTGTCAAAAAAGTGAAAACATTTTTTAACTTTGGTTTGAATGGAGGGATTTTGATGAAACTTGGTGTGTATGAAGTATTCATGAATTGGAATCTTATCATGCAATAAAAATGATGTTTTGGGGTAATTACCCCAAAATGGGTAAATTCCTATAACTTTTGATTGACTTGGACGATTGTCTTCAAATTTTTCAAATGTTCAGTATGCTGACTTGGAAACATAGTGCAAGTACAATTTTGATGCTGTGGGGTAATTTACCCTCATAATCAAGGTCGAAAGGGGTAAATGTGTTTTCGGAACACTTCTTGCATATCTAATGGCATATTAGGTATCAGGTGGGTCTTACCTTTTCAATATAGGTGTTGCAAGATAATAGTTGTTGTTTTTAGGTAATTACCCCCAAAAAGGGGTAAATAGCTATAACTTTTGATTGAATTGGACGATTTTCTCCATACTTTGCACATGTTCCGTCAGATGATTTTGAGACATGGTGCTTGTAGGTTTTTGGTGTTCTGGAGTAAACTACCCCTGTAATCAAGGTGGAAAGGGGTAAATATGTATTCTTAGCATTTCTTGTATATTTGATAATTTATTAGGCATCAACTGGGTCTTACATTTTCACTGTTGGTGTTACAAGATCATAAAAGTTGTTGTTTTTTGGCATTTTGTGATTTCCCCAAAAAGGGGTAAATAGCTATAACTTTTGATTGAATAGGACGATTTTCTTCAAATTTGTCACATTATCAGTATGCTGACTTAGAGACATAGCGCAAGTACAATTTTGATTTTGTGTGATACTTTACCTGCATAATCAAGGTCGCAAGGGTAAATATATATTCTGAAGCAAAAACGTTTGATTGTAGGGTTATCAATCCTCTTAATTATGGTAAAATTTGGTCAATATTTTGCCAATAATCCCAAATTCTTTCCGAGTCGATTTATTCCCTACCTTTTCAAAGGTTAACTGCTAGTTATTTATTTATTTATTAAATGGATTTATACAGCGCTAAAATGTTATTTCAAAGAAACAATTCTAGTGCGCTGTACAAGAACAAAAAAAAATTATAAATTATATGTTGAATGTCTTTTTAAAGAGATATGTTTTTAACTGCTTCTTGAAAGTCTCATATTTCTGAGTGTTCTGGATATATGCGGGAAGAGTGTTCCAAAGGCGGGGTCCATAGACGCTGAAAGATCTATGGGCAAAGGTTGTACGCCTTGTGAATGGAACAACCAGAGTTATGTTGGCACTACTGGTGGATCGAGTACTACGTGTAGCTTTTCTCACTCTGATAAGCTCCGACAAATATGTTGGTGCAGTTTTTTGTACACATTTGAATACCATGCACAAGATTTTAAAATGTATCCTATCTGAGATTGGCAGCCAGTGAAGGACTTGCAATGCATTTGAGGAGCTCTCATATTTACTCCTGCACAAAACAACCTTGGCAGCCCAGTTTGAACCCTTTGCATCTTATGGATGGCATTAGCAGGCAAACCACAAAGAACACTATTAGAATAATCCAGATGACTCAATACTAAGGCGGATGCCAAAAGTTTTGCAGTGTGAAGATCAATGAAACTGTGTATTTGTTTAATCCTCATAATTCCAGCTATGGCTGATCTACATTTTGACTGAATGTGCTCTTGGAATGTAAGTGTACTATCAAGGTGTACACCCAAATACTTTAAAGTCCGGCTTGTGGAAATTTGGTCTTGGCCAATGTTCAAGTGAGTTGTCTTGACTTTTGATAGGCTCTGACGGCTACCAAAAAGGGTTATCTCCGTTTTTGCGGGATTGATCTTGAGACTATTTGGGGATTGATCTTGAGACAATTTGCAGATTTCCAATCAATGATTTTACCAGCAGTGATTTCTATGTGGAGGACACATAGATTCTCAGACTCAGGATCAGAAGGTCGAAAACTGCACAATTGCAGTGTAGCCTAGGGCCTCACATCTCTGGGGGGCCTCAGATTGGATGAAAAATTAAAATAACATCTGCCTAAATTAGAGAATTTTAAGTCAAAAATGCATTTTAAGGGCCCCAAATTTATAATCACGACCACGTAGGATATAAATACCTGTTTAAAGAGTATACATCATATAAAGTACCTCTGGACTCGTACAGATATTCGGCAGGAAAACCATACAAATTGTAAGTTAGTCTTAGAAAATTTCATAAAAATAAATTTTTGCAATTGTCATGTGCAAATTATAATGATTATTGCTGAAATTGATGCCATAATTAGAATTTACAATTTAAGGCACCTTTTTTGGGGCTAGGGATGCAAAGGCCGGGAAAGTTTCCAGAACATTGGAAATCTCCAGGGAAAATTTCCAGGAATCTATTTGCGTGGAAATATTGGGAATTTTCATATAAATTGCTTGAATCTTGTCACTGGACCTGTTGATCGTGATAATTTGAATGTCTGTCATTATTATTTGATAGCCAGTATGTGGTCTTTAGGTCTTCCTTGATATAAGGGTGGCATATAGGTCTGGCAATGAGGGTCGAAACCATTGCCATCTGTTCTTGAGCTGGAAATTTCAAAATGGTTAAGGCAAAATTTTGGGATGTTTTTATGCTTTGTAAATTTCATAAAAATCTAAATCATTTTGATCAAATAAGATAATTTTTTTGTAAATCCCATTCCTTCAGGGACAGTGCTCAGGAAAAGTTAACCATAAACAAAACGCTGTCATCACTTGCTTCGGGAACAGTTTCACCTAGAAATATTTATTTCGAAGTTGACACTGACATAAAATTGTTGAGGATTAAATTTCCAAAATGTAGATGCTGCTCAAAATATGGGAGGAATTCCCCCACAGAAACTATTCTGTGCAGCAAATTTTTTTTTGCAGCTGTATCTTGCTTCCGATTGATGCATGATGATAATGAAATATTTTTATTCTGCATGAGAATCTCAAGAGATTTACAAATCTATAATAATAATATAATAATAATGATAATAATAAAAGAACTTTTGTATAGCGTCAGTTACGTATTCAGACTCTAACTGTCTGATGCCCGAATACCAGTCAACTTACGAAGCATTTCAGTTGCGAGACAGCACTTGTTGTGGTCCATGGAGAAGCAACAAGTGACTCCACTGATGGCCATTGACCTAAGTGCAGCTTTTGATACTGCAGACCATGATGTTTTATTGTCTGTTTTAAATGTCAACTTTGGAATTGAAGACAAAGTTCTGCAGTGGTTCGATTCATATTTGAGACCTTGCAGCTGTAAAGTGAATTTTCGAACAGCATATTCCAGTGTCAGGGACTTGCCATTCTCCCTGCCGCAGGGATCTTGTGCAGGACCTGTCCTCTATTTGGCATATGCCAGTACCATGCAAGAAGCTGTACCAAAGGAGGTTCAGATACACGCATATGCAGACGACCATGCACTTAAAGTCTCATTTAGTTCGAAGCACCGATTACAGGAAGAGAATACCATCGATTGTTTACAATAGAGAGCAGTGTCAGTGAAAGATTGGATGGACAAAAATCGTCTGAAAATGAACTCCTCAAAAACAGAGTTTATTCTTTTTGGGACCTCCCAGCACCTTGAGAAGTGTTACACGAAAAGTCTGAATGTTTGTGGAGAAGAAGTGCAATTATCTGAAGAGATAAAATACCTTGGTGTTTACTTGGATAGGCACCTCACACTTAAGCATCACCTTCAACTCAAATGTTGCACTTCCATGTGGAATCTCCAAAGAATCAAGCTTGTTAGACATGCTAAGGATGCGTGTGAGACTTTAGTGTTGGGAACAGTTATGGCACATTTAGACTATGCAAATGCACTTTACATCGGCCTCCCTAAATGTGACATCCTGAAACTCCAGAGAGTCCAAAATATTGCTGCCAAACTAGTCTTACGAACATCAGATGACTCCATCACTTGCTCAAAGACTCTCCATTGGTTGCCCATACACCTCAGGATCAAACACAAAGTATTGACTCTGCTCTTTAAATCCCTTAGTGGTGAATCTCCATCGTACCTGAGAGATTTGGTGCATGGGTAACAATATTAATCAAGCCATTTGGTTTTGATTTGTAAGGGTGTTGGTCAAGGTCCAATTTGAGGTACAAATGAGGTGGATTAAGGTAACAAGGAAAATGATTTGATGTGATTTGTCAAGCAAAATGCTAGTGAAGACAGGCCATTTTCAGGGGGGTAGGGCACTCAATTTTTGTAAGGGATTAAAGTTATCTGCGACACATTTCTTGTACGAAATGTTTTGCTGATATGTTGATCTAAAACAAATGACTACCATGAACCCCACATGCACATTCATGTCCTTGTGAATAACTCTAAGACACTGGAGACAAGAATTTCAGCTTTACCAAATATAGTCGCTATGGTGACTGATTTAATGTTTGTTTAAAATTACTTTTATAGACCTAGCTAAGGAGGGGCATGTTCCCATGTTTTCTTCAAATTCATTTGATGAATGGACATATTTCAAGCTTCTAGAGGTACTTAGACCTTGTGTCCAGACACAATTTGGAACCAAATTTTGATTTCTAGATTGAATTTTGTCCATGCTATGACAGAAAAACGGCCAATTCTGTCCCGATTCACCCCATGTTACGGTACTGGATATGCTTCTGAATGTCATGAATGCACCATGTGGCTCTTAGCATATTAATTTCAATTTTGTCTTCTTTTAGGCTGATACTCCAGGAGGGACTCACAACGAGGAGGGGATTGGGCCAGGTCCTGGATACAGCGCAACAGTACATATTGCCTACAGTAAGTGTCATACTGGAAGTTATTCGGAATATCATGAATGCAAACTATGGTTCTTAGCATATTAAAATAAAATTTGTTTTCTTTTAAGCTGATACTCCAGCAGGGACGCAGAGCATGGAGGGGATTGAGCAAGGTCTTCAAGATTATTTATTTATATACAACATTTAAAATTTCATGGATTATTTTTTGTTATCATTAGCATAATTATTTATAAGAATTTTAAGTTGTGTCATTTATATTAAAGCAATAAACTTAAAAATAGCAATATTAATAATGACTCAAACACAATAAACACACTATTCAGGAAAACTTTTTTGCTGTTCTTAAAACCTTCTGTATGCTATCCGAAAGATTAAAGGAGGCATAATCAATATATGTGACCTGCTCCACTAAATGGGTTAAAGTACTGGAGGTAATGCCGTAATGGTGCCTCGTTTGTCATACATTCATTAACTTTTACATTCAAGATGTGAACTATAGCTTCATCAATAATTCCTGGTATCAATTCTGTTTTCCTCAAGGGTCTTTAGTTTTGTTTTAGAGTGGTTGGCAAAATACCATTGAAACTATCATGGTAATGGACTGCATGATGATCATTATTTAAAAAAATATATAAATGCCAAAGCTTTGGCAAAAAAAAATGCCCCACCAGTGTCACCTGCACTGACGCCACAGGGAGTGGTTCAAACAGTATATTTCTGGTAGCCCATAGGTTAGGGCACATGAGTGAAACATTGGAATATTCAGTCTGAAGGAGACACTGATTGTGTGAAACTGTATTTTTGATGTTTTTCTTGGGTCTAACATGTTGCGCCATAATCAGACATGATAAAATGACTGGTTTTGATCTTTAGACACATTGAACAAGCGCGACTAAAAGTAGCACGCAAGACTCAGCTAAATCGTTTTATCTGGTTTTTTGTTGTTTTTCTTGGGTCTAATGTGTTGTGCAATAATCAGACATAATGACATGACTGGTTTTGATCTTTAGGCACATTGTATCAGCACGACTAAAAGTAGCATGCAAGACTCAGCTAAATCATTTTATCTGGTTTTTTGTTGTTTTTCTTGGGTCTAATGTGTTGTGCAATAATCAGACATAATGACATGACTGGTTTTGATCTTTAGGCACATTGTATCAGCACGACTAAAAGTAGCATGCAAGACTCAGCTAAATCATTTTATCTGGTTTTTTGTTGTTTTTCTTGGGTCTAATGTGTTGTGCAATAATCAGACATAATGACATGACTGGTTTTGATCTTTAGGCACATTGCATCAGCGCGAATTAAAGTAGCACGCAAGACTCAGCTAAATCATTTTATCTCCATTTTGACTGAACACATCAGTGCAATTTTGAACAAAATACCTCATGCAGAAATGAGTTTAAATGTTTTGAAGCAGTCTTGCCTTCAAAATAATAGCAAATTTGTAAAAAGTGGTTGCCTGCAACAGTCAGTTATTATGGTTTAGCTGACTTATTACATCAGAAATAACTGTATTTCCAATGTCACAATGAGTTAACTCTACATTTTTGCCTTTTTAAATGATTTTACACCAAAAACAATACCACAGGCAAATAGCTGTTAGTGCAGGGACTTCGGTGATGTATTTTTTTCCACCTAATTCGCCAGAATAAGTGCAGCTGATACAAATCATTGAAGTCAATCTTTGGTTGGCTTCCCTGAAAATTGAGAATTTTGCTATAACTGATTCTTGCGTGATACAGACAATTTCTTTCTTCATTTTCTCCAGAATGCATTGCAAAGTTGACAACATACCAACATGGGTACCTGTCCATCTAAAAATGCCGAAACTATATATATACTCTTAATATCGCTGGAATGCAATACATTCCCATAGTCACAGCAATGAATGTACTATAACAAAGTTTATAGAAGTGTATCTTTTGCACCAATAAATTCTAAAACTTGGATGTCAGAGGACAATGAATTGTAAGTTAACTTAGTCACAATAAAGAAAGTTGCATTAAATGATCTGTTGGGTTGGAATCATTCACATAGATAATATAAAAGGCAAGTCATTTTTTGGTCACCATAGCGAAATTATAAAAGTAACTGTCAGAATGCAAGGTATTATTCAATTACCATTGACACAGCAAATAGAGTTGTATTAGATGGGCTGTCAGTATGGAATTAGTCACATACTTTATTTCAGTATCGAGAGACAAGGCATTATTTAGTCACCATGGATAGTCACTGTAATGAATTTCACATCACAAGGTCTGGAGGAGCGTAAGTTCGGCACCAGCATAATTCTACAACTTAGGTGTCGGAAAGGAAGGCATTATTAGTTGCTACAGACACAACAAGTGAAGTTTTTATTATATTGTCTGCTTGTTGGGAATCAGTCACATACTTTATATCAATATTGGAAGACAAGACATTTTTCAGTCACCATAGATAAAGTCTGTAGAATTGTATGTCTGGCACCTGTAGAAGTTAAGTGTCAAGGGTGTGGTATTATTTAGTTTATTCAATTTGGAATTAGTCCATATGCCTTTCTTTGTATCGAAAGGAAATTCAATATTAATCTTAGTCATCACGGTCTCAGGAATGAATATCAAATTACAAGGTCAGTAAAATTCTAAAATAAGGGTGTCAGAAGGGAAGACATTATTAGTTATTATTGTCACAATACAGAAAGTTGCATGACATGGTTTCTTGGGTTGCAATCAATCACATAGTTAATGTAAATATCAAAAGGCTAGTCATTTTTAGTCACCATAGTCACAGGAATGAATATCACATTACAGGGTCTGTTGAGGCGTATGTTTGGCTCAAGTATAATTTGAAAATGTGTGTGTCGGAAAGGAAGAAATCATCAAATCACCACAGTTACAGCAAAATCAGATGGTCTGTCAGTATGGAATTAGTCACTTACTTTATTTCCATTCGAAAAGCAAGTTGTTATTTAGTCATCATGGTCACAAGAATGAAAGTTGCATGACATGGTCTGTTGGGTGGCAATCAATTTCATAGTTAATATAAATAGCAAAAGGCAAGTAATTTTTAGTCACCATAGTCACAGGAAAGAATATCACATTTCAAGGTCTATAGCCCTTGTCATTATTTAGTCATCATGGTCACAGCAATGAAAGTTGCATAACATGGTCTTTTGAGTGGCAATCAATTTCATAGTTAATATAAATAGAGAAAGGCAAGTAATTTTTAGTCACCATAGTCACAGGAAAGAAAATTATATTTCTAGATCTGTTGGAGCGTATGTTTGGCTCAAGTATAATATGAAAATTTGGGTGTCAGAAAGGAAGAAATTAGTCAATTACCATAGTCACTGCAAAATCAGATGTTCTGTCAGTATGGAATTAGTCACATATTTTTTTTCCATTCAAAAAGCATGTCATTATTTAGTCACCATGGTCACCGGAATGAACATCACATTACAAGGTATGTTGGGGCGTACGTTTGGCTCAAGTATAATTTGAAAATTTAGGCGTCAAAAAGGAAGAAAATATTAGTTATCATAGTCAAAATAAAGTTGCATAACATGGTCTGTTGGGTGGCAATCAATTACACAGTTAATATAAATAGCGAAAGGCAAGTAATTTTTTGTCACCATAGTCACAGGAAAGAATATCACTTTACAAGGTCTGTAGGGGTGTCTGTCACACAACAAGGTATGATTGGTGCCAGAAAAATTCTAAAATGTGGGTGTCAGAAGGGGAGAGACAATGAGTTATCCCTGTCACAATATAGAAAGTTACATAACATGGTTTCTTGAGTTACAATCAATTACATAGTTAATATAAATAGCGAAATATCAGTAATTTTCAGTCACTTTAGTCACAGGAAGGAAAATCACATTACAACGTCGGTAGCAGTGAATGTTTGGCTCAAGTATAATCAAAAGTTTTGGGTGTCAGAAAGGAAGAAAGTCATCATAGTCATCATAGTCACAATAAAGTTGAATGACATGGTCGGTTGGGTTGCAATTGATCACATCGTTAATGTAAATAGAAAAAGGCAAGTGATCTTTTAAT
Source organism: Platynereis dumerilii (assembly GCA_026936325.1). Taxonomy (NCBI): domain Eukaryota; kingdom Metazoa; phylum Annelida; class Polychaeta; order Phyllodocida; family Nereididae; genus Platynereis; species Platynereis dumerilii. The sequence continues at coordinate 1,049,151 of JAPTHN010000107.1, read as the reverse complement.
AACCATAGTCACAGTGGGCCTAATATATATTTGGTACCTGCAAAAATCTAAAAATTTGGGTGATGGAAGTGATGATATTATTAGTAATCATAGTCACAATAAAAGAGTTGAATGACAAGGTCTGTTGGGTTACAATGGATCACATAGTTAATGTAAATAGAAGAAGGCAAGTGATCTTTTAATAACCATAGTCACAGTGGGCCTAATATATATTTGGTACCAGCAAAATTCTAAAAATTTGGGTGATGGAAGTGATGATATTATCAGTAATCATAGTCACAATAAAAGAGTTGAATGACAAGGTCTGTTGGGTTACAATAGATCACATAGTTAATGTAAATAGAAAAAGGCAAGTGATCTTGTAGTCACCATAGTCACAGTAGGCCTAATATATGTTTGATACCAGCAAAATTCTAAACATTTGGGTGTTGAAAGTGATGATATTATCAGTAATCATAGTCACAATAAAAGAGTTGAATAACATGGTCTGTTGGTTTACAATAGATCACAAAGTTAATGTAAATAGTTAAAGGCAAGTGATTTTTCAGTCACCATAGTCACAGTAGGCCTTATATATGTTTGGTACTGGAAAAATTGTAAAACATTGGGTGTCAGAAGTGATGATGTTTCCAGTCATCATAGTCAATATAAAGAAATTTGTATTTGTATGTATTTGTATTCATTATTGGTCCCCTCCTGTGGGGATATTTGTTGTGAGCCATCCACTTAATATAGCTCAGGGCAGCTACAGAGCAGGGTGCACAGGCAGAGGATACAGGAACATTGCCCAAGGTTCCCATGCTGTAGCATTCTCCAGTGTTGGTAATCACTGTATTGTGATTGGTGAGAAGACTTGGAGTCTATCACATGCCCTATTAATTTAGGGATGTCCAGGGTCTTTCAGTTACCCCAGCACAGAACACTGGATGCAACCTGCCTCAATTTAATGTCCCATGGGCTAGGACTAAATTGAGTTCCAGATTGGGATCCAAACCCACATCCCTCAGAGCCAGTGGTTACACAAACAAACACTTTAACCATTAGGCCAGGGATGAACTACATGATCTGTTGGATTGCAATCGATCAAATAGTTCATGTAAATAGTAAAAGGCAAGACTAACCTTTCTATTTTTTTGAATGATGCATAAGCATAAAAGGTTAAATCAATTTGTATGTTAACATGACTGATTGTCCTCTTTCATTGTATCACGGAAGACTAGGTCAAATCAGTTGGGCTGAGTCAGGTGAGCTATGAAAGATGTCAGTTTTTCATGGAAAATTGCTATAAAACAGAGGGAAAATGTCCGAAAATACCAGAGTTTGAAGGAGTAGTGAATGGTAATAAATGGACCCATTGGGCTTATTTCTATTGCCATTTGGTGCTAGAGATCATCGAGATTATTTTTCAGATATATTTCAAAATTCAGTCAAATTGATTTAACTGAGTCTTCCTTGAGATAGACGTTATCATTGTGAACCTTTCTTAAACTTGGACTGTCATGGACTTATTTGACTGGTCACAATCAGTCACACAGTAGTGACAATGACATTGTTACAGTCAAAATCTTTTGAGGCTGCCCAAAAATAATACCCAAACTGCCCCAAGAAACCTAAGTACACAAAAAAATGCTTTTAACCCCCCCCCCCTGCCTCCTATGCCTATGATCCCTCGTTTTCACCACAGGTGAATTCTGATGGTCACGGTAATTATTCACAGGGTACCTGTGGAGTTGTAACCAACGTGACATTATAACAGTCACTCACAGATGTGATGTTGTGCACGTGAAAGTCACAGAAGTGAGCAGTGTTACTGAAATTGGCGCTTTACAAATTCATATTATTATTATTATTATTATTAAGGTCACAAGTTTGTGATAAATATGACTGTCTTCTGTTTGAATCTCAATGCTTGTCAGAATCACGTCAGTCATGTGTTACAATTTTACTGTCATTTGGCATTCTATTTTATGCAGATCGGCAACTTTTTTGGCGAAAAAATGAGCTAACTCTATACGCATCATGTACTTCTGTTACCGGTATTAAGAATTTTTCATACTCAGGATGAAGTGGATTTTTGAGAAAAATAATTAAGGAAACATGCCTAATACGTAACTGTATGGACAAATGAACTTCATTTGAATTAACATAAATTTTGGTAACAGAGTAGCACTGATACACCTATACAAAGCATCCAAATCTTCACCCTCCCAAATTCCTCACTTAATCAAAGTTATTTAAATTTAAAGTATTAAACTCCAATGGTCACAGACAAGACACCATAACAGTCAGAAGAGGGTCACACATTTCTGACCAAGAGATACTGTGACTGTCACAAATGGTCACGAGCTCGTGATCAATGTGACTGTCTTTTTTAATTTGAAATCAAAAACATTTGAAAGTCACATACTGTCACATGTTACCATTTGTACTATCATTTGGCGCTCTATATTTAGTTAATTTGTAACTATTTTGGCTTAAATTATATGAGGGGAGATCCAGAAAACATGCAGGGGGGCCTTACATAAAATATATCGGGATTTAATTTTTTTTTTACATTAAAATGCAGAGGCCTGTAGGGGGGGTTGAGCCCCCCTACAACCCCCCCTCCCTCTGGATCCGCTACTGCAATACATGTATACAGACATGCATAGTCTGTCACTGTAATATATTGTAGGCTTTATAGCCATAATATTTAGAATAATAGGCCTACAGTCACAATGATCACTCAAATATCTCCACTAATATTATCTTAAGCTCACAAATTGTATTCAAAGTTTCGTATTAAGTTAGTTGAGGTATCAGACAGAAAGATAAATTGTTAGCTGGTTGCTGTGTTTGAAACAATTTCGAAATTGGCAATTTATAATTGTCAAACAGACACACGTTGTATTTGATATAGAATATTACCCTTTCTATTTAAACCACTGGATATTGGATTGTGTTACATGTATATTTTGTACTGGCTATCACCACATGAACATTCTTTTTCATGCATATAGGCTGAATTCTTGGGAGTGACCCCCCTGGCACCGTGTAGCCAGGCTGGCCATGGGAAAGTTGGCCCGAATGTTTCGAGAGGGGGGAGGCACTATCCATAATAAGAATTGCATTAATTTTCTTCAAATATATATAATATAAACATAAAAATATATATAGGTGGACTGAATTGTACTTTGAAGCATGACAGTCACTGTACAGTCACAATGATCACTGTGATTTTCTTGGAGTCTGGACTTAGTCATTTTGGACAATTTTCTACCAGCGTGAGGTACGTTACACGAACTGTTCCGTACGTTACACTGCTTTGATGCCTCACTGTTCAATGACTAATGACAGTAGCACTGTAATTTAAGTTTTATAAGAAAGATGGGACCTTGTACTATAAAAATAAAATATATTTGCATGTCTGAATGCGGTTTTAGTGGTGACAAAATGCAGTTATGTCACTTTTTCAATAGTCACACCAAGGTGTGACAGTCAGCTTTCAGATATTTGCCCCCTCAAAACCGATAGTGGAGTATTTTTCAAAAAATCACCTGATATTTTTTTATTGTACCTGAAGGCATAAGAGATGGTGTGAAATATTGATTATTGCTGTGGGATGTTCCGGATAAAAATGCCAGCCTAGCAAAATTGGGTCTAAAAACCGGGGACCTTTTAAAACTGCATTTTTGATGTTTTTCTAGCCTCTTACATTGGAAACTGTGATTAAAAGTGTCATTATATTTCTTTCTGATAGCCCTATGACATTTCTATCGGAAAACACAATACCCATGGAAATTGGATGATGCACTTCTATACAGTGACCATTTTAGTTTTGGCCCCACTTTTCAAATAAATGCCTATATAGGCATGACCCTAAAAGTGAGTACTTTTCACTTGGTATTATAGAACAGGTTTAAGATCTGCAGCTCAAAAAATTACTTTTTGTGGACAAGAATGGTAAATAAGAATCCTTTGATGTGATTGGGGTGCACTTCGGGCACGTGGCCACCTTGCAAATGACAGCTGATAAGTATCAGCAGAGGAATCTGTTGAGGTCCTAATTGGATGACTGACAGGACACATGGGACATCTGTTTAAAGGGACACTCATTCCAATAGGGAAACAGTAGCACAAAGAGGCGAAAAATGTAACAGTCTATAAACACTTCATGGTCAATTAAAACTCAGCAGGGAGTCACAGAATGAAGCAAGATTTCGTCTTGTTTCGTGGACATGATGTACGAAAAAACAAAAACAGGCAACTTGAATTATGGCTCTACTGTACCTCTGGTCCTGCTTAAGTTACAGATAATCTGATAACAGATTTGGAAAGCCCAAATTCTTCTCTAACTATGGAATTTGAACATTTTCTTAAATCTCTGACAGTCAAAAAGATCGCCCGACCCTGAAAAATTTATGTTTTCAGAAATTGCAGTGGATGTATTGGTCCATGTATTGGCCCATGTAGGTACATTGTACCGGTGCATTTTACTGATACATTGTGCTGGTACATTGTATTGATGCAGGTACTGGTAAATGTACTGGTAAATGTACTGGTGCACTGTACTGGTGCACTGTACTGGTGCACTGTACTGGTGCACTGTACTGGTGCACTTTACAGGTGCACTGTACTTGTGCACTGTTCGAGTACATTGAACTGGTGCATGTACTGGCTCACGTATTGGTTCATGTACAGGTCTATGTGTTTTTCTTTGGATACTTGCATGTACTGAAATTTATTTAAGTAGGATTCCAGTATCATTTTCCATGTACTTTTTACTTGCTCATCTACCTGTGTCTATTTCGATTCACTGGTACTGCAGTAGGTGAAGTTTTGTTACCGCTTGCGGTTACGTCTACTAGTTTATTATTTATTATTTATTCAAACTCATCGGAGAATTTTCAAAACATTCATATACATAACCCACAATGACCTTATTACAAATTCTGAATATGAGTGACCTTGACCTATTTTTCAAGGTCACAGAAACTTTCAAAGTCGGATTTTGCAATATTTGAAATGCATGTACCTCATCCGGTTATGGCCGGTTTTCACTTTCCTGTACAAGGAAAGGTCCCAGACACTTTCTTCACAGTTTGACCTACTTTCATGAAAGTAGGTCAAGGTCTCATTGTACAAAGTCCATTTTTATGGTTTGAGGTCTATCGCTGGATCTCAGAATCGGTCAGTCGTAGAATCATACCGATGTCACCAAAACGAGACATCTGCCTGACTCTTTATTTTCCATCGGCAGTACCGGTTCTTGAGTTACATAACTTTAAAGTCATACCGCGACACCAAAACCAGTGACCTTGAGAATTTTACCTTGAAATATCGATGTTAGCTAATAACATGTCATAGTAACCCCCCCAAACATACACCTAATAAGCCCAAACTGACTTTTTAATTTGACCTTGACCTAATTTTTCAAGGTCATTTGACCCGAAAAAGTTTGAAAAGGTGCCATTTTCAGCAATTTTTTTTACCATGTTATTTTTAAAATATCGGCGTGATTCACAGGACTGGTGACAGATGAAAATTGGCCTGTTTATTCATAATATGTAAATGGCACAGCCATCAAATCGCGCAGCTCTTAAAAAGTTTTTTTAGGACTTATGGTTTTACCATAACTTTCATTAAATTTATTTCATATTCGATGTATAAAAGGCAGTTATGTTACTGTTTCAAAGAAATTAAAAGACAGATATATAGAAAAATAGAGAGAAATTTACACTAGAAACTATAAAAAAAATAAAATAGATCAAAAATAGAATAGATAGATAGATAGATAGATAGATAGATAGATAGATAGATAGATAGATAGGATAGTAAATAGGCTTAAGAATAAATAGAATTGATAGATAATCAGCTAAATGGTAAAAAGGAAGACCCACAGGCCAAAAAACACATTGGCCCTGTATTTCTTACTAGTTATACCAAGGTGTATTGCTCAAGCGCCCCCTTTGGTTAAACCATAGGCCTTGTGTGTGGTTATATTTACGGAAGTTGTTATAAATAGAATACTTTGGGGCATCCCTTGTGTTCTCCCTGACATGGATATATCCATCCGCCGACCGAATCACGCAAAATATGATGTCATTCTGGGGAATCCCAACACATGCAATAGACTGGGGAACCCCACAGGAATGAGCAGGACGAAGGTAAGCATGGTTTCCAAGTTTATGTTGAATTGCCATCGATTACACAGCTATAATTGCAATTTGGTAATGCCTGTAGTTGTCAGAGTGAATTGTCTACATGTTGAAAGATCAATTGCACTCACCTATCAATGGTATCTGCTACTATCTATCTGTCTATCTGTTGTGTGCAGGCCTGGGTCTGCCAGGTTGCTCACCAACTGTTAGTGGGCGGCAGCACTTAAGTGTTTTTTCATTATTTTCCAGAGTTTCCTGGCTGTTTTTTTTAGTTCCTTTGTTTCTTCTTGGAAGATGTCCTTGGTTTTTACCACAAGTTCCTTGTTGTTTGTTTGGATTACTTGGCATTTTCCTAGGATGTGTTCTTGTGTTTCCAATTCATTTCTGCAGTTTCTGCATTGTTGATCTGGGTACTTTTTCCGTAGTTTTCTTTGATGTCCAGCATCTTCGTTCTTGCTTTGAATACTAGGCCCACTTCTGTTCGAGTGCACTCCAGCATGTATTTGGCGCAGGGGCCCAGTTTATCTTTTGCCTTGTTGTCAATGTAGAACTTCGTTTTTGTTTTCTCGGCCCCTTCTCTTTTCAGATTCTCGATCATCTTCTTTTTGATGGTCAGGTCAACCCGTCGCTTTCTTGTTTCTTTTCCTATGCACCCTAGGTTGACGTTCCTCAAGGCGACATCCTTCATTTTTTGCGTCGATTTCCACCATCCCTTTTCACTTTCTTCGTCTCTGATGGCCTCCAGGAGTATGTTGTTGCTGTTTTTCAACTTTTCCATGTACAGGATTTTGTTGCGATCGACGAGGTAGCTGGTCTCCATTAGTCCTGTTTCCAGGTATAGTGGTTCCCGGGGGGTCGATCTGGGTGTTGTTATACACATCTTTATCACGTTATCGATGATTTTCCTGAGGTCTTCACTTTCCTTTTTTGTGCTGTTTACAGCCTCCCAGGCGTATGTGGCTATGAATTGAATGTCCAGCCTAAAGGGGCAAGTTGACCTTTTTGAACAGAGTATGATAGCACTTTGGTTTTATCTTCACAATGCATTTTAAGAGTTGCCAGCCCAAGTTTGCAAAACTCGTTTTTAAAACAAATGAATACATATACTGTGATATAGAATTAAGATGGCCTATTTGTAAGATAGCCTATTATTTTATAATTGTATCAGGACCAATGTAATGAAACCAAAAACAGTAAATGAAGAATTCTGTCAAAATTCACAAATTGTTAATCATTTGATATAGGTCTAATAATATTTTTAGAAAGTTATGAATGTTGCTGATTATTTTCTTTTTCTGCAGTCTCCCCATAGGCCTACTGCTAAAAAAAGAATATTCTTCAATTATGGAAAATTCAACCACCCCGACAAAGCCTTCCCAGTTAAAGGTCCTGAATTTGATTTCTGGTTGTAGCTCACACTAAACATGGGCCTAACGTATCATCTGGCTGCCATTCAGGTAATATTTTTTATTGTTGATTTCATAAGTGGAGATTTCATAATTTATTTCTGAAACAAATCGCTAATTGTTATCATTACTGCTACTCATTTTATTTTCCAGTCTCTGTTGTGGGCTTACATTGAAAACTTCTCTTCATGGAAAAGATTATTGGCAGCAAAGCACTCTTCCGTTCCCTATGGCAACTGCTACAGATTAAGAATTTAAACAGACAGGCCTATCCATTGGCTGAGATTGGCTGAATCAAAAGTTAAAAATAAAGACTGAAAAACAATTGCGAAGTTTATATTTCAAGTGGAAGTACCTTTGTTTGAATTACCTAGCTCTATTGATTACCAAATAAATTTCAATAAAATCTATCCTGACACTGCTGTTGATTTGATGCGATATCTATTACACTGTCTATATTGATGGTAAAAATATTACTAAATACTTTTTAAGTGATGAAGATAAAGTTTTCTGCTGAAATGTATTTTATTGCTTTTGTTGTTGTGCTTGCATTTTTTACCCCGAAAACCAACCAACTTTTTACCAAAAAAAAAACCTTGTAAGAAACAATTAAAGATGCATACAGCATGCACAAAATGCATGCCAACCATAGCTTGGTTGAAATTAAAATTTATCATAAATCATTATACTGTCAATGTTGCAAGTGCTAGAAACTGATTATTTCATGGTTGACCTGAATTACACGGGAAAAAGTCTTCAGAGCCATGCAGTTAAATGGTTTTTTAAAAATTTAGTTTACCAAATTGATAGAAGTATATATACATATTTATGTAAGCATATCTGAGATAATAAGGCAATCCATTAATTGTCTTCTGGTCACTGCATGGTATGTGAAGAAAAGGTCTATTAAACTGAAAATAAAAAAATACTAAAAAAAAAAAAAACGGAAATAAATCCTATATATTCGACTGCCATCAGATGAATTAGAAAGAACCCTAAAATTGCCTCCAAAATAATGCTCCACAGATGTAATGGTGGAATGGGTTTCCCAGTCCTGAAAATAGCAATACAAGTGATCCAGGATAGATGGCACTCTGAAATTGGATCAAAGTAGTCCTGTGAGGTATCCCATGATCCCAGAGTGACTGAGATTTTGGTTCTAGCTGACTCAGAAGGTGGCTCTGTAGTCTCTTGAATTCTGATTGGCTGTGAAAGGGAATTCCCTTGTGATGTATGCTGATATGGGTGCACACATGGCTAAGATTGGCAAAGCAGATTTAATTTGAACCCATATGAAGTGTGATGGATGCAAATCTTCTCCAGGTGTACTAAAACACTTTTATTCTAAAGAGCTTTGAAGGATATTCTAAAAAAACTGCTACTTGAGCAATTTTAATCAAGTTTCTCAATTTGCAATCCACCAGGTGGCACTTGAGCAATACACCTTGGTATAGCTAGTAAGAAATACAGGGCCAATGTGTTTTTTGGCCTGTGGAAGACCACACTGAAAGCTGCCAAATTAAAGTCTATGCTAGATTGTTGATATTACATAATAGTGATAACAAAAACAATAACATGATCTGCATGTAGATTAATTGCTCACTGTTACATAATCATCAGTTGACAAAGATTATATAACCTTAATTTTGTTATGTTTTCTTGTTGTCTGTTTTGAAATGAAATGAATCACATGTTAATAATTTAATTTAGCTTGTCAAGGCTTATAATGAACCATTCCATAAAAATAATAGATACAGGGAATATTATTGGAGAAAATTGAATTTTTAAGACACTTTTGAGTATGAATATGTCATGTTTTGTTAAATTCGAAACTAAATCATTGATAAGAAGCTGGTCCCACTTGACCTAATTTCCTGCTGTCGACCATTGATGTTGAGACCATCACTGCACAGATTTTTGAAACCTTTCTTGTGCTAAATTTCGCTTCGCGAAACGGCCTTCGACCCTTTCGCTGCGCGAATAATATCTAATCATATTTTAACTACCTTCGTCCCCGGATTTATGAAAATTTTTTAAATATTGCTAACTGACAAATGTAAAAAAATGACACATTTCAGCGTTTTTGACAAGGTAATATTAATTGTACAGGGTTACAATGCATGGCTGAAACCCCCTTTGTCAAATAATGCCATTATGAAAATCATATTTATTTTTACCTACAAAATGTTTTTCATGGTCAAACTCAAGGTCAAACATGACAAAAAATTTTACTTTTTTGACATTTCATATTTTTTTACAGAGAAGGAATCTAGATATTGTTACAAAAATGGTAGACATACTTGCTACAATACTCTAGAGGCTTCTTGTAAATTTTCAAGGTCCTCGGATTGACCTACGTTGCACTGGAGTTCATTCACGTTTGACAACTTGGCAGTTTACAAGTAAAAGTTGTGTCATGCTTGAGCAATTCTTTTGTTTTTGACAAGTTTGACCAGAAATAGTCCGGCAGACAGTCGTGCTTGACTGCTTCAGAAGTTGTCATCTGAGAATGCAGCTTGCTCATTCACCATGACTGATTAACAAACTTACAGATTAAAATATTTCACAGTTTTTGCAAAACCCCACAAAGAGATCAAATATGTATTATGAATGGGAGATTTACAACTGTGAGCAGATGTGCTTAATTTTAACTAAATTCCCAATACCTTGTATTGTGTGCTTGTCATTCCAACTGAGTCAGAAAGTAAGGGGGACAACCATTTAATCTCAAGTTATGGGAGGGGGGTTTGGATTTTTTTTTAAATAAATAATTTCTTGCTCAGTTTTGGTAAAATAAATATATTATTTTTGGACAGTCTTAAAATTAATGATTTCTGGTGGGGTTATTTCTTTACAAAGTGTTGCTTAATTTTGAAATGAATATTTGGGGACTTGGCGCACTTGAAATAAATAAAAATTACCCGCTGATGAAAACTCAAAGCACCCACCCCCCAGATATTTAATGGTTGCCCCCTAATGTGACTGGATGGATGATTGGGGCTTATACCCTCTGTATATCTATACCTTTGGTGGGCTCAATAGACCAGGAGAAGGTCACAGGCAAATGATGATTGAAACAGCTGTCCAACAAACACTAAGTCCAGGTGACCTGTCCAGAACAGGAATCAAACACTGGACCCAGCGATTGGTAGCCCATTGCACTGCTGACCGAGCTTGCCCTCCCCTATCTGGAGAAGAGACAGATAAATATAATTCATTCTGAACGGCCAACTAAGCTTACCCTGTCTCCTCTCTAGAATATCTGGTTAAATAGATATCTTTATAGACATCTACATAGATAGATAGATAGATAGATAGATAGATAGATATTTTTCCTTAGACATCATGTTTTTAACGCTGTCGGTTAACACCTCTTTAAAAATTGTATAAGGGGGTGACCATTTAATAATCAGGGGGGCTTGGAGTTTTCCTCTGCGGGAAATTATTTATTTCACAGTAATGGCAGCCATAATTATTTATTTCAAGCACACAAAGTCCCTAGATATTCATTAACAAATCAAGCAACGCTTTACTAAGAAAAAACCCCTTCAGGAATTATTTACTTCAAGACTGCCATAAAGGGATTTATTTATTTCACAAGAACTGAGAAAGAAATTATTTATTTAAAAAAACACTCCAAGCCCCCCCCCCCCTTAAGATTAAATGGTGGCCCCCTAAGCATTTTCTTGTGTTATGCTCTATCGCATCTGCAACCCAAACAAAATTTCTCAGACCCTCTCCAGCTGAGACACCACAAAATAATGTGTGTTTTTTATTCTTAATCCCTTACTGAAAACACAAATTTTCCGCAAGCTAATTCTCATTAATTGATAATTTGATACAGTAATAATTTTTGTTTGTTTTGTTAGTCCTGGGCTTAGCATGGAATGCAGAGAACAACTGAACTATTTAACTTGGTGGATGATTGTCTATGACAACTTCGAAGTGAGTGAGGCGTCTGAGGCAAAAGGTGTCAAAAACAAAAGAAAGCATTAATTTTCACACAGGTTATCAGGTACTTGTTACAACTTTGCCAAAGTGGAAAGTGTCATGACAAGTTTGTCAAACATGAATAAACTCCACTGTAATGGTCAAATGGTCGAAAAACTAGCGAAAAATTTATGATTTTTTTCACATTCCTCAAAGATAGTGTCATTTCAAATGGCTGAAGCTCCGGTCCTAATTAAGATACAAAGAATCTGAAAACAGATTTGGAAAGGCCAAATCCTCCTCTAGTTTGCATTTTCAAACATTTTGTCGTAGCTCCAACTGTTAAAAAGATCGCCGGAGCCTGAAAATTGCATGTTTCTTGTCAAATTTTCACAATATATCAATATTTTGACAAGGAAGGAATCATCCTTCTTTGATCAACCTGTCTGGACCTATTTCTAACATCTGTTTACATAATTCTGGCTAATTATGTATGTTTTAACTGAACCGTTTTGGTTATAGGCTACAGTGATTTTAAGTTAAAAACTACATTTTTTCAGGTGTTTCTAAAGTTCATATTCCAGAATTGTACCATAATTTCAATCTGCGATAACTCAGGTCCTAATTGAGATACATAGTATTTGTAAACAGATTTGAAAAGGCCAAATTCTCTCCTAGTTTTCATCTTCAAACATTTTGTCGTAGCTATGACGGTTTAACTGATTGCCGGACCCTGAAAATTTCATGTATTTTATCAAATTTTCGCAATACATCAATAATTTGACAGGGAAGGAATCATCGTATTATAATGAACCTCCTTAGACCTATGTCTAACTTATTTTTACATAATTCTGGAAAGTCATATATGTTTTCATTAAACCGTTTTGGTTCTAGACCAATTTTAAATCAAAAACTAAATTTTTTCATGAATTCCTGAAAGTCCATATTTCTGAATTGTGCCATTATTTCTCCAGTTTTATTTCATTTACAGAGAGTCTGAAAAATGATTTGGAAACCCAAATTCTCTAGCTTTGGTATTTCAACATTTTCTTGTATCGTTGATGGTCAAAAAGATCACACAACCCTGAAAAATTGATGTTCTCAGAAATCGCAGTAGGTGTACTGATTTATGTACTAGATGTACTGGTGGAGGTACTGGTGGATGTACTGGTGGATGTACTAGTTCATGCACTGGTTCATGCACTGGTGCATGTATTGGTTCATATACTGGTTCATGTAGTGGTTCATGTAGTGGTTCATGTATTGTTTCATATACTAGTTTTTTGTGCATACTTGCAAGTAAATGCAATGTACAGAAAACATCCTTGTATTCTTGTATATATGCATGTTACATAATTATGTATGATTCCTGCGTACTTCTCCATGTACCTTTTACTTGCTCATCTACTTGTGTCTATTCGAGTTACTAATACCCCAGTAGGTGAAGTTTGTTGCCGCTCGCGGTTACGTCTACTAGTTTCATATTAGTCTTGCCAAAACAAATCTACAGTGAAAGGCATCTAATTGTACCATTTCTCTGAAAAGTTTATTATATTATGACAGTTTTGTTAAAATGCTGTCCTGAAGTGTCAAAATACATGGCATACCCAAAGCTTTGTGCAACGGTGCAGTGTGCATCAAAAATAAGTTTACACTACTGAGCACTGTACATTGAAAATTGTCACAAAATAATGGTTCCAGTCAGGTGTCAAACACAGTCAAAATCTAACTGATCCCAGGTGATCCAAGCAATTATTTTTTATGTGCACTATTGATGTTAAATGTAAGATGTTTATGACCTGCCTCAATTAAAAAGCTCCATATTGCATATTATAATATCTCTAAACTGTTGATGGGCTTTTGTAAATACGACAGCACTAGTCTACTCTGTACTTTATTTGATGTGCCATCTGGTTCATTCATAGTTAGAAAGTTTTTATGCAGATTTTGTGTTCAGTTAGAGGGTTCTAACAACCCGCTGATTTTGTCCTATCTTGCCAGTGGTGCATATTACATGTCTAGTCTGAGAAGGCACTGGTTAAGCTTGTTGTCGATTTCATAGTGGCATATATGGTAGAGCCTGTCTCATTTGCTCTGTGTATGGTGTGTTAAATTGTCAATGTATTTTTCTATAATATATATGAAACCTCCTGCGGGATGAGTCCATAATAAAGTTTTAATAAATAAATAAATATTAAAAGTAAGATGTTGATTTATTTGTAGATTTTGTCTTGGCCTACAAGCAGTGTAGTACAAAAGAAATGAATATTGAAAGTCATTTTCATCCCCCTATGAAAGTATTTAAAGGGAGGGCTAAAAATTGGAATTGCTCACTTATAAAACCATGTAAATCTTTTCCGATCATAAATCACATCGCAATTTTTCAGGAAAATCAAGCAAACATTACGTCCTTCAGCAAATTGGCAAATAAACCTTAAGATTTAATACAGCCACTTTTGAAAACTGAGCAATTAGTTTTTGAATTTCCTTGGTGTCTTTTCTCTGTTATAATAATAATTAGCAATGGTGGTCCATCCAAAATCTTAGCTTTTTTTAGACATATTGTAATGGCCCCATTGGCTTTTATTAACATTATTTAATTTTCATGCAAAGATATCCATTAAACCATAAACCGCCTTCAAAGCTTAAATGATGTATGATATAACAAGACATTTATTTCCTATGTCCTGATATCAATATGGCTATAATATTATAATAAAACCCACTCAGGGTGGTGGATCAGTCCACTGAAACCCATGAGTGGTCTGGCTGGCGGAGGAACTCACGAGTGGCGAAGCCACGAGTGAGTTCCGCAGCCAGCCAGACCACGAGTGGATTTCAGTGGACTGATCCACCACCCTGAGTGGGTTTTATTTATATCCCACATTTTCTGCTATTTTGACAACCTATGAGGTCATTTTAATGCTTAAATATGGATAATTAAAAATAATAATGACCTAATCACTTTGGTGGATGGATCTAATGTTTTGATGGTGGCCAAACCAATCAGATCAAACTGTGACATAAACAAATGACAAAGTGGGTGGAGTCTGACTGGTTGCTATAAACAAAGCCGACAGAGTCACATGACTGCTGGTGACGTCACCAATGCTGATGATGTCATAGTGGCTCTACTGCTATTGTGACGTCATGTGCTGCTGTTGTGATGTCATGTGTTGTGATTGTGACCTCATGTGTGATCTGAAGTAGTGCCAGAAATAAATAAAATATGTAAATCAAGGATAGTGGATCATATTTAAATTAGGGATGGTGGATCATATTTAAAGTAGGGATGGTGGATCACAAAATTATATCCCATGGGTTGTTCCTCATGGGTTTTCCATGAGGATCACAGCCAAGTGTGGGATATCTTGTCTTTTCCTTTGGTTGATATGACAGACAGGGCTAGCTTCAAGTATTCACCCATTTCAAAAAAATTTAAAACAATTTTCTAAAAAAATTATTTTTTAGCTAGCCCTTGGACTTTGTAAATCTGGGAGCTGTTTATATGTATATATACTTACCAATGCTCAAATTGATATGTTCGTCAGTGCTGTTGACAATTCCATCTGTTGATTCCGCTGCTATGTCACCTATCTTTAATTGCAGTATCACATTTCCAAATTGATTGTCAACGTATATCTCTCGAGCAGGTGAAGCATCAAAATTCCTTTCAGCTGAAAACACAAAATATATGCCAATACTTGAATATGGGACATTTATTTTCCATTTCATTACCGCAAATAAAGAAGTTTGTGAATATTTTTAAAAGATATACAGGCTTTGCGATGATCCTCAAGCCTCTGTCAGACATTCGGTCTGACAAACAGGCTCCTGTTGTCAGACCGAAAAGATTCTTGTCAGACCGAGAAATGTATGCGTCATTGCGGCATTAAGACAAAGCGACAAAATTATTGATTGTCGTGCTTTCAAAATGAATATTACCAGGAGATTGTCTGATTAGGCCTAGTAAATGTATAAAAAATGTATAGGCCCAGATTGAATTAATAATATATAAACACCCCAATTATGGAATGTGAAACTAGTCTTAGTAATTTTCCTTTGCAAAATCATGGCTATACAGTTATATATATTGGACAACTGTCCCAGAGGTCCACAGACCAATCATGGGTGCATAGCTTTGAGTGAGGCAAGGCATAACACTTCAGAAATTTCTAATTCCTCAATCCTCAAATATTCACTTGCCTTTGAATTATTCAAGAACAGGGCCCATTATCTATCTATCTATCTATCTATCTATCTATCTATCTATCTATCTATCTATCTATCTATCTATCTATCTATCTATCTATATATCTATCTATCTATCTATCTATCTATCTATCTATCACATTACTGAGCTGATTATGGTGCATATTGAAAGTGGAGTACATTCATTCAACTGCAAGGCTTAACCTCTATTTTTTCTCAATTCCAGGGGCCATTCTATATTTTCCTTGGCTGTTTTCACTCTGCTATTATTTATAAAATACAAAACACAACCGTTATATTGCCATAATAAAATAGATAATCATCTTAGCATTTTACCAGTCAACAATTTTTCACAAGTCATCCACTTTCAAGAAGCCCTACAGTAGACAAAACAGCTGAAAACAATTAAAGCCGGCAGCGTAGGGTGACTAATCGCTATTTTCAGGGAGAATTTCATTCTCCCTGATTTTAAATAATCAAAAAAGTCATGGCTCTCCATTTTACCGTGGTGGGTTGCAACTGCGGCAAAGGTCCGTAAATGTGGCGCTAGTGATTTTCCTGTGTTTTTAGCTCTGAATAGTATTTTAAAACCTATTAATTGAGTGTCGGTCATTCGGTCTGACAATGAGGATGATGTTGTCGGACCTGCCTATTAAACAATTGGACAGGTCCGACGGTCCGACGATCTTTGCAAAGCCTGGATATATAAATTACCAAACCTATAGATATCCATTATATATTTCAAAGAAGGGCAATGACTGAAAACCGCATGACAAAATTTCAATTATTTAAATTTGCATTCAACATGACCTTAAGATAACCATGGGGGCGCTGTCAGACGGTCAACACATTGAGGATCTAACTTGATGTGTTGTTGCTTATTCTTGCTGTAATTGTTTGCTAGCTCTATCATCAATTTATTTGGCAAATGTTGTTGCCAAAAACTGTGTATTTTTTTTTAAATTCTGATCTTGTTGCTGACAGGACTCATCGAAAACAGGGGATTCTCCTGCTCACTTGACTGTCACACCTGCAAACTGATGTAAACTTATAAAATCATCATATTGCCTTGCCAGTTCTCTCTATACTATCAATCTTTTGTCTCTATATTATGAACATGTTAACTGTTTGTCTGAAACTTATAGCAAACAGAGCAGTTAACCTCAGCAACCAGTAGGGGAGAGCGGGGCACAGTGAGACGGTGGGCACAGTGAGACAAAGCCCGTAGCATCTACCTGGTACTGTTTACAGATCAACCCTTTTTTGTATAGTACAAAAATTAAGTAAGTGAGAGACTGTCCTATATCTTGAATGCTTACGCAGCATATCGAGAGTGGAATTTCAATATTTTTGTTTTTAGCCTGTATAAGTAAATCATTTTGCTAAACAACTTTTTGTTATAATTCCCAAGAAAAATGGTTTAATGCAAAGCGATTGCCAGGGATTCAAACCACAGGGAAGCGTCAAAGAAGAATTTTGATTAGGATGTAACAGGTGCGGCAGGTTAAATAAGTCGTGCATGTTTCCCATGCGATGAAGTTTCAAAACATGCTCAAAAAAGGACCTAAAAAATCACCTGGCCAGCTGCTTTTATTAGAGTAGAGTAGTTTCTGATGCAACAGTTGATAGAACAATTCCGCAGGTCCTGATGACTGGCGGTTATGACAGCGGATGCCCTGTCTCACTGTGCCCCGCCTGCTGTCTCACTGTGCCCCACCCACAGGGCACAGTTAGACACTTAACGAGTACGGACATAACTCAAAGTTTCTCGAAACCTGTAAAAGGTAGGAACCTGAAACTACTGGACAATATACCCAATGTCATTATCAATAATGTGGACCTGATCTCATTTAACTCGTTGCTGCCAACATTTTGGAAGACTTCAAAATAAAAAAAGTGTCTCACTGTGCCCCGCTCTCCCCTACCTTCAAAAGCACTGAAAAAGACTTTGTTGTTGGTATTGACGACATATCAGATAGATGTGTACTTGACAATGAAATTAATAACCATGGTAAATTACTTCTAGATCTCCTTATTGATTCTAAAATGTGTGTTTGTAATGGAAGATTTGATAATGATGATTGGACATGTATCAAGTGGAACGGTACTTCAGTTGTGGACTATTTTATTACTCCTATTCATAATTTTAACACTAGCATTGATTTTACTGTAAAGACAACAACAGATTGTGTTAATGAACATTGTGTAAATGCTGAAGGTATTTTGCAAAATAATACTTTACCAGATCATTCAATGTTAATTTTAACAATAACTACTTTCAATAATGATGTGAAGAATTGTACCCATCGAAATGATGATAATAAAGCTTTGCAGAAAGATGCATTTAAAATTGATAAAGTGCACAACAAATTTGAATCGGCACAACAAATTATACACATATTGAAAAAATTGAAAATACGAGAGCTAATCAAGATTTTATTGATGGAGTGTATAGAAAGCTATGTGATATGTTCCATGAAGAAATGAATGTTTGGTTCAGAAAGAAATCTGTTAACCTGCAAAATAACAGAAACTTATATAGGCACAGCTGTGCCTTTTGGAATGAAGATTTGAAAATTCATTGGGAGGATCTTTGTCTTAAAGAGAAAAATTATTTAAGATGTCTAGGACCTCAAAAGAGTAGAAATAGACAGGAATATAATTCTGCTAGTAAACTATTTGATAAGGTTTTTTGCAGAGAAAAAAAAATTCAACAGAAATAAAATCATACAAATTGAAAATCTAAATACTTAGGTCCCAAGAAAAGGAATAAAATTCCTGAAGAAGTGATCAATAATCAAAATGAAGTAATAACTGAACATGCAGAAGTATTGCTGCAATGGAAAAAAATGATTTTAAAAACCTGTAGAATCCTAAGTCTATAGATACATATGATTTACATTTTTATAACGAATGTATTGAATATTTACAAGATCATGAAAATGAAATACCTATAATTTATGATCAAGAAAACTTAATTGAGATTAGAGAGATAGGGAAAGTGATTCAAAAGTCAAAATTGAATAAATCCATGGGAGTTGATAACATACCATACGAAATTTTTAAAAATGGGTTGTCAAATGGATTACTCTTATCTTTATTTAATAAAATATACAATACTAACATCGTGCCTAGTGAGTGGAATATGGCTATCATCAAACCAATTCCAAAATCAAATATGATAGATCCACAAATACCACTACAATACAGAGGTATAAGTCTAATGTCCTGTATTTTTAAATTATTCTCAGCTATCATCAATGACAGATTGTTACAAATAGCAGAAATAAATGATATATATGTCGATGAACAAAATGGTTTTAGACCAAAACGCTCTTGTTCAGACCATCTGTATAGCTTAACTAGTACTATTCGAAATAGAATAAATAAAAAAACGCTCAACTTTTGTCGCCTTTATAGACCTACAAAAGGCTTTTGATTCAGTTAATCGTGAGCTACTATTTTTCAAACTCAGGAAACAGGGGTTTGGTGAGCTAAAAAACGGGCTGAATTTTGAGATTTACAGACCATGCAGACGTCAGTATGAGGTCTATTTGTTAATTATCCAGACGTCTGCTAGAAATAATTTCTAGCATGTTACAGACAGTCTGGATTCTATCAATTTACATACCATGCAGACGTCTGCAGAAGTATATTTCTGACTTAAAACAGACGTCTGTTAGATGACATTTCCACCTCCTTACAGACCGTTTGTATACTATCAATTTTTCTTTATTATAGACACAATTCTGATAGTTTCACTCATTAAGAACATCAACAGACGTCTGCATTGTGCCTAAACCAACTATTTACAGACCAGTGAATATATGGTGATCCAGACGTCTGTATCACGTGTAATTCTGATTATCCAGACAGGATCAAATGACATGAGAAGTCCATTTGAGAGGCCTTAGGGGCCGACCAGATGATTATGGGGGGGGGGGGTATGGATATTCGGTGAAGAAAAAAGATTGTTTCCCACTTGACACTGAAAAAAAAAAGTTTGTTCAGCACATGGAAAGAAAAAAAGAAGTTTGTTTCCACCTGTAGCCAGGGTATCGTAGTGTTAAAATTCCGATAAAAAAAGTTTGTCACGAATGCGCATGCAAAAAAATTGTTCGTCAACGCGTCGCGAAAGAAAAAAAAAGTTTGCCCCGGGGGTAAAGTCCATAGTCCAAAAGGCTAAAAATACAGCAAACAGACCTCTGGAAACTGGCTAAATATAAAGCCTACAGACGGCTAGAAACAGGAAAAATATATAGCCTACAGATGTCTTAAAATAGCTTATGTCTCATCCACTTCTGGTCTGTTAGTGGTTGGAATGGTCACAGTAGAGACGTCTGTAAAAGGGTTAAAAACAAAGCCTACAGACGTCTGCAAAAAGACAGAAAACATATTCTACAGACGTCAGGAAGCAGGCAAAATATATGTCCTGCTGACGTCTGCATGGTCTGTAAATCTCAAAAATGGCACCGTTTTTTATATGGTTAGGTGGAAAACTATTCAACACCATAAAATGTATATACACCAACCCAGTAGCTAAAGTAAATCTTAATAATGCTAATACAGACACATTTCAGTTAGGTTCAGGGGTTAAACAAGGTGATCCATTATCCCCTACTCTTTTTGGTTTATATATTAATGACTTAGCTCTTGATATTAAAAATTTAGAAATGGGTGTAAATGTTACAGACTATGTTAAATTAAGTATTCTTATGTATGCAGATGACTAGGCCTTAATTGCTGAGTCTGAAAGTGATTTACAGAAAATGATTGATGTAATGTATCAGTGGTGTAGTAAATGGCAAATGAAGGTAAATATTGGTAAAACAAAAATTGTCCACTTTAGACATAAAGGTCTAAATGTTAGCAACTGTGAATTTACCTATGGAAATGAATCAATTGAAATTATAAAAAGAAATAAATATCTGGGACTAATCTTAGAAGAATGTCTTGATTATAATGTTACATCAACTGCCCTTGCCAACTCGGCTGGAAGAGCACTTGGAAGTATCCAAAACAAAGTTTCACAAATTGAAAGGTTTAGGATTTAAAACATACAGTAAATTGTTTGATTCAGGTGTTGTTCCTATTATGGATTATTGTTCAGGAGTTTTGGTCTACAAAGACTTTTCTAAACCTGAAGCAATACAAAACAGGGCAGTACGATTTTTTCTAGGTGTGAATAGTTTTACCCCAAAACATGCTTTTGAAGGCGATATGGGATGGATTGATTAAAAAACTAGACGTCATATTGAAATGCTACGTCTTTGGAATAGACTTGTTTACATGGATGAAAACAGACTAACAAAGTGTTTGAAGTTGATAAACAAATTAACAAGAAAAATTGGAGTAATGAAGTTTTACAAATATTCACTAAATTGAATCTTACTCAAAATTTTGTAGAAAATTTACCTATTAACCTGGAAAATGCACAATGTCAACTGATGGAAATTTATAAAACCAACTGGAAAAATCAAGTAACCAACATGCCAAAATTAAGAACTTACAGAGAGTTTAAAACTACATTTGGTACTGAGGATTATGTATATAAAATTTATGATAAAGGTCTTTGTCTATTCTTTCACAATTTAGGTTTGGTGTTTTACCATTAGCAATAGAGACAGGACGGTACAACAATGATATACCATTAGAATATAGAGTTTGTGAATTTTGTTCCTATCATGTTCTTGAAGATGAAAATCATTTTTTGTTCCATTGTAATACTTATAATGATTTACGTAATTTACTTTTAACTCGTGTGTTAGATTATTGTGTGGATTTTTACTTTTTATCATTACAAGAAAAATTGAAGTTGTTGATGTCCAAAGATTTAGTTAATAGCGCAGAATATTTGTTTAAGCTTTCCATAGAAGAAGAAGTTTGTTGTTTAAATAATGTAAATATGTGATTGTAGATGTTTTAATATTGTAAATATGTGATTGTTAATGTTTTAATATTGTAGTTTCCAGAAAATTTGTTGTTAAAGTTACTTTTGAATTGTTTTGATGACTTGTAAGCCCATATAGGGCTGCGTGTATATTTCTTACACAGGTCTATAAAGAATTTGTCTGTCTGTCTGTGAAATATCTATTGGAGCCATTCCTGCTGTGACAGATTTTCTGTCTCCTGATTAGCTTAATGGGTTAATTGAGAAATCTTGCATTAGATGAGGATTTTCTTTATGAAAGTCAAGTCGACATTGAGAGCTCCTTTATGTGCACCGAGATGAATATCTTGATTGATCCCTAACACTCATGAGATAAATGTCATGGCTATCGAGAAGTTATCCAGACGTGTTCTGAGAAAAAGATAAGCCAGAGGCCCTAGTAGCCAGGGGTCTGCGGCATTTCTACTATTTAAACCCATCCCTCGGCCTTTTTCTGAAGATTTCTGCACATTTTAAGCTGAAATAGAATTTTTCACCATTAAAAAGTACGAGACCCACCCCGAAAAATCATCTTTTTTTTCCTTGACCTATTATATTAGATGACTGATGCCAAAATTTTGAATGAAATATGTGAAACTGCCTTCTTTAACATATCAGCATTTAAAGAAATGGCATTGTAGCATTCAAAAAGCTCAAAAGTGCATTAACCGTAATGAGGATGTAAGCATTTCTGAGGTACTCTCAACCATTCTCTCTCCAGAACTTTTTTGGATTAACCATAATTATATGACAACTTTCAATTTTTCAAAAAATCATCAGGACACCCTCAATAGAATTCAAGCAGTCTTGCAAGTTGTGTCTCCAATAAATTTTGGCTGTTTGGATATATTTTTAAAATTGTGTGTACATGTATGTGGGGGGTGCCACAAGTACCCCAAAATAGAATGTTCTCCTGTTTTTCATGCTTGCTGGTGCTGCATCGATGTAATTTGTGGGAAACTAATCTTCTGACAGTCATTTTGTTATATAGTGATAATGACAATGACAATGACACATATTTTATTTAGCTCTTACATTGTACAGTATGTAGTTTTACAGAAAAAATTGATAATTAAGGAGCCAGGAGACCTCAAAAGACAAAATACTTGTCGCTATCGGAGGGCCACCTTGTGTAAAAATATTATTAAAATTATTCTTAATGTATTGAAGAGGATATTATTTTACAGTTTAATGATGTAAGTGCTTACTACTTTTGATGAAACCATGACAATCTCTGTTTTTTTAAAAAGTAATTTGTAAATAAAACAATTAAGATTAAGAAAGTGAAATGATAATGAGGCAATGCTTTACCTACCTGAATGCAAGACAGCTTCTGGCTCACAAGAGGAGACTGATGACCCACAAACATAACAATTTGATATTGAACAATTCGTTTCATACTGATCTGTAAGATTCTGTTTGACATAAAACTTAAAACCATCAAAACTGTGAGTAAAGATTTTATCCTTATATTTTGAAGACATATTGTTAAACACTATTGGGTACCTGTAACTCATACCATTTCTTGCGAAGTCATGTCTCACAGCAGGAACGGGAAGGTTTCTATTTGAGTGACGTGTGGGGTAGTTATGAGAATAATTATATAAAAGAAATTTTTCAGAGTAAAAAAATAGTGGAAGCATATTATTGTTTAATTTATAGCACAATTTAAGATCTTGCAGTGCACATAGATCAGGGATCTTCAAAATATTGAAGTACTTAAAAAGGGGACTTGTGTGAGCATTATATTTTGCTTTAGCTATTATTCTCAATGATTTCTTTTGAAGCTTTATCAATTTATTTGCTTTCCAACCCCATATAATCAAGCCATAGTTTAGATAAGAAAGAATTAAAGAATTGTAAATTATATGTAATACTTCAGATGGTACAAAATTTTTCAGCCTGTTCATTATACCTGTTGTTTTTGACATCTTTTTAGAAATATTATCTATATGTGGTTTCCATTTCAGATTTTTATCAATTATAAGTCCCAGAAAGTTAAACTCATTTACAAATTCTATTGGAGTCTCTTCCATTACAAGATCGGGCAATGAAATGGTGCGATTGGTTGTATGGAACACCATTGCCTTTGTTTTACTAATATTTAAAGAAAGTTTATTTAATTTCAGCCATTCAGTTATCGCTTTTAATTCGTCATTTATACTTGCAGTTGTTACATGGTCATTTTCAAAAACATTTAATGTAGCTGAAAGTGTTGTATCGTCAGCATATATGACAGGATGAAATTTGTCAGTAGCATTGATTAAGTCATTTGCATAAATTATAAAAAGTAGAGGGCCTAGTATGGATCCTTGAGGGACTCCACATTTTATTTCAAGAAATTCAGAAGTAATATCATTCATTTGTACATGTTGCATTCGATCAGTCAGATAACTTTTCAAAAGATCATACGAGGTATTCCTAATTCCATAATGTGACAGCTTAAACATCAGAATTTCGTGATCGAGTGTATCAAAGGCCTTCGAGAGATCTAAGTAAATGTTAATTGGAATTCTGTTGTTATCCATTTCATAAATGATTCTGTCTATTAATTCTAAAGCTGCTAATTCTGTGGAATGTGACTGCCTGAAGCCATATTGGCTGTTGTAGAAAATTTTGTTTTTGGTGAAAAAGTCATATATTTGATTATACATTATTCTCTCGAAGACCTTTGATATACTTGGAAGAATAGAAATAGGTCTATAGTTGGAAAATAGTTGATCATTGTCTTTCTTGTGGAGAGGTGTAACTTTAGCTATTTTCAACTTTTTCGGAAATGCACCATGTTCTATTGATTGGTTAATTAAGACTTTCAAGGTATCTGCAAGTTCAAATTTAACAAATTTTAGTAGTTTATTCGAAATTCTATCATGTCCATAGCTAGACTTTGGCTTAAGGGAATCAATTACTTTTATCAGTGTTATCGTATCTACTTTTGTGAATTGAAATGACTCCAGAATTGGATGTTTTATGTAATCTTTGAACGATTTGTTTATAGGCATCTGTATTCCTTCTGCTAACTTTGGTCCAATTTCTACGAAATATTGATTAAATTTGTTTGTAATCACTCTTTTGTCAGAAGTTGTATTGCCATTAATTAAGAAAAATTCAGGGAACTCTTGCTTCTTTTTTGTTTTATTCATTATTTCATTAATTGTTGACCAAGTTTTACTGATATCACTCTTGAACATTTCAAATTGGTTATGATAATAATTTTTCTTTGCAATTCTGATACTACTTTTAAGAATCCTGTTATAAGTCTGGAAATTTAGTCTCCTACTATTATAATTAGGATCAATTGTGTCAGTAGATTTTAGTAAGTGGTACAGCTTATCTTTATATTTTATAGATTTTAGAATTCCTGCAGTTATCCATTTACTTTTTTTGTGTCTGTACTTATTAAATCTAACAGATTTTGTCGGAAAATATTTATGAACTAAATCTTTTAGAATAGAATTGAATCGATCATAGCTTATGTCAGGTGTTTCGCCTAGAATCTCATTTAGTCTTTGTGCAGTAGATGGACTTTGTAATTCGGTTTTGAAGCCAAGAATTGTGGTATTATTATAAGTTGTAATCTTGACATACTTTTTGTTTTCATGATTTCGGTTTAAAAGATTTAAGCTTATAAAGTAAGGCAGATGGTCAGAAATTTGATTAATGATTATACCCGCTTTAATATTATTAAGTCTATCGGATATTTTAATGAAAAAATTGTCAATTAATTTGAGATTATTGACTCAAGAAATTGATTCACATAGTTAACTTCTTTAAATTTCAGGATGTTTAAGTTAAAGTCTCCAGTTAGTAACACATCTCTGTTGTTTCGAAAATGATTGAATACTACATTCCGCTCATTTATAAATGTTGTAACATTTTCTATTGTTTGACGAGGAGGTCTATAAATATTTCCAATAATAATTTTAGTGTTGTCATGATAATTATTTCCTAACATAACTTCTATGAATTGTCCGTCCCAACTTTCAGAGTGTATGAATTTATCAATTTGATTAAATTTAAATATTTCACATATATATATAGCTACCCCTCCATGTGCACTGCTCGATCTACCAGAAGAAATTAGGTTGTATCCTTCTATTTGAAACAGAGAAAGGTCGCTGTCTGCTGTGAGCCATGTCTCCTGCAAGCAAATGGCACCGAGTCTGGAATGAGAAGAATTGTACAAGTTAACATATATTTGTAATTTTTCGAATTTGGCTGCTAGAGACTGACAGTTTAAACTAAGGACTGTAAAATTATTAGAAGTATTCAAAACAAATTCTGTAAAACCTGAGTTGTCATAATATGGAGAGAGATCTAACAAGGTGGGTTCATCAGTGTCCTCCTGGGAATCCAGTCCACTGCCTGCAAACAGATCAAGCAAAGATGTCTCATTATCAAGTATAGTGTTTGGATCAACTGTCATACTTAATCATACAAAACATGGAATTTTGGAGATTGTATTGATAGCAGTTATCATGGTTTCTTGTTATAAGTAACTTGGTTATTACACTATTATCATCCTTAAGAATTGATAAAACAATCCATTCATTGTACAACAAACAAACATAAAACTGTAAAATTGATGTGTCAAAGATTTTTGATGAAATGAAACAAATGTAAATGTAAAGATTCATAGACAATTACTGGCACATGGTCAGCCAAAAATTAGTGTTACGTGATTTGATCTGACAGGTGAATAATAATCTTAAAATAGTTAAATTTACCAATTATGCTATATTGGGCAAATAATGATTGTATACAAATGAATATATAAAAGTTAATGAATTGCATGTTATGACATGAACAAATCAATTTAGAAACTGTGATCAACACTTGTGTTAGAAACATCAACTTGCACATTAAGAAGATCACACAATTATCTGGAGCAAAACAGAAACATGCAGAATATTCAGAAAGCGTTATAGGGAGAAAAATTAATTAAATAAATAGCTGTTATTTTTTAAATAAATAGCGGTTAGTTCAGAATTACTTGAGTCAAGCAATACACAGGTGGAGGATATATGACAAATAAAATATATACATCTGACATCACAAAAAAAGATAACCAACAATTAAGTTATCTTGGGTATTAAATATAGTGATGCAATAAGTTAAACAGAGATTACATTAGAAAATTGTTAAGAGTCAGTAAAATTACTGTAAAGCTGATCTTATGTCAGTTAGAATTTTCCCAACAACATTTTGACCCCACTCGTTTATGTCACATACTTTCTTGTCCTTTAGGGTCATGCCGATACCCCAGATTTTGCTACGAGTAGCTTCTCCTAGAGTAGTTTCCCCTGTTCCCAGTAGGAAATTTTTGGCCCTTTCATCTTGGGAAAATTTTGCAAAACATGCCTTTTCGAGTTCTCTTTTGGCAACTGGCAACCAATCATCCATTTTAACGACAATTTTATCACCGATTGCTTTACAAGAAGCAGGATGGGTTGCCTGTCTGATCTGTGCAATAGAATTTTCATCTACAGCAAACTGGGCCTTGAACAACTGAAAGTATTGTTCAACTGAGTGATAAACATGGTTGTCTATCTTGATTTCCGTTTGATAGAAGTTCGATAAACAGAAAGAGCACATATTATTAGCTATTTTTAGTTCTCAGTAATAATAGTTTGGTTACACATTTTCAAGGCTCAATTCCATAACATTTGCATTTATTCCATCTTAGACTTCACTAACTTTTTCAATGTATTGGGCATTATTGTTTACATTTCATAGTCTTTGTTTTGGTATTATTATCTGAATGACTTGGTTAATTAATACTTTTTAATTGAGTTTTAAAACTAATATAATTTATTCAAATAACGTATTTCCCATTAATCGTTATGATGATGCATCTTCTGCATTTCTGCCAACATGTGAACTGTTTTTCACACACATTTTTGAAATTTTACTTTCCTCTTTATCTATACATCACGTAAGTGCAATATTAGATGAAATGAACCAAAATTTAAGAAATTCAGTTCTAAAAATGAGTAGCCAAACTTTCATACCTGAAACCTAAAAATGGTCTATCATAAACAGCATTTTTGCATATCGGTAAGGTAGAACTTATAAGTAAGTTAAACGGGTGATGTTTTGCCATTGCGACTCCAAAAGCAGGATGATAGCATTGATCCAATCACATTATTTACTAACAGGTGACACTGTATATAACAAATTGTAGTGGGATGCTTAATTGCCTGTTTGGAGATTAGCGTCCCACAACTGACACGAATGCAGCAACAGCAACCATGAAATTAATTCA
This sequence comes from Platynereis dumerilii, assembly GCA_026936325.1. Taxonomy (NCBI): domain Eukaryota; kingdom Metazoa; phylum Annelida; class Polychaeta; order Phyllodocida; family Nereididae; genus Platynereis; species Platynereis dumerilii. Next base: position 1,021,269 of record JAPTHN010000107.1, on the reverse strand, counting down.
ATTATGGGTTACGTGTGGCACCCCCTACTTGCCTGTATGCACTATTTGAAGCAAAATATATCCTAACAACCAAAATTTATTGGAGAAATAACTTTCAAGACTACCTCGATTCGTATTGAGGGCATCCAGGTGATTTCTCGAAAATATGAAAAATCGTCATATGTGGTACAGTGGTCCCTGCGTTATAAGAACGCCCCTTCTGCGTTCATGAAGTGGTCTCTCGTGGGAGTCTTACAACAGGGGGAACACTGTACATTCTCGAGAGAGAATGGTTTAGAGTACCTCAGAAATGCTTACCCCACAGTAAACTAGAAGCGTTATTGCACATGACTGGCATGCTCACTTTGCTGTTGACCCTGGGCGCAATGAGCTACAGAGCCCTGAAAAAGGGTCTATTTCACTTTTTTATAGGAAACAGTGCCCCCTGAGGAGATGCGCCCTAAGTGTACACCCAGCCACTCTGCTTATAATTGACTGAAACAGTAACTTTGAGCGCCCCCTGCTGAGACAATCATCCTAAATGCGACACCAAATGATACCGTTGGATCAAATTGTTTTGCTGTTGAAATATAACAGAGGTACATTGAGCAGTTACTGAGATAAGGGGATTTGAAATCTAGACTTTGAAACAATCCAAATTTTTGCCCTATATTTCGAAGGTACCCCCAAAACTACTTAAAAGATATTTAGGTCTAAAAATGAAATTTTCCCCACTTTTTAGCAAAAGTTTACCAAGAAAAAAATTATGAACAAAATCTGAGTTGGTTGATTAGCACACCCTGCCTGAAACTGGCTCTTAAAATGAATTTCTAATTGATGTCCCAATGTGCCCCACCGGGGCACATTGGAACAGTCATGATTAGGGTGATGCAAAAAAGCAAAGTTTTGAAATGTTAATGGGGCACACCCTGAAGTCGTTCCAATATATGAAAAAAAATTCAGTAAAAATTTGAGCTCAATCGAACGAAAATTAGAGGGTGCTACAGCATCATGAAAATTTATTATTCAATGCAAAAACATCCAATTATTTGGCATGTAGCGAATTCACCTATACCTGGTGCACCAAACCAATGTTGCATGGTCATAATTTTTGGGTCTGATTGTCAGAACAGCGGATCAAAGCAGATTTAAATTATTTTCGACTTCTCGATGCTGCTACCACCAGGCTAACAAAGATAAAATAGTCAAAATTTACCAAATTTGCTTTATTTAATAACATTACCAGTTTCAATGTTACAGAAATGAAAGTTACTTTAATAGATGGAGCATAAAAAAAGCTTTAATTTGAATACCAACACTGCTATACTCTGACCATCTGACTCCGTTTAATTAGCTTATTTGTCTTTAACAATTATTTGCGAAAATTTGCAATATTCAAAGCACCGCTGTAATACTGTAGACTATATAGTAATGTTGGTATTCAAATTAAAGCTCTTTTCCTGCTTAACAAGATGGTGTAACTTAAATTTATGTACCTATATTCTTGGCTATGTTATTCAGTACAGTGTCTTACATTAATGCTTTAAAAAATATGAATGGATTTGTGATGAGAATAGTGGAAAGCATAAATAAATAAAAAAATTACCACTCTAGTGGTAGGACAAGTTCCTTCATCCATCACCCGTAAAACTGGGATTTCGCCCATTGCAATACAATGTTATATTTCAAATTGCGGCAGCACCCTCTAAAATTTGTCTGATTGGGCTCAAATTTTTACTGAATTTTTTTTCATATATTGGAACATATTTGGGGGGTGCCCCATTGAAAATTCAAAAGTTTATTTTTTAGTGCGCAATCTGAATCACCCTAGTCATGATTTCTCACATTTTGCTGTCTGGCTGCAAAAGGGTAGGTGCAGTCTAATTTATTATGCCTTGCATTTATGCTCAATAGTATTGGTGATATTCAAGCAGACTTCTGAGTTGCTCAGTGCTTTCAACATTGAGCAAAATCAGTTTACGTTAAAAGTGTCCCAATGTGCCCCGGTTCCACCTAATTTTTCAAGCATTGTAAATCTGTCATTCGATATAAGGTGAAAATAATTATTTGATTAACATCCATAAATATTATCTATTTGGGGGTGTCAATTTTTTTTAAAATCTACAGCTTTTGTGTTGAAGGGCTGATATTTTTGTAATGGTTTACACTATTGCTATGAAGGCTTCCAGTATGTTATAGATATTTGGAAAGCCGCCAAAACCCCATGACAGGGTAGTTCATAGCTATGAACATTATGAGTGATGAGTGTTAGGTCTGCTCTGAGTTAAAATGAGTCCAAAGGAAGAGTGTTACTCAGAGAGTAGACCTGACAATAATGATGTTCATAGCTGTAAACTACACTGTCATGGGGTTTTATTTATATCCCGCAATGATGTTAAAGTTAAGTTTGGAGCAGCAGTTTGCTGTGACATCACCAGCAGCCCATTGTGACATAATGACATAAACGCTCACTGCCCGTTGTTTACATAACAACACCAGATACTTCGTTTCTTCGAGTTCACACAATGATGGTTTTTTCATGGTGTTAACTCGAAATTACGCGATATTCCAAAAAATCTACAGACTGTATTTGTGAGAAATATCGAAATCCTGCTCTGATGGTGAGTGCGTGGATGTCTTGTTTTACACCTCTGCAGCACCCTATTGGGCGATGTATGATACGATACACTTTATTAATCACTTGCGTGAACCTTGTTTTGACATATCCATATATATGTCAAAACTGGCAAGCATAGGCGTAGAAGGGCAATAAATTTTGGTTGGGGGCTGCCAAAAAAAATTGCCCAGATAGTCCCAAAAAATGATTAATTTATAAAATTTTCTGCCAAAAGTGCATGAGAAATTGATTTTCCAATATTTTTGGGGGCCTGCACCCCCCCCCCCCACATCCCCCAGCCTCCTACACCTATGCTGGCTAAGGTGTTATTAATTTGGCTTAGGTTATTTTCCCTTATATTTTGTAGCACACTGTATACTATTATCTGGATTTGGTGTATAAATGCAATTTCGTTTCCTGGTTGGTGTATAACATTCATTTGGCACTTCAACAGAGCCTTCAGGGAATAGATCAGACACGGCCACAATGATGGCCAATGAACAGGCCTTCACACATGTTATGCAAATGGGGACGATTCCGCCGTTTCGCACACTTCTTTAAGGACTACATGTAATTCCTACATAGGTGGATAGATATCTTTGAGACCTTTAAAATGGTAGGTCGTACATCTCTGAGTAGTTAATAGTTGCTTCGCAAATTGCTGGTAAACTTTTGAAGGGGAGAGAAATCCTAGGCGCTGATTGGCTGTGACGCTCTGACGCAAAATCTTATAATAAGAAGCGGCAAAGACAGGATTCGACTAGGGTAGATTCTCTGGGTGTCATTTGGTAGAAATTTATTAAGTTTGTTGAGAGCAGTACATTTCTTTGTACTGAAAAGTTTCTACCTTCTTAAAAGATATGTTTAATTGGATGTGGACACTGGCAGCTCTCACAAATTGAGGCAGGGTGACCAGTCGATGATGAGAATGTGCCATTCCTGATTGACCTTCACGAAGTAATCCTTTTGTCAGAACATTCAAGCTGATTCATGAGTCAAATATTTCTTACAAAAGACATTTCTTTGCTAAAATCTCAACACTTTTCACACTAACTTGACAGAAATACATCAATAAGATAATGTTGATCATTTTCAATGATCTTGTACGCAACATAACTACTGCAATAACATATTATTAATTCCATAAAAGACTTGTACTACAAAATATGCCCACACAAGTACATCTATAAGACAATGTTAATTCATTTTCGATGATCCTGGACATAAAAAAAATTACCTACTTACAGATGATTTCATATTTGTAGACTTTTCTCAAATAACAAAATATTTAGCAAAATTTCTGGTCAGACATCAGAAAATCCTGCCAGGTGATTGGTTAAGTTAGACAGTGCATGTCACTTATTTTCAGCTTGCTTCAAGCAATTGATGTTTGCTGGAAAAATGATGTAATAATTTTGACCAATAGTTTACAGCAAAGGCCAACTTGGTAGTGTGGCAGTTGTTAACACATGCCAAACCGCAATCCACGTGAACTCTTTCACTTCTTCATGAACAGTTGTATTTCACACTCCTGTGTACAACAGTTGATTGTTTCAATTGATATTAAATCAGTTTCAAGCTGACTCTGAATGGCTTCACATCTATTTACACTAAACTATCATGCCTTGATCAAAAGCATTGTCTATGACAGCAGTAAGAGACTATTCAGAATTTATGACTGGGTTGAGGGGGGGATGGGAGTTTTACCTGAGCGGGTGCTACAATGGTTCAAGTGGGACAGTACTAATTTTTAACTTTTGTCCAGAATCTTGCAGGCTAGATAGAATTTATGACTTGAGGGGAATTGGAGTTTTGCCCGACGGAGCACCAATTTTTCACACATGTTTCAAAGGGAGTACTTATTACAACATGCCTAAGGGGTATGCAATTTTAATAAAAGGAAAGGGGACATACTAAAAATGCGCATTGAATGTGTGAGAGGTACAAATAAGCATGAAACCACAGGGGGTATACATTTTTAATGGAAAGTTCCAACAAAACTCCCCAGAATCATAAATTCTGAATGGTCCCTCAAGACAGTGGTCCCAGGAGAGTGAAGCAGGAAATTTTTAATAGGCAATGCAGCCACTTTTATGGCAGTGAAGCCTGGAATTTTGCTATGCCAGAATTTCACACTTTTCGGAAAACATGGAACCATGGTGTGAGAAAGGTCTTTGGATTACCCTATGAAACTCACACTCGTTACCTGGAGTTTTTCATTGGAAGGCCTTACATCACTGACCAATTGTACATGAGATTCTATTCTATGTTAAGAAATATGCTGCAGAGCAGCAACAGGAAGGTCTCCTTTATTGCTAACATTGTCATGAAAGACAGTTCAATTTTAATATGTCGAAATATCCAATGTCTCTCAAGAAGGTACAATTTAAACTATTATGAGAGACTAACGCAACCGTTCATGATAAGTAACCTGAAAGTGCCAGCGAGTCAAGATGACGAGAGGACTGCAATGCAGATTATGGAACTCTGTGATATTAACTTTGATTTTATTTTGGACAATGATGAATGCAAATTGATTTTACACTATTTATGCTGTCATTGATTGTTTTTACATGAGAATTTGAATTGTTTTTAACTGTCTTTTTATCCACTTTACATTGTATTTTATATTCCTATGCCATTTGCGCATGAATAAATGATATATGTATAAGGTGGCTCAATACTCGTGAACTTTCCAAGATAGGATTTCTTAAAAACGGTTTAGAATGATCCAAAATATAGTTTATAGCAAGGATATGTAAACAAAAGTGGTCGCTACCAGCCTTTTAAAAAAAATATTTGGGGTTATGTACCAGAAAGTCAGTCCACGCAAACCTGAAAAACTAAATTTTTTTCTTATTTTTCTCACTGGGAAGTTTGTTCTGCCATTCAGTGGTCATGCATCCCATATTATGCAATGAAGCATGAAATTAAAGAAGACACTTTCATGTTAAAGATGATAAAAATTTCAAAGAGATATATTTAGTTTAAAGGACTTTTCAAGGGGTTCGGAATATAAGTTTCGATTTTGACAATTTTAACTTTTTTTATAAACCATGACGCTAAAAATAATTGACGGGATAGGATTTTTCAATTCTTTGTCATTTATTGCCAAAAATAGTTAGGAACAATATGATGATATAGACAAGCCTTCATACCATGCTTGAAATTGATAAAAACGTTTACTTCTATCACAAAGTCATTTTTGAGAAATAAGACCTGCTTGCCGAAAATCGCCTGTAAAAATGTTGTGTTTTGAATATCAAGTTGAATCTCCTACTGTATATAGTACTCTTCGTGGCGCATCTAATGCTCCAAACGAGAAGTCTCTAACCCCAATAGAAGTGGCGCAAATGGCAAACGAAGCGGCCAACGCAGGAAATTCTTAAAATTAAAAAAAGATCTTGAACAGTGTCAGCAGAGTGGTGACGTTACAATAGGGCCTGCCTGGCTGCGCGGAAATGTGTGCAGGTGACGTAATTTCGTGGGTAGTGAGCCACCTTAATAAGATAAGTTAATATGTTCGTTTCAGCAGTTGTGGCATTTTTTATGTCAATTTCCTAACTGCTTCCTGCCATAATAACCCCCTCTGATTGGTCAATAGAGAAGAAGTATGCCTTTTTACCGTGTTATCAATGTTGGTCACAATTCTCAATACAACCAAAAATTCAGGGAAAAAAATTAGAATATTTTTGGTGCCACTCAATATCATGAGCAATTTCGGTAACAAATAGTTCTATTATTACCCATTTATTTCCTTAGTGCAAATGAGGAGCAGATGGAAAAAAATGTTTGTCTGACATTGATCAGTAGTTTGATGAGGTTGAAAATGTTGGTGAGCCCTGATCATTCTGTTTAATGTATTGAAAACACCTAAAAGTTTGTAATCCCTGCTGAAATGATCTAACTGAATAAACCATCATGAACAATAATAATTACACATATGAAAACAGATCAATCATTTGTTATTCACACTTAACCAGTAAGCCTAACTTTTTATTAGCAGTTGGAATCAACACTTCAACTGTCATCTCAAAAGCTCACAGGGAGTGCCCAGATAGTGAGATACTGACATCATCTCTGCACATATTCACATGGGACATGGCACACTTATATGAGATCTGTAATAACTAATTCTCTGAGATAGGTTATATATTGTGCCCTACATTTCACTCAAAAAAATTAATAGCATTCTTAGTATCAGATCAGCAGTACTGCAGCCCAGACTGAAGAAAATTTTACTGATGTACATATGTTATCAATACTTTGTATGTTCATATTATGTCATTATAAATAACTAGAAAATACTCAGTGAAGGTGGGAAAAAGTGAAGAAAAAGAAATATGTGAGTAAGCCAACAGATTCCTGGAGAATAGGTCAATAGCGCAATTAACAGATTTATTAAAGAGAGGGCCAGTATAGTCCGGTAACTGTGATCTAAGGCCAGTACAGGCTCGATGTGTCGCCCCCTGGTGAGAATGGTGACAAATTCACGTAGTTAGTTACGGGAAGAATTTGGCTCCAAGAAGATGACATAAATGCAGGTCATGTTCTTGTTATTTGCGAAAAATTAGTAAAGAGATGTGAAACAACAATAGGAGAGTTGTAGTGAGTGCGTTTTTACTGGATGAAGTTTGAGGTGTGCTTACTGAGATATAAAGATAGATGTAGTTGAATTTAATAGGACTGAATCTTATTGTTGCTAACATATTCAATAGTATAACATTATACTTGTATTTATAGAGGCTAAAGAGCCTGCTTCCAGAAACTCTAAAGCTAAATACAGATTAAATATACCTGTAGTGATATCAATCTGTATATATGCACAATTATCTGTCATATATAATGTATCATTATTTGAATAAACTCAAACTCAAACATTTCAATCACAGATATGCTGGCATGAAACTGAAAAGTGGTGAAAACCCATTTATGTACAGACATTTTGCATCTGTGGACACTTAACATTATCACAGTTTAATGCCCTGGTGACCTACTTAGGAATGAGAGCCATATATGTTAGACAAGTGTTGTAAAATCAACCTCAAAAATTAAAAAACTAAAATTTCCCGGTTTTTCTTTAGTGATGCTGTCATGGTCCTCTGTTAATCCAAACAAGAAACTCTCATCCCACTTTCCTCCGTTCCAGAATAAGATCTGAGCTGACAGCTCTCCACACCCCTTCACAATATCTAGGTCACAGTGACCTCATTTGAGAACTAGACAGAGAATAGCACAGACAACTTCAGGAATGTAATATAAAGCTCTTTTTTATGAGATCTAAAAATAGTATGATGCACGTTAAACAATCGCCCGGGTTGGGGTTGGGGTGAGGGTTAGGGTTGGGGTTAGGGTTTATTGAGTTAAGTTCCTCAAAAAAGAAACTTATCTCAGCCCATCCCCCTAAAATCCCAACTTAACCATGCACTAGCACAGGCAAATGGAAAATGTGGCTGGATAGCCTATTTAGATCCGCCTACAACTATCTGTAGGCAAAAGGAAGTTTTATAATGAGGCATGAGGGCTTGTAGGCCCCATAAATGTAGGGACTTATTTGAGCAATGACCTGACCAAAGTTTGAGACAAATTCTTGTTTTTAGCATTTGCTGTTATTAATGAAACTGGGTGTTTTTTGTATCTAGTTATTCTGGCAGAATTTTTCTAACCAATCTTTAGCAATACTTGTAAGTTTAGTTGAGAGAGGATTGTACTGAAGAATAAAGGTACAAAAATCCTTTTCAGGGTTGCCTGCATCTGAATTCAGGCCTGACTGGAAAGTATCAAGTTTTTTGATCCATTGTCTTTCAAGTTTATCTAAAATTTCTTGCTTTTCCGATTTAGGAATTTCTAAAACTGTTATAGTTAAATCTTCACATGTGTGATTCGGAGAGTCAAAGTGTTGATATACTTTTTTGTCACTTTTTCTTCTAATTGAACTCATGTGTGCGATAAACCTATTTCTTAAGTTAATTGTTTGTCCCACATAGTACTTTTGAGGACATTGTCTACAACCGAGCAGATAGATGGCTGTTTTGGTATTGCAGTTGCCATTGGCAAACAATCTAATCTGTTTTGAATTTATATTCACAGTGCGATTGCTATTCACATGTTTACAAATGGAGCAACGGCTATTTCTATGAGGGTTCATGCCAGTATACTCCTCTGGAGGGAAATACAGACAGAGATTAGCACAGACAACTTCAGGAATGTAATATAAAGCTCTGCTTTATGAGATCTAAAAATAGTATGATTCATGTAAAACAATCGCCCGGGTTGGGGTTTGTGTTAGGGTTGCGGTTGGGGTTTATTGAGTTAAGTTCCTCAAAAAAGAAACATCAGATAGATGGCTGTTTTGGTATTGCAGTTGCCATTGGCAAATAATTTTAAATCTGCTTTGAATTTTTATTCACAGTGCGATTTCTATTCACATGTTTACAAATGGAGAAACAGCCATATCTAAAGGGTTCATACCAGTATACTCCTCTGGAGGGAAATACTGTCCTTTGATTTGGGATTTGATTTTTCTCAAATATCCCCTTCGATACAAGGCACTGAATAAAATACCTGTTGCTTCATCAAAATCTTTCCCCAATCTACACATTCTGCCAAAACGTACCAGTTGAGATTTTATAATTCCTGAAAATGTTTGTTGGGATGGAATGAATGTTTATGTAGTAAGGCGTGAGAACCAGTTGGTTTGAAATAAACCTTAGTATCAAAAGTCCCATTCCTTTCAAAGTTATCACCCTTATAAACCAAAACATCTAGGAATTCCAGTTCATTTTCTTGAATGTTTGACTTAAGTTTAATACTAGGACTGCCATTGTTAAGAATCTCAAAAAACCGATCAAAAGTGTCACGCGGATTTGGCCACTCCATGAAAATGTCATCTGAATATCGAAGATAAACAAGTGGTAGCTAAATTTTGTTTTTCAAAGTAGGCCATGCATATATCCGCATTAGGGTGGCCAGAAAAAAGACCAATTTCTGAAATTCATATCGCATACCCCTTCATTTTATGCGAAATGGTAAAATAAGCACTCGTTTAAATTTTAGAAAGATCCTTCGAGTCTAAGTGGTCCCCCAAAGCCACTGGTTTCAGGCAAAAATTTACAAATAATTCGTTTTTGCGTAATCGCGGTATTACATATCTCGCTTATTATTCGACATACAATGATAATATTTATACCATTGATCTCAGGAGAAAATTAGCTTCAATTGGAGTACCAGGAAGCTATATCTATGATAACTTTGAAGATGGCAGGATTTTGAGAAAACTCTAAATTTCATGTTGTCAAGCCAAATCGCTGAAATCATTAGTCTATATTGTCAAATTTAGCTGAATTAAAATTCCTACTAAGAATAAAGTACATAAGGAACAATTTCCTGTTGAAAGAGAGAATATTGACAGGTTTTCATGGTGTGATAGCCTTGCTGCAGAGACACACAAATCTGCACTGTATAGTGTATATATGGCAATTAAATATAAATTTTTCACACATTGCCATTTTCAGACGCCACCAAATTTCAATGAAGGTTGTATTTTATGATCCTGAAAGCCAATTCCACACTTAGGATTATACTTTTAAGTCTTAAAGCCTTACTGATATTTAATCTTCACATCTTAAAATTTCACAACACCATTAAAAAACCCTAATACTTATTGACCAGATGCTTCATCTCTTCTTCATATACTTTATACTCACCATCTTGGCATCTTTGTAAATATGGGCCATTATGATCTTACTGGCAATTTGAGGAAAAAACATGTTAAATGGTAATTATTATTAGTTGTGCGGTCCCTGCCCATCCAAATAAGCTTGGTGCAATAATGCAGGATGTAAAGCCCTATCACCAAACACTTGACAGAGAATGCACCCAGAGGATTATTGTCTGCCCCTCATTTTTCAAAACATCACATGCTTTTGTTGTATTATTCCCTTGTGCCATACTGGAAGCTCTGTAACATTTTTCCAAAAAAATTGAAAATCTAAGATTGGCTTACAGCTTTTGACATTTTTTGAGATGTGCCTTATTTTGTTCATTCATGGTTATGCATTATAACTTGAATTTTTAATATCATAGAAGTATGCCTTATTTTAATTAGGATTCAATTTTGCAAAATTTGAAAATTTAGATGAATTATTTCAGCGGTTTAGCTTGACTACATGAAATTTTGAGTTTTCTGAAATCCTGCAAACTCCAATGTCATTATAAGTATAGCTTCCTGGTACTCAAATTGAAGCTAATTTTCTCCTGAGATCAATTGTATAAATATTATCATTGTATGTCGATAAATAAGCGAGAAATTTATAACCGCGATTATGCAAAAGGACATTTTTCGAAAATATTGGGCAGAAACCGAGTGGCTTTGGGGGACCACTTAGACTTAAAGGATCTTTCTTAAATTTTAACAGCGCGTTTATTTTACCATTTCGCAGAAAATGAAGGGGTATGCGATACGAATTTAATAAAAAAAAAATTTTCGGCCACCCTAATCCGCATAATGAGGAGCTCACCGCTTAGGGTTGGGGTTAGGGTTAGTGCAGCAAACAGTCCCCGTACATGCAGGGAATTATATGAGCAATGACCTAACCAAAGTTTGGGACGAATTCTTGTTTTTAGCATTTGCTGTAGGGTCATTCCATGCCAAATCACCCAGAATCAGACAATTGCCCCAGGTCACCATCTCAAATAATTATGAAAATTCTCAGATCAGGCACTACCCAAGTCAGGCATTATAAAGCTCTTTTTTATGAGATCTAAAAATAGTATGATGCACGTTAAACAATCGCCCGGGTTGGGGTTGGGGTGAGGGTTAGGGTTGGGGTTAGGGTTTATTGAGTTAAGTTCCTCAAAAAAGAAACTTATCTCAGCCCATCCCCCTAAAATCCCAACTTAACTATGCACTGGCACAGGCAAATGGAAAATGAGGCTGAATAGCCTATTTAGCTTTATCTGAAAGTTTTGATTTAGGGTTAGGGTTAGGGCTCATTTAGGGTTAGGGTTAGTTTTAGGTTTATATTATATTTATCATTTGAGTTTTTTTCTCTATCAATATTTTCTTTTGGCCTATATGATTGAGACAATAAGTCAGTCATACCATGTAGTTGTCTTACAATAATAAGATGTTTAAAAAGGCCATTTCCATTTTGTCATGATTTTCACAACTGATATACATTGTATGATTATTTTCATAAAAATATACTTTAAAAACTCATGATAATCATTACTGTATTTAGTGTATAGCCATTTTAGGGAAGAAAATTAAGGTAAGGTAACATGAACATTTGCAGAATAAAATAGATTTTAACTAATAAAAGGAGATTTTGGAAAATTATATATTGAAAGCATTCTTCTTCATTAAAATATCTCCATAATTTCATGACTGCTGCTTTTGATGTGTTCTGAATATTAGCCAGCCACTTAACCACCAACTGTGACTGACATAAGATTATGTAACAATTACGCAATGCAGAGACATGGAGTAGCCAAGCCTGATATCCACTGTAGTTTTACCCCAGTGATCTTGGCTTCAGTCATTGAAAGGATTAGCAGGGAAGACAATTACCCAGTGACATACCATTACATAATCAAGACTTCTCAAGTGCTCCATTCAACAAAAGCTAATCTGTCTGATTCATTCACATTTAATTTTTATGCAAATAACTAAATAAAAGGTACTGACGTTACTTAATCTTCTAAAATTTAAATCACTGAGTTTAGATATTAGCCATAAAGTTATAATTGGGAGTTAAAGATTTAGTGTCAATAAAATATTAACAAACAAATGCATGTTTTTGAATATACTTAGTTAGTGCTTTGAAAGTCCACATATATTTAATTTAATATTTCCTATAGATAATATTTGATGAGGAGTGGTACACAAATTTAAACTAAGTCATTATTGTGGCAAATTTGATTGACCAGGGCCAAATATTGACTGATATATGATTATCTGAAAATCCTCAATATTTATCTAATTTGTTAATATTGACTTCTGCTGTGAATAAAAATTTTCATAGTGTTCAAAATTAGCATGATGATGATGAAACATGTGAGGTTTATTTCGACAAAAAAAAAATTCAGAATGAAATGGAGAGTAAATAGACAGTTTAACAATTTTTTGCATTTTAAATCACAAATTTCAATGGAAAATTTAGCAATAACTCATGCAATGGCTGTGAATATTAACCCATAGTGTGTCACTACAACTAAGCTTTAAAGTTAAATAATTTACCCATTATCATTTCGGCTTTTCACGCAGAAATGTTGGAAAAGTGGGATTTTTTCGAATTTTTAGGTTTTTATAAAAATTCATAGGACCAACATTCCAACTGACTGGAGATGTTAAAGAGGCATAAGTTAGACACCTAATTGGACAATTTCATAGATTTAACTCCAAAATGACTGAACATACAGGTTTAAAATAATAGTATTTTTTCATATTTTTGGTCAATTGTCGTCCGTTCTACTTTCTCAGAGCATTTAGACCCACAAAAGACACATCTTGGGTATTTAATGCTTACAATATGCAAATTTCAGTGTCAAAAGTACAGTAGTTTTTTAGTTCTGTCCCAGAAACAAACAAAAAACAATTTTTTCAAGTCTTTCAATGATTCGGAGAAAAGTATTAATGTCATGGGGATTAGACCCTTAAAAGGCTCAACAGGGATAGAAGATACCTTATTTACCGAAAAATGATAAATATGCATGCCTTAGTTTTGGCTTGACACCCAATGCACAAAAAAATGTTTTTTTCACATTTTTCAGTAATTGTGAGAGAAGAATTAATCTCATGTGTATTAAACCCCTCAAGGGCACAACTAGGATAAAAGATACAATAATGTCCCAAAAATAAAAAGTATACATCCCATACTGTTGGCATTACTCCCAATACACAAGTGGAACGCCCGTTATCCGTATCATTGAAAGATGTATACATTGCCGAGGATAATTATTTTTTGGAGTTGTGGGAGTTATGGGAGTTAACGGGAGTAAGTGGGAGTTACGGGAGTTAGTGGGAGTCACAGGAGTTAGTGGGAGTTACAAGAGTTAGTGGGAGTTAGGAGGAGTTAGGAGGAGTTAGCGGGAGTTATGGGAGTTACGGGAATTAGCAGGAGTTATCGGGAGTAAGTGGGAGTTACGGGACTTAGTGGGAGTAGAGGGAGTTAGTGGGAGTTAGCAGGAGTAAGCGGGAATTAGTGGGAGTTATGGGAGTTAGCAGGAGTTAGCGGGAGTTAGTGGGAGTTGCTGAAGCTAGTGGGAGTTATGGGAGTTAGTGGGAGTTAGCGGGAGTTAGCAGGAGTTAGCAGGATATACAGGAGTTAGTGGGAGTTACGGGAGTTACGGGAGTTACGGGAGTAAGCAGGAGTTAGCTGGAGTAAGTGAGAGTTATGGGAGTTAGTGGGAGTTGGCAGGAGTTATGGGAGTTAATGGGAGTTGCAGGAGTTAGTGGGAGTTACGGGAGTTAGCGGGAGTTAGCAGGGGTTAGCGGGAGTTAGTGGGAGCTACGGGAGTTAGCAGGAGTTAGCGGGAGTTAGCAGGAGTTAGCGGGAGTTAGTGGGACATAGCGGGAGTTGCAGGACGTCAAGGAGTTCCGGGAGTTACATGCTTAAATGGGGCCTATGTGAAATGCTAGGGATTATTTTTTAAATGTTTCTTGTCCTTTAACCCTGGTAAAAATTTAATTTTTTGACAAGATATAATGAATCTGTCTCCCGAATAGTGCCCTGGGCCGCATTTCATGACTTTTGGTTTCCATGGTAACAAATTAACCATTTATTTTTATTTCTATGATCTGATTTTTTCAGGATCATTTTCTAATGACTTCAATATTGTCTGACCCAAATATCACGTTTCTGTATTAAATATTGCATAAGTTATGACAAGTTGGACAGAACTTTTGGAAAACCCCTTGTATGTACTTCAAAAGGGTGTAATTGGTAGCAGTTACCATTAAGCTAGAGCATTATGTGGATGACACCCCTTAAGGGATGGGGGTAAAGATTGTAGACTACCTGTCTGGTTCATGTATTATCAATTGCCTTCGCAATGGCCTGAACTCATGTGGGTCCATTGTTTGATGCAACTGAAGTCAATTCTGTATTACAAACTTATTTGCTCTCACACCTGTCAATTTATGATGATTGTGAAGAATAAACCTGTCTAACTAACAAACTTGCTTGTGTTGCCCGTACGTAGCACTTGCGAACCAGCCAAAAAGTTGCCTAACAAACTAAATTGCTTGTGTTGCCTGTACATAGCACTCGTGAACTGAGCTAAGTTGCCTAAAAAACTAACTTGCTTGTGCTGCCCGTACGTAGCACTTGCGAACCAGCCAAAAACTTGCTTATTATCGTTTTCATAGCTGTGTGTTTTTCTGAAAACTTCGTTTTGCAGTTAAACCGTGACTTCAGTGGGTATCGGTGAATGTGATTGGTCTAATCTTCAACCTGTGACATATCAGTTTAGAGTTTGACATCACAGATCTTGACAAAGGAATCTAAAACTGCCAAGCAATGTTTTTTTTTTTGTACAACCACAACAAACAACTTCTGTCTAAGCCGAGTGATGCACCTCCTCAGAAGAGTCTCAATGTTTTGCAAACAAAGTGTGTCACTGTTTTTCACAAGACACTAGTTATCACAATTTCAAACAAATTTCCAGAAATTTGTTGTTAGTCATGGTAAGGGACCATTCAGAATTTATGGCTAGGGGAGGTGGTAGTTTTGCCTGAGGGGGCACCAACTTTGCAGACATGTTTCAAGCGGGGTACTAATTTTTGACAACATGTCCAAGGGGGATAAGAAATTTTAAAAAACAAAAAAATTCAAAATGCACATACACTCAGTTTATCGGCGATTTTAAGCGAAAAAGTCCGCAAATCTGTACACCTGACTGTCCAAGGGCACAAGTATAATGGATTGTTATGGATGGATGGATGATTGGGGCTTTACGTTCTGTGTTTATGCACTTGGTAGGCTAATTAGGACAGGGGGAGGACACGGCAATTGATTGAAACAACCGTCCAACATAGGACCAGGTGACCCGGCAAGAGCTCGATTCAAACCCTGGACCCACCGATTGGCAGTCCAGCACGCTACCACTAGAGTGGGGTACTAAAAGTCCGCATGAAATTCAAGGGGGCTATCAAATTTTGACAGGAAGTTCTCCCACCCCCAGTCATAAATTCGGAATGGTCCCTAACTGTCCTTTGCCGATTTAATCTGTTTGATTCAGTTATAGTTCATTGAAGCATCTATCAACCAGTGCAGGTGTCAAAGTCAAACAAGCTAAACATACATAATCCATGTGTCAATGCATTTGGTCAGTTTCTTGAAATATGTGCTTGTAATATACAAAGTTATGCAACTAAATCTGTGACATCACGGTTTTGAGATAAAGCAAAGTACAAACTTGAAAAACACACAGCTATGAAAACGATAATAATAAACTAACTTGCTTGTGTTGCCTATACGTAGCACTTGCGAACTGACCCAACTTGCCTGACAAACCGCCTACCAAACTAACTTGCTTGTGTTGCCTGTACTTAGCACTCGTGAACTGAGCTAACATGCCTAACAAACTGACTTGCTTGTGTTGCCAATTCGTAGCACTTGCAAACTGAGCCAACTTGCCTAAAATCTTGCCTTAATAACTTGCTTGTGTTGCCCATTCGTAACACTTGCTAAACAATTGAACTCGCCAATAAAACTTGCCTATCAGACTCGCTTGTGTTGCCTATATGTAGCACTTGCAAACCAAGCCAAAAAAAAATTGCCTAACTTGTTTGTGTTTCCGATACGTTGCACTTGCAAACCGAATCAACGTGCCTTCAACTTGCCTGTCCAGTTAACTTGTGTTGCCTGAACGTAGCACTTGCGGACCGAGCTAACTGTCCTCATAAACTAAGTTGTTAGTGTTGCCTTTATGTAGCACTTGCACAGTTTCCCACAGATATTGAATATTGACAGCTCAAGTATGTCCCAACCAGTCAAGCTGCACTCTGATGTGGTGCGCATTGGTTTAAAAGATTGAAAAAATGGACACGGATCAAGTCAAATGATAAAACGAAAAGTCAGAACAACTACTGGTCATACATATATGACAGACCAAAGAAATAGATTTAATAATTTTGCAGAAGCTGACACTCAACATGGCTCAGACAATTCGAGGGTGTCTCACACACTGAAAGCATGCATATGGAATGCTCAAAGCATAAGACAAAAGAGACAGGTTGTGAAGGATTTCAGAGATGAATTTGACCTGGTTAAATCAGATGAGAGAGTTGAAATCAGTGAACTTGAAAAAAATGGTGAATGTTTTTACTTGGGTTCCTCTCGGAAGAACAGACTTGGAGGTGGAGTAGGATGCATTGTAAAAACTGGCATTAGAGCAATGAAAAAGGAAAGCATGAAAACAAAGACTTTTGAGCACATGGAAATTCAGCTGCAATTAAATGGAAGGATTGTCACAATCCTTGTGGTGTACAGGCCTGAGCCGTCCAGAAAGAAAAAATTAACTTTATCAGAATTCTTTAACAAATTCACAAACTTCTTATCTCACTATCAGAGTTATCACAATGAAACTATAATAGTCGGAAACTTCAACTTTCACGTGAATAAACCAGATGGTGCCAAAGTTATCCAATTTAACAACATTCTTGAAATGCTTGACCTGGTTCAACATGTATCTTCATCAGCACACAAAGATGGAAACACACTTGATTTGGTAATAACAAGTAAAACAACAACCCTCAGAGATTGTGCTGTCAGTGATCTACTGTCGGACCATAACTGTATCCTCTTTAATATTGATATAAACAAAGGGAAGAATCCAGAGAAGAAAATAGCGTTCAGAAAGACCCGCAGCATAAATATAGCCAAATTCAAGAAACACATTGAACAGCATCTGACACAAAAAGTACAACACCGTAATCGATCAGTCTACTTGAACAGACTTGTGGCACTCTATAAATCAACTGAACAGATTTTTAACAACCACGCCCCCGTAAAGACTAAACTTGTGACAGTGCGCAAACCTAACATTTTCACAAATCAAGAAATAAAGTCACTTAAAAAGGAAAAGAGAAAATCAGAAAAATTATGGAGAATAACTGGTCTAGAAAAAGACTGGAATATGTTCAAAGAAAAATGAAATGCTCTCAATGAAAAGCATAATCAGCTCAAATCAGACGATCTTAGGTGTAAAATTCAAGCCACAAAGGGAAATTCTAAGGTGATGTTCAAACTCCTAAATTGCCATCTCAACAGAAAACAAGATCTGCTTATTCCCCATCACACAAATGAAACAGAACTAGCAAATGATTTCAACAATTTCTATGATGAAGGATCAAACTCATCAGATCTAAATTAGATTCACTAACAAAGATCACAACTTATGCCTCTCAAACCAACCTCAGCCACAATTTACATCAGTTTAAGGCTCTATCAGAACAAGAAGTTAAGAAACTTATCACTGAAATGCCCGTCAAACACTGCCAACTTGATCCAATGCCAACATGGCTACTGCTTGAATGTGTTGATGAATTTCTGCCAATCATAACGAAAATTGTTAATATGTCATTAACGCTGGGAGAAATGCCCCTTGAACTGAAGCATGCACTGGTCAAACCACTTTTGAAGAAGGAGAGCCTTGAATTGATGAAAAATAATTATCGGTCAGTCTCTAACCTATCTTTTCTGAGTAAAATCATTGAGTGGGCTGTAATCAAACAGTATGTTGATCACCTCATTCAGAACAAACTTGAGGATGAAAAACAATCAGCCTACACGGAATTTCACGGCACAGAAACCCTCTTAACAATAATTCATAATGATATATGCTTAATCTAAGCAATGGCGAGGTAACAATGCTAGTATTGTTAGACCTGTCTGCTGCATTTGACACAATAATTATTGATCATGGCATTTTGCTACAAAGACTGCGTAACATTTATGGTGTGCAAAGTGCAGCCTTAATATGGTTCAAATCTTACATTTCGGAAAGATCACAGTCTGTGATAATAAATGATAAAACATCAAACAAACTTCCACTCAATTTTGGAGTTCCTCAAGGTTCCAAACTTGGACCAATCTTATTCAACTCCTATGTTTCCCCAGACAGTGAAGTAGTACAAAAATATGACCATGGAGAAGCAGATCAACAAAATGTGCCGTAACGCATATTTCAATTTGATAAACCTGTCAAAAGTCCGTAGAAATCTTGACAAGGAAATAGTTAAAACAGCTGTCAATGCACTTGTCACCCCCATCTGGACTACGGAAATGGGCTGTTGTATGGCACTTCTGCCCGATTATTAAATAAACTTCAGGTTGCTCAAAACTCAGCAGCTCGATTAATTGAGAGATTGAAAAAACACGACAGTGTCAGCCACAGCAGGAAGCAACTGCACTGGTTACCAATCACAGCAAGAATTCAGTTCAAATTGGTGACAACTACATGGAATGCATTGAACAATCAGGCACCACAATACATCCAAGAACTTGTGCAAGTCAAATCTGAACAGGAAAATAACCTGAGAAGCAACCGCAAGCTGCTGTTAGCAGAACCTGCTCCATGCAACAAAAATAAGTTTGAAGATCGGGCATTTTCCTATGCAGCACCAAAACTCTGGAACAGTTTGTCTGAAAATGTTAGAAATGCTCAAACATTAGTAAGCTTTAAGAAGAATCGAAAAACTCATTTGTTTCAGAATTCTTATGAGTGATTTGATTTGAAAAACCGCTGATGAGCAGTTTACTGAAATTAGCCCAATATAAATCCATATTATTATTATTATATTAAGAAATTTTTGATATTGGTGCGCATTTGCCAGAAAAACGTTAATTTGACAATTGTCTTAAATTCAGTTATACTTGAGATAGACACACAATTTAAAAGGCTACATATATGGTTTAGATATGGGAGAAGACAATGTATAATTGAGCTAAAGACAAAATTTAAACTCCACATATATAGTTTAAATATGGGAAAAGACAACAGAAAAAGATTCGCGGCCGTATCGTTAATCCTAAGGTCAGGGAAAGGCCGCAACTTAGCAGATTTTTATTTTACAAATTTACGATGCACCAGAAAAAGTTGAAATCGAAAACTTAGGTAATTTAAGTTCAAATTTAGCTATCGAGGAGATTTAAAAGGCTAGATATATAGGCAAATGCAATGGAAAAGATTTTTTTTGCTGGGTTCCACTGAGTGCACAAACTCAAGATTATTATTGCTGAGAGCACAGAGCATGGCTAGCATGGCTTTATCAATTTGGATAAGTTATTTATAGAACCTTGCAAATCTCGACGTCATCTCTTGCCAATTCTGTTTTAATGTTATTACCATGGTGTCTCATTCAGTAATGAAGTCACATAAACGATTAGCCTCTTTGACAGCTTTGGTGCATGCAAAATATTTGCTTAGTTTATCCCTGTGTGAGAATCTCCTTTTCCTACCATATGAAGACCTCTGTACTAGATTGTGTGAAAGCTTAACAACTTTTAAACATGAAATTTTGTAAAATTAGATGGCCTATTACTCACTCCAGTGAGTTAATGTAAAAATTTAGGCAAAATTACCATAAATCTGAATTACTCAATTTTCTGTGAACTTTAAAGGCACAAAATAATAATTTCCTTTAAATATTCATGAAAAATACATTTTTTTTCTCAGGCTGGAAATATTTGTGCTTTCATGCAATTTCGGTCAATTATAGGCCTATAAATGGCCTATAAAGAACCATATTTGGCACCCAACCCTGGAGCCACGCTATGAAAACGGCTATAACAAAACTAATTTTTAATATGGTTTTCTGAGGCCTCCAAAAACAATCATCTGGAGGGACATTTTTGAGATAGCCCTTTTTTGGCTAAAAACAGCCAAAATGTTGTTTTCCCGCCAAAAACGAGGCTGAAATTTTGGCGGGAAAACCAGTTTTTGGCTATTTTGAGACCAATAAGGGGGTATCTCAAAATTGTCCCTCCACAAAATTGATTTTTTAGGCCTTAGAAAACATTATTAAAAATATGTTTTGTTATAGCTATTGCCAGAGGGTGGCGCCAGGGGTGTGCGCCAAATATGGCTATTTATAGGCTATTTATAGGCCTATAATGCCCTGAAATGGCATGAACGCAAAAATATCTCCAGCACGAGACAAGAAATATTAATTTTCATGAATATTTTTAAGGAATAATCATTCTGTGGCTTAAAACATCACAGGGAATTAAATAATTTGGAATTTTGCCAATTTTTGCCTTAATTTTTGGAGCAGGAATCAAAGCAGATGGCTTTTGCACTCCTGAGCAAACAAATCTCCTTCCAACTGACTGGTGTCTCCGTCTATTGCAATGTGTTGCAACTACCTGAATTAACAGTGTTATCAAAAACATTAAATTGTCATCCTAGTTATGAGTGATTCAGAAATGGCAATTTGATTAATTGCAATTCAAAAAAAGTTTGACCTGGCAGATTGAGGAAAAAGTTAAATACAATATAAATTTATTGCAAGTATAGAGATGGTTATTTCGTTCAGCTGACAACATTTTTCGTTAGATGGCATTACAACAAAGTATTATAATTAAAATTACACCTTTAGAATTAAGATAAGGCAAGGTAAGCATGTAGACTATATGTAGAATTCCAATTTTTGTGAAAGTGTCAATTTAACCAAAAAGTAGTTAAAAAGGAAACGGCTCTAGTTATGGTTAAAATTGAGTTAGAAACATAATTTAAAAACTTATGTGTATACTTTAAAAGTAGCTGAATACAATGATCTAGGTTACAATACTGTATCTTGGATAATAAGGCCAATATTAGCCTGTAAGTTACGATGTTTCAATTTGCACCAAATTGTGTGAAAAAAACAATGTTCAACACACAATGTTTGTATGCACACTAAACAATTTAATAAATAAACGAGAATAACTAATGTCAACATGCCATGTATAATTTAACAAATTGAAATTATAAATGTGATCAATTTAAATTCAGTAAGGCTTGAAATCACACCATTTAGAAGTATCATAAGCCTGAAGACTAAATATTGGGTTCCAATTTCAGTAGAAGCGTCAATTTAAGCAGAAAAAGGTAAAAAGGGAAACTGTTCTAATTATGGTTAAAATACGGCTAGAAAAATAGTTTAAAATCGTAGATATATCATTTATCAAGTTGCCAAATACGATGGCGGACGTAAAGAAGCTGTATCTTGAAAGTTTGGCCAGTATTAGCCTGTAAAGCATGATGTTTTGATTTGCGCCAAAAGGTGTGAAAAAAGCAAATGGCGTATGTGGGTTTACCAAACATTGATATATTCCTTTTCAACAAATTCTTGGCTTTCAGGAAACATATTGAAACTTAGTAAGACTGACAGCACCAGAGGACAGGAGTGTAGGGGGTTTTCCCAGAAGGGCATGGATGTGAAAGCAAGTGAGTGCCTCAGCAGAGATGTGAGTGGTTAGAAGTGAGGGCATCTTCCTGAGGGCATGGGATTTAGGAAAATTTATTGGGTTGTACTGTATTTGACCCGTCAAAGTTCAAATATGGGCTATTTTCAAAAAATCTCAAAATTATCTTTTTTTTCCAAATTTTACTTTCGTAGACTAGGAAGCAATTCTGGGATATGAATTATCAGTTATTGAAGGTTGTTGATATAATTTTAATTGTTTCAGTTTAAAATTTGAAAAATAACAGTGACAAAAACAACAGCTGATTTCACACAGCCAACAACTCGGTTTATTCATGTATGGATTTGGCCAGTAAAAACCATCAGTCCATCCGGGTAAACTTTTGGTAAAAGTATCGAGTTCAGGCCATATTGCGGGACTGAAATGACCAAGAGCCATGTCTTTTTGGAGGACTGGATTTATTTATAATGCAATAAGAAGTGTGTCTATTGGCAACTGACCTTTTGTCATAAGGTGCTGGTGACAAAGATATTTAATAATGGCCTTTTCAAGGTGTGTAATCATTCTTACGCAGTAAAAACATTACATGCCGGTGCAGTGCAATAATGTGTCTTGTGTATCTTCACTTAATGCTATAGTGCACTAAGTGACAAAATGACCTTGACATGACAGACCAAGGTCAAAACAATAGTCCAAATTTTTTCCTGTCACTTTCCTCTTCATACGCATTTAAATTATTTATTTTGAGTTAACAGTTGATACTGTGTTTGTTTATCATGGATTTTTGGGGTAACTAGAGGTGATACAGGTATGAAATTTGGCATGGAGGTAGATATTATTAATAGGATTGAGAAGTTATGCTCAACTCAGTTACTCTTTTTTGGTTACTTACTGTGCTTGAATTTCACAGGGCAGAGCACACTATAGTACTCAGCCACTCAAGATTCTCTTTGGAATTTGGTGCCATAATACCCTATAGGCCACACGCAAAATTTAAAGGCCCTCAGATTGACCTACTTTGCACAATTTATGTCACAAGGTAGGGAAATGACTTCAAAATTGACCTGCTCATTTGCTAACATCGCGCTTTTACCCATACTTTGACGGTCTGTATCTCCGGTACCAATTAAGCTACAGGAAAAATAAATACGTATTTGGAAAGCCCAGATTTTCCTCTAGTATTTATATTTATACTTTTTAATGTATCTCTACTAGTTAAAAAGATCGCTCGACTTTGAAAAATGCATGTTTTCAGTCATGATTTTACACCTTTGCATTTTTTTTACTCAGACATCCATCTTCAAAAAATTCAATAATATCTGAGGGTGTAGTCCTAACACATTTACAGTAGTTTGTGCAATTTAAAGTCTCTCTTTCAAACCGTTTGCCTTGTGCAATGAATTGAATTTCAAAACTTGACCATTTTTTGATGAAATATTACAATTTTACCGTTACTTCAATGGGCTGTACCTCTGGTTCTAATAAAGCTACATCAATGACACAATCAGTTTTGGAAAGCTCAGATTCTCCTCTTAATTTAATTTTAGTGTATTTCTTGTAAAATCGATATGTAAAAAGATCTGCGAACCTAATCAAATCCTTATTTATGTATTCCTGTTAATGAGTGTCTCTATATTATATTTCGCTTTTGGATAGGAAAACTACTGACAACCACACTTAATAGTTTTAAATTTATTTTGTTTTACACTTTTGAATCCTCGATAGTCATAGTGATGGTCTTGAATATAAAATAACGAACATAAATAAACTGGAGCTTGCCAACTTTTCGTGGGAATATGAAGAGAGAGGATGCCAGAACATTGTCTTATTTTGCAGAAGCAGGTATGTGCATATTTGGTTGAAATTACATGGATTTTTTCTTGCAATGTGACACATTTGATTATGCGATGTTCCAATTCTAAAGTTTTTATATTTGGGATTTCCTTTGCTACAATGATGTACTTGTAACTTTAAATTTATGCCAGGCATCATGGGGTGTCTACAAGATATCAAGCGATGTTTCTGTGGCAATTACAGGCAGATGAGGTAGACCATTTTAATTTGTATAGTGCACCAACAACTGTGCAAGTTGAGGAGCACCTTTCCATACGATTTTCTGTACAATAAAGGTACCAAAAGGTGCCTAAAAAATCCAAGATGGAACCTTTTCCAGAATTTAAAGTTTTAAAAGAAAGAAACAGTCCTGGTTCAAACACATGAAAAATATCAATTGGAGGATGATCCGAAATTTAAATTCTTCATAAACTGAATGTAAATTTTAATAACAAATAATGATTATTATGTCTTTTCAAACCCACCTGTTCCGTATGCGACAAATTTTTCCCTATCTCGCCTTTCAGCAGAAGTAGAATCACTGTTTTTTAGAAACATCATATGTTTGTTGAATTTCTGGAAAATAAGGGGAAAATCGATGTATAGCATGGTTGGTGGCAGAATTGTACAACGTTCTACGAGTCCTCTGAGTTGGGCGATGGCATGCAATGCCAGAGGGACTCTCGGATCTGGTGGGTAGGGGGGTGTGGCTTGAAAAAGGGGTATATTTTAGCTGGTCGCAGTGTCGGCTGTAGCTGGTCACGTGACCTATATGTCAGCTGTAGCTGGTCACCTGACCTGTGTCATCACTGAGAATCTAGAGACCCAGCAATGCTGCTCAATGCTGCCTGAATCTGGTCTAGTAGAGACTGGTACAACGGTATGACAAGGTGTCGTCCCCAACATTGCTATAGATGTACATTTTCAATCAGGTCACTGAACCGTTGTTGCCACAACACAATGTCAACCCTACAATAAACATAATTTTTCACAAGCATCAATTGAGACATTGTTACAGAGTTCCTGAAACATAATGGGAACTGTTGATTGAAATATTGTCGAATGTCTTACAATTATGTTTGTAATTTGCAGTTTTGTAATTTGTAATTTATTTAGCTCATGGCAATGACAAACAGTCGTACATAAAACACATATATATATAGCAAAAGGACCTTGTATAACTCTAAATGACTTCATCTGTACAGTTGTAAATATATTGTTTTGCCACAGGGCTTACACAAAAGAATACAATTCTGTGGGTGTGCACCCTAACAGGATGATATGATGGATGATATGGAATGGTGGGCGATGAGATGGGATGATGAATTTTTATATTCAACTAATGTAATGATTCATTCAATAAATAGACCCGGGAGTCAGTCAAGTCATGATTGGATGGCTGACTTGATGTTGAATGACTTGACTTGACTAAGTCAACTTAGTCATCTTCTGTGACTTCACTTGACTACTATGAATTTGGCAGGCTGAGTCAGCTTGACTGACTAAAACAAAAGATGAACATTGTTAATTTGGGTAAAACAATGTTTAATTATGCCTCTTCGGATGGGCTCAGGTATTGTGACTAACTTATCAAAAATTTACAGAAATATTCTGTCTTGAAATGCAAACAACATGGTCTAGTTCGGGCCAGAGTCATCCAATTTTGACAATTGGAATGGTCTTTTCAAGACAAATCCAACGATACCAAACATGCTGGGGTTCAAAAATCGTCGGCGGCTAACTAACTCATCACAGACGGCTTGTAGTGTCAATGACTTGACTTGACTTTTCCATGCATTGACTGACGGCTGCGGCTTTTGTCGACGACTCCTGGGTATATCAAAAGGTAGTGCAAGGTTCCTCACGAGTTCATACAAATGAAACAATCAGGAATGATACAAATGGAGGGATATAAGGAAAAGAGGTAGTCTTTAATTTTATATTCGGTGCTGTTGTCTTTTATATGAGGAAGGAGGTTATTCAATACTTGGGAAATCTTTACATTTATAAATTGCTTATTAAGTTCACAACCAGTATTGAAAATATGGAGGTTGTTGCTATTTCGAGTGAAGTGGGTATGTAGGTCTCTGTTGTGAAGTAGGATAGGATTTGTTGGAAGTATTGTGGAACTATCATTTTCTTTACGGCCTATCTCAAAAATAATGAAGCCACAGGGCCGGATTTCATCGGGGGTAAAAAAATGTGGGAATGGAAGTATGCAACAACGTTATATTGCACTATTGCTTTGAATACATTCTTGTGCCAAAGTCCAGAAAATTTAATGACAATATTACAGACGGTTGTCAAGATAATCTTAGAGTAAATTGAAAAACGTGAATTTTTCACAATTATAGCGTGACATCACATTTTTCTTCACTAGAATTATTTCAGGTGCATGATATTTGACAGATCTCATTGTCATTTTCTTAATTTTCCTTTTATCTCTATGTCCAGAGGCTTCATAAATTCATTGAAACATATTTATGGGCTTGTTTTGACATTATTGAATTCTTCGTGTTCGAAGTTTGACTTCGAAAAATTGAGTCAAATTTGAAGCTTCCTGATTTGGGATGTTGTAATTTCCCTTTTGCGCATGTCAGTTGAATCTTTTTGCCATTAAGATTTAGTAAAATATCTACTTAGCCGTTTTGGAGCCTTTCATGCTGGTGAAAAATTCATTTCATGAACAAATTCCAATGAATATGAGGGAAGGTGCATGTGTCGCACGCGTAACACATGGAGTACTTTCATGCGGTAAAAATCTGTGAAAGCTCTGATTTTAACCTGGATTGGCTTGAAACATAGTAAATCTGTGAAGCATCAATAAACAATGAACTACTACATCTTGGTGACTGATACCTGGCGGTAAAACACAACTAGAACCTTTCGGTTTCAAAGATCTCATAAAGACAGCAGTTAATTGGGCAACTTGGGTTCTGTTGGGAGGCCTATTATTTCGGCGTTCAGTGAGAGTCTTGAGAGAATACAAACCTGGACATTTGCAACTGCGAAACGTTGCACAGTGAAGAATGGGTAGGTAGGGACATAAAGTACAATAGACAGAAATTAATATAATCGCAAGTGTCCAGGCATTTTCTTTTGGGCAACATGCACAGTGAAAGGAAATGCAAGCCTTCCCCGAAGTCGAATGTCCCATCTTCAGTCGATTGGTTTGATGGAGAACAGTCGTCATGGACACATCCTGTCTCAAATGATGTGAAAATCAAGGAAGAACAGACATGTACTTCCAATAGTCAACTGTGGAAATGAACTGATGTTTGGCCTGATTGCTCAGCATGTAAAAGTTGCAGTGTAATAAACATACTCACAGATAGATCAATCAATTCTTAATTTGTTAATGACGTCATATTCCAAGACCGAGAATGACAAAGTGATATTCACAGCAGTCTTGATAAGCATGAGTTTTTGGGCTGCCTACTACATATGGATATTAACACTGATTCAACAGTTCAGCACTTCAGCAGAGCCTTCAGTGATTTAGTCAGACACACCCACAAAGCAGACCAATGAACAGACTTTCAAGCATGTTATGCAAATGAGGCCGATATCGCTGTTACGCACTTTACCGTAAGGGTTATGGGTGTGATTCTTATATCAATAGATAGGTCTCTCTGAGACCTTTAAAATGATAGGTGTAAGGTCTCTGGGGACCCAATATTCTCCACGCAAATCGCCGGTAAAGTTTTGAACTGGAGAGAAATCCTGCACGCTGATTGGCTGAGACGCTCTGACGCAAATCTTATGTTAATATGCGATGATGGAGGGATTCGTCTAGGGTAGATTCTCTGGGTGCAGTTCAGTTGAAGCTGAAATGGTAGCCACTTGGCAAGTGACTCAGAAACTCAAGCTTATTAAATTGTTGCGAAAATTGAGTGCTAGGGGTCTTTTTAAAGCATCAAATTTGATTTTGACGAAATTCACCTGCCACGGGTATTTTGTATTTAAGCACAACACCCGTGAAGACATGGTAGAGGAGGGAGGAATATAGAAAATATCACTTCAATTTCTTTGACTGTAACTACACATACCACATCCATGCTCTGGTGACCTACTTAAGAGTGAGAGCCATGCCATATATATGTTAGACAAGTGTTGTAAAATTACTCAAAAATTTTAAAACTAAAATTTCCCGGTTCTTGTTTAGTGATGCTGTAATGGTCCTCTATTTTAAAATCCAACTAAGAGAAACTCTCATGTGACTTGCCTCCGTTCCAGAATAAGAATTGAGCGGATAGCTTTTCCACACTCCTTTGCAATATCTAGGTCACAGTGACCTCATTGACAACTAGACACAGATTAGCACAGATAACTTGAGAAATGTAAAATTACATTGTCGCACGCATAACGCTCACAAAATTATTGATCATATTCAATTTTTTTTCCTGTAGATAATGGAGCCATGGTACTAATATAACCTGTAGTGACAATTACCACAATATTTTTGTAGTTTCAACATGTTTCATGACCTAACCAATAATATAATTGCATATATGAAGTTTTTTTGAAAATTTGGGGCCAAATTGGCTGTAAAGGCAATATCAAATTTAAAAACACCCTATTCATTCAAAACAGTCGCCCTTTTCCATCAGTTATGACTTATAATATCATATAAAATCGATTGTAAGCAAAACCAGAACATTTTTTGCAATTTCATGCAACATCATCACTCAAAATCAGGATTTTATCAGAAAAAAGGGCCAAAAATCATGCTTATTTCATCTTTTGCTGAGTTAATATTCACTTCAGTGGCACTAATTTGGTATGAATTTGAAGCCAACATTCATACCCATAACATAGGATAGTTGAACTCGTTTTAAAGGAACACATATGTTTCTGAGGCAAATTTAATTACGTTTTAGGAAATATATTTCTGAAAAATTGTCAAAAATAGTGAGTTTCTCACAATATATTTGGTGTATTGGAATGAAAACTGCCCTGAAGACTCTACACCATTTGCCCTATGTCATCAAATGAAGAAATTAGATTCCCTTTGAAGATAAATTAACAGTTTAGTTTTCTTTTGCAGACATGGAAATAACAGCTTTTAAATTTTTGGTACTATTCTGCTGTCATCAGGTATTCCACTGGTTGGAACTCTATGGTAAGTATATTTTCTGGAACTTCAAACTGTTCGTACAGTCCTTGTCATACTTGCGTGGAGTCTCAAGTTCTTTTCTATGCTGTTGAACTGTGATGTCAGAGATCACTCTATTCTAGCATTGCAATATTTGTAAATTAACTACAAGCTGTGATGTCATTTCAAAATGGGTCAGATTCCCCAGCTTCTAACCAATGCAAATCCACCAAACTGAGCATCACAGTTTCAACTCAGTGTCAGAGTGAAAATTGGGTCTGGTAAAACCCACGCAAGTTTGACATCACAGCCTCTCAGCCAATGGGCTGCCAGAACAAATATAAGCCATGTGTTTACAAACAAATTGTCAAAGCCTTCTGTTTATACCAACTGCCATCAAAGTTTAAAGTTGTAAGTTAGCGAGTTTGTGGATTAATCAAACAACTCTGTGGGGATTATAACAGTTGTCTACTGTGAATGCTCACAAAGCTGCCATTTGGTAGGATTAGACTGGTGATTGCTGTGATAAATCATTGGAATCACAAATGTAATGCTGCCTTCAATATATCAATGTTTGAACTGTGATGCGTAGTTTACTGTCAGCCTATTGGCTATCAAGCTGTGATGACGTAATTGTAGGGGCTATCCCTGATAAAACTCTGACTCTGACTTGAAACTGTGATGCTCAGTTCAGGAGGATCAATATTGGCTAGAAGCTGGGGAACCTGACCCAGTTTGAAATGACATCACAGCTTGTAGATAATTTACATATATTGCGATGCTAGAATAGAGTCATCTCTGACATCACATTTCAACAGCATAGAAAAAAAACTTGAGATTCCAAGTTAGTATGACAAGGACTGTAACAAAACTGCATGGTCATTTGATAAAAAAGTACATTATAAAATTTTTAAGGTCATGTCACACTTTGGCTTCATTATTTTTGAGATAGGCCTTATTTTGAAGTAGAATTTTGCACAGGCAAGTTTGTATATGTCACTAATTTTAAGGAGGCCAAGTTCTTTGTAAAGTTTATTGGTATGGCTACAATACTTAACTCGACTAATACTTCTAACTGATCGCTTCTGTAATAGTTCTAATCTTTTAATTTCTCTGTTGCTTATATAACCCCAAGATGTTACAGCATATGACAAATGTGGATATATTAAGCTATTGTATATTGTTTTCAGTACGTGCTTGTGGATATTATTTTTAAGACGGGATAGAACTGCATTTACTATTACTATTTGGTTAGCCTTTCTTGATATATGGTTTTTCCATGAAATTGTGTCTTCAATGTATACGCCAAGGAATAATATTATAATATTTCTTTAACTTGCTGTGTGAGACATTATTTATTTTAATTTCTGTGTTATTTTGGTAAATTTTCTTTCTTGGCTTGTGAAATAAAATGTATTTGGTTTTTTGTAAATTTAGTGCTTTGAACCATTGAGAGATTATTAGAAGTTTTTCTTGGCAGAATCGATTAGAGCTTGAATGTTATTGTTGTAGAAAATAAGGTTAGTGTCATCAGCGAAAAGTATAATATTGCTATCTGAAGGTTGGTGAATATCATTAATGTAGAGAAGAAAGAGAAGTGGGCCTAGTATTGAGCCTTGGGGTACTCCGCATTTTATCAGCAGTTTAGGTGATGAGTGGTCTGTAAATTGGACATATTGTTCTCTATTGCTGAGGTACAGGGCTGGAACCCAAAATTGTCAGTGTACATTCATGAGCAAAATCCCAGCTGGATGTCGTTCGGATGAGACGTTAAATTGGTGGCCCCTTGTATCAGTGTTTGTGCTGGGCAAGTAAAAGATCCCTCACATGGGGTAAATGTGTAACATGTTGAGGACTCCTGCTCTCTCTCTCATCTCATCAATCAACCCTTGTGAGCGCCCAGAAATGGGCTTAGAGGGCTGCACTTACCATATCTATCTATCTATCTATCTATTGCAGATTGCTGTATTAAATACATTTATTTATTTATTAAGCAATTAGCTCAGACTCAGTTATTTAATATTTTAGGTTCTACATGTAAGCCATGGTGATGAATTGTTGGAAAGGGATTGAAACCTGATTTTCTCAGAATTGTAAGTAAATGACAGATAATTGTCAATACTTGTGAATTGAGTGGCTACTTATTAATATGACTGATTATGAATGTGAATTAATGTGATAATTCTAAATTGTGTGTTTGAGTTTTGGGTTTTAAAAATAATCAAAAATAACTTCAAAAATATTTCAACTGATATGATAATATATATTATACTTAGTCATTTTATGTTTTATACTTCATTGTTATACATGTTAATTTCATATATTTCTTGATTGTAGGGAACTACATACACTACATCGTACATTTACTGAATAAAGTATTGTCAAGTTCAACTGCAAGTCTCCTTCATCTCATTCCAACATAGTTCCAATTGACAACGTGGACCAAGACTTCAATGCTTCATCTGGAGGACACTAATTTCGTTATCACACCACCATGGCTGAAAAGGCAGCTGAACTGAAGCCTACAAGAACGCAAAATAAAAGCAAGGTAACTACAGCTGCTAAGAAACTCTCTGGAGCTATCAAGAGAAATGCTGACAAATTGAGCATACAAAAACTTCATCATGAACTTGAGCAGGCTATGGCTGAATTTGCACTTGTTAATGAAGAGTACAATGAAGTGGTCACTGAAAATGATTTGGAAGACTTTAAGGTTGTGAATGACCTAAATTTAGAAAAATATGAAACAGCTGTTTAAAGAAAACTTACGACACTCCACTTTGTTTGGATAGATTTATTAAACGTATTCCTCATCCAATACAATGCAATCTCACCCACATTATACACAATAATACCAAACAGTATAGACATAATCCAGCAAATATAAGAATTTGCACCACACTAGACTGACATCTATTGGCGTCATCTATAACTAGATCACGCTGGAGGAGCGACTAAACCTACACAGTAGCAGTGACTACAGTTTAAAGAAAACTTACGTCACTCCACTTTGTTTGGATAGATTTATTAAACGTATGCCTTAATGTAGAGATTTATAAAGCCAAATAATACCTTGAACAGGCAATATCAAAAAGAGAACTGGATATAGAATAGCATGATATATATACTTCCTTATATATACCACATATAAAAACATGAATCATTAAATTGGCAAAAAAAACAAAACAGAACTGGAGTATACAAATTATATATAACAACATTGTGATGTCTGAAATACAAAATAGAACGTGTCTGAAATATAAAATAGAACTCGATCTAGTTCTAGTGTGATATGTATCAATAAGAACATGATTATGATTATATGAATTATTAACGAGTCCAAAAGAGAATGTTCAATTATGTGTAATTACACATTAACGTAACAATGCATCCACACATTAGTTATCAATTTTATTATGGACATAATGTTCCAAAAAGACTGAAGGAGTTTTCCAGTGACCCAAACGACGTACTTTATCCGGATCGAAGCCATGTGCGACGGCAACACCGGCACTAGTTGGACGAAAAGATTTAGCTGTAAAACCACGACCAGCTAATCCCACGAGTACAATCAGGGATGACAATATCTTGCTAACCACACGAGCTGATACGCCTAAATATGGTTTAATCAAAGTCAGAAAGACGGCTCCATTGGCAGTGGCGCGCATAGTACGTGTACGATCCATGTACACCTGAAGCGATCAAGTTGCGGCACTGAACTCCTAGGCAGAAATACTTCGAAACCTGAACGACTGGTGTCATTTTTGATACCCAAGAATACAATTTTAACACCATCATCACAAAGTGTAACCTGGCTTTCCTGGAAAACAATCCTCATACTAATGTTATTGTCACTATCATACTGAACACTTTTCGGAGCAATGTCAGAGGGTCTCAACATCAGAGTCAAAGCTAACAATGTGATACATTTGGCACGCAAATCTTTCAGAGATAAAGTCTGGTTGTCCGGCCATGCAAGAAACAGCTCCGTAAAAGGCTGAATGGGCATGACAGACGACCGGTTCATGCCCATGGTGGTACCAGATTTCACCAGTGCAGAAATCAGGCGCTGTATTTAGGTTGTACGACTTGGCGAATCCATACCAAGGGCATCGTACAAGGCCGAGATGGCCGCAGTAGCACATTTTAGCAAAGAAGCAGGTCGGTTCGAAGTGTCACTTAAAGCGCATAGGAATTCCACCAAAATTGCAGTGTCTCTGGGCGGAAAAAGAAACATACGAGATTCACACCAATTTTTTAATTTAGTCAATATGCTATTGTAGAGCTTGAGGGTAGAGGGTGCCCAACTGAAGGGGAATTGGGAAGGACACGATTGGGATCTCCACAAAGTCTCCAAGCATACAGTTTCCATTCGGGGTTTTTCATTGGCTCTGGCAGCATCGCAGTCAAAGGGACGACAATGTCGTAAGGGTGGCCAAGAGCTAGAGGGGGGGCGATTGCTAGTTCCTGTAACCGATAAAACCATGTTTGAGCAGGCCACCACGGGGCTGTAATGGTAGCAACGGCTTGTTGTTGCACAATGTCAAGAATTCGAGGCAGTAACCGAAATGGGGCATTTACGAAATTGTTGTGGTCTGCCCACTCCGTTTGAGCTAGTGTGTTGATTCCAGAAGCCAGTGGATCGAAACCCATGCTGTTGAAATTGGTCACTTGGTAATTGGTCATACACGCAAACCGGTCTATTTTATGTCTGCCCCAAATACGGTCGAGGAATTTGAAAATCACTGGGTGTAGATACCAATCGTGTGGAGAATGTCGTCTTGACAGGCGGTCCGCCCAAACATTTTGCTTCCCAGAAAGATGTCTGACAGTCAGCTTGACGTTGTTTTGATGGCACGTCAACCATATTGTTTCTGCTATGTGTGACAGTTCTGTACTTGGACCACCAAGATTGTTGAGATAAGCCACAGTACTGATATTATCACTCAGAACTTCAAGATGTTTCGAACGTATCAGACTTTTAAATGATTTCAATGCTGCTAACACAGCAAACGTTTCCCGGGTATTAGAAGGCCGATATCTCACATAAGTGTCCCAAATGCCAAAAGCCTCCTCTCCATGTAAATGGGCACCCCAACCATGTGACGATGCATCGGTCACTAATTGACAGTCAATTGGAGTTTTAACTATTGGACAACCATTCCAATTGTCAAGGCTTTCAAGCCACCAGTTTAAGTCTTTAAGCGTGTGTTTATCAAGGAACAAATCTGCATCCCAAATGGTCTTTGTACGTAACAAAAGCATTCCTCAACAACAATTTTCCAGGTAAAACGGCCCGGGTCATCGCGACGCATTGTCCAAGTATACGAGCTAATGTACGAGCACTAATAACGGATGAGTTCTAGCATCACCGAATGTTTTTCTTCAGTCTCCTAATTCTATTTGGTGGTATTTTTATATAAGGATCCTCACCAGATGTAAAGATATGATAACCAATAAAATTCACTTCTTGACTGGGCACCAAATGTGATTTCTGGAAATTGACGAAAAGTCCCAAATTTGATAACGTTTGCAATAACAAGTCTGTTTGCTGAGAAATATCCTCCGATGTAGAACACAAAATTAAATCATCAATGTATAATACTAAACGCAGTCCTTGGCGTCGTAAATATGAAACCACTGGTTGTAATACTTTGTGACAATAATACGGACTATTTTTGGCACCAAAAGGCAACACTTGCCAAACATAATACCTGTTCTTGACCTTCACTCCAAGCAACGTTTGATCATCTTTTTTCACAGGAATATGTTGAAAAGCTGACTTAAGGTCTAAAGTAACCATATAATCACCTGGTTGAATAATGTCAAACACAGTTAGAATATCTTCATTTGAAAATTTGGGTACTTCACAAAATTGGTTAAAGTAACGCAAATCAGTTATAAGTCTGTATTTCTGTTCACCTTTTTTTGGCACAGTTTTTAAAGTAGAAACAACAGTAGGCACATATGGCACTTGACAAAGTGCTCCACATTTCACCAGGTCAATTAGTTCATTTTTAACAAATATAGATTGTGGTCCAAATTTAATTGCATTTGAAAACAATCCTGGATTGTGACGTACAGCATTGTCAGCATTTAACGGCACTCCATTTAAAATCCAATCAATAACATGTTGTGGCGCCCCAATGGCCCGCCAATCATCCTCATGGGAAGCAAGATAGCCCGCCTTAAATAGCGGAATTGTCATAGTAATTACCACAATACTGAATCACATAACTCATCATAAGTATGATCGTCCTGCCTTGACATAGGTGCGTTTGGAAATCCCTGATTAAGCCAATTACCATACTGGCCACGACCAGATGACCCAAATCCACGTTGACGTCCACGATGAAATCCTTGGAAACGATTAAATCCTTGGAAACGATTAAATCCTAGAAAACGATTGGAATATCCACGATGCTGAAAAGGTCGCCGCTGTTCCGGTTGCATGTACCGACAAATCTGGACTGCATTCCGTAAGTCATCAACACAGTCCCCAAACGCAGAAGTGTTCCTGCGAAAAGTACGAAACACACTAGCCCTTTCAGGGTCGAAATGTCCAGAAACTAACACAGCACTCAACTCATCCTGAAGATAGCGAAAGTGGGCGACCAACACACTAAACAGCTCTTCGAGGGAAACGGCAACCTCGGCATTCAAGGGCTCAATAGTCTGCAAAATCTTGAAGGCAGTCTCTACATAACGGCCACCTTTCTGGAGGGTATTGAAATGCTGCTGATCACGCCGCTTAACCCCTTGAAGTGACTCTTGCAGTAACAAATCTGAACGTAGCTTGATTTCTTGATACTTTCTTTTAATACTATCAAACTGACCCTGAACATCTGCTGATGCAAGTTTCGCATAGTAGCGTGCATCCTCACCTGGATGGCATGGAATTTCTTGGACAGCAGAAAATCCAGGGTTAAATGGGGCATACGCAGCCCTGCTTGTGGCATCAATAGCGAAATTGGGTACTCCAGGTACTTGTCCATTGTTTACATCATCATAAAGTTTAGCAGCACCAGTACTGGCAGGTTTACTAGGCAAAACAGACTCATTGCTTACTTTACTAAAGTCTTGTCGCAAATTGTCTTTGGCTGTTGTCTGGTTTGGCTACAATCCACGTGCTCCTGTTTTTAATGCAGTGCTTTTCTCACTCAACTTTCCAATGAAATCCAAATATTTTTCATTGTCAAGCATTAACTTTGATATTTTCCGCTGCTGTTGATGGATCTCAGTATCAGACATGATTCATGCAGCACACAAATTCGTAATTACATCCAAAATTTGCAAAAATAAACAGTAAATTTCTTCCCATAACAGAATTCAGCCTGCAGGTGAGATTGCACCACACTAGACTGACATCTATTGGCGTTTATCTAGAACTAGATCACGCTGGAGGAGGGACCAAACCTCCTACACAGTATCAGTGACCGCAGTTATTGAAACTTATGAAAAGGCAAAATCTGAGTTCAGAGAGTGCAAAAAAGCTGTTATCACACCTCTGTTATCCCAACTTGACACCTCCAAGACCAGGCTTTCGCATCTGTGTGAAAGGACTAAAAGCATTAGTGGAGGACACAGGGATTGGAATGTCTTCACAGTTGTTTGATGGATTGAATAAACAGTTTGCTCCATTGATACAGGATGTTCAAAATGTATTGACACAACTTAGTGAATTGCAAGACCCAGATATTCTTAATGATACACTGATATTAATCAATTGTTAGTTGAATGTGACTCTATTCAACTTGAATGTAACTTAGCTCTTCACAAGTCACAAGGTTCTGTTACTACTGGTCCTGTTGGTACTCATTCTGTAAATTTTAGTGGTAGTCCTTCCATCCTTAAACATAATGACAGTGATCCTTCACAATGGGGTCTGAGTGCAAAGAGTGGTGCAGAGGCCAGAGGTCATGTAAAGGTCCAAAAATTGACTTTACCTGTGTTTAGTGGCAATCGAGCTGATTGGCCTGAATTTAAAGTAGTTTGGAGGGAATTGGCAGAAAATTCTTTCAAAAACAAAACTGCTCTTGCATTTGAGTTGAAACGTTCACTTAAAAGTACTGCAAAGGACAAGGTTAAGAATGTTTATGTTACTCGTGCTGATGCATATGATACAATGTGGGAACGCTTGTGTGACTACTATGACGATGTCAGTGCAGGTGTGTCTGCAACTTTGGATAGTTTAAAGCGTTTAAAATCTGTAAAAGATGAAGATTATAGAGGTCTAGGGTATTTGATTGATGAAGTAAAGAGTGTTCATTCTCAGTTAACAGAAATGAAGCAGGTAAATGCTCTTTCAGCCAGAGAGGTTGATGCTATTTGTGATCTCTTACCCAGTACTGTAGGAAGGGAGTGGAATAGATTGTATTATGAATTTTCTGTTCAAGATAAAATCAAACCTCTTTCTAAGTTCATGAATTTCCTCTTAAAGGAGCGTGCTGCCATTGCCAGGTTAGCTGAGGGAAAAAAGTAAAATGATTCATTCTGATACTAACTCCTCTGCTGTGGGTAAAGTACCGTACAAACAGATTAGTAAATCATCTTCATCTTGTGTTGTTCATAAGGATGACGTGAAGCATAAAACAGCTGATTGTAAGGATTTCAAGGCTCTTTCGTTGGATAATAAGTTCAGTGCTCTTAGGGAAGCTCATGTTTGCTTTCATTGTTTCGGGTGTCACCGGCATGACCAGTGTAAGAGTATTGTAAAATGTGAATTTTGTAAGAAATCTAACCATCATACCTTGATGTGTAAGCGTGGTCTGATCGGTCAAGCTGAGTCCTCTGAGGTAGTTAGTCCAAACTTTTTAGCTTTGGGGAGTAGTCATTTGGAGAAAGCACCAGCTGGTATGTCACTTTATGCTATTCAGCAGGCCCTTGTTGTGGATTCGGGCAAATCAGCAAATGTTTTCTGTGATAATGGCTTGAATACATCCTACATAACCCGCAGAGCTGCTTATAGGTTGCGGGCTAAAAGATAGGACAAGTTCAGCGTAGGTCATCAAATGTAGATGTGCTTTTGGGCTGTGATTATTTCTCGCTTCATCCCAAGAGGGAGCTTTGTAGACAAGGTAACTTGAGTATCATGCAGGGTGAGTTGGCAGTCATCCTGATATCAAGGAGGATACTGAACTTAGTTGTAGCATGATCAAGGTTGTACATGATCGGATAGTAAAGTCTGACTGTAATTTTGTCATGAATAAGCAACTTTTGCGACCAAGTCTAACGGAATCTTGTGTCAGTGTCAAGAAAGCTTGTGATGTAAACTTTGTGTCCAGAAAGATGCAGGGTGTCACAAATCTGTTTATCGAAGGTGAACAGTTGGCCACTGGTGCAAACCCAAAGTGTGGGGGATGCAAATGTGGCAAATGTCCATCGGTTGGTCATACTTACTCATTTAGGGAGGAACAGTTAAGGTTGATTCAGGATAATCTAAGGTACAGTGAGCAGGAATGTTGTTGGTATACAAGTTATCCATGGTTGGTCGATCCTGGGCAATTACCTGACAATTACAATGTCGCTGTTGCCACTTTGCGTAACACTGAGAAAACTCTAGTTAAGGATCCTCTACTCAGTGGTCTGAGAAGTATGCAGAGCAAATCAAAGATATGCTGAAGAGAGGTGTGGCTAGGAAGTTGTCAGATCAGGAGTTGAGTTCTAGGAAAGGACCTCGGTTTTATATTAGTCATTTGGCTGTTTACAATTCTAAGTCACAATCAACTCCGGTGAGAATTGTCTTTAATTCCAGTCAAAATTGAAGTCTGCAAAGAGAGCGTTGAATTTTGCATTTCATGGTCGAAGATTACCAGCAGCTGAATTTCTGAGTGCTTGCTGCGAAGTCGCCAATAAGCTCAATGAAAGACCAATAGGTACAATTCCTGGTGCCGATGCAGAGATTAGTATTCTGACTCCAAATTCTCTTTTGATGGGAAGGGCTTCAGTTCAAAATCCTGGGGGTTGGAAGCCAGTCACTAGTGATCTTTGTAAATTCCAAATTGTTCAACGTGTTTCAAATCAATTCTGGCAAAGGTGGTGCGAACTGTGTGCTCCAGCACTAGTTATTCAGAGTAAATGGCACTCAGCTCGTAGGAACCTAAAGACTGGGGATGTGGTGATAGTGGCTGACACTAATACTTTGAAAGGTCAATTCAGAATTGCATTGGTCAAAAAGGTATTCCCTGGCAATGATGGCATAGTAAGAAAGGTTAGTCTGACTTACAAGAATTTCAGAGCAGGTGAAAAGTTGAATGAATATACTGGGGTTCCAGATACGGAAATTTCCAGAAGTGTGCATAAATTGTCTTTGTTGGTACCCTGTGACGAAAACTAAATTTCTCATTGATTTATTTATTGTCAGTAAATCATCCAGGTCAAATGTTTTATTTCTAAACTGTTTGTAATCTTTTGATTGACTTTCTATTATTCAATGCTGTGTACTTTTATGTATTATAATGTTTTCATTGTCGAATTGAACATTTACATAGAATTGTCAAATTGTGTTTATTTGATGTAACTATTGCTGATAATAGCATTACAGCAACGTGTATGCTCCCGATGTATTGGAATGCGTATTGAGAATCTGTATTGCCAAAATTGGTTCTGTGTTTTGCATAACGCCAGGTGGCAGATAAATCAAATCTTAATTATTTTTCCGCTAGATGGCAGTAAATCTTTTTGTCAGGTGGTCCAGAATTTGGCTCCAAAAATGTGCTCACTTTGACGCTGATTTTACTACTGAAAGCATCACTCAGGATGTACTAGGAAATTATTGCTTTTTTAACTGATCATGGAATTTCATTCCTGACTTTACTGGATTTTCTATTTGGAACCACTTTTCTGAATGTAAGTGAATTTACTTATACTATGTAGAGTAGCTATTGCAGATTGCTGTATTTAATACATTTATTTATTTATTTAGCAATTAGCTCAAACTTAGTTAGACAGTCCATGGTATATAATTTTGTGATCCACCATCCCTAATTTAAATATGATCCGCCATCCCTAATTTAAATATGATCCACTATCCTTGATTTACATATTTTATTCATTTGTGGCACTACTTCAGATCACACATGAGGTCACAGTCACGACACATGACATCACAACAGCAGCACACGATGTCACAATAGCAGCTGAACCACTATGACATCATCAGCATTGGTGACGTCACCAGGAGTCATGTGACTCTCAGGGCTTTGTTTATAGCAACCAGTCAAACTCCACCCACTTTGTCATTTGTTTATGTTACAGTTTGATCTGATTGATTTGGTCACCGTCAAAACATTAGATCCATCCACCAAAGTGATTAGGTCATTATTATTTTTAATTATCCTTATTTAAGCATTAAAATACCGTCATAGGTGGTCGAAATAGTAGAAAAATGTGGGATATAAATAAAACCCACTCAGGGTGGTGGATCAGTCCACTGAAACCCACTCGTGGTCTGGCTGGCTGCGGAACTCACTCATGGCTTCGACACTCGTGAGTTCCTCCGCCAGCCAGAACACCCATGGGTTTCAGTGGACTGATCCACCACCCTGAGTGGGTTTTATTATAGTTTGCTAGTCCAGTTTAGGTTTTTCTTTGGACGGGTAACATTCTAGAAAGATAAAATTTGAGAAATGGTCAGATATGTCAGTTTTTAAGGTTCCAGCTATTGTAGAGGAGTTATTATTGTTAGAGTTAATGTGGTCTATCAATGTAGCTGATCTGTAGGGGAGACCGGGGCTGGTTGTCACAGGGGCAGATTGTCACACTGTGTAGAACTTAAATATGCTACTATTTATATTTAAGGCATGCAGGAGCACTGCCAATCTATATGAATGTTAAAAGGGGAGTGACTTAAACCTATCTGATCAATATATATCTATATCATTCGAAATCTTGACAACTTATGGGACATTGTTTTTTATTCAGCACTCGGGGCAGGTTGTCACACTTTCGGGGCAGGTTGTCACACTCTCGGGGCAGGTTGTCACACTTTTGGTTAAGAGCTCGGACACATGAAGTGGGACTCCGTAAGGCAGATTTTGACTAAAACAAGTTATTTTGGACATATGAGGAATCCTCTGCATGTCCAGTGCAGACCTCAACAAACACACTACTCTGTACAAGGGTGCTACAAATGAAGGCTTACCAAGCAGCAGAAAAGCATTCTAATCAGGAGGAGGAAAATTTTAACTATTTTAAAGAAAATTTCTTTATAAATTTGAAATTGATTTACTTTGACACTATGCCATATCTGCATACATCTTTAGTCATAAATAGCATGTATAAATCACCAGTTTATATTTGTGATAGTTTTTTTGGTTTAAAAGACTGGTCCTAATGGGTAACAACCAGCTCCAAAAAGTGTGACAACCTGCCCCGTCTTTTTGTGACAACCTGCCCCGACTGATGAAAATGCAAAAAACGGGCGACCAAGGCTGTTCTTATCATATTTTTCACTATTTCTTCCTATCATTATTTATAGATTTGTTTACATGGTATGTGTATAAACTTTACCTTTTTCAACAACTAATTGTTAATGAGTAGGATGACATGCAAGTTGCAGGTAATAATTGACTTTTTGTGACCGGAACTTTTTAATAGACCGTGTGCCTACCAAACTCCCTTCCAGGGGTCAAGATTTTTCAAAAATACTCCAGTGGGTTATAAAAGCAGTATACAATGATTGGTTGAGTTGTGAAACTCCATAGTTCAATGCAATAAAAAGTGTGACAACCTGCCCCTGTGACAACCAGCCCCGGTCTCCCCTACATAACTCTTGTGGGAACTGTGATTTTTGGAAAAAGGTCATTTGACATCATATTATCTAGAAAGTCTGCTGTTTCTTTATGAGTACTGCTTTTAATTAGATCAATATTGAGATCTCCTACAATGACTATTTCCTTGTTTTCCTTATTCAACTTTTCTATTGTAGATGACATTTGTTGACAAAAATCACTAATGCTATTAAAGCTAGGGTATCGATATATATTTAATATCACAAGGGGGCGGGTGTGTTTGGTATCTGAGTCTATTTCTATAAAAATGCCATCAAACTGATTTTGTTTCTCAATAGGAAAAGATTAGTCATTTCTTACTCTAAATTTTATATCAGTCTTCACAAATGTTGCTAATCCACAACCTTCTTTGGCAGAGAGCTTGTGCTTCATTATAGGAGTATAATTTTCGAAATTAATGCAATTTTCTGAAGATTTTTCAAGCCATGTTTCAGAAAAAGTCAATATTTCAAAGCTATAGTTCATAGACGAGAGCTCTGATAATAGGGTTTCAAAATGTACAAAGTTTTTCATGAGACTTCTTGCATTGGTATTGAAGATTTTCATATTATGAGAACGATTTTGGATGAGGAAGGAATTGTCATGGTAATAGGATTGAGAGATCAAAGGGGATGAATGAACAAACTTTTCGTCATACAGGGTTTCTTCAAGTGAAACCATAGTGGTGTGAGATAGTTATTTCAAAAGAAAATATGATATATTAATGTAAAATATACAGCGATTGCTTTGTAGAAGAAGGTAAAATGAGGGGATTGGATGAGTACTGGTGAGGTGAGTTTGGTGAACAAGGTGAATAAATGCAAACATGGTGATATGAGTAAACAAGAACATGGGTGAATACAGTCAGCTGTTCAGAGACAGCTGATGGATAACGCCAATCAATATACAAGCATACATATTTATCAAACAAATGAAATTAGGAGCGTATCACACATTAACAGTTTCTTGTCACATTTGTGTTTCTTGATTTAGAAATTAATTGTTCAGTTTCATTCTGGTTTTCACAGTTTATAGTCTATCAACATCAACGTTGCCAAGTCGGATCATTTGAGAAAAAAGAGAAATATTGATAATTTGATACTTATAAAAGGAGTATATGCACAGAGAGTGGGAAAAAAAGAAGATATATACATATAATACACAATGTATGTGTTTAAAATCATACACAGATAGTTAAATTTAATAATGTATGGTCGAACCAAAATGCATGGTTCAGTTTCATTCTGGTTTTCACAGTTTATAGACTTTCAAGATTAATTTTGCCATATCAGATCATTTGTCACAAAAATAGAATATTGATACTGATAATTCAATACTTATAATGATTCTATACTTATAAGAGGAGTAAATGCACAGGGAGTGAAAAAAAGAGGAAATATGTATAATACACAATTTATGTGTTGAAAATCATATAGTTAGTTAAAATGAGGTATAGTTGAACCAAGATTACTATATGCATGGTCATAATATACTCAATTGTTTACATATTTTACAAGCTGCCTATCATAATTTCAGGAGTTTGTTTTAATATGGAAGTTTCAAACATACAAACAATTGTTGGATATTAAGCAAAGTGAGTGTTATTGATAGCTATGTAAGTCATAGGGACAGACAGTTGGACAATGAGATTAGCATAAATTATTAGCACAAGATAACTTACTGTAACAGTAAAATACTAAAAGCAGATGCAGTCATTGGTCTTATGAATCATGATTATGGTAGATATGGATTTATAATTTATAGAATAAGATTTAAATGATAGTCTTTGAGTTTATATCTTTGTGTACTGAAATGTTAGTTATTTATGGATCCAAGTTCTTCGTTAGCACATTCTCTGAACAGTTCAAATCGACGAGGGCCGATATGCTTACCCCCAAAGTTTTTAAACCTTCTGGTAACGACAACGATTACATTTGAAGGAGTTTGAGTAATTCCAAGCCTGCACCATGTTCTTTGTCGTCAAGGAATCCTTCTTTCAGATTTGCTGTTCGGAAGGCATACATGTTGTGATCAGCAGATGCGACTAATCTGTCTTGGTACAGTTGCGCTAGTACAGCAGGGACATCTTCTTGTTTGGAGATAGATGCTGCATGAGCCATGTATGTTGAGCCATCTTTTGCAACATGCTCTGATTGTGAAATTTCTATTTCATTTCCTAGGTCAGAAGCCGGGTTGATTTCTGTTTTGTCGTCATCAGCAGTGAAGATTTGGCCACTGATCATTAATTTATCACCAATCCATTTAACACGATTAGCTTTGTAACTTTTAGCTTCGTGAAATTTGGACCATAATCTGTTGCGCTTTTCTTGAACTTCGGGCGGTATCTGTTCAAGGATTTTGATATCAGTATGATCTCTGAGGTGTTTCACATAGCCGAAGATAGAGTCTCTGGTTTCAGGAATTAGTTTGGCAATGATTGGACGGGTCTTGTCATTTTTTTTAGTACCTGATCTGTGAGTGCGTTGAATACTCAACTTTGAAATATCTGGCATTTTCAGTTTGTCTTGAAGTAGTGATACAACTTTTTCTTTGGTATCTTCCCATTTTTCATCATCATCCTCTGAGATGCCTTTAGTTACAATATTATCCCACATGCTTCTACTTCTTAGATCAGTCAACTCTTTCTCTTGTAGGCTGATTTTTGTGTTCAGCCTGATGTTCAGACCTTCAGGCCCAAATTTTCATGTTAGGTTTAAACTTGGTTTAACCCAGAGTTTTACCCAGTTAAACCCAGTTTCGATAAACCAAGTATAACTTGAGTTAGACCCAGTTTAAAAACCAAATTTTCATGTCTGACAAACCTTGGCTAGACCAGGTTTATGGAAAAGAACATTTTTGGGGGGAAATATTTTCGAGAAAAAAAAAGTTGACAAACTTGGAAAAAAAAAATTGGGATAAAAAATATTTTTGGAAAAAAAAAATTCAGAGCACAACTGATACCCTTAACTAGATCAGTGA
Organism: Platynereis dumerilii; assembly: GCA_026936325.1. Classification (NCBI taxonomy): domain Eukaryota; kingdom Metazoa; phylum Annelida; class Polychaeta; order Phyllodocida; family Nereididae; genus Platynereis; species Platynereis dumerilii. The sequence goes on along the minus strand of JAPTHN010000107.1, from coordinate 976,584 downwards.
ATTGGAAATCTAACTTCGCAGATGCAAAATCCAAACTGAAGGCTTCCAAAACCAGGAGTTAAACCACCCCTGAGCAGGTTTCTGCTAAAACCATAAAAAAACCTGGTCGATTTTTAAAACCAGACATGAACATTTAAGTTTTAATATCTTAAACTTGGTTTAAACCAAGTTTATCCACAAACCAAGTTTAAGGTGGCTCGCTACTCACGAAATTATGTCACCGGCACATATTTCCGCGCAGCCAGGCAGGCCCTATCTGTGGTAACGTTACCATAGCAGCTGAGCTCTCCTGACACTGTTCAGCATCTTTTTTTGATTCTGAGAACTTCATGAGTCGGCCGCTTCGTTTGCAATTTGCGCCACTTCTATTTGGGTTAGAGACTTCTCGTTTACAGCATTAGATGCGCTATGAAGAGGACTACATACAGCCGGAGTTTAAGCTTGATTTTTGACAAGCATGTCTAATTTCTCAAAAATGACTTTGAGATATAAATAAATTTTTATATCAAAATCCATCGCAGTAGGAAACCTTCTCTTACGCATTTTATTGTTCCTCACAATATTTGGAAATAAATGACAAGGAAATGAGAAATCCTATCTCGCCAATTTTTTTTAACGCAATAGTTTATAAAAAAAGTTAAAATTGTCAAAATCAATATTTTGATTCTGAGCCCCTTGGAAAGCCCTTTAAACTAAATATATTTCCTGGAAATTGTAATCAGCTTTTCCATTGAAGTGTCTTCTTTAATTCATGCTTCATTGAATAATATGGGATGCATGACCACTGAATGACAGGGTAAAGTTCACAGTAAAAAAAGTTAAGAAAAAAATTGAGTTTTTCAGGTTTGCGTGAAATGACTTTCTTGTACAAAACCTCAAATATTTTGAAAAAAAGGCTGGTTGCTACCCCCTTTTTTTACATATCCTAGCTATAAACTATATTTTGGACCATTCTAAACTATTTTTCAAAAATCCTATCTTGGAAAGTTCATGAGTATCGAGCCAACTTAACCTAGAGATGGAAATTTGGGCCTCAGAGAGAGCAAGTTGTTTTTTGAGGATAGCAATGTCAGATATCATTGTCTCATTTTCATCTGATAAAGTTGTATTTGATTCCATGAGGTCACTGACATCTTTCTTAATTTCATTCAAGTCAGTTTTCAGATAATCAATGAAAGTTTTTTATCATCTATGCATTTGCCATGGTGTGATTTCTGAGGAAAGTGGAGCAACAACTGTGAATGGAATGTCAACTGTTGAAAATCTGTATGAAGTCCAAATTGTAAAGGTGTTGAAATATTTTCTATATGAAATTCATACAGAAAAAGGAGTAAATCATAGATCCTGGAGAAAATACTTCATTGGTAGTTTTGAAATTTAGTCCAAGTAATTTATATCCATAGATTTAGCTCCCAGTAAGTTTTTATGACAATCCAAATGCTACATCCAGGGTAGTTTGTCATATCTTAGCTACTTCTTCTTTATGGATATACCTCCTGTTTTAGGAGCACCCCTAATGAGAGTTGTGTCTTTGATTGAGCTTCAAGCTCCTTGGTCAATCCCCAATACCCTTACCTCACCTCTACCTCCGCCTGTGCCTCTACCTCTAGGTCTGTTAGTGTGTTTATTGCTACTGCTACGACAACTACTTTTGTTATTGATACCTTGCTTGAGAATCTCAAGCCTTCTGACATGGATTTTGTAACACAGGTTTGAAATGCAGCCTTGTATATTCAGCCATGCTTTCCTTGTGCACTTTCCTTCTTCATCCAGCCCTGGGCCGTTGAGCAGGTCTGTTAGTGATTCATGGTCACTTCCTATCAGTTCGAAGCCTTAGTTCTTCAGCATGCTGAACCCTTCCTTCCTTTGAGTTGTCATACCTTGACATCTTAAAAGGATGTGACTACTGTCCTCTGCTTCCTGATCACAGACCCTGCAGGTGGCGTCCTTTACATCTTTATCCCACTTTGCCTTCCTATGTTGGGACTGGTAGGTTCCTGTAATGAACTTGGCTCTGATGGAGGCTGCGGGAACCAGGCTAGGTCTACCTGTGCAGGATGTCCATATTGGATGTGACGATGTCCCTTTGGGATCTAGCATTGAGAGAGTATGTTTCCTAGATTTTCCTTCCAGAAGCATCTGTCTCCATTTGCCATGGATGGTGGTTCGAATCATTTCTTTCCAGTTGCTCTTGCTCCAAGGAGTCTCTAATGTTGATAATGTATCAATGTTATATTGGAGGGCTATATTTAAGGCATAGCAGCAGTGTTAACTTGTGTCAGCCTGTCATCATGGTTGATCACAGCTTCAAGTAGCAACAATTCCTCCACTAAAGTCAACAAGAGCAGGTATACTACCTCTATATCCCCCATGCCATACACAGCTACCTATACCCACCAGAATTCCAATTTTAGTTAATCGAAATATTTCCACCAGGGGCACAATTGTGCATACATGTAAGGATGTGGAGACATCTGGGGTGGAGTTCGCTTTTCAAAATAACATGGCTGCAGGCCAAAAGCAGAGAAACTCAGCTGAAAAAGTATTTGGGATATGGAAATGTTTATGATATTTATTGATTTATGGTAAGATTTGACAAGTGTAGGGGGGGGGTTGCATGTTGGGGAAGGATGAGCATTGTGCAAGGTGTGGTGTTCGAGATATTTGATGAATGCCATGACATGGAGACTAAAAGTACAATCCCCCATGGCATAGCATGGGGGATAATTGAATGTAAATTATAATCTTTATAATAAATAAATTAACCTAATTATCGATGGTAGTTTTAGACATTTTACATTTATTATTTATTTAACCAATTTTAGTGAAATTTTTACTGCATGCATCTAAGTTATTCTACATATGGGATAAATGAAATATATTTAAAGATATTTCTATTAATTGGGTATACTACGGTAAATGTCTTTAGAATAGGGGATTCCCCCACTCAACTGAATGTTGTTTTACTCTTAATCTGGCTTCTTTTGTCAGTTCTTTTTATTTTATTTCATTGTCTTTTTTTTTTGCTTCTTCGTTTGTTCCGATGTTCATTGTCTACTTTTTTTTCTGCTCTTTGTTTTATCTTCTTCTTTCAAGGCCTCCTTCTTTCCCTTGTTTCTTCTGTTTTTTTCTTTTCATCTTATAATTTTTAAACTCTTTAATTTCTAACTCCTCTAAAAATTCTTCATTCCTTTTTGTTCTTCCTTATGGCTGTATAATCTGCTTTCCTTCATCTTTCTTTTGTTAATCCCCCTTCCTGTTAGTTCCTGTCATTCTGTCTTTTCTTTTTCATAAGGCATCTTTCTTATGTTTTGTTTCTTCTTTGTCTTCTTGTTGCTTCTTCTCTTACTTTCTTCTTAATTTCTTTATGCCTTTTGCCCTTCTTTCTTCTTAGTTTCCCATATATTGTTTCTTCTTTGAAACCATGTCTATATATATGATCATATTTGCCCTTCTTTTTCTCTACATTTCTTCTTACCATACTTAGTGATTTCTTCTTCATTTTCTCCTTCTTGCTATCTTATCTTTATTGCTTCTTGTCCTTCCTCTTTGTTTATTACTTTACTGCTGCTTTTTACTTTCTTTTAAAAAAATGTCTTCATCGTTTTGGGTAGAAATTAAGTTCAAATTCGGTCTACAAAAACCAAGTCTAGCCAAGGTTTGTCAGACATGAAAATTTGGCTTTTAAACTGGGTCTAAACTCAAGGTAAACTTGGTTTATTGAAACCTATTAGAGTTGGAATATGCAATAAGTTCTGCAACTAGATCAGTGTTCATGATTGAGCGTATGATAAGTTGGGCCCCCTTGGCATTGAGTGCTTATAACTTACTATTTGTTCTTTGTCAGATATACGATCATACTAACAACACTTCAAATTGGGCTAATGAGTCTCTTTGCTGTAATTTATGTATTACACATTATTATAATCCCCCGCTCGCGCAGCGGCGGGGGATTATATTGATATTCCTCTTTTACCTTTTATGATTATTATTCAGCTCAGGAAAACTGTGATTACTACAAAACTATTAGAGATAATGTCGCGAAACCTCAAGGACTATATGCGACTCCGTTGCGTGCTACTTCAAGCGAAATTTCTTGATCAAATTTCATGATACTAACGCATTATTGAGAAAATAAAAAATAAATTTCTGGCAGCGTTTCCAGGAGAACAAAAGCAAATTTGGCTTTGATGATTTTTTGTAATATACCTTGACAAAGTTTCCAGTGCAAAAAGGCGTCTAATGGAAATTTCATGAATATCTTTAGAAATATGAATTTTCTAAAAGTGGATGTCATGAAAATTTTATAACATTTTTCTGGAAAACAGGGAAGGAATGCTTGTAGAAAGCTGAAAATGGGTACACTTACAGATGTACCCTAGTGTACAAACTTCACAAAGTTACGGACCGCTCGCACAAACGGTCTCGGCGCTACGGACGTCCAAAAACCCTATTTTCAAGTGCTCTTATATCGGTCCCTTTTTGAACTACAGCAAAGTTTCATACATCACTAAAAAGGTCTGTTTCTTAGCTTTCCAATGGTGTATAGCATTATAGTATCAGACGCGCGACGTAGAATCGCGTCGGACATTGAAAATGTTATGTCACTTTTTGCCCCTTTCAAAACGTTTTTCGCTTAAAAATCAATGAAGGTCTTCATGGATGACCATGACTAATTTTTTGGTTATAGCCTTGTTAGGCCTTCATACTGTGCTAACAGGAAAATTGCCTGCATCAAATAGTTTTCCCAGAAGAATTTTTATAATTTCAAAATTTTAACTTCAGTTTACTCCTCTTCTACTAATTCAAATTTCATGAAATTAACACCAAAAGATGTGTAAAATTATGGCCTTTTCTGATCCACAGTAGAAACTCCTGCTTAAACATTTTAAGCAGAATGGATTTTACTGTACATTTTACAGAATTATTACTCCTGAAAGGAGGTTCGTCTGAAATCAAAAGACGGGAATTCACTTGAAGAAGAAGAAGAAGAAGAAGAGGACATCCACCTCGCCACATGAAATAAGGGTTAGGGTTAGTGTTAGCTCAACATGCATTGCTTTCAGGCTGGTATGTTGGCCACCACAGGTGATTAACAGGCTCAACAACATTACTAACTTCATACATGTATACCCTTTACTACAGGGGAAAAAAAAGTGCAACGAAATGACAATGTGTTTGGTGCTCAAGTAGCTTTGCCACGTCACAAATTTCCACAGATGACTGAGCACATTCAGTATATCACACTCCAATATTATTCCAATTAAAGTGAGACAAAACTATCTTCTGCAATAATATGTTATGCTTTGAAGCAACTGTCATCAACAACTGATACTTGTTGGGACAACATAATGCATACACCTCACACATGTTCGTGGGTGTACAGAAGGGGGGGAGGGTATATATTCATTAAATTATTAAAAATCAATAGTTTCCAAGATATGCCCTCTGTAAATCTTGAAATTCTTGCGAATGTTTGCCCCTCCCCCCCCATGTGAGTGAATGAATGATACAGTCAATAAATCAAACAATTTATCTCTCAATCTCAACAGTTACATTGGACAATGAAATTTACTCCCATCTTTGTTTACTCTATTGACCGATGACAGCAATGAGGTGAAGGCTGGTTGAATCTGCTGACTAAGATAGATTCAGTTGATCAACCGAGAGCTGGGATTAAACCTGGGACCCATTGACTGGAAGCACATGGCACTAACTACCAACTTAAATAACCCCCTCACCGTACTGTACTGGATTAGTGTAATTATTACATTTTAGTAGAGAACAGATATACTTTCCAGGTAAAAATGAATTATGATCAGGGAAATGATGCATTTGAAGAGACATTTGAACAAAAGATGTTGTACACAAAAATTGGTATTTCATGGGCAAGCATTAGATTTTCAAGAAGGGAGATCTCGAGGGTTTTGATTTTTCCTCAATGGGAAATTATTTATTTTACAGTAATGAGCTAGCAACATCCACTAATTTGTTTGTTTCTAAATGAAACAACACAATTTTTCTAAGAAATATTTCCATCCAGAAATTATCTATAGGCCGATAATGACTGCCAAGAAAGGATGCTGTATGTTATTTCACAAAAACTGAACAAGAAATTATTTATTTTCAAAAATATCCAACCCCCCCCCTCTCAAAGGTTGACCTGTTACGTGGCATTTCATAAAAGAAAGGTGTTCCTAAAACTTGTGGATTAAAGTGTTGTATTCAGCTTGAGAGATATTTACACTCAGTGCTCAGTGGTGCATAGAAAAATTGCTTGTCACAAGACCACTTGTACAACAAACCACATGGTCATTTCGTTGCACTTCTTGTTCCCCTGTAGTAACAATTAATCATGAGGACATCAATCGGAGGGAGGGAGTAGGCAGGCCATGGGAGAGAATGGGGGCTGCGGGGGATTATCCGATATTGCCGTACGGCAATATCAGTTATACTAGTTTATTGTTATAATTGTGAAATCCGACAAGTTAAAACTGTCAGCTAATCATGAAAATTAAGTGAACCAATATAAATTTTACCTACTGTTATTCAATAAAATTTTATATATTTAAATAAATGTATTTAAAAGGAAGAACTTCAAACACAAGAAAGCACCAGCTCCCACAAACAATTGTTAAACCAAGTAATGAAATGAATCAACTGAAACATGGATCTACTATACCGGATGTATTGGTAATGGCACATACGCCTGCCTTTTTTTAAAATCTCAATATCCCCATTATACTGAAATGTCTTATGTGCAATGTGTGCCAATAAGGGGGATAAAAAGGTCAATATATTGAATTGAATTGAATATACAATCAGTTAATCAAATAAATCAACCAAAGGCAATCAACACATAAGAAAAATGAATTAAACAATATAGAAAGGCACATAAACTGTGAGTTGTAGGTCAGAACTAACACAGCTTTTACACACAATTCATCAAAAACTCATAAAATGTGCATTGTTTGCAATGTGTATTAGTATGCAACGTACAGGTGAGAGAGCTGTCAGGAGCAGTTGGCTATGAAAAAACACAAAAAACATTCATTTTTCAAATTTGAGCAGGTTTTTAAAGATAATAAAAACACGTATACTTACATTTCTGGCAGACAGTAATTTTTTTTTCAAAATTTGGTTAAGTCCATGAATATGCACTTATTACAGAGCTCTCTCATACTCCTGCCAGCTCACCTGACGCCATCATGTGTATTTTGCAATTTCAATGAAGAAGGATGCCAAAAGAAGTAAGAAATAACAATAAATTGTGATGGACATGACATTTTGTTTCCATGATGCGCTTTTTAAATGAAAGAAAACAAAATGAGTCTCTGATGGGCAGAATCATAATGAAAAAAAAGACCATCCAAGTATTCTATAATGTCATAACATAATTTTAAAAAAGATCAAATTAACTTACTTCCAAAGAGATAGCGTCGCTCTTTTGAATGACAATGAGGATCCTTTTCAGCTTTGTTAGAACGTTGTGGCTTGAAAATGAGATGACTGCGTCAAAGAATGATTGAGCAACAATTTCAGGTGGCCATAGAAGTTTTCCAGTGCCAATCGCAGGTATGGCCAAAGAATGCATTCCTTCAAAATGGCACCTCATCAAAATGTTGCGAAATGCATTCATGAGACTCTAAAAAAGATTAAACTATTATGAAAGGAACAGCCAATCACAAAGAAAAATGAAATAGTATTTGTGAGGTTTCTGCAGATCTCGGTGACCGTTCGTTCTCAATGGCATCACACTGATCAATGTTTTAAAAACTGGATGGTATTTACTCATTTGAAAAAAAAAAATCTGTTATTACATAGACTGTATTACTGTGTAGAGTGTATTTGTAACTGGATTTTGATAAGAAAATACAAATATGAACTTCAATTCATTAACAGAAAACTACCATCATATAAAATTACTGCCAAAATTTGCTGAAATAGATAAAAACATATCGTAAAATATCATATAGACTAAGGCCCTGCACACTAAATAAAGCTGTAGACACATTCTAAATAAGAAGCTTCTGACATCTACTGGGATGTTGCTAACATCACATGCATTATTAATTAATCAAATTGCCTTGAATTAGTTAGTATATTCACCCAGGAGAAATCCCAAGCTGAAACTATGTCTACAACTTATGGCAAAATCAAGGATGTTTCATTGTTTGATGCAACTGTTGGTGTCATGTGAAAACTGTGAGAAATTTGAAGCGCCCGGTCCCAGGTCAGGTGTGTGGCAGTTTAAACCGCAATCCTCCTGTCTTATTCAGTGTTGGTCTTTCTGTACGCTCGTACATGGCTTCCTTTACCCCTCTTTTAAACCAATCTTCCTCCCTATCTAGTACCCTGAAGTCTGTGATGTCCACTTTGTGTCCGCTTGCTTGGCTGTGGCTATAGATGGCAGAGTCATACGTATCCCCACTGCTGGGTCTCCTGTGCTGGCTCACTCTTGTCTTCAAAGCCTGTTTCGTTTCCCCAATGTACTCTGCATTGCAGTTGTTTTGTTGGCAGTTGGACTGGTAGATGAGGTTAGACTGTGTGTCTTTTGGGGGCTTGTTCTTTACCTTTACAAATTTTCCACGCAGGTTGTTGACTGGCTTAAGGGTGATGTTGATTCCCTGTTTCTTAAAAGTTTTTTGTAGTCTCTCCGAGGTTCCTCTTATCAAATTTCTCACAGTTTTCACTGACACCAGCAGTTACATCAAGCAATGAAAGATCCTTGATTTTACCATTCACCTGATGAAGTCTGCAGGTTGCAGATGAAACGTTGTATGTAAGTTGAAAATCCTGTTTTATATTTATAATTCACATATCTTGGATTACCAACTTGATGAATAATAATATACATCAATTTATGTCTACAACTGTTTTCACAGTGTTTTTACAGCCAGAATGTCATCATCAAATTTCTGTCAAAATTATGACGTTAGCAACATAAAAAGATGACGTTAGCAGCATAATAAATCCAATAGGTTTGAACTACAAGTGCAATATTCAATAGATGGTGACTTGTCATGTTATTTTATGTGCCAGGGCAAGGATTTATACAAAGTAACTGTAATTTTGATAAAACTACTGATCTTAAAAAAAAATCATTGACAGAACACCATATATAGTGTTCCGTCAAAGTTTTTGTTATGTTAGCAACAAGGTTCTGTCAAAAATGTTGCTAACATCAGCATAAGTGTTGCAAACGTCAGTGTTGCTAATGTCATCTGTGTTTGACAGACATACTTTCATGGTCATTTCTTCAGCCAATTTGATGGCTAGAAAATTCAAAGTTGAATGAATGTTGTTCTTTATGCATGAATATTTAACTCTGGTCAAATAAGCTGAAATATGTAGGTATTTAATCTAAAAATAGCTATATCCATGTCGCTAATGTCACTTTTATGTTCTTGACAGACACTGACGTTTGCAACACAAAATGTCTATTTCTGGTCAGTCTAGAGTAGATGTGACAACTAAAGCCATACAATTAATTACTGTTATTCATTGCAATAAAATTTAATCTGTTGAATGGACTACAATACTGGTGCATAGTAAAAATTCATAACCCATGGAGAAAACATTTTGCTGCCTAATAACTGAGCTGTCGATGTAACTTGATCTGTTTAAAACCACATCTTTTAAGTACAAAGTCACACAACTAATCTGCCTTATATTTACCTCGGCTGTGTTGTGTTGTTTATTGAAAGGCGGAACAATAACATGGTAGATCTTTGTACATTCAAGATCTCCTCCCGTAGTGCAAATGAAGTCAAAACATTCAATCTTCCCCTTTATTATTGCTTGTCGACGTGCCTCATCTTTGACTCTTTTTTGTTCCTGTGCACTCATAGCGTTCATGATAGATCTGGATAAAGCTCCCTCAGAAAGGTCTAGATTAGTTGCCATAGAATTGACAAAAGCTGCAGCCTGAGAATAGAAAAAGATAATACGCATATTAACAACGCAACCATCACATTAATTCAAACAAAGTGTTCTCAGATGAAAAGAGGTATAATCTAGAACCCTCTCCTGTCCCCCAAAACGTCCAGCTGCCATTCATAAGAAAAACTAGACATGTACTAATCGCTAGGCGATGAGTGTTGCGCTTCCCTAACTTAGCAAATGAAACATAAATTTAAGCCATTGTTAACATACATGCAATAATAACAGAGTCGTCGAAACTTTGCAAAATTCAATTTGCACCATAGGCCTAATGTATATTACACACAAAGCACATTCAGTTGATTTTTGTTTGGGATCCCATAATATATTGAGACCCTTTATATACTACTGGGGCCAATTGTAAAACAGCTTAGCTGCATTGTTACTTCATTCTCTAAAATTAGCAAGAGTAACCCCCTAGTCTAGTAGGCCTCTAGTGAATGCATTAAATATTGTAATTTTATGGGTATATGCATTGTGAAATTAACTTATTGGTAATACACTTAATTAAAATAGACACAACTTGATCGTTTGGAACTGCTGAATAGTGGAAAATTGCCACCCAAAAGGCTGGTAAACATTTCTCATTGAATTGAAAGAGAGTGCCCCCCTAAAAACTGACACTTTATGTCATGTATGCAGGATACCTTGCAGCCATAATTAACTTTTTGGTAATACACTGAATTAAAATGGACAAAACATTTGGAACTGCTGAATAGTGGACAACTGCCTTCCAAAGGGCTGGAAAACATTTCTCACTGATTTGAAAGAGAGTGCCCCCCCTCAAAGCTGACACTTATAAGTCAGGCAAGCAGTCTATCTTGCAGCCATATCCACCCTGGGAGTGGGAGAGCGTGTGTGTAGACATAGGTCAGAATGGTGGTGGAAGAAATTGTTCATAAATGACACAATAAGGACACTAAATGCAAAAATAAAGACTTTAGGACACACTTTATAAGGGAATTGGAAGTGGTGGCTGGTGCCCAGTAGCTTTTACATAAAATTAGGCCTATAATGTGAACATTTCAGTGTGTGCAAAAAATCTTCCTTACGAAACCAAGGCACTGCCCTGCCACCCAGTGGGCAGGCAGCGCAATAAAATAAACTAATGAGTATTATTACTGGAAAGGTGTAGGAATACAAGTCACATTTTGAGGATTATGAGGTCAATGATTTATTCCTTAAAACTATCAAATTGTTACACTGTAAAGAACAATAATGCAGTACTCTGCCAACCATGCAAAATAATGTCTATAATATTGTTATTGTGAACAATAGTGTGAAGTCATAAAAGCAATTATGTATCTTTATTGCAATTATATTTTCCATGAACTATACATAAATTACAAAATGATAATAGCAAGGCAATATTAATGAGTACTGTTCACACACATGATACAGTAACCCGACACTTTCTGAGCATATGCACTTCACAACTTGCACTTACTTGTTGCCTTTACCTACTGGGAAATACAATGAACAACTTCAAGTGTATTAAGTTCATTCAATTATATTCTATTTTGATCAACAGGGTTTAATCCTGTTGAGCAAACTGGTTGCAGCTATATAGTGCTGAGAGGTCAGAGCTGAGCTCCTGGGATTTTATCTTTTAATTATTTAGTAATATGTACCTGCAACGGATTGATTATTTACGTAGAGTTAATATCTATTAACAGTAAAATTTCAATGTGCTTATAAATTGTGAACTTATTGTGTCATTATTACGATGTGGACTCAATATGCTTATTTATTTATTTTTAAAACATATTTATACAGGGTAAAATATTCAGCACAAAATTACTGTTTTACAATGTTGCCCTGTGTAAAAGGAAGACAAAGATTTATAAAGAAGGCTGTAAAAAAACAAAAACTAACAAAAAAAAATATATATACAATTTAAAAAGTAACATTCATAAAACAATTTTACAATTAGATTTAAAATCACACAGACTTCCCGAGGACTTAATATCTGAAGGCAGACTATTCCATACCAATGGTCCTCTGACAGCAAAAGCATTACTACACAATTGAGAAGTTTGGTGAGGAATATAAACATTATTTTCATCAAATCTGCGTGTAACCCGCTGAGAAACCTCAATCTGTATAGGGTGAAAGCACAGTAAGCGCCTCAATATTTGGCCTCTATGACCTAATAATTATTTTCATCAGAAGTGCAAGTGTAGTACATCACTTTAAACCTAATAATGTGTAAAATACAGAATTATGTTTGTCTAATAAATCAAGACAGGTATTTGCTGGTCTGCTATGAACTACATTATGAAAGTTCCATGAAAATCTAGGATTTTCTGCTGAAATGGACCATTGGCTTTTTGACAGTTTTCGCAGATGTGATATGGACAGTTGGCAACTGTGACCAATTGAATTTTTAAGCCTTGTCAGCGTTCACTAAAATAATCCAAATTTGTCACTAAACATGGTAGCCCTGCTTTATTCGTGACATAACAGACCTCCAAACATCAGTCCCCAGACTAATTTGAACATCTTTGTGGACGTAATGGACGGACATTTACACTTTTTAGCCTGGAGTCCAGTGTATAAGTAAAATTCATTGTTTTTTTTAATTTTTCAGTTGCATACATAGGTAGAGAGAGATAGACATACATTTCTATCTCAGTTGACGTGTTAGCTGGTCTTTAATTCATTTAAATTACCAAAAAATCAGTTGTGGACGTAATGGATGGACATCTATTTTAGCCATTAAAGGTTCAGGTGTCTTACAATCATCAGTGGCCATTGGAATTTTTTTGCATGAATTCATTAAACCACTCCAGTGACTTAATGTAAAAATTAAGGTAAAAATTGGCAAAATTCCAAATTATTTAGTTCCCTGTGATGTTTTAAGCCACAGAATGATTATTTCTTAAAAATATTCATGAAAATTAATATTTTTTGTCTCGCACTGGAGATATTTTTGCCTTTATGCCATTTCAGGGCATTATAGGCCTATAAATAGCCTATTAATAGCCATATTTGGCACACACCCCTGGCGCCACCCTATGGCAACAGCTATAACAAAACTAATTTTTGATAATGTTTTCTAAGGCCTAAAAAATCAATTTTGTGGAGGGACAATTTTGAGATAGCCCCTCATTGGTCTAAAAATAGCCAAAAACCGGTTTTCCCGCCAAAATTTGAGCCTCGTTTTTGGCGGGAAAACAACGTTTTGCCTGTTTTTAGCCAAAAAAAAGGGCTATCTCAAAATTGTCCCTCCAGATAATTGTTTTTGGAGGCCTCAGAAAACAATATTAAAAATTAGTTTTGTTATAGCTGTTGCCATAGCGTGGCTCCAGGGGTGGGTGCCAAATATGGCTCTTTATAGGCTATTTATAGGCTATTTATAGGCCTATAATTGACTGAAATTGCGTGAAAGCACAAATATTTTCAGCCTGAGACAAAAAATGTTATTTTTCATGAAAATTTAAAGGAAATTATTATTTTGTGTCTTTAAAGTTCACAGAAAATTTAGTAATTCAGATTTATGGTAATTTGCCTAAATTTTACATTAACTCACTGGAGCAATATCATATCTAGGCAAAAGCACCAAATTCGGCTAATTATTACATAAAAATACCCTCCAGCCAGCCTTTTGAACCCCTGACTGTGAATTTGCAAAAATATGGTTACAAGCAGACCTTTTCTTTGGACGTCATGGCTGCCATAATCATCATATATTGAAAAGTCAGCCAAGAGTCCCTACAGAAGGCCAGGGAGGTACAGTAAACAGATAATGTCACCTGCAGAATGTTAACTAAATATTAGGCTACAGCATTGTTGCAATAGATGGTGCTTGAGAAAAAGGGCCACTGGTTACATGCTAAAATTAACAAATGATACCCACTTTAAGGCCCAAATTTTCATCTCTAGTTTAAACTTGATCTGTGGATAAACTAGGTTTAATACCAGTTTAAGATAGTAAAACTTAAGTTTTTCTTTTCTCAAAATTTTCATGTCTGGTTTTAAAAATCGACCAGGTTTTTCTGTGGTTTTAGCAGAAACCATCTCAGGGGTGGTTTAACTCCTGGTTTTGGAAGCCTTCAGTGAGGATTTTACGTCTGCAAAGTCAGATTTCCATTTCACTGATCTAGTTAAGGATATCAGTTGCGGTCTGAATTTTTTTTTTTCAAAAATATTTTTATCTCAATTTTTTTTTTCAAGTTCCCCACCATAACTCTCCCATGTGGACATTTTTGTCAAATTCTTCTTTTATTTCCCAAAATGTTTCTCAAAAATACTTTTTGTACATTTTTTCTTTTCATGTTTCTGTCGCAAATTTTTATAAGGAGAATAGTAATACAATATTACAATTTATTGTCTTTAAAATGTATTTTTTGGATCCAGATGTTGCCGTCCTCATGCTTTGGCATTTACATGATCATTCATTCTACATGTATTACTAATTAATCTATATTCCGACTGTTGTATCTTCCTTTTTTGATTTTTTACATATTTTTCTTCGCTCTCTATTCATATTCCCCTATTTTCTTCTCTTTCTTTCTTCATTTATTTTTAATCTGGTTTCTTTTGTTATTTCATTTTGTCTTCTTTCTCTTACCTCATGCATCTTTTTGCTTCTTCATTTGCACTCGTCCTCATTTTCTACCTCTTCTCTTTTTCTTCACTTTCAGTTATCTCCTTCTTTCATGGCCTTTTTCATCCCTTTCTTCCTTCTTTTCTTGTTTTTATTCTCTTTATTCCTTTTTGTTTCTCATACTTCTTATATTTCTTCTCCTTTCGGCTTTTTTCCTTAATTATTGCTGTAGGCCTACAATTTCCTGTTCTTCTAGATCTTTCTTCTTCTTGAGTTATCTTTATTATATTTTGTTCCTTTTTCTTCTTCCTCTTCTTTTTAATTATGCTCTTACTTTCTTCCTAATTTCCGAGTGCTTTTCCCTCTTCTTTCTTCTTAGTTTCTCATCTCATCTTTCTTCTTTGAATATAGTCTAAATTAACTTCTTTTGCATTTCTTCAACATTTCTTCTGACCATACTTCTTGATTTTCCTTTAATTCCCTTTCAATTTTGTCTTTTTATCCTTCTAGCATTCTTCTTTTTATTGCTTATTGTTTCTTCCTCTTTGTTTACTACTTTTCTTTTATTCCGTACTTATCTTTTTCAGTTTTGCTTCTTCTTGTTTCATAGACCTGGGTGCAAACTGAGTTTAAACTCAGTCTCCATTAACCTGGTCTAGCCAAGGTTTGTCAGACATGAAAATTCGGATTTTAAACTAGGTCTAAACTCAAGTTAACCTTGGTTTATCGAAACTGGGTTTAACTGGGTAAAACCCTGGGTTAAACCAAGTTTAAACCTAACATGAAAATTTGGGCCTAAAGGTTTGCCCAGAGCATGGTTCTAATTGTATGCTCATGAAAAATGCCAAAATTTCTCAGATTTACTTGTTGGTCAAGCTTAAATACTGTACTGTTTCTTCTTTATGTCACAAATTTGTTTATAGTACCCTAAATTTACTTTTATCTGATCAAAACGCAATTGAGGCCTTTACTGTGCTTTCACCCTATAATCATCACACAAATCTTTTAAATGTTTTGTTACAGCTTGTCTAGTTACTCAAACTGGTGGATGGATTGATTTTGATGTTTTCCAAAACAAACTGTCATTGTTATTAACCGACAAATCAGAAACAGTGGACTTTTCAATTTGAGTTGAAATAATCATTGAGAGAATTTGGAGAGAAATGTTCAGCTTGGGGTAGAGGGGGGTCTGGCTTAACCATCAGTTAAATTGTTAAGGAATTTCCAAATTTTTGATGGGTTAGACTTATTAGCAGAGATTGCTTTCTGATAGTGGCATTTTTTGACTGATTTAAGAATATTGGTGGCCTTGTTTCTGTAACATCTGAAGACTTGACAGCACATCTTTTAAGGTATTCACGTTGGTACATTAACCTGACAACTAGACATGGGACCCAACTTAAAATATGAAAATCAGCTGGCTGCCAAGGAAATCGGCTGGCTAACTGGTTAGCTGGGCAGTTCACTGGAGATGGCTGGCTGACCAAATTAGTGGCTGGCTGCAGCTGGCTTTGGCTGGCTGCCGTGCAAATAATGAATTTTGAAGTTCTCGTTTCATACTTTTTCGTACAGCATATCCGGATTTCTGTTAGGTGCTCAATATATATGTCTCGGGATCCAGTGAGGTATTAGAACAACAACCAAGACTCCTTCGGTCAGAGATTTAAAAGAATATGTAATAAGCCACCATTTTTAATGAGCCAGTGAAGTTCACTTGTGATTTTTTGCCATAATTCTATTCATGTATCCCAGGTTTCCAAAACAAATTTTAAAAGAAGGACATGTGGCAACCAAGCACTTCAGCGAAGCCTTCAGTGAATAAACCAGACACACCCCCGAAGGTGGCCAATGAACAGGCCTTCACACATGTTATGCAAATGAGGCCGACTTTGCTAATTAGGGCACTCGTACAGCCACAATTTTTACTGCAATAGAGAGATCTCGCAGAGAGTTCTAAAATGATAGGTGTTAGGACGCTGTGGAGTCAAAACTAGCTGTGTAAATTGGCGGTAAACTTTTGAAGTGAGCAGCAATACTGATCGCTGATTGGTCAAGACGCTCGTGACGTAAAATTATTATAAAATGGAGTCAGAGAAGGATTCGTCTAGGGTAGATTCTCTGGGTGCAACCAAGTAAATCAACCAGTCAAATCTGTTGCCTTTTCAAATGCAATCCTGAAGCATGATTTGTATACTTTTTTTAGATAGTTTGTTCAAGTCCCATAGTATGGGGAAATTCTATACAATTATATATATACTAGTAAAGCCCATGAAATCCCGATAAGGGATTTTGAAAACAGGTGAATGGACATTGTGATGGTATGTTGATTAAAAGTTGGGAGTCAAGGTTACAGTTAAATTGGAAGCTGTAGGCATCACCCTTGTTGGGTGAAGGGCCAGAAAAGACCTTGGTGGTTAACAGTGCTGCCACCTGGCATAACATTTTTGGGGCAAAATATTTTGGACGGTGTAGGTGATTTGCATAAGTGGAGCTCTGGTGGAGAGAGAGGGAACTGCATTTTATGTTACACACAAACTGCAGTAAACAACATAGGAAACAGCAATTTATGATGTCATCAGAAGAAGAAAAGGGTGAAAGAATGGTGAAGGGTGTAAAGGAAGGACAGGCGTGTGGAGGGAGTTTTTAGCTGACAACCATCCTGTGACCTGGTATGACCTCATTTGCATTTCATTAGCATTTAGTTTGAATGTATAGAAGATATAATGGAGAATAATCACCCCCCCCCCTCTACCTGCAGTGGCTTCTGGCCCCCGTGCTGCATGATGAGCATTTGAAATTACATTGACAGATGGAATGGGCTTGAGAAGAGCTTTAAAAGATGAGGAAGGTACGATGAGTAGAAGTGGTTGAGCCAGGTACGAGTGAACAGCAGTAGGTGAGAGTCAAGCATGTGGAGGTTTTTGGCGGGAAGGCAGACGGTGGCGCCAGTCGCAAACGTGATCCTGATCGCAAGTTGTATCTACTTTCAGGTTGTATAAAACCATCTTTAAGAAAAGTGGGGCTGAGGTCATTGTACATTTTAAAAACCTTAATTGCAAATGTTCTCAGGCGTGATACTTCTAAGGAGGAATGTCGGCTTTTTTCAATAAGGCATTGTATACTGAGACAATTATCAAAGGACGCACAAAAACTCAAACTTCAAGTGGCCATATCTCAGTCCCTTTTGCAGCTACAGACTAGTTTCACATATCACAAGAAAGGTCTGTTTGTCAGCTTTCCAATGGTGTATAGCATAATAGTGTCAGACGCGCGCCGTAGAATCGCGTCGGACATTGAAAATTTCATGTCACTTTTTAGTCCCAAAAAACCTTTTCGGCTCAAAAAGTCAATGTAATTCTTCATGCACGTCCATCATTATTTTATGTGGGCTACCCATATCAGCACTCCATATTGTCCCCAAACATAAATGACCTACATCAAATAGTTTGTCCTAGAGAATTTTTTTAATTTCAAAATTCAAATGTAAATTGCTCAGCTTCCGGTTATTCAAATATCATGAAATTTAATACCAAAAGATGCTTAAAATTATGGCCTTTACTGCCCTCCAAGGCCATACAGCTCATAGTAATAGCCAATTTTACATAGATGATTTTATATAAGCCACTATAACTCCTGCATTTATGTTTCAAATCAGATGAAAATGCAATGACATGTTCCTATTTATTTCCTGATTTTTCCATGTAGGCACATCTCCCCAACTCTTATGGTTTGCCTGCAACAAGCCATTAGGGTTAGGGTTAGGGTTTACTCAACATGCACTGCTTGCAGGGTGGTACGCTTGGCCAGCACAGGTGTGTCTGGCTGGCTATGTGTCTGGCTGCCAAGACATTTCATAGGCATATGCTCCAGCCATGAAGGACTTGAACTGGAGGAGGGAGTAAGCAGGGCAGGGGAGACAGGGGGGCGCGGGGGATTATCCGCTATTGCCGTACGGCAATATCAGTTATACTAGTTATAATCCCCCGCCGCGAGCGGGGGATTATATTGATATTGTTCGTTTTATTATTATTATTATAATCCCCCGCTCGCGCAGCGGCGGGGGATTATATTGATATTCTTCGATTACCTTTTATTGTTATTATTATTATTATTATTATTATTATTCAGCTCAGGAAAACTGTGATTACTACAAAACTATTAAAGATCCTGTTTTACGAGTCAAGGGAACCTTGATTTTTTCTAAGATACCTTGACAAAGTCTCCAGTGCAGAAAGGCGTCTCGTGGAGATTTCATGAACACATTTCAAGATATGATTTTTTGAAAATTGGATATCCCGAAAACTGACCAAAATTTTGTTGAAAAACAGCGAAGGAATGCTCTTAGAGAGCTGAAAATAGGTGAACATACAGATGTACCACAGTGTACCAACTTCACAAAGTTACGAACCGCTCGGACAAACGGTCTTGGCGCTACGGACGTCCAAAAACGCAATTTTCAAGTGGCCATATCTCGGTCCCTATTTAAGCTACAACAAAGTTTGACATATCACAAGAAAGGTCTGTTTGTCAGCTTTCCAATGATGTATAGCATTATAGTCTCAGACGCGCGGCGTAAAATCGCGTCAGACATTGAAAATTTGTTGTCACTTTTTGAGTCCTTCGAAACGTTTTAGGCAGAAAAATCAATGAAGTTCTTTGTGAATGTTGATGAATATTTTTTTAATTAGTCCCTGGTTATGCCTCCATACTGTCCTCAAAGGATATTTGCCTGCATCAAATTGTTTTTCCAAGAGAATTTTTTGAAATTCAAAATTGAAATGCACATTGCTCTGCTTCTACTCATTCAAATTTCATGAAATTAATACCAAAAGATGCGTAAAATTAAATGCTGCACTGTCCTCCAAGGCCATTTACCTATTCCTCATGGCCAATTTAACATAAATGATTTCATATTTTCAATTATAACTCTTGTAATAATGTTTCAAATCAGTTAAAAGTCAAATCACATGTTGCTAATTTTTTGCCCTATTTTGTCACATAACCATATCTACCAGTCCTTTTTCCTTCCCCTTAAAAGAAAAAGTTTAAAAATAATTCACAGATGCATACTAGTCTGCTGTCGGGACCATTCTGCCTCACTGCCAGGTTTTGCTGCCAGGCCCCAGCATTACACAATGCAAACAGCAGCACATTGATCAATAGGAAGGTACAGGCTGACGCCTATCATGACAAAGGAATGATATATACATTGAAGGGAAGGCGTTTTGGAGGTGTTGGGTGATAAGGCATATATGTCCTGTATTTATGCACCGAAAGAAGTAATTGTACAAGCAGAGACCATGAGCAGAAGTACCTATAGTTGCGAGACAGTATTTCTGATGTCTTGCAAATGCTAGCACAGTGCAAAGCCAGGGAATAAGGCCAAATTCCCCAGAAATGTGTCTATTAATATATTTGCCACAGATTCTATCTATGATGTTCATCTCTTGGTAAGGAAGTTCATTCCCTAAAATGATGGCCAGGGGATAAACACAAATTAAGGACATGATGTGAAAGGGAGAGCAAGCAGGGCTGGGGACAAACGGGTGGCGCGGGGGATTATCCGATATTGCCATACGGCAATATCAGTTATACTAGTTATAATCCCCTGCCGCTTGCGGGCGGGGGATTATATTGATATTGTTCGTTTTACTATTATTATTATTATTATGAATTCCCCGTAGGGGAATTCATCTTGTTATTGCTACTTTTTTTATTATGAATTCCCCGTATTTTTTATTATGAATTCCCCGTGTTATTGCTGGTTTTATTAAGAACTTCCCGTAGGGAAGTTCTTATTGATATTGTACGTATTTGTTATTATTATTTTTATTATTATTATTATTATGAATTCCCCGTAGGGGAATTCATCTTACTTTTGCTGGTTTTGTTATTATTATAAATTCCCCCGTTAGGGGAATTTATATTGTTTTTGTTCGTTTTTTTTTTTCAGCTTTTTTCCTCCTCCTCCTCCTCTTCTTATTTTTCATCACCACTTTTGAGAGCTCATATTTCTGGAACTACTTATGATATCTTTATAAAAATACATACCTATAATGCACTTACAAAGTACTTTAACATCCTGGAATTACAGAGCGTAATTACCAGTACTCTGGAAATTACGTCCAAAATTTCATAAAAAATTTGTGTCAACGGTTCTGGAATAACCGCAATACGAAATTACACCAAATTTTAACACAATAATCTCTAAAGATATGCGCAGTGCGGAAAGGCGGCTTTTGGCAATATCTCTAAAAGTTTTTTTTATGTGAATTTTTCAAATAAGGGAATTCCCAAAATTGCTACTAAAATTTTCCAAAAACTAGGAAGAAATGCTCCAATCAAGCTGAAGTTGCATGCAGTTACAGTCATACTATAGTGTAACAATCCACTAGAATTTCAACTTTCTAGTGTTAACGGTATCGGCGCTATAGCACCACAAAAACGCTATTTTCAAGCGCGGATAACTCGGCTCCTATTAAAGCTACAGAAAAATTAAAAACACCACCAGAAAGCTCTGTTTCTTAGCTTTCACATGGTATATAGCATTCTACTGTAGCGCCGTCCGTTAAAAATCGCGGTGGACCCTGAAAATTTTATCTCACTTTTTTGCTCCCCAAATGCTTCTTATGGCTGGAAACACTTTTTCCTGGCCATATGCCAATTTCATCGCTTCTCATACTTCACTGGCTGCACATTTTCTTTGTTGAAATAAATGCTGACCCAATTACATTTCTGTGTGAATCGTCGGATGGGGAAGGAAGAAGGGAAGGGGCAGGGGGATGTAAGGGGGCAGGGGGATGTAAGGGGGCAGGGGAGAGGAAGGGAAGGGGGGAATTTATCTTTGTAATTGTGCACAATTACAAGTGTACTAGTTATTATTATTATTATTTTTCTACGGATTTCGATGTTGAATAACTCATAACCTGCATTACATATCTCAAATTAAACTATCACAACATGAAGACACCATGAAAGACTTCATGTGTCTGGAATTACACATGGGAATTACAAAAGACATCGGAATTACAGCCAATTTGCATAAACATTTTGGGTTCGTCGATTTGAGAAAACCAGTTGTTGGTTTTTCATGAATTTTTTTTCACATATTGTCCAAGGAAGTCCGCAGTGCAGAAAGGAGTCTAGAGGAATTCTGTTGAAGAAATTCCAAGTTATGATTTTTTGAAAAAATGGAATTCCGAAAAATGACATTCCAATCTCCAGAAAACAAGGAAGGAATGTTCGGATTAAGTTGAATTTATATGTGCATACAGCCCTACCCTAGTCTAACGACTCCACAAAATTTTGTTGTCGTCGCGTCAGCGGTATCGGCGCTACGACTGCACAAAAACGGCATTTTCAATCGCCGATATCTCGCTTATTATTGAAGCTACAGAAAAATTAAAAATATCATCAGAAAGTTCAGATTCTCCTCTTTCAGATGGTGTATAGAACTTTACTGTAGCTTGTTTAGTATAGAATCGCGTCAGACATTGAAAATTTTTTGTCACTTTTTGGCCCTCGCAAACCCTATTTTGCCCAAAAAAACTATGAAGATCTTCATGGATGTTCATGTCGATTTTTTATGTGGTACCTATTATGTATCTGCATAATGTGTCCAAAGGAATTTGTTCTATTTGGAGTACTTTTTCATTGAGAATTTTTTCAATTTCAAATTGAAATGTAGATTGCTCAGCTTCTACTCATTCAAATGTCATGAAATTAACACCAAAAAGTGCGTAAAATTATGCACTTTTATGTGCTCCAAGGGCATATATCTCTCACTAATAGTCAATTTTAAATTAGCAATTTCATATATCCAATTATAACTCATTAAGTATTCATTAAAATCAATTAAAACTAATTCCACTTATTGCTAATTTTTTGCCTTATTTTTCCATGTAAGCACATGTTCCTACCTTGAATTTTTTTATCCTATTTAAACTCTTCCAATAATGTTTCAAATCACTTAAAATTGATGTGATATGTTGTTTATTTGTTGCCCTATTGTTTGCAAATAACCTCATATTTTTTCCATTAAATTTATAATGAAATTATAACTTGTGAAATACTGCTGCAAATCACTTAAAACTAATTTGACATGTTGCTGACTGCTTGCCCTCTGTGTCTATGTAAGCACATCTTCCTAGCTCTTACGGTTTGTCCGTAACAAATCATTAGGGTTAGGGTTTCATCAAACTTAAGGTTATGGTTAAGTCAAATTGTATTGCTTTGAGGGTGGTATCATTCCACACAACACACCTGGCTGCATGCTAAGCGCTATATGAGTCAGTACGTGCAAATCTACACTCTCATTGATTGCCTAGCCACAAAATGAAGCCTGGCAATCCAAATGGCAAAGGAAGGAATGGAAGAAGAGGGAATGGAAGGGGAAGGAATGGAAGAGGGTTGATTGGAAAGGGGATGGAAGGCAAGGGAATGGAAGGCAAGGAAAGGGAGGGTATATAGGGAGGGAATACGGGGGAGGGGAATTCATATCTTAAAATTGCTGTGCAATTTTAATTATTCTCTAGTTATAATCCCCCGCCGCTTGCGGGCGGGGGATTATATTGATATTCTTCGATTACCTTTTATTATAAATTCCCCCGTTAGGGGAATTTATATTGTTTTTGTTCGTTTTTTTTTTTTCAGCTTTTTTCCTCCTCCTCTTCTTATTTTTCATCACCACTTTTGAGAGCTCACATTTCTGGAACTACTTATGATATCTTTATAAAAATACATACCTATAATGCACTTACAAAGTACTTTAACATCCTGGAATTACAGAGCGTAATTACTAGTACTCTGGAAATTACGTCCAAAATTCATAAAAAATTTGTGTCAACGGTTCTGGAATAACCGCAATACGAAATTACACCAAATTTTAACACAATAATCTCTAAAGATATGCGCAGTGCGGAAAGGCGGCTTTTGGCAATATCTCTAAAAGTTTTTTTTATGTGAATTTTTCAAATAAGGGAATTCCCAAAATTGCTACTAAAATTTTCCAAAAACTAGGAAGAAATGCACCAATCAAGCTAAAATTGTATGCAGTTACAGTCATACTATAGTGTAACAATCTACTAGAATTTCAACTTTGTAGCGTTAACGGTATCGGCGCTATAGCACCACATAAACGCTATTTTCAAGCGCGGATAACTCGGCTCCTATTAAAGCTACAGAAAAATTAAAAACACCACCAGAAAGCTCTGTTTCTTAGCTTTCACATGGTATATAGCATTCTACTGTAGCGCCGTCCGTTAAAAATCGCGGTGGACCCTGAAAATTTTATCTCACTTTTTTCCTCCCCAAATGCTTCTTATGGCTGGAAACAATTTTTCCTGGCCATATATGCCAATTTCATCGCTTCTCATACTTCACTGGCTGCACATTTTCTTTGTTGAAATAAATGCTGACCCAATTACATTTCTGTGTGAATCATCGGATGGGGAAGGAAGAAGGGAAGGGGCAGGGGGATGTAAGGGGGCAGGGGGATGTAAGGGGGCAGGGGGATGTAAGGGGGCAGGGGGATGTAAGGGGGCAAGGGAGAGGAAGGGAAGGGGGGAATTTATCTTTGTAATTGTGCACAATTACAAGTGTACTAGTTATTATTATTATAATCCCCCGCCGCGAGCGGGGGATTATATTGATATTGTTCGTTTTATTATTATTATAAATTCCCCCGTTAGGGGAATTTATATTGTTTTTGTTCGGTTTTTTTTTTCAGCATCCTATTATTATTTTTTTCTTATTTTTCGTCAACACTTTGACAGGCTGTATTTCAGAAACTATTTCCAGTAACTACCTGAACTTGCAGAACCATTTTGCTTTTGCTGAACAATTTTATATACTGGAATTACAGAGCGTAATTTTTAGTGAACTGGTAATTACGCAGCAAATGCATAAAAAATTTGTCGTCACGCTTTTAGAAGAACCAATAAGTGAAATTACACCAAATTTTTACACAATCATCTCTAGAGATATACGCAGTGCGGAAAGGCGGCTTTTGGCAATATCTCTAAAAGTTTTTTTTTATATGAATTTTTTCAAATAAGGGAATTCCTGATGTTGCTACTAAAATTTTTCAAAAACTAGGAAGAAATGCTCCAATCAAGCTGCAGTTGCATGCAGTTACAGTCATACTATAGTGTAACAATCCACTAGAATTTCAAATTTCTAGCGCTAACGGTATCGGCGCTATAGCATCACAAAAACGCTATTTTCAAGCGCGGATAACTCGGCTCCTATTAAAGCTACAGAAAAATAAAAAACACCACCAAAAAGCTCTGTTTCTTAGCTTTCACATGGTATATAGCATTTTACTGTAGCACCGTCCGTTCAAAATCGCGGTGAACCCTGAAAATTTTATCTCACTTTTCACCTTCCCAATTGCTTCTTATGGCTGGAAACACTTTTTCCTGGCCATATGCCAATTTCATCGCTTCTCATACTTCACTGCCTACACATTTTCTTTTTTGAATAAATGCTGACCCAATTACATTTCTGTGTGAATCATCGGATGGGGAAGGTAGAAGGGAAGGGGCAGGGGGATGTAAGGGGGCAGGATGTAAGGGGGCAGGGGAGAGGAAGGGAAGGGGAATTTATCTTTGTAATTGTGCACAATTACAGGTGTACTAGTTATAATCCCCCGCCGCTTGCGGGGGATTATATTGATATTGTTCGTTTTATTATTATTCTTATTCTTATTCTTATTCTTATTCAGCTCAGGAAAACTGCGATTACTTCAAAACTATTAGAGATATTGGTTTACAAGTACAGTGTAATATGCAACTCCATTGCGCGCTACTGCTTACGAAATTTCATGATCAAATTTCATGACACTTATGAGTTATGAGCAAAATATAAAAAAAATTTCCGGCGCAGGTTTCTGAGAAACTACGCATAACTGGGACCTGCTGATTTTTTCTAAGATACCTTGACAAAGTCTCCAGTGCAGAAAGGCGTCTCGTGGAGATTTCATGAATACATTTCAAGATATGATTTTTTGAAAATTGGACATCCCGAAAACTGACTGAAATTTTTTAGAAAAACAGGGAAGGAATGCTTGTAGAAAGCTGAAAATGGGTATACTTACAGACCTACTCTAGTGTACCAACTTCACAAAGTTACGGACCGCTCGGACCATCGGTCTCGGAGCTACGGACGCACAAAAACTCAAACTTCAAGTGGCCATATCTCGGTCCCTATTGCAGCTACAGACTAGTTTCACATATCACAAGAAAGGTCTGTTTCTCAGCTTTCCAATGATGTATAGCATTATAGTGTCAGACGCGCGACGTAGAATCGCGTCAGACATTGAAAATTTTATGTCATTTTTTGGGCCTATCAAAACGTTTTCCCTCAAAAAGTGCATGAAGAACTTCATGGATGTTCATCAATAATTTATGCGGGCTACCCAGAGTGGGCCTCCATATTGTGCCAAAAGGAAATTTGCCTAAATCAAATACTTTTTCCTAGAGAATTTTTGTAATTTCAAATTGAAACGTAAAATGCTCTGGTTATAATCGTTCAAATCTCATGAAATTAACACCAAAAAATGTGTTAAATTACGCCTTCTAGCAAGCTACAGGCATATCTTCCTCTTACCTTTAACCAATTTTACATATAACATTTTATATATTCAATTATAACTCATTCATTATTTATCAAAATCAATTAAAACTGATTCGTCATGTTCCTAATTTTTCCTCTATTTTTGTATGTAAGCACAGCTCCATAACTTGCATGGTTTGTCTACAATAACCCATTAGGGTTAGGGTTTCACCTACCATTCACTGGAAATGTATTGCTTTGAGGGTGGTACCGCTGGGCACCAAACACAGGTCTCCATGCCAAGCGATGTCTGATTTCAATATATCAGCCTCTTCAAGAATTCATCATGAAGGCCATGAACTGCTTGAAGGAGTAAGCAGGGCAGGGAGACAGGGGGGGCGCGGGGGATTATCCGATATTGCCGTACGGCAATATCAGTTATACTAGTTCTTATTCTTATTCTTATTCTTATTATTATTCAGCTCAGGAAAACTGCGATTACTTCAAAACTATTAGAGATATTGGTTTACAACTGAAGGGTAATATGCAACTCCATTGCGCGCTACTGCTTACGAAATTTCATGATCAAATTTCATGACACTTATGAGTTATGAGCAAAATATAAAAAAAATTTCCGGCGCAGGTTTCTGAGAAACTACGCATAACTGGGACCTGCTGATTTTTTCTAAGATACCTTGACAAAGTCTCCAGTGCAGAAAGGCGTCTCGTGGAGATTTCATGAATACATTTCAAGATATGATTTTTTGAAAATTGGACATCCCGAAAATTCACTGAAATTTTTCTGAAAAACAGGGAAGGAATGCTTGTAGAAAGCTGAAAATGGGTATACTAACAGACCTACTCTAGTGTACCAACTTCACAAAGTTACGGACCGCTCGGACAAACGGTCTCGGAGCTACGGACGCACAAAAACTCAAACTTCAAGTGGCCATATCTCGGTCCCTATCGCAGCTACAGACTAGTTTCACATATCACAAGAAAGGTCTGTTTCTCAGCTTTCCAATGATGTATAGCATTATAGTGTCAGACGCGCGGCGTAGAATCGCGTCAGACATTGAAAATTTTATGTTATTTTTTGGGCCTATCAAAACGTTTTCCCTCAAAAAGTCCATGAAGAACTTCATGGATGTTCATCAATAATTTATGCGGGCTACCCAGGTTGGGCCTCCATATTGTGCCAAAAGGAAATTTGCCTAAATCAAATACTTTTTCCTAGAGAATTTTTGTAATTTCAAAATTGAAAAGTAAATTGCTCTGGTTATAATCGTTCAAATCTCATGAAATTAACACCAAAAAATGTGTTAAATTACGCCCTCTAGCAAGCTACAGGGATATCTTCCTCTTACCTTTAACCAATTATACATATAACATTTTATATATTCAATTATAACTCATTCATTATTTATCAAAATCAATTAAAACTGATTCGCCATGTTCATAATTTTTTCCTCTATTTTTGTATGTAAGCACAGCTCCATAACTTGCATGGTTTCTCTACAATAACCCATTAGGGTTAGGGTTTCACCTACCATTCACTGGAAATGTATTGCTTTGAGGGTGGTACCGCTCGGCACCAAACACTGGTCTCCATGCCAAGCGATGTCTCATTTCAATATATCAGCCTCTTCAAGAATTCATCATGAAGGCCATGAACTGGTTGAAGGGAGTAAGCAGGGCAAGGGAGACAGGGGGGCGCGGGGGATTATCCGATATTGCCGTACGGCAATATCAGTTATACTAGTTATTATTATTATTATCATTGCAGTCAGGAAAACTGTGATTACTACAAAACTATTCAAGATCCTGTTTTACAAGTCAAGGGTAATATGCGACTCCATTGCGCGCTGCTTCAGACGAAATTTCATGATCAAATTTCATGATGCTTATGAGTTATGAGGAAAATATAAAACAAATTTCCGGCGCAGGTTTCTGAGAACCTAAGCATAACTGAGACCTGTTGATTTTTTGTAAGATGCCTTGACAAAGTCTCCAGTGCAGAAAGGCGTCTCGTGGAGATTTCATGAACACATTTCAAGATATGATTTTTTGAAAATTGGATATCCCGAAAACTGACCAAAATTTTGTTGAAAAACAGCGAAGGAATGCTGTTAGAGAGCTGAAAATGGGTGAACATACAGATGTGCCACAGTGTACCAATTTCACAAAGTTACGGACCGCTCGGACAAACGGTCTTGGCGCTACGGACGTCCAAAAACGCAATTTTTTTTAAGTGGCCATATCTCGGTCCCTATTTAAGCTACAACAAAGTTTGACATATCACAAGAAAGGTCTGTTTGTCAGCTTTCCAATGGTGTATAGCATTAGAGTCTCAGACGCGCGGCGTAAAATCGCGTCAGACATTGAAAATTTGTTGTCACTTTTTGAGCCCCTCGAAACGTTTTAGGCTGAAAAATCAAAGAAGTTCTTTGTGAATGTTGATGAATATTTTTTTGCTTATTCCCTTTTTACGCCTCCATACTGTCCTCAAAGGAAATTTGCCTGCATTAAATGGTTTTTCCAAGAGAATTTTTTGAAATTCAAAATTGAAATGCACATTGCTCTGCTTCTACCCATTCAAATTTCATGAAATTAATACCAAAAGATGCGAAAAATTATGGCCTTTACTGTCCTCCAAGGGCATTTACCTATTCCTCATAGCCATTTTAACATAAATGATTTTATATATTCAATTATAACTTGTGAATTATTATTTCAAATCACTTAAAACTCATTGTGCATGTGGCTAATTTTTTGGCCTATTTTGTGATATAAGGACATCCTCCTATCTCCAATACTTTGCTGGTAAAATAAAGCTAAAAAATCCTTCATATATGCATGTTAGTGAGCACTCGGGTATATTCTGTCTCACTGCCACCTTTCCCAATAGCTGACCTAGTTCAACATTTCCAGCTAACCGCTCTGTGCTGTCAAGGCAGCGTCTCTAGCATCAACAAAAACATGTAGAGTGTAATAATCGCATTGGAATGATATAACTTGCACATTGAAGGGGCATCATGCGTAAGGGTTTTCTGATAGGGTTTTATATCCTGTATTTGTGCATTCAACTTATTAAGGCATTCAGCCACTACAGTAGTGATGTTATACGCACTCTTGGAATAGAACTTCATTCCCTACAAAGCGGGCCAGGGTAATACACAAAAATAATGGACATCAATTGGCAGAGAAGAGTATGCAGGGCTCAGGTCATACGGGGCCCGCGGGGGATTATCCGATATTGCCGTACGGCAATATCAGTTATACTAGTTATTATTATTATTCTTTCACGTTTTTCAAAGTTGAATAAATCATTGGTAAGGAAAGATAGCTACATGAAACTTTGACAGCATACAGACACCTTGAAACTCTCTAAATGCTGAGAATTACGCATCGGAATTACGCCTGACATGTGAATTACAGCGATTATACATTTAAAATTTTGTCAATCCGTTCAAAGAAAACTGTCAGTTGGATTATTGTAAAAAATTTTCCTCATGTTCTCCAAGGAAATGCGCAGTGCGGAAAGGATTTTTATGGAATTCCATAGAAACAGTTTTAAACTATGAATTTTTACAAAAACGGAATTCCGAAAATTCACTGGAAAATCTCTAGAAAACAAGGAAAGAATGCTCAGATCAGGCTGATTTTAAGTGGGTATAGAGCCCTGCCCCTGTCCAACAATCCCACAAAATTTTGTTACCGTCGCGTCAGCGGTATCGGCGCTATGGCCGCACAAAAGTGCAATTTTCAATCGCTGATATCTCGGTTTCTATTAGAGCTACAGAAAAATTGAAAACATCATCAGAAAGTTCAGTTTCTCTTCTTTCAGATGGTGTGTAGAACTTTACCGTAGCTGCCTTAGTATAGAATCGCGTCAGACATCAAAAATTTTATGTCACTTTTTGGGCATATCAAAATCTTTTTTGCCCAAAAAACTATTAAGCTCTTCATGTATGTTCATGAATATTTTTTCAGTGGTACCCATTGTGGCCCTGCATAATCTGTCCAAAGGAAATTTTCCTACTTCAAATACTTTTTCTTTGAGAATTTTTTTCATTTCAAAATTCAAATGTAGATTGCTCAGCTTCTACTCATTCAAATGTCATGAAATTAACACCAAAAAATGCGTAAAATTATGCCCTTTAATGACCTCCAAGGGCATATACTTTTCACTAAAAGCCAATTTTACATTAGCAATTTCACATATTCAATTATAACTCATTAAGTATTCATTGAAATCAATTAAAACTAATTTGACATATTCCTACTTTTTTGCTCTATTTTTCCATGTAAGCACGGCTCCATACCTGGGATGGTTTGTCTACAACAAGCCATTAGGGTTAGGGTTTCAAAATGTATTGCTTTGAGGGTGGTACCACTGGCCACTACACACTGGTCTCCATGCCAAGCGATATGTCATTTCAATATATCTGACTGTATGCTACATGGCTTATTGCAAGCAAACATCTTGTAACAGCAAGATTTCCCTTTTTACCAAATGAAACAGCTTCAGGGTGGAGGGCAAGGGAATGGAAGGGGAAGGAAGGAATTTGAAGGGTAGGAATTGGAAGGGAAGGGAAGGGATTGGGAAGGAAGGGAAGTTCTTCCTTTAAATTGCTGTGCAATTTAGTATACTAGTTATAAATTCCCCCGTTAGGGGAATTTATATTGTTTTTGTTCATCCTATTTTTTTTTGTTTTTTTTTGTTTTTATTTTTATTTTTCGTCAACAATTTGACAGGCTGTATTTCAGAAAGTATTTGCAATAATCAACTAAAACAAAAAGGGTCAATTTGCTTTTGGTAAACAATTTCATGTACTGGAATTATATTGCGTAATTCGTAGTTAACTGGTAATTACGCAAGAAATTGATAAAAAATTTGTGTTCACAGTTTTGTCAAAACCAGTCAAGAAAAATACACCAAATTTTAACATAATAATCTCTAAAGATATACGCAGTGCGGAAAGGAGGCTTTTGGCAATATCTTCAAAAGTTTTTTTTATATGAATTTTTCAAAAAAGGGAATTCCAATAATTGCCACTAAAATTTTCCAAAAACTAGGAAGAAATGCTTCAATCAAGGTGATATTGCATGCAGTTACAGTCATACTATAGTGTAACAATCCACTAGAATTTCAACTTTCTAACGTTAACGGTATCGGCGCTATAGCACCGCAAAAAGCCTATTTTTCAAACTCGGCCCCTATTAAAGCTACAGAAAAATAAAAAATACCACTAGAAAGCTCTGTTTCTTAGCTTTCACATGGTATATAGCATTTTACTGTAGCGCCGTCCGTTCAAAATCGCGGTGGACCCTGAAAATTTCATCTCACTTTTTTCCTCCCCAAATGCTTCTTATGGCTGGAAACACCTTTTCCTGGCCATATGCCAATTTCATCGCTACTCATACTTCACTGGCTGCACATTTTCTCTGTTGAAATAAATGCTGACCCAATTACATTTCTGTGTGAATAATCAGATGGGGAAGGTAGAAGGGAAGGGGCAGGGGGACATAATTGGCAGGGGGATATAAGGGGGCAGGGGAGAGGAAGGGAAGGGGGGAATTTATCTTTGTAATTGTGCACAATTACAGGTGTACTAGTTATAATCCCCCGCCGCGAGCGGGGGATTATATTGATATTGTTCGTTTTATTATTATTATAATTATTATTATTATTATTCTTATTATTATTATTCTTATTCAGCTCAGAAAAACTGCGATTACTTCAAAAGTATTACAGATACTGTACTGCAAGTCAAGGGTAATATGCAACTCCATTGCGTGCTACTTCATACGAAATTTCATGATCAAATTTCATGATGCTTATAAGTTATGAGCAAAATATAAAAAAAATTTCCGGCGCAAGTTTCTGAGAAACTACGCATAACTGGGACCTGCTGATTTTTTCTAAGATACCTTGACTAAGTCTCCAGTGCAGAAAGGCGTCTCATGGAGATTTCATGAATACATTTCAAGATATGATTTTTTGAAAATTGGACATCCCGAAAATTGACTGAAATATTTCTGAAAAACAGGGAAGGAATGCTTGTAGAAAGCTGAAAATGGGTATACTTACAGACCTACTCTAGTGTACCAACTTCACAAAGTTACGGACCGTTCGGACAAACGGTCTCGGAGCTACGGACGCACAAAAACTCAAACTTCAAGTGGCCATATCTCGGTCCCTATCGCAGCTACAGACTAGTTTCACATATCACAAGAAAGGTCTGTTTCTCAGCTTTCCAATGATGTATAGCATTATAGTGTCAGACGCGCGGCGTAGAATCGCGTCAGACATTGAAAATTTTATGTCATTTTTGGGCCTATCAAAACGTTTTCCCTCAAAAAGTGCATGAAGAACTTCATGGATGTTCATGAATAATTTATGCGGGCTACCCAGGTTGGGCTCCATATTGTGCCAAAAGGAAATTTGCCTAAATCAAATACTTTTTCCTAGAGAATTTTTGTAATTTCAAAATTGAAACGTAAATTGCTCTGGTTATAATCGTTCAAATCTCATGAAATTAACACCAAAAAATGTGTTAAATTACGCCCTCTAGCAAGCTACAGGGATATCTTCCTCTTACCTTTAACCAATTTTACATATAACATTTTATATATTCAATTATAACTCATTCATTATTTATCAAAATTAATTAAAACTGATTCGTCATGTTCATAATTTTTTCCTCTATTTTTGTATGTAAGCACAGCTCCATAACTTGCATGGTTTGTCTACAATAACCCATTAGGGTTAGGGTTTCACCTACCATTCACTGGAAATGTATTGCTTTGAGGGTGGTACCGCTGGGCACCAAACACAGGTCTCCATGCCAAGCGATGTCTCATTTCAATATATCAGCCTCTTCAAGAATTCATCATGAAGGCCATGAACTGGTTGAAGGGAGTAAGCAGGGCAAGGGAGACAGGGCGGCGCGCGGGGGATTATCCGATATTGCCGTACGGCAATATCAGTTATACTAGTTATAATCCCCCGCCGCTTGCGGGGGATTATATTGATATTGTTCGTTTTATTATTATTATTATTATTATTATTCTTATTCTTATTCAGCTCAGAAAAACTGCGATTACTTCAAAAGTATTACAGATACTGTTCTGCAAGTCAAGGGTAATATGCAACTCCATTGCGTGCTACTTTACACGAAATTTCATGATCAAATTTCATGACGCTTATGAGTTATGAGGAAAATATGAAAAAAATTTCGGCGCAGGTTTCTCAGAATCTAAGCATAACTGAGACCTGTTGATTTTTTCTAAGATACCTTGACAAAGTCTCCAGTGCAGAAAGGCGTCTCATGGAAATTTCATGAATAGTTTCAGAGATATGAATTTTTTAAAATTGGATGTCATGAAAATTTTCTAAAATTTTTCTGGAAAACAGGAAGGAATGCTCGTAGAAAGCTGAAAATGGGTACACTTACAGATGTACCCTAGTGTACAACTTCACAAAATTACGGACCGCTCGCACAAACGGTCTCGGCGCTACGGACGTCCAAAAATCCAATTTTCAAGTGCTCATATCTCGGTCCCTATTTAAGCTACAGCAAAGTATCACATATCACAAGAAAGGTCTGTTTCTCAGCTTTCCAATGGTGTATAGCATTATAGTGTCAGACGCCCGACGTAGAATCGCGTCGGACATTGAAAATTTTATGTCACTTTTTGCGCCTAAAAAACCTTTTCGGCTCAAAAAGTCGATGAAATTCTTCATGCATGTCCATGAATATTTTATGTGGGATACCCATATCAGCTCTCCATATTGTCCCCAAAGATCAATTACCTACATCAAATAGTTTTTCCTGGAGAATTTTTTGAATTTCAAAATTGAAATGTACATTGCTCCGCTTCTGGTTATTCAAATTTCATGAAATTAATACAAAAAGATGCGTAAATTTATGGCCTTTACTGTCCTCCAAGGAAATATACATCTTCTGAATAGCCAATTTCAAATAAATGATTTTATATATTCAATTATAACTCATGAACTATTGTTACAGATCACTTAAAACTGAATGTGCATGTTGCTAATTTTTTGCCCTATTTTGTGGTATACGGCCATCCTCATATATCCAATACTTTGCTGGTAAAATAAAGGTAAAAAAATTATTCACAGATGCATGTAAGTCATATACTGTCTCACTGCCACCTTTCCCAGCAGCTGACCTTGTGCCTGCCACGACATTTCATAGGCATATGCACCAGCAACATTACTACGTTCATACATGGTATGAAGAATTCATCATCACGGATATGAACTGGAAGGACAGAGTAAGCAGGGCAGGGGAGATAAGGGGGGGCGCGGGGGATTATCCGATATTGCCGTAAGGCAATATCAGTTATACTAGTTATAATCCCCCGCTCGCGAGCGGGGGATTATATTGATATTGTTCGTTTTATTATTATTATTATTCTTATTATTCTTATTATTATTCTTATTATTATTCAGCTCAGGAAAACTGAGATTACTGCAAAACTATTAGAGATAACATCCTGAAACCTCAAACACAATATGTGACTCTGTTGCGTGCTACTTCCAGTGAAATTTCTTGATCAAATTTCATGATACTAACGTGTTATTGAAAAAATAAAAAATCTATTTCTGGCAGCGTTTCCAGGAGAACAAAAGAAAATTGGCCTTGCTGATTTTTTGTAAGATACCTTGACAAAGTTTCCAGTGCAGAAAGGCGTCTCGTGGAAATTTCATGAATAGTTTCAGAGATATGAATTTTTTCAAAATTGGATGTCATGAAAATTTTCTAAAATTTTTCTGGAAAACAGGGAAGGAATGCTCGTAGAAAGCTGAAATTGGGTACACTTACAGACCTACCCTAGTGTACCAACTTCACAAAGTTACGGACCGCTCGGACAAACGGTCTCGGCGCTACGGACATCCAAAAACTCAATTTTCAAGTGCTCATATCTCGGTCCCTATTTGAGCTACAGCAAAGTATCACATATCACAAGAAAGGTCTGTTTCTCAGCTTTCCAATGGTGTATAGCATTATAGTGTCAGACGCCCGACGTAGAATCGCGTCGGACATTGAAAATTTCATGTCACTTTTTGCACCTAAAAAACCTTTTCAGCTCAAAAAGTCTATGAAATTCTTCATGCACGTCCATGAATATTTTATGTGGGATACCCATATCAGCCCTCCATATTGTCCCCGAAGATCAATTACCTACATCAAATAGTTTTTCCTGGAGAATTTTTTGAATTTCAAAATTGAAATGTACATTGCTCCGCTTCTGGTTATTCAAATTTCATGAAATTAATACCAAAAGATGCGTAAAATTATGGCCTTTACTGTCCTCCAAGGAAATACACCTCTTCATAATAGCCAATTTCAAATAAATGATTTTATATATTCAATTATAACTCATTCATTATTTATCAAAATCAATTAAAACTGATATGTCATGTTCCTAATTTTTTGCTCTATTTTTGCATGTAAGCACAGCTCCATAACTTGCATGGTTTGTCTACAATAACCCATTAGGGTTAGGGTTTCACCTACCATCCACTGCAAATGTATTGCTTTCAGGGTGGTACCGCTGGGCACCAAACACAAGCCTCCATGCCAAGCGATGTCTGATTTCAATATATGTGCCTCTTCAAGAATTCATCATGAAGGCCATGAACTGGTTGAAGGGAGTAAGCAGGGCAAGGGAGACAGGGGGGGCGCGGGGGATTATCCGATATTGCCGTACGGCAATATCAGTTATACTAGTTATTATTCTTTTTATACGTTTTTTAAAGTCATTTTTAACTGCAAATTGTGGAAAAACTAGGGAAGATAAAGCCAAAAGAACACCATAGGTTTATGTTTTGGTGCTAGCACTATTTTAACCTGGAAGTACATACCGTAATTTCCTACCATTGAGGAGTAATTCCCAAAAAGGTGTTTTACCATTTGGTTAACGGTTTCTCAAAAACTGTGACAGCAAAAGATATGGAAATTTTTTTCAGGATACCTTAGACACTTATCACGTGCGGAAAGGAGCCTAAAGGAATTTCGTTGAAAAAATTCCAAGTTATGATTTTTTACAGAAACGGAATTCCCAAAAATCAACTGGAAAACTCTAGAAAAACTGGGAAGGAATGATCAGATTATGCTGAATTTAGGTGTGTATACAGCCCTACCCCAGTCTAACAATCCACCAAAATTTCATTGTCGTAGCGTAAGCGGTATCGGCGCTATGGCCGCGCAAAAACTCAATTTTCAATCGCCGATATCTCGGTCCCTATTAAAGCTACAAAAAAATTAGAAACACCATTAAAAGGTTCAGTTTCTCCTCTTTCAGATGGTGTATAGCATTTTACTGTAGCTGGATTAGTACAAAATCGCGTGAGACATTGAAAATTTCATGTCACTTTTTGGGTGCATCAAAATTTTGGGGTCCAAAAAAACTATGAAGGTTTTCATGGATGTTCATGAATAATTTTTTTGTGGTGCCCACTGTAGCCCTGCATAATGTGTCCAAAGAAAAACTGTCTACTTCAAATTGTTTTTGCTTGAGAATTTTTTGAATTTCAAAATTGAAATGTAAATTGCTCAGCTTCTACTCATTCAAATTTCATGAAATTAGCACCAAAAAATGCGTAAAATTATGCCCTTTTATGTGCTGCAAGGGCACGTAGCTGTTACCAATAACCAATTTTACATGTATGATTTTACATATTCAATTATAACTAAATAACTATTCATTAAAAATCAATTACAACTAATTTGATATATTGCTAATTTTTGGGCTTATTTTTCCAATTAAGCACAATTTCCTACTTCAAGTACTTTTGCCTTGAGAATTTTTTTAATTTCAAAATTGAAATGTAGATTGCTCAGCTTCTACTCATTCAAATTTCATGTACTCAACACCAAAAACTGCGTAAAATTATGGCCTTTTATGTGCTACAAGGGCATATACCTCTAACTTATAGCCAATTTTACATATCACATTTTACATATTCAATTATAACTCATTAATTATTCATTATAATCAATTAAAACTAATTTGGCATATTCCTAATTTTTTGCCCTATTTTTCCATTGAAGCACATCTCCCTACCATAAAATTTATAATCCAATTAAAACTCTTCCAAAACTGTTTCAAATCAGTTAAAATTGATATGATATGTTGCTAATTTTTTGCCCTAGTGTTTGCAAATAAGCAGAACTTCCTACCATTAAATTTATAATAAAATTATCACTCATGAAATAATGCTTCAAATAACTTGAAACCACTTTGACATATTGCTGACTGTTTGCCCTATGTATGTATAAAAGCACATCTTCCTAGCTCTTATGGTTTGTCCGTAACAAATCATTAGGGTTAGGGTTTCATCAAAGTTAATGTTATGGTTAACTTAAATTGTATTGCTTTGAGGGTGGTATCATTGGTCACTACACACCTGGCTGCATGCTAAGCGCTATATGAGTCTGAGCAACTCTACACTTGCATGCACTGCATAGCATCCAAAAGTGGCCTGGGTATGGAATAGAAAGGGAAGGGAATGCCAGATGAGGGAACGGAAGGGGAGGGAATGGAAGAGGAGAGAATGGAAAGGAAGGCGATGGAAAGGCAGGGAATGGAAGGCAAGGAAAGGGAGTGTAAACAGGGAGGGAATACGGGGAAGGGGAATTCATATCTTAAAATTGCTGTGCAATTTTAATTATTCTCTAGTTATTATTATTATGAATTCCCCGTAGGGGAATTCATCTTGTTATTGCTACTTTTTTTATTATTATTGTTATTTTTCTACGGCCTTAAAATGATTTTTTAAATGCCAATTATGAGAAAAGTAATGGAGATACAACAAAAGAGATACAAGAGTCATATATGTTGGCCTGAGTCCTATTTTCATAAGCAATTTCACGGCGGAATTACTTTCCAGAAACTAATTTTAACACTCTCCAAACGGTTTCTCAGAAACTAAAGCAGACGGAGGCATGAATTTTTTTATATATATATTTTAGACAGTTATCCTTTGCAGAAAGGAGCCTAAAGGAATTCCGTTGAAAAAATTCCAAGTTATGATTTTTTTGAAAAAACGGAATTCCAAAAAGTGACATTCAAATCTCCAGAAAACAAGGAAGGAATGCTCAGGTTAAGCTGAATTTATGTGTGCATACAGCCCTACCATAGTCTAACAACTTCACACAATTTTGGCCTCCCAGGTCTAATACTTTTTGTGCCACAGGGCCGCAAAAGTTGATTTTTTGAAGGCCTGTATCTCGCTTAATATTAATCCTACAAAGGAAAAAGGGACATTTCTGAAAACCTTGGAATGTCAGCTTTCCAATGGTGTATAGCAACATCCTCTGGGACGTACGGTATAGAATCGCGTCAGACATTGAAAATTTCATGTCACTTTTTGTGCAAAAAAAACACATTTTCCCAAAAAAATCTATGAAGCTCTTCATAAATTTTCGTTATTTTTTTTAAAGTGGTACCCACTATCGGCCTGCATAATGTCTCCAAAGGAAATTTTTCTACTTGGTATACTTTTTGTTTGAGAATTTTTTGAATTTCAAAATTGAAACGTAGATTGCTCTGGTTCTACTGATTCAAATTTCATGAAATTAACACCAAAAAATGCGTAAAATTATGCCCTTTTATGAGCTCCAAGGGCATATGCCTCTTATTAATAGCCAATTTTACATTGGCAAGTTCACATATTCAATTATAACTCATTAAGTATTAATTAAAATCAATTAAAACTAATTTGACATATTGTTAATTTTTTGCCCTATTTTTCCATGTAAGCACATCTCCCTAGCATGAATTTTATAATCCAATATAAACTCTTCCAATAATGTTTCAAATCACTTAAAATTGATATAATATGTAGCTTATTTGTTGCCCTATTGTTTGCAAATAATCCCATATTTTTCCCATTAAATTTATAATTGAATTTCTAACTTGTGAAATACTGCTGAAAATCACTTGAAACTAATTTGACATGTTGCTGACTGCTTGCCCTCTGTGTGTATGTAAGCACATCTTCCTAGCTCTTATGGTTTGTCCATAACAAATCATAAGGGTTAGGGTTTCATCAAAGTTAGGGTTACGGTTAAGTCAAATTGTATTGCTTTGAGAGTGCTATCATTGGTCACAACACACCTGGCTGCATGCTAAGCCCTATATGAGTCTGTGCAACTCTACACTTCCATGGACTACATAGCGTCCAAAATAGGCCTGGGAAGGGAATAGAAAAGGAGGGAATGGCAGATGAGGGCATGGAAGGGAAGGGAGTGCAAGAGGACGGAGTGGAAGGGAAAGAAGGGAACGGAAGGAAAGGATGGGGGCCGGGGGATAAAGAGGGAGGGAATACGGGGGAGGGGAATTCATATCTTAAAATTGCTGTGCAATTTTAATTATTCTCTAGTTATTAAGAACTTCCCGTAGGGAAGTTCTTATTGATATTGTACGTATTCTTATTATTATTATAATCCCCCGCCGCTTGCGGGGGATTATATTGATATTGTTCGTTTTATTATGAATTCCCCGTAGGGGAATTCATCTTGTTATTGCTACTTTTTTTATTATTATTATTATTATTATTATTTTTCTACGGCCTTAAAATGATTTTTTAAATGCCGATTATGAGAAAAGTAATGGAGATACAACAAAAGAGATACAAAAGTCATATATGTTGGCCTGAGTCCTATCTTCAGAAGCAATTTCACGGCGGAATTACTTGGCAGTCTTGCGTAATTCCAGAAACTAATTTTAACACTGTCCAAACGGTTTCTCAGAAAGTAAAGCAGACGGAGGCATGAATTTTTTTTTATATATATTTTAGACAGTTATCCTTTGCAGAAAGGAGCCTAAAGGAATTCCGTTGAAAAAATTCCAAGTTATGATTTTTTGAAAAAACGGAATTCCAAAAAGTGACATTCAAATCTCCAGAAAACAAGGAAGGAATGCTCAGATTAAGCTGAATTTATGTGTGCATACAGTTCTACCATAGTCTAACAACTTCACACAATTTTGGCCTCCCAGGTCTAATACTTTTTGTGCCACAGGGCCGCAAAAGTTGATTTTTTGAAGGCCTGTATCTCGCTTAATATTAATCCTACAAAGGAAAAAGGGACATTTCTGAAAACCTTAGAATGTCAGCTTTCCAATGGTGTATAGCAACATCCTCTGGGACGTACGTTATAGAATCGCGTCAGACATTGAAAATTTCATGTCACTTTTTGTGCAAAAAAAACACATTTTCCCAAAAAATCTATGAAGCTCTTCATAAATTTTCGTGATTTTTTTTTAAGTGGTACCCACTATCGGCCTGCATAATGTCTCCAAAGAAAATTTTTCTACTTGGTATACTTTTTGTTTGAGAATTTTTTGAATTTCAAAATTGAAACGTAGATTGCTCTGGTTCTACTCATTCAAATTTCATGAAATTAACACCAAAAAATGCGTAAAATTATGCCCTTTTATGAGCTCCAAGGGTATACGCCTCTTATTAATAGCCAATTTTACATTGGCAAGTTCACATATTCAATTATAACTCATTAAGTATTAATTAAAATCAATTAAAACTAATTTGACATATTGTTAATTTTTTGCCCTATTTTTCCATGTAAGCACATATGCCTAGCATGAATTTCATAATCCAATATAAACTCTTCCAATAATGTTTCAAATCACTTAAAATTGATATAATATGTAGCTTATTTGTTGCCCTATTGTTTGCAAATAATCCCATATTTTTCCCATTAAATTTATAATTGAATTATAACTTGTGAAATACGGCTGAATATCACTTGAAACTAATTTGACATGTTGCTGACTGCTTGCCCTCTGTGTATATGTAAGCACATCTTCCTAGCTATTATGGTTTGTCCATAACAAATCATAAGGGTTAGGGTTTCATCAAAGTTACGGTTACGGTTAAGTCAAATTGTATTGCTTTGAGAGTGCTATCATTGGTCACAACACACCTGGCTGCATGCTAAGCCCTATATGAGTCTTTCTAACTCATCACTTCCATGGACTACATAGCGTCCAAAATAGGCCTGGGAAGGGAATAGAAAAGGAGGGAATGGCAGATGAGGGCATGGAAGGGAAGGGAGTGCAAGAGGACGTAGTGGAAGGGAAAGAAGGGAACAGAAGGAAAGGAAGGGGGGGGATAAAGAGGGAGGGAATACGGGGGAGGGGAATTCATATCTTAAAATTGCTGTGCAATTTTAATTATTCTCTAGTTATTATTCTTATTCTTATTCTTATTCTTATTATTATTATTCAGCTCAGGAAAACGACGATTACTGCGAAACTATTAGAGATATTGGTTTACAACTGGAGGGTAATATGTGACTCCATTGCGCGCTACTTCTTACGAAATTTCATGATCAAATTTCAAGACACTTATGAGTTATGAGCAAAATACAAAAAAAATTTCCGGCGCAGGTTTCTGAGAACCTAAGCATAACTGAGACCTGTTGATTTTTTCTAAGATACCTTGACAAAGTCTCCAGTGCAGAAAGGCGTCTTGTGGAGATTTCATGAATACATTTCAAGATACGATTTTTTGAAAATTGAACATCCCGAAAATTTGCGGAAAATTTTCTGAAAGACAGGGAAGGAATGCTCGTATCAATCTGAAAATGGGTATACTAACAGACCTACCCTAGTAGGATAATCTCAAAAAGTTACGGACCGCTCGGACAAACGGTCTCGGCGCTACGGACGCACAAAAACTCAAACTTCAAGTGGCCATATCTCAGTCCCTATTGCACCTACAGCAAAGTATTACATATCACAAGAAAGGTCTGTTTGTCAGCTTTCCAATGGTGTATAGCACTATAGTCTCAGACGCGCGACGTAAAATCGCGTCAGACATCGAAATTTTTTGGGCACTTTTTGAGTCCCTTGAAACGTTTTAGGCTGAAAAATCAATGAAGTTCTTTGTGACTGTTGATGAATTTTTTTTTACTCATCCCCTTGTTATGCCTACATACTGTCCTCAAAGGAAATATGCCTGCATCAAACGGTTTTTCCAAGAGAATTTTTTGAAATTCAAAATTGAAATGCACATTGCTCTGCTTCTACTTATTAAAATTTCATGAAATTAATACCAAAAGATGCGTAAAATTATGGACTTCACTGTCCTCCAAGGGCATTTACCTATTCCTCATAACCAATTTAACATAAATGATTTTATATATTCGATTATAACTTGTTAATTATAATCCCCCGCTCGCGCAGCGGCGGGGGATTATATTGATATTCTTCGATTACCTTTTATTATTATTATGAATTCCCCGTAGGGGAATTCATCTTGTTATTGCTACTTTTTTTATTATTAAGAACTTCCCGTAGGGAAGTTCTTATTGATATTGTACGTCTTTATTAAGAACTTCCCGTAGGGAAGTTCTTATTGATATTGTACGTATTCTTATTATTCTTTATTAAGAACTTCCCGTAGGGAAGTTCTTATTGATATTGTACGTATTCTTCTTATTATTATTATTATTATTCTTATTCTTCCAACTTTTTGACTTTTTAAAATTTGGAATAACTTCTTTATCAGAAGACATATGTCAATTAGCATATATACAGCATTAAGACACTATAAAATTCCTTCTATGCTGGGAATTACACATCGGAATTCCGTTTTACACAGGAATTACAGGCAATCTTCACGAAAAATTTCCGAGTGCGGTTTTGGGAAATCTGTCAGTCAGAATGTCATGAAATTTTTTCCTGTTAATCTCTAATGGAATATGCATTGCAGAAAGGAGCCTAGTGGCTATAGGGGGAATAGCTTTGGAGGAAAAAAAGTTCATAATCGGAGCATAGAGAAATTTCGAGGGGTGATGTCATGGAAAACCATGATTGAAATGTCAGATTTTTATGTCCTTACAGGAATTGTTGCTTCTACTGGGGTGTAGTGTCAGTGCAAAAGTATGGCATCCCAGGGCATATACTTTTTGTTCCACAGGGCTTCAAAAGTCGAACATTTGACGGGCTGTATCTCCCTTAATATTGATCCTAGAAAGAAAAACTGGCCATTTTTGGAAACCTCAGAATGTCAGCTTTCCATTGATGTATAATAATATGCTGTACGACGTACGGTATAGAATCGCGTCAGACATTGAAAATTTTATGTCACTTTTTGGGTGTCCCGACACATATTTTGTTCAAAAAAAATATGAAGGTCTTCATGGATGTTCATGTTGATTTTTTATGTCGTGCCCAATATGGACCTGCATAATATGCCAAAAGGAATTTTCTCTACTTGAAGTACTTTATCATTGAGAATTTTTTTAATTTCAAAATTAAAATGTAGATTGCTCAGCTTCTACTTATTCAAATGTCATGAAATTAACACCAAAAAATGCGTAAAATTATGCCCTTTTATGTGCTCCAAGGGCATATATCTCTCATTAATAGCCAATTTTACATTAGCAATTTCATATATCCAATTATAACTCATTAAGTATTCATTAAAATCAATTAAAACTAATTTCCCTTATTGCTAATTTTTTGCTCTATTTTTCCATATAAGCACATATTCCTACCATGAATTTTTTGATCCTATTTAAA
Source organism: Platynereis dumerilii (assembly GCA_026936325.1). Lineage (NCBI taxonomy): Eukaryota > Metazoa > Annelida > Polychaeta > Phyllodocida > Nereididae > Platynereis > Platynereis dumerilii. Next base: position 932,951 of record JAPTHN010000107.1, on the reverse strand, counting down.
CTCTTCCAATAATGTTTCAAATCACTTAAAATTGATATGATATGTTGCTTATTTATTGCCTTATTGTTTGCAAATAACCTCATATTTTTTTCATTAAATTTATAAGTAAATTATAACTTGTGAAATACTGCTGCAAATCACTTAAAACTAATTTGACATGTTGCTGACTCCTTGCCCTCTGTGTGTATGTAAGCACATCATCCTAGCTCTTATGGTTTGTCCATAACAAATCATTAGGCTTAGGGTTTCAAAGTATTGCTTTCAGGGTGGTACCATCGCCCACAAAAGGCCTGGCTCCATGCCAAGCGATGTATGAGTATGTGTGCCTGTTTGTGCAGTACCATGGACTATTGCACGGAAGGTCAAAGCAGCAGTGATGTTTCGCTCCAGGACAACCTAAACACACTATTAAGCAATGGAAAGGAAAGGAATGCAAGGAACTAGAATAGCAGGGCAGGGAAGGGATTGGAAGGAAGGGAAGGGATAGGAAGGGAAGGGAAGTTCTTCCTTTAAATTGCTGTGCAATTTAGTATACTAGTTTATTATTATTCTTATTCTTCCAACTTTTTCACTTTTTTAAATTTTGGATAACTTCTTCACAAGAGGACATATGTCAATTAGCATCTATACAGCATTAGGACACTATAAAAGTCCTTCTATGCTGGGAATTACACATCGGAATTCCGTTTGACATAGGAATTACAGGCAATTTTCGTGAAAAATTTCCGATTCCGGTTTCGAGAAAACTGTCAGTCAGAATGTCATGAAATTTTTTTCTGTTAATCTCTAATGGAATATGCATTGCAGAAAGGAGCCTAGTGGCTATACGGTGAATAGTTTTGGAGAAAAAAAAGTTCAAAATCAGAGCATAGAGAAATTTTGAGGGATGATGTCATGAAAAACCATGATTGAAATGTCAGATTTTCATGTCCTTACAGGAATTGTTGCTACTACTGGGTTATAGTGTTGTTGCAAAAGTATGGCATCCTAGGGCCTATACTTTTTGTGCCACAAGGCCTCAAAAGTCGAACATTTGACGGGCTGTATCTCCCTTAATATTGAACCTAGAAAGTAAAAATGGCCATTTTTGGAAACCTCAGAATGTCAGCTTTCCATTGATATATAGCAATATGCTGTACGACGTACGGTTTAGAATCGCGTCAGACATTGAAAATTTTATGTCACTTTTTGGGTCTCCCAACACCTATTTTGCCAAAAAAACTATGAAAATCTTCATGGATGTTCATGTTGATTTTTTATGTGGTGCCCAATATGGACCTGCATTATATGCCCAAAGAAATTTTCTTTACTTGAAGTACTTTATCATTGAGAATATTTTTAATTTCAAAATTGAAATGTAGATTGCTCAGCTTCTACTTATTCAAATGTCATGAAATTAACACCAAAAAATGCGTAAAATTATGCCCTTTGATGTGCTCCAAGGGCATATATCTGTCACTAATAGCCAATTTTACATTAGCAATTTCATATATCCAATTATAACTCATTAAGTATTCATTAAAATCAATTAAAACTAAATTGACTTATTGGCAATTTTTTGCTCTATTTTTCCATGTAAGCACATGTTCCTACCATACATTTTTTAATCCTATTTAAACTCTTCCAATAATGTTTTAAATCACTTAAAATTGATATGATATGTTGCTTATTTGTTGCGCTATTGTTAGCAAATAACCTCATATTTTTTCCATTAAATTTATAATTAAATTATAACTTGTCAAATACTGCTGCAAATCACTTAAAACTAATTTGACATGTTGCTGACTCCTTGCCCTCTGTGTGTATGTAAGCACATCTTCCTAGATCTTATGGTTTGTCCATAACAAATCATTAGGGTTAGGGTTTCATCAAAGTATTGCTTTCAGGGTGGTACCATCGCCCATAAAAGGCCTGGCTCCATGCCAAGCGATATATGAGTATGTGTGCCTGTTTGTGCAGTTCCATGGACTACTGCAGGCAAGGTCAAAGCAGCAGTGATGTTTTGCTCCAGGACAACCTAAACACACTATTAAGCAATGGAAAGGAATGCAAGGAACTAGAATAGCAGAGCAGGGAAGGGATTGGAAGGAAGGGAAGGGATAGGAAGGGAAGGGAAGTTCTTCCTTTAAATTGCTGTGCAATTTAGTATACTAGTTAAGAACTTCCCGTAGGGAAGTTCTTCTTGATATTGTACGTATTCTTTATTATTATTTATTATTATTCTTCCAACTTTTTCACTTTTTTAAATGTTGAATATCTTCTTAACAAGAAGAGATATGTCAATTAGCACCTATACAGCATTCAGACACAATAAAATTCCTGCTATGGTGGGAATTACGCATCGGAATTCCGTTTGACTTAGGAATTACAGGCAATCTTCACAAAAAATTTCCGATTCCGGTTTTGAGAAAACTGTCAGTCAGAATTTCATGAAATTTTTTCCTGTTAATCTCTAATGGAATATGCAGTGCAGAAAGGAGCCTAGTGGCAATAGGGTGAATAGTTATGGAGAGAAAAAAGTTCAAAATCTGAGCAAACCGAAATTTTGAGGGGTGATGTCATGGAAAACCATGATTGAATTGTCAGATTTTGATGTCCTTACAGGAATTGTTAGTGCTACCAGGGTATAGTGTCTATGCAAAAGTATGGCATCTCAGGTCCAATACTTTTGCTGCCACAGGGCCTCAAAAGTCCAACATTTGATGGGCTGTATCGCCCTTAATATTGGTCCTAGAAACAAACCAGGGACAATTCTGGAAAGCTCAGAATGTCAGCTTTCCAGTGGTGTATAGCAATATCCTGTCCGACGTCCGGTTTAGAATCGCGGTGGGCCTTGAAAATTTTATGTCATTTTTTGCCCTGTCAAAACCTATTTTTCCCAAAAAAACTATGAAGTTCTTCATGGATGTTCATGTATATTTTTTGTGGGGTACCCATTGTGGGCCTGCATATTGCCTCCAAAGGACATTGTTCTACTTCAAATACTTTTTCCCTGAGAATTTTTTTCATTTCAAAATTCAAGTGTACATTGCTCAGCTTCTACTGATTCAAATTTCATGAAATTAACACCAAAAAATGCGTAAAATTATGCCCTTCTATGAGCTCTAAGGGCATATACCTTTCACTAACAGCCAATTTTACATTAGCAATTTCACTTATTCATTTATTACTCATTAAGTATTAATTAAAATCAATTAAAACTAATTTGACATATTCCTAATTTTTTGCTATATTTTTCCATGTAAGCACATCTCCCTACCCTGAATTTTTTTGTCCCATTTAAACTCTTCAAATAATGTTTCAAATCACTTCAAAATGGTATGATATGTTGCTAATTTGTTGCCCTATTGTTTGCAAATAACCACAACTGCCTCCCATTAAATTTATAATTAAATTATAACTTGTGAAATACTGCTGCATATCACTTAAATCTAATTTGACATGTTGCTGACTGCTTGCCCTCTGTGTGTATGTAAGCACATCTTCCTAGCTCTTATGGTTTGTCCGTAACAAATCATTAGGGTTAGGGTTTCATCAAAGTATTGCTTTCAGGGTGGTACCATCGCCCACAACAAAAGGCCTGGCTCCATGCCAAGCGAAATATGAGTAAGTATGCCTGTTTGTGCAGTTCCACGGACCATGCAGGGAAGGTCATAGCAGCAGTTTCGCTCCAGGACAACCTAAACACACTATTAAGCAATGGCAAGGAAAGGAATGCAAGGAACTAGAATAGCAGGGCAGGGAAGGGATTGGAAGGAAGGGAAGGGAGAGGAAGGGAAGGGAAGTTCTTCCTTTAAATTGCTGTGCAATTTAGTATACTAGTTATTATTCTTTTTCTTCCGACACATTTTGGTGATTCCTTAAATGTTGAATAACTCCTGACCTAAATAACATTTCCTAATGAAACTTGGACACCATACAGAAACTATAAAACTCTGTGAAATCCCGGAATTACGCATCGGAATTACGTCTGACATGGGAATTACGGGCGCTTTTCAATAAAAATTTCTGCGTCCGGTTTTGCAAAAAGTACTACATACTTTTTCACAAAATTTTTTTCCCAGATTCTCCAAGGAAATACGCAGTGCGGAAAGGATTTTTATGGAAATCCATAGACAAAAATTTTTTACTATGAATTTTTACAAAAACGGAATTCCCAAAAATCACGGGAAAATATCCAGGAAACAAGGAAGGAATGCTCAGATCAGGCTGGTTTTAAGTGTGTATGGAGCCCTGCCCCTGTCTAACAATCCCACAAAATTTTGTTGTCGTCGCGTAAACGGTATCGGCGCTATGGCTGCACAAAAACGCAATTTTCAATCGCCAATATCTCGGTTTCTATTTAAGCTACGGAAAAAATAAAAGCACCATCAGAAAGTTCAGTTTCTTCTCTTTCAGATGGTGTATAGAACTTTACTGTAGCTGCTTTAGTATAGAATCGCGTCAGACATTGAATCTTTTATGTCACTTTTTGGGCCTCCCAACACCTATTTTGCCCAAAAAAACTATGAACATCATCATGGATGTTCATGTTAATTTTTTTAGTGGTACCCATTGTGGCCCTGCATAATGTGTCCAAAGGAAGTTTTTCTACTGCAAATAGTTTTTCCTTGAGAATTTTTTTCATTTCAAAATTCTAATGCAGATTGCTCAGCTTCTACTCATTCAAATGTCATGAAATTAACACCAAAAAATGCGTAAAATTGTGCCCTTTTATGAGCTCTAAAGGCATATACCTCTCATTAATAGCCAATTTTACATTAGCAATTTCACTTATTCAATTATAACTCATTAAGTATTAATTAAGATCAATTAAAACTAATTTGACATATTCCTAATTTTTTGCCCTGTTTTTCCATATAAGCACATATTCCTACCATGAATTTTTTTATCCTATTTAAACTCTTCCAATAATGTTTCAAATCACTTAAAATTGATATGATATGTTGCTTTTTTGTTGCCCTATTGTTTGCAAATAACCTCATATTTTTTCCATTAAATTTATGATTAAATTATAACTTGTGAAATACTGCTGAAAATCACTTAAAACTCATTTGACATGTTGCTGACTGCTTGCCCTCTGTGTGTATGTAAGCACATCTTCCTAGCTCTTATGGTTTGTTCTCAACAAATCATTAGGGTTAGGGTTTCATCAAAGTATTGCTTGCAGGGTGGTACCATCGCCCACAGAAGGCCTGGCTCCATGCCAAGCAAGATATGAGTATGTATGCCTGTTTGTGCAGTTCCATGGACTATTCAGGGAAGGTCATAGCAGCAGTTTTGCTCATGGACAACCTAAACACACCATTAAGCAATGGAAAGGAAAGGAATGCAAGGAACTCAAATAGCAGGGCAGGGAAGGGATTGGCAGGAAGGGAAGGGATAGGAAGGGAAGGGAAGTTCTTCCTTTAAATTGCTGTGCAATTTAGTATACTAGTTATAAATTCCCCCGTTAGGGGAATTTATATTGTTTTTGTTCGGTTTTTTTTTTCATCTTTTTTCTTCTTCTTATTTTTCATCACCACTTTTGAGAGCTTGTATTTCTGGATCTATCTATGATATCTTCATAAAAGTACATACCTATAATGTACTTGCAAAGTACTTTAATATCCTGGAATTACAGAGCGTAATTACCAGTACTCTGGAAATTACGTCCAAAATTCATAAAAAATTTGTGTCAACGGTTCTGGAATAACCGCAATACGAAATTACACCAAATTTTAACAGAATAATCTCTAAAGATATACGCAGTGCGGAAAGGCGGCTTTTGGCAATATATCTAAAAGTTTTTTTTATATGAATTTTTCAAATAAGGGAAATCCCAAAATTACCACTAAAATTTTCAGAAAACTAGGAAGAAATGCTCCAATCAAGCTGAAATTATATGCAGTTACAGTCATACTATAGTGTAACAATCCACTAGAATTTCAACTTTCTAGCGTTAACGGTATCGGCGCTATAGCAACACAAAAACGCTATTTTCAAGCGCCAATAACTCGGCTCCTATTAAAGCTACAGAAAAATAAAAAACACCACCAGAAAGCTCTGTTTCTTAGCTTTCACATGGTATATAGCATTCTACTGTAGCGCCGTCCATTAAAAATCGCGGTCGACCCTGAAAATTTTATCTCACTTTTTTCCTCCCTCAATGCTTCTAATGGCTGGAAACACTTTTTCCTGGCCATATGCCAATTTCATCGCTTCTCATACTTCACTGGCTGCACATTTTCTTTGTTGAAATAAATGCTGACCCAATTACATTTCTGTGTGAATCATCGGATGGGGAAGGTAGAAGGGAACGGGCAGGGGGATGTAAGGGGGCAGGGGGATGTAAGGGGGCAGGGGAGAGGAAGGGAAGGGGGGAATTTATCTTTGTAATTGTGCACAATTACAGGTGTACTAGTTATGAATTCCCCGTAGGGGAATTCATCTTGTTATTGCTACTTTTTTTATTATGAATTCCCCGTAGGGGAATTCATCTTGTTATTGCTGATTTTGTTATTATTATTATTATTTTTCTACGGCCCTCAAAAAAAATTTTTGAAACGCAGATTATGAGAACAGTGATCAAAATGAAACAAAATGGACAGAACCTCCTAACAGATTGACAGAAACACTATTATCAGACGTAATTACATGGTGCAATTACTTCTCAGTGAGACGTAATTCCAGAAATTATTTTTTATATTGTATTCACCGTTTCTCATAAACTAAGACAGATAAAGACATGGGAATTTTTTTCATAATACCTCAGACACTTATCCAGTGCAGAAAGGAGCCTGAAGGAATTACGTTGAAAAAATTCCAAGTTATGATTTTTTGTAAAAACGGAATTCCAAAAAAAAAAATTTCAACCTTCAGAAAACAAGGAAGGAATACTCAGATCAAGCTGAATTTGTATGTGCATGCAGCCCTACCCTAGTCTAACAATCCCACAAAATTTTGTTGTCATCGCGTAAACGGTATCGGCGCTATGGCCGCACAAAAACTCAATATTCAATTGCCGATATCTCGGTTGTTATTAAAGCTACAGAAAAAATAAAAACACCATCAGAAAGTTCAGTTTCTCCTCTTTCAGATGATATATAGCATTTTGCTTTATCAGAAAGTTTTTATATCTCGCGTAAGACATTGAAAATTTCATGTCTGTTTTTGGGCTCATCAAAACTTTTGGCCCCAAAAAAACTATGAAGCTCTTGATGGATGTTCCTGAATATTTATTTAGAGGTACCCACTATGGGCCTGCATGATGTATCCAAAGAAAAAATTTCTACTTCAAGTACTTTTGCCTTGAGAATTTTTTGAATTTCAAAATTGCAATGTAAATTGCTCAGCTTCTACTCATTCAAATTTCATGAAATTAGCACCAAAAAATGCGTAAAATTATGGCTTTTTGTGTGCTACAAGGGCATATAGCTGTTACCAATAACCAATTTTACATATATGATTTTACATATTCAATTATAACTCAATAAGTATTCATTAAAAATCAATTACAACTAATTTGATATATTGCTAATTTTTGGGCTTATTTTTCCATTTAAGCACAATTTTCTACTTCAAGTACTTTAGCCTTGAGAATTTTTTTAATTTCAAAATTGAAATGTAGATTGCTCAGCTTCTACTCATTCAAATTTCATGTACTTAACACCAAAAACTGCGTAAAATTATGGTCTTTTATGTGCTACAAGGGCATATACCTCTTACTTATAGCCAATTTTACATATCACATTTTACATATTCAATTATAACTCATTAATTATTCATTATAATCAATTAAAACTAATTTGACATATTCCTAATTTTTTGGCCTATTTTTCCATTGAAGCACATCTCCCTACCATAAAATTTATAGTCCAATTAAAACTCTTCCAAAACTGTTTCAAATCAGTTAAAATTGATATGATATGTTGCTCATTTTTGCCCTAGTGTTTGCAAATAAGCAGATCTTCCTACCATTAAATTTATATTGAAATTATCACTCATGAAATAATGCTTCAAATCACTTGAAACCACTTTGACATATTGCTGACTGTTTGCCCTATGTATGTATAAAAGTACATCTTCCTAGCTCTTATGGTTTGTCCGTAAGAAATCATTAGGGATAGCGATTCATCAAAGTTAGAGTCGCGCTTAAGTCAAATTGTATTGCTTTGAGGATGGTATCATTCGTCACAGCACACCTGGCTGCATGCTAAGCGCTATAGGAGTCAGTATGAGCAACTCTACACTTCCATGGACTAAATGGTGACCAACACAGGCCTGGGAATGCAATGGAAGGGGAGGGAATGGAAGATGAGGGAATGGAAGGGGTGGGGGAATGGAAGAGAAGGGAGTGGAAAGGAAGGGAATGGATGGAAGGGAATGGAAGGCAAGGAAAGGGAAGGGTTAATCGGGAGGGAATATGGGGGACGGGAATTCATATCTTAAAATTGCTGTGCAATTTTAATTATTCTCTAGTTAAGAACTTCCCTTGGGAAGTTCTTCTTGATATTGTACGGATTTGCACTTTTCCGCCGCGTTTTTGGTCATTTTTCAATATTGAATAAAACATGGCCAAGGCAAGATATCAGAAAGCTACTTCAGCACAATATAGACACTAGGAATGCCCTTTGGTGTTGGGAATTACGCATCGGAATTACGCTTGACATGGGAATTACGGCCAATTTTCAATAAAAATTTCTCGCTCCGGTTCTGGGAAAAGTATTGACATACTTTTCCTCAAAATTTTTTCCCTGGATTCTCCAAAGAAATGCGCAGTGCTGAAAGGAATATCATCTCGCGCCTCCTAGAAAATTTTCGAGAAAAACGAGTTCGAAGTTTCGGCACCCCGAAATTTCAAGGGGTGGTGTCATGAAAAACCATGATGTAGTGGTCTGAATTTCATGTCCTGCCACGAATAATGAGTACTGCCGGGGTACAGTGGAAATGCAAAAGTACGGCTCCCCAGCTCCAATACTTTAGGTGCCACAGGGCCTCAAAAATCGAACTTTTGAAGGGCTGTATCTCCCTTAATATTAATCCTAGAGAAAAAACAGGACCATTTTTGAAAACCTTAGAATGTCAGCGTTGCAATGATGTATAGCAATAATCCCTAGGACGTACGGTATAGAATCGCGGTGGACATTGAAAATTTCATGTCACTTTTTGGGCCTCCCAAAACCTATTTTGCCCAAAAAAACTATGAAGCTCTTCATGGATGTTCATGTATATTTTTTTGTGTGGTACCCATTATGGACCTGCATAATGTCTCCAAAGGAAAATGTTCTACTTAAAATACTTTTTGCTTGAGAATTTTTTTAATTTCAAAATTGAAATGTAAATTGCTCAGCTTCTACTTGTTCAAATGTCACGGAATTAACACCAAAAAATGTGGAAAATTATGGCCTTTTTTGTGCTCCAAGAGCATATACCTTATACTAATAGCCGCATCTACAAATAAAATTTTATTTATTCATTTATAACTCATGAAGTATTATTTCAAATTAAGTCCAACTAATATGGAACATTGCTTATTGTCTGCCCTATTTTTCCATGCAAGCACATCTCCCTACCATGAATTTTAGAATCAAATTAAAACTCTTCCAATAATGTTTCAAACCCCTTAAAATTGATATGATATGTTGCTTATTTGTTGCCCTATTGTTTGCAAATAAGCACATATTTTTTCTATTACATTTATAGTTAAATTATAACTTGTGTAATACTGCTGCAAATCACTTAAAACTGATATGACATGTTGCTGACTGTTTGCCCTATGTATGTCTAAAAGCATGCCTTCCTACCTCTTATAGTTTGTCTGTGACAAGTCATTAGGGTTAGGGTTTCAACAAAGTTCATTGCTTTCAGGGTGCCATGATGAGGCCACAGTTAACCAGACTTCCAGTAACTGGATGCCACACATATCAATGCTCAAATTATTACAACAAAGCTTCACAATGCTATCTTTCCTTTCTTATGGAATGCCACAGTTCCAGGATTTGTACACAGCCCACCTTGCAAAGAACAATTCTTGTTTATTGCTAATTGCTTAGATAATCTGCACAGTAGCAAGCTAAATCAGCCTGATATTCCAGTCAAGCTTGTCATTGTATTGATATAGGCCCACATGGTGTTATGTACTGCCAGCATGCCACTTGAAACATCTGATGTTTTAAATATGTTCAAAATAACCATCATGCTACCTATTCACAAGGCCATTGCTGCTATTTATATTTTGCCCTTGATATATTCAAAGAATCAAAGTGAAACATAAGCTTACATGCGTTTACACAGGCCTGTTACATGGGCCTGCATACATCTGCATGTATATATGTTTTATTGTATTTCTTTTTTTATACATTTCCAAGTGTGGATGAATGAATAAACTCAATGAAAAAGCAAATGTCTCATTATGTCTGCCTACAAATGTACACCACATTATTTAAGTGTGGTCCTTCAAATTCACAATTTAACAGCATGAAGGTCAATTTTCAGAAGGCAAATAGTTCACACTCCTGGCTGCATTGTGCATGAAACTTTACTCAAACCTTTGGGAATATTGCCTTGTCTACATGTATACATTTCATTGATCAATTAATAAACTGTGCATCAATTGAGAGAAGTTTGGCAATTTAATGAAGATTAAATATAAATTGAGTGTTTTATAATGGTCTGCTACTTTGATAAATCTTCTCTTTGTGAATCTTGGCTCTGTGCCAATTATCAAATTGACAGGTAAAAGGGCCAGAAGGTGACCTCTGTGCACTCAACTGTGTTGATAACTATGTACAGATAGGAGGTGCTAGTGGTTTTAATTGAGATATATGGATGCCTCATGTATCTGGACAAATTGCTCCATGACCAAAATGTTTCAATAGCCATGGCCTTACTGTACCATTGCCCACAAAAGCCCTCCATGCTAAGAAATGTATGATTTTGTAAGTGCCACTGTTTGTGTAGTTCCTTGCACTATTGCAAGTCAGCTCGAAGTACCAACTATGGCTCTTGGCCAACCAAAACAAACTCATCAATGCCAGGGAAAGGAATCCAACGTACGGCAACAGAAAGGAAGGGAAAGGATCGAAAGGAAAGGAAGGGATTGGAAGGGAAGGGAAGTTCTTCCTTTAAATTGCTGTGCAATTTAGTATACTAGTTATTATTATTATTATTTTTCTACGGCCTCAAAAATGAATTTTTAATTGCCTATTATGAGAAAAGTAATGAAGATACAACAAAATGGATACAACATTCAAAAGTGTTGGCTTAATCACTATTTTCAGAGGAAATTTCGCAGCGGAATTACTTGTCAGTCTTGCGTAATTCCAGAAACTAATTTTTTCATTGGGGACACGGTTTCTCAGAAACTACAACAGATAGACAGATGAAATTTTTTTTCAATATATTTTAGACACTTACGCATTGCAGAAAGGAGCCTAAATGAATTACGTTGAAAAAATTCCAAGTTATGATTTTTTGAAAAAACGGAATTCCGAAAAATGCCATTTCAACCTCCAGAAAACAAGGAAGGAATGCTCAGATCAACCTGATTTTACACGTGTATACAGTCCTACCCTAGTCTAAAAATCCCACAAAATTTTATTGTCGTCACGTAAGCGGTATCGGCGCAATGACCGCACAAAAACGGAATTTTCAATCGCCGATATCTAGCTTACTATTGGAGCCACAGAAAAATTAAAAATATCATCAGAAAGTTCAGATTCTCCTCTTTCAGATGGTATATAGAACTTTACTGTAGCTGTCATAGTATAGAATCGCGTCAGACATTGAAAATTTCATGTCACTTTTTGGGTGTATCAAAACTTTTGGGTCCAAAAAAACTATGAAGGTTTTCATGGATGTTCATGAATATTTTTTTTGTGGTGCCTACTGTGGGCCTGCATAATGTCTCCAAAGGAAAACTTTCTACTTTGAATAGTTTTTGCTTCAGAATTTTTTGAATTTCAAAATTGAAATGTACTTTGCTCAGCTTCTACTTATTCAAATTTCATGAAATTAGCACCAAAAAATGCGTAAAATTATGACCTTTTATGTGCTCTAAGGCCATATAGCTGTCACCAATAGCCAATTTTACATGTATGATTTTACATATTCAATTATAACTCAATAAGTATTTATTAAAAATCAATTACAACTAATTTGATATATTGATCATTTTTGGCCTTATTTTTCCATATAAGCACAATTTTCTACTTGAAGTACTTTTCCCTTGAGAATTGTTTTAATTTCAAAATTGAAGTGTAGATTGCTCTGCTTCTACTCATTCAAATTTCATGTACTTAGCACCAAAAACTGCATAAAATTAGGGCCTTTTATGTGCTACAAGGGCATATACCTCTTAATTATAGCCAATTTTACATTTATGATTAAACATATTCAATTATAACTCATTAATTATTCATTATAATCAATTAAAACTAATTTGACATATTCCTAATTTGTTGCCCTATTTTTCCATGGAAGCACATCTTCCTACCATAAAATTTATAATCCAATTCAAACTCTTCCAAAACTGTTTCAAATCAGTTAAAATTGATATGATATGGTGCTAATTTTTTGCCCTAGTGTTTGCAAATAAGCAGATCTTCCTACCATTAAATTTATAATTCAATTTTCACTCATGAAATAATGCTGCAAATCACTTGAAACCACTTTGACACATTGCTGACTCCTTGCCCTCTGTGTGTATGTAAGCACATCTTCCTACCTCTTATGGTTTATCCGTAACAAATCATTAGGGTTAGGGTTTCATCAAAGTTAGTTACGCTGCAGTCCAATTGTATTGCTTTCAGGGTGGTATCACCTGCACGCTCAGCGCTATATGAATCTGTTCAACTCTATACACTTCCATGGACTACATAGCGTCCAAAAGAGGCCTGGGCATGGAATACAGATGAGGGCATGGAATGGAAGGGAAAGCAAGGGAATGCGAGGGAAGGAAAGGAAAGGAAGGGGGGGGGATAAAGAGGGAGGGAATACGGGGGAGGGGAATTCATATCTTAAAATTGCTGTGCAATTTTAATTATTCTCTAGTTATTATTATTATTATTCTTCGGCCTTAAAATGATTTTTTAAATGCCTATTATGACAAAAGTAATGCAGATACAAGAAAAAAGATACAACAGTCATATATGTTGGCGTGATCCCTATTTTTAGAGGCAATTTCTCAGCGGAATTACTTGTCAGTCTTGCGTAATTCCAGAAACTAATTTTTTCATTGTTGACACGGTTTCTCAGAAACTAATAGAGATAGACAGATGAAATTTTTTTTCAATATATTTTAGACACTTACGCATTGCAGAAAGGAGCCTAAATGAATTACGTTGAAAAAATTCCAAGTTATAATTTTTTGGAAAAACGGAATTCCGAAAAATGACATGCCAACCTCCAGAAAACAAGGAAGGAATGCTCAGATTAAGCTGAATTTATAGGTGCATACAGTTCTACCCTAGTCTAACATTATCACAAAATTTTATTGTTATCGCGTAAACGGTATCGGCGCTATGGCCGTACAAAAATGCAATTTTCAATCGCCGATATCTCCGTTTCTATTAACGCTACAGAAAATTTAAAAACATCATCAGAAAGTTCAGTTTCTCTGCTTTCAGATGATGTATAGCACTTTACTGTAGCTTGTTTAGTTTAGAATCGCGTCAGACATTGAAAATTTCATGTCACTTTTTGGGTGTATCAAAACTTTTGGGTCCAAAAAAACTATGTAGGTTTTCATGGATGTTCATGAATAATTTTTTGGTGGTGCCCACTGTGGCCCTGCATAATGTCTCCAAAGAAAAACTTCCTACTTCAAATAGATTTTCCTTGAGAATTATTTGAATTTCAAAATTGAAATGTAAATTGCTCAGCTTCTACTCATTCAAATTTCATGAAATTAGCACCAAAAAATGCGTAAAATTATCACCTTTTATGTGCTGCAAGGGCATATTGCTGTTACCAATGGCCAATTTTACATGTATGATTTTACATATTCAATTATAACTCAATAAGTATTCATTAAAAATCAATTACAACTAATTTGATATATTGCTAACTTTTGGACTTATTTTTCCATTTAAGCACAACTTTCTACTTCAAGTGCTTTTTCCTTGAGAATTTTTTTAATTTCAAAATTGAACTGTACATTAATCAGCTTCTACTCATTCAAATTTCATGTACTTAACACCAAAAACTGCATAAAATTATGGCCTTTTATGTGCTCCAAGGGCATAAACCTCTTGCTGGTAGCCAATTTTACATTAGCAATTTCATATATCCAATTAAAACTCATTAAGTATTCATTAAAATCAATTAAGAATAATTTGACTTATTGCTAATTTTTTGCCTTATTTTTCCATGTAAGCACATGTTCCTACCTTGAATTTTTTTATCCTATTTAAACTCTTCCTATAATGTTTCAAATCACTTAAAATTGATATGATATGTTGCTTATTTGTTGCCCTATTGTTTGCAAATAACCTCCTATTTTTTCCATTAAATTTATAATTAAATTATAACTTGTCAAATACTGCTGCAAATCACTTAAAACTAATTTGACATGTTGCTGACTGCTTGCCCTCTGTATGTATGTAAACACATCTTCCTACCTCTTATGGTTTGTCCATAACAAATCATTAGGGTTAGGGTTTCATCAAAGTTAGACTTACGCTTCAGTCCAATTGTATTGCTTTCAGGGTGGTATCAACTCTAGCTAAGCGCTATATGAATCTGTCCAACTCTACACTTCAATGGACTACATAGCGTCCAAAACAGGCCTGGCCATGGAATACAGATGAGGGCATGGAATGGAAGGGCATGCAAGAGGGTTGAGTGCAAAGCAAGGGAATGGAAGGGAAGGAAAGGAAAGGAAGGGGGGGGGGTAAAGAGGGAGGGAATACGGGGGAGGGGAATTCATATCTTAAAATTGCTGTGCAATTTTAATTATTCTCTAGTTATTATAAATTCCCCCGTTAGGGGAATTTATATTGTTTTTGTTCGGTTTTTTTTTTTCATAATCTTTTTTCCTCTTCTTCTTATTTTTCATCACCACTTTTGAGAACACATATTTCTGGAACTATTTATGATAGCTTCATAAAAATACATACCTATAATGCACTTGCAGAGTACTTTAACGTCCTGGAATTACAGAGCGTAATTACTAGTACTCTGGAAATTACGTCCAAAATTCATAAAAAATTTGTGTCAACGGTTCTGGAATAACCGCTGTACGAAATTACACCAAATTTCAGCACAATAATCTCTAAAGATATGCGCAGTGCGGAAAGGCAGCTTTTGGCAATATCTCTAAAAGTTTTTTTTATATGAATTTTTCAAATAAGGGAATTCCCAAAATTGCCACTAAAATTTTCCAAAAACTAGGAAGAAATGCTCCAATCAAGCTGAAATTGTATGCAGTTACAGTCATACTATAGTGTAACAATCCACTAGAATTTCAACTTTCTAGCGCTAACGGTATCGGCGCTATAGTACCACAAAAATGCTCTTTTTTACGCTTTTTTAAGTGCCGATAACTCGGTCCCTATTAAAGCTACAGAAAAATAAAAAATACCACTAGAAAGCTCTGTTTCTTAGCTTTCATATGGTATATAGCATACAACTGTGGCGCCGCCCGTTCAAAATCGCGGTATACAGTGAAAAATGTACCTCACTTTTTAGCTCCCCAAATGCTTCATATGGCTAGAAACACATTTTCCTGGCCATATGCCCATTTCATTGCTTCTCATACTTCACTGGCTGCACATTTTCTCTGTTGAAATAAATGCAGACTCAATTACATTTTGTGTGAATCAGGGGATGGGGAAGGTAGAATTGAAGGGGCAGGGGGATGGAAGGGGGCAGGGGGAATTTATCTTTGTAATTGTGCACAATTACAGGTGTACTAGTTAAGAACTTCCCGTAGGGAAGTTCTTATTGATATTGTACGTATTCTTATTATTATTCTTTATTATTATTATTCTTCCAAATTTTTGACTTTTTGAAATTTTGAATAACTTCTTTACCAGAAGACATATGTAAATTACCATCTAAACAGCATTAAGACACTATAGAATTCCTTCTATGCTGGGAAATACACATCGTAATTCTGTTTGACATAGGAATTACAGGCAATCTTCACAAAAAATTTCCGATTGCGGTTTTGGGAAAACCGTCAGTCAGAATGTCATGAAATTTTTTCCTGTTCATCTCTAAAGGAATATGCATTGCAGAAAGGAGCCTAGTGGCAATAGGATGAATAGCTTTGGAGAAAAAAAGTTCAAAATTGGATCAAAGCGAAATTTCGAGGGGTGATGTCATGAAAAACCATGATTGGAATGTCAGATTTTTATGTCCTTACAGGAATTGTTAGCACTACTAGGGTGTAGTGTCTATGCAAAAGTATGGCCTTCCAGGTCCAATACTTTTGGTACCATTGGGCCTCAAAAGTCGAACATTTGATTGGCTGTATCTCCCTTAATATTGATCCTAGAAACAAACTAGGGACATTGTTGGAAAGCTCAGAATGTCAGCTTTCCAGTGGTATATAGCAATATCCTGTAGAACGTCCGGTTTAGAATCGCGGTGGACATTGAAAATTTTATGTCATTTTTTGCCCTGTCAAAACCTATTTTCCCAAAAAAAACTATAAAGTTCTTCATCGATGTTCATGTATATTTTTTGTGGGGTACCCATTGTGAACCTGCATATTCTCTCCAAAGGACATTGTTCTACTTCAAATACTTTTTCCTTGAGAATTTTTTTCATTTCAAAATTCAAGTGTACATTGCTCAGCTTCTACTCATTCAAATTTCATGAAATTAACACCAAAAAATGCGTAAAATTATGGCCTTTTATGACCTCCAAGGGCATATACCTCTCACTAATAGCCAATTTTACAATAGCAATTTCACATATTCAATTATAACTCATTAAGTATTCATTAAAATCAATTAAAACTAATTTGACATATTCCTAATTTTTTGCTCTATTTTTCCATGTAAGCACATCTCCCTACCATGAATTTTTTTTCCCTATTTAAACTCTTCAAATAATGTTTCAAATCACTTCAAAATGATATGATATGTTGCTAATTTGTTGCCCTATTGTTTGCAAATAACCACAACTGCCTCCCATTAAATTTATAATTAAATTATAACTTGTGAAATACTACTGAAAATCACTTAAAACTAATTTGACATGTTGCTGACTGCTTGCCCTCTGTGTGTATGTAAGCACATCTTCCTAGCTCTTATGGTTTGTCCGTAACAAATCATTAGGGTTAGGGTTTCATCAAAGTATTGCTTTCAGGATGGTACCATCGCCCACAAAAGGCCTGGCTCCATGCCAAGCGATATATGAGTATGTATGCCTGTTTGTGCAGTTCCATGGACTCTTGCAGGCAAGGGCAGCAGTGATGTGTCACTCTTGGACAACCTAATCACACTAAAAGCAATAGGAAGGAAAGGAATGCAAGGAACTAGAATAGCAGGGCAGGGAAGGGATTGGAAGGAAGGGAAGGGATAGGAAGGGAAGGGAAGTTCTTCCTTTAAATTGCTGTGCAATTTAGTATACTAGTTATTATTATTATTATTATTATTATTATTGCAGTCAGGAAAACTTTGATTACTACAAAACTATTAAAGATCCTGTTTTACAAGTCAAGGGTAATATGCGACTCCATTGCGCGCTACTTCATACGAAATTTCATGATCAAATTTCATGATGCTTATGAGTTATGAGGAAAATATAAAATAAATTTCCGGCGCAGGTTTCTGAGAACCTAAGCATAACTGAGACCTGTTGATTTTTTGTAAGATGCCTTGACAAAGTCTCCAGTGCAGAAAGGCGTCTCGTGGAGATTTCATGAACACATTTCAAGATATGATTTTTTGAAAATTTGATATCCCGAAAACTGACCAAAATTTTGTTGAAAAACAAGGAAGGAATGATCTTAGAGAGCTGAAAATCGGTGGACATACAGATGTATCACAGTGTACCAACTTCACAAAGTTACGGACCGCTCCGACCAACGGTCTTTGCGCTACGGACGTCCAAAAATGCAATTTTCAAGTGGCCATATCTCGGTCCCTATTTAAGCTACAACAAAGTTTGACATATCAAAAGAAAGGTCTGTTTGTCAGCTTTCCAATGGTGTATAGCATGATGGTGTCAGACGCGCGGCGTAGAATCGCGTCAGACATTGAAAATTTCATGTCACTTTTTGCGCCTTTCAAAACATTTTTGGCTAAAAAATCGATGAAGTTCTTCTTGGATGTTCGTGAATAATTTTTTCTATATACCTTTGTTAGGCCTACATACTGTCCTCAAAGGAAATTTGCCTACATCAAATGGTTTTTCCTAGAGAATTTTTTTAAATTCAAATTTCAACTTTAGATTGCTCAGCTTCTGACTATCCAAATCTTATGAAATTAACACTAAAAGATGTGTAAAATTATGGCCTTATCTGTTCTCTAAGGGCATGGACCTCATTCTAATAACCTATTTTACATGTATGATTTCATATATTCAATTATAGCTACTAAGTGCATATTTCATATGTTCAAACTCAAACGACATGTTGCTCATTTTTTGCCCAATTTTTCCATGTAGACACAACCATGCAACTCTTATGGCTTGCCTGCAACAGGCCATTAGGGTTAGGGTTAGGGTTTACTCAATATGCATTGCTTGCAGGGTGGTATGCTTGACCACAACAGGTGTGTCTGGCTGCCTCGACTTTTGATAGGCATATGCACAAACAAGATTACTACATTCATACATGGTTTTAAGAATTCATCATGAAGGACATGACCTGGAAAGAGGGAGTATGCAGGGCAGGGGAGACAGGGGGGGCGCGGGGGATTATCCGATATTGCCGTACGGCAATATCAGTTATACTAGTTATTATTTCAAATCACTTAAAACTCAATGTACATGTTGCTAATTTTTTGGCCTATTTTGTGATATAAGGACATCCTCCTATCTCCAATACTTTGCTGGTAAATGTTTTGTACTATCTTTGCATGTAAACACAATTCACAACTCGAATGCCATGGCTGCAACAGACCATTAGGATAAGGCCAGTACGTTTGCCCACTACAGGTATGTCTGCAGGAGAAGCACAGGCCTGTAGAGTGAGCTTTTAGTACACAACTGTTATGTGACCTGCAACGCCTGGAGACGACCCTAGATGACCTCATTTGCATATTTTTACATATGTTTTGCACACCACACCAAAATGCCCGTTTGCACACAGCACTGATAATCATATGAGGGCAGTTGTTGCTGAGCTGCTGAGCAAGGAGGACATTTTGCCAGTGGATCTTACTCATTAACACACAGAATAATACCAGTACCAACTCATTTGAAGAACAACCAAGTTCACTTTTGTAGAAGGTAAACCTTGCTACCTTAAATTTTATGTTTCTTTGAATGGCCTAAATAGGCTTCTAATCATCTTGTCTTGCTCAACTGTATTGACCTACTTTTTCTGAAACTGTGGCTGCTTCATACATTGTATATTATATGTTTATTCAATTCTCACACTACTTGTTTTTGTGGGCTCCGACTTTATATTTCTGATTGCTGGTGACTACACTATCAACTGCCCGCATCTCCATGTCTTTATACTCACATACTCAATAATGTTTTTCTCCCCAGGTTTTCTGGCTACATGCACTAAAAGGCCTTTTGAGTGAGGAGGACCAGGACTACATTTTGCAGACAAGGGCTAAAAGAGCTGCAGGTGAGCAGCTAGCTGGACAACAGAAGACTGGTACAGCACAGCACTAGGACTGCACGTGTAGGTCAATGCTTGAAAGAGGACCTTGGAGACTGCACTACAAAGATACTCCACAGTAAGTTTACTTTTATTTGACATTTTCCTGATAGCACAGATGCATCATGTACTATATGTTATGGTTAAATATTCCAACTCCCCTGGATACTGAGTTATCAGGGGGCAAAATTAACAGTATCTACAAAATGTCTACATACAAGGAGCTGCTGAACAGTATCTGTGGCATCACTATCATAATATTATGATGATACCTGTAGATTTCCTCTGTATGATGTACGTTTTAGAGTGCATACTGAAATGCAGCTGTATTGTGGTAACATGCTAATTTCACACATTGTCACTTGCCTTTGTAGGATGGATCAAGACTTAACACAACCACTGCAAAAGAGGACCAGGACAGAAGAGGACCGCGCCAGTAGAGGACCTGGACAGTAGAGGACCAGGACAGAAGAGGAACGGGACAGAAGAGGACTAGGATGCTAGAAGACCAGCATACTATTAGAACCTTTGAGGGCCAAGCTTTTCGCAATTGTGCTAAATTCAATTGCACACCACATTGAAAGTGTAATTGCCTCAAGTGGTTTTATGTGCACAGAAGTCCTCCTAATCTATAAAAGAAATTGTTTCTTTACCCGCCAAACAACAAAAAGGCCAGGTTGATCAGTCAGTGAAACTGGTTATAAATAACAAAAAGGCCAGGTTGATCAGTCAGTGAAACTGGTTATAAATAACGAAGAAAGCCCAGGTTGATCAGTCAGTGAAACTGGTTATAAACAGCAAAAAAGCCAGGTTGATCAGTCAGTGAAACTGGTTATAAACAGCAAAAAAGCCAGGTTGATCAGTCAGTGAAACTGGTTATAAATAACAAAAAGGCCAGGTTGATCAATCAGTGAAACTGGTCATAAATAACAAAAAGGCCAGGTTGATCAGTCAGTGAAACTGGTGATAAATAACAAAAAGGCCAGGTTGATCAATCAGTGAAACTGGTTATAAATAACGAAAAAAGGCCAGGTTGATCAGTCAGTGAAACTGGTTATAAACAGCAAAAAAGCCAGGTTGATCAGTCAGTGAAACTGGTTATAAACAGCAAAAAAGCCAGGTTGATCAGTCAGTGAAACTGGTTATAAATAAAAAGGCCAGGTTGATCAGTCAGTGAAACTGGTTATAAATAACGAAAAGGCCAGGTTGATCAGTCAGTGAAACTGGTTATAAATAACAAAAGGCCAGGTTGATCAGTCAGTGAAACTGGTGATAAATAACAAAAAAGGCCAGGTTGATCAATCAGTGAAACTGGTTATAAATAACGAAAAAAGGCAAGGTTGATCAGTCAGTGAAACTGGTTATAAACAGCAAAAAAGCCAGGTTGATCAGTCTGTGAAACTGGTTATAAATGCCAAAAGGCCAGGTTGATCAGTAAGTGAAACTGGTTATAAAAAACAAAAAGGCCAGGTTGATCAGTCAGTGAAACTGGTTATAAAGAACGAAAAAAGGCCAGGTTGATCAGTCAGTGAAACTGGTTATAAACAGCAAAAAAGCCAGGTTGATCATTCATTCGTGAAACTGGTTATAAACGCCAGAAAGGCCAGGTTGATCAGTCAGTGAAACTGGTTATAAATAACGAAAAAAGGCCAGGTTGATCAGTGTTTGACTGAATCCAGTTTGTGAAGAAAAAGTTTCCTGCCTACAATTTTGCTACATTACAGATCCAATTTCTCCTAATCATTTGTGAGGTTGCATTGTCAGCAGTCTCAGATGTGAAGCAAATATTTAAGAGAAGCTAGTATACACAATCAACAAATTTGTATCATACTTCTGTCATAATGTGAGTTTCAAAGAACAATCTTGTGAAATTTCTATTTGTTTCCTTTAGGAAAACCAGGTTGATTGGTCTTTGGTGAAACTGGCTATACACACCTGTGCTTTGTGCAGTGCTCACAAGATATATTTTATAGTTACCACATTCCACATATCCTTTTATTCCATTTCCTTCATATTGTTTCATAGCCACTTTGATATCTTATTTGTATCAGCTGGTCCTTTTTGCCCTACAACAATGAAAGTCAAAAAGCAGAGCAGTAGAACGCGCAGAGCTAAGAGAAAGAGCACTGCAAATTCAGAAAATTCGGCAGCTGAATGTGACACCGAAAGCAAATTGCTGAGTCGCTCACACTCTGCTCAGATTCAGAGGACAAGATACCAGCAAAACCCCCTGGATGCAAAGAAAAAGAAGGATTCATCCATGCAGAGGTATGCTAGTCATCCTCAGTTTGCGGCACAAGTGAAAGAGGCATCAAAAAAAAAATATGCCGATGTTCCACAGTTTGCGGCACAAGTGAAAGTGGCATCAAAGGAAAAATATGCCGATAATCCACAGTTTGCGGCACAAGTGAAAGAGGCATCAAAGAAAAAATATGCCGATAATCCACAGTTTGCGGCACAAGTGAAAGAGGCATCAAAGAAAAAATATGCCGATAATCCACAGTTTGCGGCACAAAAGAAAGAGGCATCAAAGAAAAAATATGCCGATGTTCCACAGTTTGCGGCACAAGTGAAAGAGGCATCAAAGAAAAAATATGCCGATAATCCACAGTTTGCGGCACAAAAGAAAGAGGCATCAAAGAAAAAATATGCCGATGTTCCACAGTTTGCGGCACAAGTGAAAGAGGCATCAAAGGAAAAATATGCCGATAATCAACAGTTTGCGGCACAAAAGAAAGAGGCATCAAAGAAAAAATATGCCGATAATCCACAGTTTGCAGCACAAGTGAAAGAGGCATCAAAGAAAAAATATGCCGATGTTCCACAGTTTGCGGCACAAAAGAAAGAGGCATCAAAGAAAAAATATGCCGATGTTCCTCAGTTTGCTGAAACAGTTAGACAAGCATCAAGGCTAAAATATTTCAATGATCCTACTTTCAGAGCAGAAGTTAAAATGGCCTCTGCAAAGCAATATCGGACTAGTGAAACTCAAAGGCAAAATGTTAAAAGTGCAGCAAAGAAAAGTTACCAAAGAAAGCAGGGCACAATCCTGGAAAAGGCTATACACAACTTTAAAGTTGACAGCCAGAGTAAACCCATTCATGTTTGTGCCTCCTGCCACAGAACTTTCTTTGAGAATCAGGTGTCTAGGCTTGATCCTTCCAAGTATTTGGAGTCTTTGCAGGCAAAGTGTCTCTCAATGAAATATGTCCACGATTGCAGTGAAAATTGTTCAGAGGCTTGTCCTTTGAGCTCTGGTCCGATGGGGATGCCTTGGATATGCAGTACTTGCCATAATCATCTGTCACAAAAGCGTATGCCGCCTATGTGTACGGCAAACAACCTCCTCCCCACTGAGATACCTCCAGCACTGCAAAATCTGAATTCTTTGGAGCAACAATTGCTAGCAATTAATCTGCCTTTTGCAAAGATAGTCAACTTGCCAGTTGCTGGAGAAAAGGCTGTAAAAGGGCCGATAATTGTCGTAAAGTCTGACATCCACAAAGTAACAAAAGCTTTGCCAAGGCCTTTGTCTGACACCAGGATAATACCTATTAAACTGAAAAGAAAGTTAGAGTATAAATCCTATGTGGACTACAAAAATGTGAATGTGTCTCGGGTACAGGATGCTCTTTTCACCTTAAAGGAGATAAATCCTTTATACTCTGACATTACTTTTAATGCTGAATGGGAAAAAGACAGGTCTGAACTCGCAGAGCTCTTTGAGAATCCAGTATCGCAAAATGATAGCTCTGATCATGATGATGATTTCTTCTGGTTGCAAAATATGTTTGATACAGATGACTTAACAGACACCAACAGCAACCCTGATGCAAAAAATTTAGAACATCAAAATGTCACTGAGGTCACTGACATGATCATAGACAATGACTCATTCGATAGCAGTTCTACTTTTTCCATAAGGGATGGTGAAAATGATTCCAACTGTGACATTCATCATGCCTCAAATCAGGCAGTAGACCAAGCTGCTGATAGCTCTCATGAGGAAATCCCACTGGATATTCAAGACAACGTGAATGATACAGTTGCTGAGCAGAATGATGGAGATGATCAGTGCCACATGACATATGACACCTGCCTTGAGCCAATTGACATGGCACAAGAAGCATTAGCAGAACTAAATGCCATATATTCTATTGCTCCTGCAGAGGGCAACAAACCTCTCAGTTTACTTGATTGTGAGATGGGAGAGGCAAAGTCCTTCCCTGCACTTTTCCCAACCTCAGAGAACTCACTCGATGCAGACAGAGAGAAAAAGATTGGGAAAGGTACATATTTCAATGTGAGGCTGTTTTCTGCAGACCAGCGTTTTGCCGCTAACAGTCAATACATTTTTTATGCAAATTATGTCACGGAGGTAGAAAGAATTATTTCTAGCATGTCAATTTCAATGCGAAAAGGCACAAAATCTTTTCAAGGCACAAAAATCACTGCGGCCATGCTCGGTGACAAGCAGTTAATTTATGACATGATGAAAGCAGACGAGGGCTTCAGATATATTGAAGCAGCACGCGGTAGCCCACAATACTGGCGCAAAACAATGTCAGAGCTGTTTGCACAACTGAGGCAATGTGGTTTGCCCACATTTTTCCTAACACTTTCTAGTGCTGAGCTTAGCCGATGGCCAGAAACTATCATGCTACTGGCTGGTACTCCTGTGATTTTCAGTGACCTTGATTGGTCTAGGAAATGCGAAATCCTTCGTTCCAATCCAGTTGTTGCTGTACGCATGTTTTACAACAGAGTTCACCTTCTCATGACAAACCTGATCAGAGGCCCAACAAACCCTTTAGGGCAAATATCTGACTGGTTTTACCGAGTCGAGTTCCAGCAACGAGGAGCCCCGCATATACATGCATTACTCTGGTCAGACTCTGCTCCAACATATGGTGTTTCACCCGACCATGAATTTGTTGACCGGTACATTTCCTGTCAGTTGCCCTCTGAAAGCTCAGAGCTTTATGACATAGTCACCTCCGTACAAATGCACAAGTCAACACATACACGTAGTTGTCAAAAGGGCCAATCCGGACAGTGTAGATTCCATTTTCCAAAGCCAGTCGCTGAGCACACATTTCTAGTAAAACCAAACTCAGATGATGCAGCGACAGTACAGATGACACTTGATGGTGAGTCCTGCAATGTGCGAATGCCAAAGCAAGTTGCTCAAGCCCAATTGGAGGCTCTGCACACACTGTTAAATGACAAACAGAGCTCTCATTTCTCCACCCAGGAATTACTTGTGAAATGTGGCTTTCAGTCTACTGAACACCTCAAACAAGCAATGGATATCATTGCCAAGAAGCCATCCATTGTATACAAGCGAACTCCAGCAGATATTTGGGTGAACAACTACAACCCAGCGCTCTTGGCTGCCTGGAACAGTAATATGGATCTTCAAGTGGTGTTAGACAGTTACTCCGTCATTATGTATGTGCTTTCGTATATTTCCAAAACGGAGAAGGAGCTCGGAGATGTTCTCAAAGAAGCATTTGCCGAAATAAAACAGGGCAATGCTGACGTCAAAGCTCAAATGAAAAAATTGGGTTTTGTCTATTTCCAAAACAGGGAAATTTGTATTCAGGAGGCAATATCCAGAGTTTGTTCCCTTGAATTGAAACATTCTTCTCGTCAGACTATTTTTGTGCCTACTGATGAAGAGCAAGTGCGCATGACAAAGCCATTGTCACACATTCCAGATGAAGAGAAGGACAGCGAAGATGTCTGGATGACCTCTCTCTATGATCGCTATCTAGCTAGACCACTTGGTGACCCTTTTGAAAGCATGTCTCAAGCATATTTCGCTTCTCACTATAGGGTCCTTTCTACAACTGAGGCCACCAGAGGTTTGAAGAATAAAAACCCGAATATGTTTGCACTGCAGCATGACTTAGGCTACATCATGAAAAGGACCCGTGGAAAGCCAGCTGTGATCAGATATACAAAGCACTCCAAAACAAAATTTCCGGAGAAGTATTACCTGACACAGTTGAAACTATTCCTCCCACATAGAACTGCGAGCCAACTGAAGCCACCATCGTTTGAAACGTACGAGCAATTCTTCGAAACTGGAGGAGTGAAACTCCAAAATGCTGAAACTGCCACTGTATCCAGCATCATTGGTATCAATAGCAAAGAATTTGATGTTAATGCCACAGAGATGCAAACTGCATGGGAGCAACTTCAAGATTGTGGAAGGCTGGAGGATGCGTGGTCCGAGATAGCACCTCTGTCAGAAGCCACAAGGATAACAGAGCTGCAACAACGGAAGCCTGATCATGATGACGACAACATTCAGGAACATGATATTCCAGATTTGATGGACAACACTCCTACTGAAGGTCTTGCTTCACTATGCTCAGTTGATCTCATTGGTGAACAGGTCCGGGCTACATTTAAACAGCTGAACACAAAACAGCAGGCAATATTCTATTTTGTGCGCAAACACTGCATGGAACGCCTGTACAACGCAAACTCTAAGCCTTTCTACCTACACATTTCAGCACCTGGGGGATGTGGAAAATCATTTCTTGTCAAAGCCATCGTAAATGAGACACACAAACTGCTCAGCAAGCCCGGTAGTTCTCATGAAACGGTTACCCTTCTAGCAGCACCAACAGGCACAGCTGCAGTCCAAATTTCAGGTTTCACCATCCATTCTGCCCTCAAGATACCACGGAAGCTGCCTGCCAAGTATGAACCGCTCAGTGAAGATGCGGTCAATACATTGAGAGCACAACTGGCTAATCTGCAATTACTAGTAATTGATGAGATTTCTATGGTTGATAGACGCCTTCTGTCATATGTGCATGGCAGGCTGTGCCAAATCAAACACATCCGACCAAGTACACCAGATGCATGGTTTGGAAATGTGTCAGTACTAGCAGTAGGTGATTTTTTACAGCTGCCACCAGTAAGAGCAAAATCGCTCTTGATCCCAGAAAATGCACAACCCTTTGACCTATGGCATGACCTGTTTCGTGTTGTATTCCTGGATGAAGTGATGCGGCAAAAGGACGACAAGGCTTTTGCGCAGCTGTTGAATAGGCTACGGGTGAAAGGCAAGGCAGACACCATAACCACTGAGGATGATGCTGTACTGAAAGGTCGCACCAACTTACCACATGAACCTCTTGATGCTCTGCATGTTTACTCCACAAACACACAAGCAACCAAATTCAACATGCAAATGTTGTCGACAATCTCTGACAGTCCGAAGGAAATCAGGGCTATTGATTTTGAGAGAGATCCACGATCAGGGAAAATGACACCAACGGATGTTACAGGTAAAAGCGACGATTTGTTGGACTGTCTACAAGTTGATGTCAATGCCCGGGTAATGCTCACTCGAAACCTAGATGTGGCTTCTGGCCTTGTTAATGGTTCTTTTGGCACTGTTTTGGCATTCCAACATGCACCCGGTGCAAGTGACATATCAACAATATATGTTCAATTTGATAATGACAATCAATTAACTCGGACAGGCAACACACGGAAAGTTGTGCCCATACAAAGACAAGAAGAGACCATGGCCTCGCACAGACACACTGTACGGCGACAGTTTCCGTTAAAATTGGCTTACGGGGTAACGGTGCACAAGGTACAAGGTCTCACTACTACAAAATGTGTCTTCGACATGAAGGGCATTTTCTGTCCTGGTCAATCTTATGTTGCTTTAAGTCGTGTCACATGTCTTGATGGCTTATTCATCCAAAATTACAATTCCCAGAGAATTTACCGACATGACGAAATTTACAGGTATCTCAGTGAAATGACACAAGATCCAGATGCGGAAGTACAGCAGTTTCCCAAATCCCAGCTCTCCATCACTCACCAAAATATCCAAGGATTAAGATCAAAAATTCCTGACATCACTAACCACATCTACTCCCAATCAGACATCATGGTGTTTTCGGAAACATTCCTCAAATCACAAGTCAGTTCTTCATCAGTGCAAATTCCAGGATACACCATCGAAAGAAAAGATCGCCAAAGTGACAGCGGAAAAGGAGGAGTACTTGCCTATATCAAAACAGGAATCACATACACAAATTTCGCTATACCGGGCTTCTATTTAGAGCATATTGCTCTGTCCGTCAACAACACCTACTCAAATCAGGTTTTGTTGGTATTCCTGTACCGCCCCCACAGCCACAACATCACAACAACAAAGCAACAGTTGACTGTTCTTCTGAACCATGTTTCTGTGACCCGTCAAGGTATGCCAGTTGTGGTTGCCGGTGATCTCAATGAAAACTTGCTAGATCAAAACACCCACCCAATCTTTGACATATTTATGACGCATGGTTATGCACAGCATATCAGCCAACCAACAACAACACAAGGCTCCCTCTTGGATGTTGTTTATTCAAGAGGTTGCGATCTTACTTCTCTGGTTTTCCAGACCTATTATTCGGATCACGAAGCCATCAAGATTATGATCTTTCCAGAATATCATTTCTCAAAAACATCCAATGCCAGAGATGAAATCCTTTCTCAAAGTCATGAGAACACTGATAAACGCACGCTTGTCAACCCTCACTCTGTAACAGACAAACCAAAACAACTTCCGACAAAGTCTCCTGGAAGACCAGCTGTAACAAAGCGGCAGGATCCACAAACAAGAACTGCACTTCCCACAACAGCTCCATCAAGAAGCCGCACTAGTTCTACAGGAAATCGCAGTCTTGTTTATGCTCATGGCTTCAAAGGAATTGAGAACTTGAACCAAACTTGCTATGCCAGTTCTATTCTCCAAGTACTGTTGAAAACACCAAACTTGAATGTTTTGTTGCACACACAACGCCCATTATCGACATATCTTCTGTCGCTGCAACAGGCTATTCACGATCCACTGGTCAGAACCTTAGTTCCTGAGGAACTGTACAGAATGGAAATGATGGCAGTGGACTACCCAAGAAATGAGCAGAGAGACGCACAAGAATTTCTGATGTTCATTTTACAATGGTTGGATGATGAGCAAGACGTGGCACCGCCACGCATCTCAGCGGTAAAAGCTTCAGTTTGGGGTGAAGTTTCCCATCTATACACCTGCCCAACCTGTGGTTCCTCATCTGTGGACAATGAACGGTTCAGCATGCTATTTACGCCAATGAGACTTTCTGGTTTGTCACCCGTTATCATTGAGCCTTCAGATGAGGAATCACAGCGGCCATGTTCACAATGCCATGATTCACCGATATTGTGTAATACTGAGATAACTGAAGCCCCCGCTGTCCTCTTCATTGTAGCTCTCAGATTTGATGAGAGAGGAAATAGAAGAAATCTTCAACTGGAGCTTCAAGCTGAAATGACAACAAAGCACAACTTCAAATACAACCTCACTGGAGTTGTGAACCATTTAGGACACCAAACAAACTCTGGACATTATCTTGTGACAATGAAACACCCCACACAACCACACTGGTATTGCTGTGATGATCATGATATCCAGAGAACTGTACTGCCAAATGCTAGCACTGATGCATATATTTTGGTTTACAGCAAAACACCCAACAACACATAAAATGTAGCATTCATTGCTACAACATTGCTCAATTATTTATTTGCTTTGAGGATTTCTGATCTCATGAGCACAAGTTCACTACTGCCCAGCTGAGTTGGTTCAGACTCTCCATCTTAAAAGGTCATGCCTCTGGCAATGTAGGCATTTCTTGATCCAGTATTGAGGATCCTTTCTGAACTGTTTTGCAACTATTCTTGCATTTCACAATCTGTCACACTGATATGTTTTGTACATGACCTGCTTTTTGTAAATGTGGATTATACACTTTGTATAAGTTTGATCTTATATCTGCATATATAACCCATGTTCAACTTCCTTCCCCAACCGTCTTCCATGATTGTATATATGCACTGATAATTTGATCTCATGCTGTATGTTTACCTATATTATATTACTAAGAATTCCTGGACGTCCTCTGGTGCGACGTCTTTGGGGACTGTGGTAAGCACACCCACATTGGTCTTCTGTTGAATACGTAGTTGGAGACGTGAATTGGCAGGGTTTCTTTGGTCAAACTGGTCAGGGACTTGTCTTGATAAATTTTCTGAAGGGCTAGTTGGGCCTCTTGATCTTGGGGAGTGATTAGATAGGAGTCTACATTTGGCTTTGCTGTTATTTTCCCTGGACATACCTTCTGAAGGGTGATATGTTTTGTACATGACCTGCTTTTTGTAAATGTGGATTATACACTTTGTATAAGTATGATCTTATATCTGCATATATAACACATGTTCAACTTCCTTCCCCAACCGTCTTCCATGATTGTATATATGCACTGATAGTTTGAGCTTATGCTCTATGTTTACCTATATTATATTACTAAGAAACATGTTAGTATAAGTTTGAAGTTCTTGCACAAGAACAAATGACAAACAGCCATTGAACCATATTCCCAGCTTTTGCCCATCATTGTATATGCACAGATACTTTTCTCTTATGTTCTGTTTGTCTGTATTCTATGTATTGCCAGCTTTCCAAAGACATGTTCTATGTTTGCTGTACTCTATGTATGACCTGCTTTCCATATTAAACATTGTAGTGTAAGTTTCTTGTTCTTGCGAAATAATGACACACAGTGAACTTGCACTGGAAATTTCATTTTCAAATTATATGTGTGCCTTTATTTTATGTGTAATGTGTTGTGCACAACTATGTTAGTATAAGTTTAATGTCTGTATGCATTTATATGTAATTTTTGACTACCTTATGTTTAATTCCTCAGTTGATGTTCATGCAAAACCTTATTCAAAATCTTCAAAAAAAAAACAAAAAAAAACACAAAAAACCCAAAAAAAGTTACAAAACCAAAAACCAAACAAAAAACCAGAAGCACCCAAAAGTCCTGGACCTCCACGTGGTGGGTGCGGAAACACTTGGGTGATATAAACTATCACCATGTGGCTAATCAGGGCTGTCACAATGACAACACATTCTTCATTAGCCACTTCAAGCACAGGCGCTCTGATTGCTTCACTTTAACCCAACAAGATGTGCACAAACTGTACTTCGAAAGTCATAGCATTCCCCTGAAGCTTCAATTCAATAAAGGTGGCATGACCTTTTTTTATACACTCTCCTCGGATATCGTGTACATCTGACCTTTGTGATCATGTAAAGCATCGTCTGGTCCATGAGGCGCTTGCATTCGCAATGCACAAGTATAATAACTACATTCACACAAAGTCTAGTATTCAGACAAATCACTGCAAACCATTTTTTCTCAACAATAAAGAGAATAATCAAATGGAAAGAGTAATTAAGTGGCCCCGGGGAGACATGGGGGCCGCGGGGGATTATCCGATATTGCCGTACGGCAATATCAGTTATACTAGTTATTATTTATTATTCTTCTTTTTTTTCTTCCCACTTTTGGCCATTTCTTAAAAGTTGCATAACTGACAAACTATGGAATGTATCCCCATGAAACTACAACTGCATAGTCACAACAGGAAACTACTTCAATGGTGGGAATTACGCATGGGAATTACGCACGACATCGTAATTACAGCGATTTTCTATGAAAAATTTCTGCGTTCGGTTTTGAAAAAACTGTTGGTTTGTTTTGCATGAAATTTTTTTCTCATATACAGCAAAGAAATTCACAATGCAGAAAGGAGCCTAGTGGTAAACGGCTTGATAGGTCTTGAGATAAAAAATTTCGAAGTCAAGGCAAAACGATATTTCCAGGGTTCATGTCATGAAAAACCATGATACAATTATCAGATTTTCATGTTTTCCAGGAAATGAGTAGTACTACTTGGGTACACTGTCTATGCAAAAGTATGGGACCCCAGGTCCAATACTTTTGGTGCCAGAAGGCCTCAAAAGTGCAACTTTTGAAGGTCTGTAACTCCCTTAATATTAAACCAATGAGGAAAAGAAAACCATTTTTGGAAAGCTCAGAATGTCAGCTTTCCAAGGGTATATAGCATTATGCCCTTGAATGTCCAAGGGAAAATTTCGCTTAACAGTGAAAATTTCATGTCACTTTTTGGCCCGATCAAAACACATTAGGCTACAAAAACCTATGAAGATCTTCATGGATGTTCCTGAATAATTTTTTGCTTGTACCTGGCCTAGACCCCTATAATGTGCCCGAAGGAAATTTTCCTCCATCAAATACTTTTTCCTAGAGAATTTTTTTCAATTTCAAAATTCAAATGCCAATAACTTGTTTCCTAATGACTCAAATTTCACCAAAACAACGTTAAAGGATGTGTAAAATCATGGTCTTCATTTCATTTAATGTAACCATGCATGTCAGAACAAAAGGCAATTTTACATGAATTTTTTTGTGTTTTCAATTATAACTCATCCATTTATGATTCGAGTCAGTTAAAACTGATGTGACATGGTGCTGAGTGTGTGCCCTATTTATGTATATAAGCACCTTTTCCTAGCCTTTATGGTTTGCCTGTAGCAAGTCATTAGGGTTAGGGTTTCATGAAAGTGTATTGCTTTCAGGGTGGTACCTCTCGCCACTAAAGGTCTTGCTCCAT
This sequence comes from Platynereis dumerilii, assembly GCA_026936325.1. NCBI lineage: Eukaryota > Metazoa > Annelida > Polychaeta > Phyllodocida > Nereididae > Platynereis > Platynereis dumerilii. The sequence continues at coordinate 900,637 of JAPTHN010000107.1, read as the reverse complement.
GCCAAGCGATATATCACTAACTACATGTATGGCTGTTGTTCTCTTTCCATGGACTATGCCTAGATTTTCAAAGTAGCAGCAATGATAGTCATTGCCCAATCAAAACATGCTACGCTCTGGAAGGCAAAGGAATGCAAGGAACTGGAAGAGAAAGGAAGAGATAGAATTGGAAGCGAAGGGAAGGAATTTGAAGGGAAGGGAAGGGATTTGAAGGGAAGGGAAGTGCTTCCTTTAAATTGCTGTGCAATTTAGTATACTAGTTATAATCCCCCGCAGCGACAGCGTCGCGGGGGATTATTATAATCCCCCGCAGCGACAGCGTCGCGGGGGATTATATTGATATTCTACAATTACCTTTTATTCTTCTTATTATTCAGCTCAGGAAAACTGTGATTTCTTCAAAACCATTACAGATAATGTCCCGAAACCTTATAGACAATATGTGACTCCTTTGCGTGCTACTTTTCGCGAAATTTCGTGATAAAATTTCATGATGCTAACGCGTTATTGAGATAATAAAAAATAAATTTCTGTCAACGTTTCCAGGAGAACGAAAGCATCTTGAGCTTTGCTGATTTTTTGTAAGATACCTTGACAAAGTTTCCAGTGCAGAAAGGCGGCTCATGGAAATTTCATGATTAGCTTCAGAGATATGAATTTTTCAAAATTGGATGTCATGAAAATTTTCTAACTTTTTTCTGGAAAACAGGGAAAGAATGCTCGTAGAAAGCTGAAAATGGATACACTTACAGATGTACCCTACTGTACAAACTTCACAAAGTTACAGACCGCTCGCGCAATCGGTCTTGGCGCTAAGGACGTCCAAAAACCTGATTTTCAAGTGCTCATATCTCGGTCCCTATTTGACCTACAGCAAAGTTTTACATATCACAAGAAAGGTCTGTTTCTTAGCTTTCCAATGGTATATAGCATTATAGTATCAGACGCGCGACGTAGAATCGCGTCAGACATTGAAAATTTTATGTCACTTTTTGTGCCTCTCAAAATGTTTTAGGCAAAAAAATCAATGAAGTTCTTTATAGATGTCGATGAATAATTTTTTACTTATTCCCTTGTTATACCTTCATACTGTCCTCAAAGGAAATTTGCCTACATCGTATGGTTTTCCCAAGAGAATTTTTTTAATTTCAAAATTGAAATGTGCATTGCTCTACTTCTAGTAATTCAAGTTTCATGCGAACCGCTCTGTACTGTCAAGGCAGCGTTTGTAGCATCAACAAACAATGCAGAGTGTAATCATCACATCGGAATGATATACATTGCACATTGAAAGGGCATCATGCGTAAGGGTTTCCTCATTTGGATTTATATCCTGTATTTGTATATTAAACTTATTAAGGCATACAGGCACTACAGTAATGGTGTTATGCACACTCTTGGAATAGAACTTCATTCCCTACAAAGCGGGCCAGGGTAATACACAAAAATAATGGACATGAAATGAAAAAGAAGAGGATGCAGGCCTCGGGTCATACGGGGCCCGCGGGGGATTATCCGATATTGCCGTGCGGCAATATCAGTTATACTAGTTATTATTATTATTCTTCTGCCTTAAAAAGATTTTTTAAATGGCTATTATGAGAAAAGTAATGCAGATACAAGAAAAAGGCTACAACAGTCATAAATGTTGGCGTGATCCCTATTTTTAGAGGCAATTTCACAGCGGAATTACCAGTCAGTCTTGCGTAATTCCAAAAACTAATTTTTTCATTGTGTAAACGGTTTCTCAGAAACTAAGACAGATAATGACATGAAACTTTTTTTCAATATATTTTAGATAGTTATCCATTGCAGAAAGGAGCCTAAAGGAATTCCGTTAATAAAATTCCTAGTTATGATTTTTTGGAAAAACGGAATTCCGAAAAATTACATTCCAACCTCCAGAAAACAAGGAAGGAATGCTCAGATTAAGCTGAATTTATATGTGTATACAGCCCTACCCTAGTCTAACAACTCCACAAAATTTTGTTGTCGTCGCGTAAGCGGTATCGGCGCTATGACCGCACAAAAACGGAATTTTCAATCGCCGATATCTCTTTACTGTAGCTGTCTTAGTATAGAATCGCGTCAGACATTGAAAATTTTTTGTCACTTTTTGGCCCTCCCAAACCCTATTTTGCCCAAAAAAACTATGAAGATCTTCATGGATGTTCATGTGTAATTTTTTAGAGGTACCCATTGTAGGCCTGCATAATCTCTCCAAAGGAAATTATTCTACTTGTAATACTTTTTGCTTGAGAATTTTTTTAATTTCAAAATTACAAGGTAAATTGCTCAGCTTCTACTTATTCAAATTTCATGAAATTAACACCAAAAAATGTGTAAAATTATGGCCTTTTATGTGCTCCAAGGGCATAAACCTCTTTCTCATAGCCAATTTTACATAAGCAATTTCACATATGCAATTATAACTCATTAATTATTCATTAAAATCAATTAAAACTCATTTGACATATTGCTGATTTTTTGCCCTATTTTTCCATATAAGCACAGCTCCATAACTGTTATGGTTTGTCTGTAACAAGCTGTTAGGGTTAGGGTTAGGGCTCACTCAAAATGTATTGCTTTCAGGCTGGTACCATTGCTCACAACACACCTGGCTGCATGCTAAGTGCTATACTACTCAATACGTGGCCCTCTGCACTTCTATGCACTAGATTGCAACCAAAGCCAAACTAACAACATGTCAACCATATCAGGCCTCGGAATGCAACAACACAGAAGCCAATGGAAATGAATGGGAGGGGAAGGGAAAGGCAGGGAAGGGAATGGAGGGGCAGGGAATGGAAGGGAATATGGGGGAGGGGAATTCATATCTTAAAATTGCTGTGCAATTTTAATTATTCTCTAGTTATTAAGAACTTCCCGTAGGGAAGTTCTTATTGATATTGTACGTATTCTTATTAAGAACTTCCCTTGGGAAGTTCTTCTTGATATTGTACGGATTTGCACTTTTCCGCCGCGTTTTTGGTCATTTTTCAATGTTGAATAAAACATGCCCAAGGCAAGATATCAGAAAGCTACTTCAGCACAATATAGACACTAGAAATGCCCTTTGGTGTTGGGAATTACGCATCGGAATTACGCTTGACCTGGGAATTACGGCCAATTTTCAATAAAAATTTCTCGCTCCGGTTCTGGGAAAAGTATTGACATACTTTTCCTCAAAATTTTTTCCCTGGATTCTCCAAAGAAATGCGCAGTGCGGAAAGGAATATCATCTCGCGCCTCCTAGAAAATTTTCGAGAAAAACGAGTTCGAAGTTTCGGTACCCCGAAATTTCAAGGGGTGGTGTCATGAAAAACCATGATGTAGTGGTCTGAATTTCATGTCCTGCCACAAATAATGAGTACTACTGGGGTACAGTGGAAATGCAAAAGTACGGCTCCCCAGCTCCAATACTTTAGGTGCCACAGGGCCTCAAAAATTGAACTTTTGAAGGGCTGTATCTCCCTTAACATTAATTCTAGAGAAAAAACAGGACCATTTTTGAAAACCTCAGAATGTCAGCTTTGCAATGATGTATAGCAATAATCCCTAGGACGTACGGTATAGAATTGCGGTGGACATTGAAAATTTCATGTCACTTTTTGGGCCTCCCAAAACCTATTTTGCCCAAAAAAACTATGAAGCTCCTCATGGATGTTCATGTATATTTTTTGTGTGGTACCCATTATAGATCTGCATAATGTCTTCAAAGCAAAATGTTCTACTTAAAATACTTTTTGCTTGAGAATTTTTTTAATTTCAAAATTGAAATGTAGATTGCTCAGCTTCTACTCGTTCAAATGTCACGAAATTAACACCAAAAAATGTGGAAAATTATGGCCTTTTATGTGCTCCAAGGGCATATACCTTATACTAATAGCCGCATCTACAAATAACATTTTATTTATTCATTTATAACTCATGAAGTATTATTTCAAATTAAGTCCAACTAATATGGAACATTGCTTATTGTCTGCCCTATTTTTCCATGCAAGCACACCTCCCTACCATGAATTTTAGAATCCAATTAAAACTCTTCCAATAATGTTTCAAACCCCTTAAAATTGATATGATATGTTGCTTATTTGTTGCCCTATTGTTTGCAAATAAGCACATATTTTTTCTATTACATTTATGATAAAATTATTACTTGTGAAATATTGCTGCAAATCACTTAAAACTGATATGACATGTTGCTGACTGTTTGCCCTATGTATGTCTAAAAGCATACCTTCCTACCTCTTATAGTTTGTCTGTGACAAGTCATTAGGGTTAGGGTTTCAACAAAGTTCATTGCTTTCAGGTTGCCATGATGAGGCCACAGTTAACCAGACTTCCAGTAACTGGATGCCACACATATCAATGCTCAAATTATTACAACAAAGCTTCACAATGCTATGTTTCCTTTCTTATGGAATGCCACAGTTCCAGGATTTGTACACGGCCCACCTTGCAAAGAACAATTCTTGTTTATTGCTATTGCTTAGATAATCTGCTCAGTAGCAAGCTAAATCAGCCTGATATTCCAGTCAAGCTTGTCATTGTATTGATATAGGCCCGCATGTTGTTATGTACTGCCAGCATCTGATGTTTTAAATATGTTCAAAATAACCATCATGCTACCTATTCACAAGGCCATTGCTGCTAATTATATTTTGCCCTTAATATATTCAAAGAATCAAAGTGAAACATAAGCTTACATGCTGTTTATACAGGCCTGTTACATGGGCCTGCATACATCTGCATGTATATATATTTTATTGTATTTCTTTTTTAATACATTTCCAAGTGTGGATGAATAAATAAACTCAATGAAAAAGCAAATGTCTCATTATGTCTGCCTACAAATGTACACCACATTATTTAAGTGTGGTCCTCCAAATTCACAATATTACAGCATGAAGGTCAATTTTCAGAAGGCAAATAGTTCACACTCCTGGCTGCATTGTGCATGAAACTTTACTCAAACCTTTGGGAATATTGCCTTGTCTACATGTATACATTTCATTGATCAATTAATAAACTGTGCATCACTTGAGAGAAGTTTGGAAATTTAATGAAGATTAAATATAAATTGAGTGTTTTATGATGGGCTGCTACTTTGATAAATCTTCTCTTTGTGAATCTTGGCTCTGTGCCAATTATCAAATTGACAGGTAAAAAGGGCCAGAAGGTGACCTCTGTGCACTCAACTGTGTTGATAACTATGTACATATATGGATGCCTCATGTATCTGGACAAATTGCTCCATGACCAAAATTTTCCAATAGCCATGGCCTTACTGTACCATTGCCCACAAAAGCCCTCCATGCTAAGAAATGTATGATTTTGTAAGTGCCACTGTTTGTGTAGTTCCTTGCACTATTGCAAGTCAGCTTGAAGTACCAACTATGGCTCTTCGCCAACCAAAACAGACTCATCAATGCCAGGGAAAGGAATCCAACGTACAGCAACAGAAAGGAAGGGAAAGGATCGAAAGGAAAGGAAGGGATTGGAAGGGAAGGGAAGTTCTTCCTTTAAATTGCTGTGCAATTTAGTATACTAGTTATTATTAAGAATTTACCATATATGGTAAATTCTTATTGTTTTTGGTATTATTAAGAATTTACCATATATGGTAAATTCTTATTGTTTTTGGTATTATTAAACTTCACCTATACCATAGGTGAAGTTTCTTATTTTCGTAAGTATTTTTATTATTAAACTTCACCTATACCATAGGTGAAGTTTCTTGTTTTCGTAAATATTTTTATTATTATTATTAAACTTCACCTATACCATAGGTGAAGTTTCTTGTTTTCGTAAATATTTTTATTATTAAACTTCACCTATACCATAGGTGAAGTTTCTTATTTTCGTAAATATTTTTATTATTATTTTTCTTTCCGAAAAATGTTCTCGAAAAATTTTCAAATAATTTGTGTACATAGTCCTATGTAACCTAATTAAATTGTCCAATGTAACCCTATACCTCTGACCTATTTTTCAAGGTCATTGACCCCTTTGAAATACATTTTTTCTATATTTCAATAGACCATTACTCATGTAATAACTGATCAATTACAGTTTCCTAATAAACTATATATAATAGACTTAAACTAAATAAACTGACATAATTTTCAAAAGTATAGGTCAAGGTCGAGGTCATACAGGTCAATTTTTACTCTCAGAGGTTTGCGCGCCTGATCTCTATATAAGCAACTTCGAAAATTGCAGAATTCAAGCCAATTGTTACAGTAAATGACTAATGCATGGTAAGCGATCATTTTTATGATGATATCATGCTTAGTTATTTAATTATGGAATTTTTAGTGTCAACCGCGTCGTCAAAACTGGTGACCTTGATTACTTGACACTGAAATATCGATTTTAGGCCAATGAAATGTATTGTGAACCCCCCCAAATATGCCCATAAAACCTCCATAGCCACCTTCAAATTTGACCTTAACCTCATTTTTCAAGGTCATTTGACCTGTTTAATGTTCAAATCACTCGATTTTCAAAAATTCCAACAATTATGTTATTTCCAGCATATCGGGTTCATATTTTAAATTATAATAGCCAGGAGCTATATTGTTGGAACCCTGAAATCGGAATTGATTTATGTCTTCATGCTGATTTATAAAAAAATTCCAAATATGGCATACCGCGCGACATGAAAAATTAGCCTATTTTTGCCAATTTGAGAGGTAAATATTGATCCTACATAGTTCAAATAATGAAATGACCCCCCCTAAGTCATACACTGCGAATCTGTACAAATTATAGATTTTGACCTTGAAAGGTATTTTCAAGGTCAAAATCAAGGTCAAATATTTAACAAAATTGGATATTTGAGATATTTAATTTTTTTTAAGTAGGAAATAATAAAGAGATTTTTACAGCCTTTTCACAGGTCAGTCCTACAATACCCTAGAAGAAATGTGTAAAGTTTTAAGTCCGTCGGATTGACCTACATTGCACAATAAATGTCACAAGGTCAAAAAATTACTGCAAAATTGACCCTCTCATTTTCCAATTTCGCACTTGTACCCAAACTTTGATGGTCTGTATCTCCGGTTCTAATTAAGCTACAGAAAAACTGAAAGCATATTCAGAAAGCCCAAATTCTCCTCTAGTATTCATTTTCTATACATTTTAACGTATCTCTGCTAGTTAAAAAGATCGCCAGACCCTGAAAAATACATGTTTTCGGTCAAGATTTAACCAATTTACATTTTTTTGACAAAGAAGTCAGTCTTCAAAAAATTTGATAATATTTCGAGATATAGTCCTAACATATTTACAGTATTTTGTGCTATTTTAAGTCTCTCCTTCAAACCGTTTACCTTTGGGAGCAATTTGGAGTTCAAAACTTGATATTTTCAGAGTCAATTTTTCGGTTAAATTTCATATTTTTACCATTACTTCAATCAACTCTATCTCGGGTTCTAATAAAGTCATATGAATGATACAAGCCGTTTTGGAAAAGCTCAGATTCTCCTCTTATTCTAATTTGTGTACATTTTGTTGTGTTGTGAACAGGTAAAAAGATCGGTCAACCCTGAAAAATTCATCTTTTCCTCACCTAACCGAATGACTGTACTCAGACTGGAACACCAGTGATTACTAAAATTTGTGTAGTAATTGCCTAAAAGATGTCAATAAACTAATTTTAAACTAAAGTAAACTAAATAAATTAAACTAAACTAAATAAACTAAGCTAAACATGCATTCACCGGGAAAGGGGGGGCTGTCAGCTAGCTTCATTAACTTGTGCATTGCAATATATCACAAATAAATAAGGTACATTTTTTATGCTATTTTTTGTACCATTTTATACAATATTTTTGATACTATTTTATATTTTATTCATATAATATTTTATATATTATTTTATATCTTGCTTATATACTTGTTTATATACTTGTTTATATACTTGTTTATATACTTATATACATTTAGACTATTTTCACCCACTGAACTAAATAAACTAAACTAAACATGGGCATTCACTGAGCAAGCTGCTTAAACATGTACAATATACCTTCATATACTTGTTCGTATACTTGTTTATTTTTATACTTAAACATATTTAGACTATTTTCACCAACTGCTCGGTGAAGTTTTATTACCGCTAGCGGTTATCGGAATCTAGTTATTATTATTATTATTTTTCTTTCCGAAAAATGTTCTCGAAAAATTTTCAAATAATTTGTGTACATAGTCCTATGTGACCTAATTAAATTGTCCAATGTAACCCTATACCTCTGACCTATTTTTCAAGGTCATTGACCCCTTTGAAATAAATTTTTTCTATATTTCAATTGACCATTACTCATATATTAACTGATCAATTATAGTTTCCTAATAAACTATATATAATAGACTTATACTAAATAAACTGACCTAATTTTCAAAAGTATAGGTCAAGGTCAAGGTCATACAGGTCAATTTTTACTCTCAGAGGTTTGCGCGCCTGATCTCTATATAAGCAACTTCGAAAATTGCAGAATTCAAGCCAATTGTTACAGTAAATGACTAATCCATGGTAAGCGATCATTTTTATAATGATATCATGCTTAGTTATTTAATTATGGAATTTTTAGTGTCAACCGCGTCGTAAAAACTGGTGACCTTGATTACTTGACACTGAAATATCGATTTTAGGCCAATAAAATGTATTGTGAACCCCCCAAATATGCCCATAAAACCTCCATAGCCACCTTCAAATTTGTCCTTAACCTCATTTTTCAAGGTCATTTGACCTGTTTAATGTTCAAATCACTCGATTTTCAAAAATTCCAACAATTATGTTATTTCCAGCATATCGGGTTCATATTTTAAATTATAATAGCCAGGAGCTATATTGTTGGAACCCTGAAATCGGAATTGATTTATCTCTTCATGCTGATTTATAAAAAAATTCCAAATACGGCATACCGCGCGACATGAAAAATTAGCCAATTTTTGCCAATTTGAGAGGTAAATATTGATCCTACATAGTTCAAATAATGAAATGACCCCCCCTAAGTCATACACCGCGAATCTGTAGAAATTATAGATTTTGACCTTGAAAGGTATTTTCAAGGTCAAAATCAAGGTCAAATATTTGACAAAATTGGATATTTGAGATATTTAATTTTTTTTAAGTAGGAAATAATAAAGGGATTTTTACAGTCTTTTCACAGGTCAGTCCTGCAATACCCTAGAAGAAATGTGTAAAGTTTTAAGTCCATCGGATTGACCTACATTGCACAATAAATGTCACAAGGTCAAAAAATTACTGCAAAATTGACCCTCTCATTTTCCAATTTCGCACTTGCACCCAAACTTTGATGGTCTGTATCTCCGGTTCTAATTAAGCTACAGAAAAACTGAAAGCATATTCAGAAAGTCCAAATTCTCCTCTAGTATTCATTTTCTATACATTTTAACGTATCTCTGCTAGTTAAAAAGATCGCCGGACCCTGAAAAATACATGTTTTCGGTCAAGATTTCACCAATTTACATTTTTTTGACAAAGAAGTCAGTCTTCAAAAAATTTGATAATATTTCGAGATATAGTCCTAACATATTTACAGTATTTTGTGCAATTTTAAGTCTCTCCTTCAAACCGTTTACCTTGGGAGCAATTTGGAGTTCAAAACTTGATATTTTCAGAGTCAATTTTTCGGTGAAATTTCATATTTTTACCATTACTTCAATCAACTCTATCTCGGGTTCTAATAAAGTCATATGAATGATACAAGCCGTTTTGGAAAAGCTCAGATTCTCCTCTTATTCTAATTTGTGTACATTTTGTTGTGTCGTGAACAGGTAAAAAGATCGGTCAACCCTGAAAAATTCATCTTTTCCTCACCTAACCGAATGACTGTACTCAGACTGGAACACCAGTGATTACTAATATTTGTGCAGTAATTGCCTAAAAGATGTCAATAAACTAATTTTAAACTAAAGTAAACTAAATAAATTAAACTAAACTAAATAAACTAAGCTAAACATGCATTCACCGGGAAAGGGGGGGCTGTCCGCTAGCTTCATTAACTTGTGCATTGCAATATATCACGAATAAATAAGGTACATTTTTTATGCTATTTTTTGTACCATTTTATACAATATTTTTGATACTATTTTATATTTTATTCATATAATATTTTATATATTATTTTATATCTTGCTTATATATATACTTGTTTATATACTTGTTTATATACTTGTTTATATACTTATATACATTTAGACTATTTTCACCCACTGAACTAAATAAACTAAACTAAACATGGGCATTCACTGAGCAAGCTGCTTAAACATGTACAATATACCTTCATATACTTGTTCGTATACTTGTTTATTTTTATACTTAAACATATTTAGACTATTTTCACCAACTGCTCGGTGAAGTTTTATTACCGCTAGCGGTTATCGGAATCTAGTTATTATTATTATTATTATTATTTTTCTTTCCGAAAAATGTTCTCGAAAAATTTTCAAATAATTTGTGTACATAGTCCTATGTGACCTAATTAAATTGTCCAATGTAACCCTATACCTCTGACCTATTTTTCAAGGTCATTGACCCCTTTGAAATAAATTTTTTCTATATTTCAATTGACCATTACTCATATATTAACTGATCAATTATAGTTTCCTAATAAACTATATATAATAGACTTATACTAAATAAACTGACCTAATTTTCAAAAGTATAGGTCAAGGTCAAGGTCATACAGGTCAATTTTTACTCTCAGAGGTTTGCGCGCCTGATCTCTATATAAGCAACTTCGAAAATTGCAGAATTCAAGCCAATTGTTACAGTAAATGACTAATCCATGGTAAGCGATCATTTTTATGATGATATCATGCTTAGTTATTTAATTATGGAATTTTTAGTGTCAACCGCGTCGTCAAAACTGGTGACCTTGATTACTTGACACTGAAATATCGATTTTAGGCCAATGAAATGTATTGTGAACCCCCCAAATATGCCCATAAAACCTCCATAGCCACCTTCAAATTTGTCCTTAACCTCATTTTTCAAGGTCATTTGACCTGTTTAATGTTCAAATCACTCGATTTTCAAAAATTCCAACAATTATGTTATTTCCAGCATATCGGGTTCATATTTTAAATTATAATAGCCAGGAGCTATATTGTTGGAACCCTGAAATCGGAATTGATTTATCTCTTCATGCTGATTTATAAAAAAATTCCAAATACGGCATACCGCGCGACATGAAAAATTAGCCAATTTTTGCCAATTTGAGAGGTAAATATTGATCCTACATAGTTCAAATAATGAAATGACCCCCCCTAAGTCATACAACGCGAATCTGTAGAAATTATAGATTTTGACCTTGAAAGGTATTTTCAAGGTCAAAATCAAGGTCAAATATTTGACAAAATTGGATATTTGAGATATTTAATTTTTTTTAAGTAGGAAATAATAAAGGGATTTTTACAGTCTTTTCACAGGTCAGTCCTGCAATACCCTAGAAGAAATGTGTAAAGTTTTAAGTCCATCGGATTGACCTACATTGCACAATAAATGTCACAAGGTCAAAAAATTACTGCAAAATTGACCCTCTCATTTTCCAATTTCGCACTTGCACCCAAACTTTGATGGTCTGTATCTCCGGTTCTAATTAAGCTACAGAAAAACTGAAAGCATATTCAGAAAGTCCAAATTCTCCTCTAGTATTCATTTTCTATACATTTTAACGTATCTCTGCTAGTTAAAAAGATCGCCGGACCCTGAAAAATACATGTTTTCGGTCAAGATTTCACCAATTTACATTTTTTTGACAAAGAAGTCAGTCTTCAAAAAATTTGATAATATTTCGAGATATAGTCCTAACATATTTACAGTATTTTGTGCAATTTTAAGTCTCTCCTTCAAACCGTTTACCTTTGGGAGCAATTTGGAGTTCAAAACTTGATATTTTCAGAGTCAATTTTTCGGTGAAATTTCATATTTTTACCATTACTTCAATCAACTCTATCTCGGGTTCTAATAAAGTCATATGAATGATACAAGCCGTTTTGGAAAAGCTCAGATTCTCCTCTTATTCTAATTTGTGTACATTTTGTTGTGTCGTGAACAGGTAAAAAGATCGGTCAACCCTGAAAAATTCATCTTTTCCTCACCTAACCGAATGACTACTCAGACTGGAACACCAGTGATTACTAAAATTTGTGCAGTAATTGCCTAAAAGATGTCAATAAACTAATTTTAAACTAAAGTAAACTAAATAAATTAAACTAAACTAAATAAACTAAGCTAAACATGCATTCACCGGGAAAGGGGGGGCTGTCCGCTAGCTTCATTAACTTGTGCATTGCAATATATCACAAATAAATAAGGTACATTTTTTATGCTATTTTTTGTACCATTTTATACAATATTTTTGATACTATTTTATATTTTATTCATATAATATTTTATATATTATATCTTGCTTATATATATACTTGTTTATATACTTGTTTATATACTTGTTTATATACTTATATACATTTAGACTATTTTCACCCACTGAACTAAATAAACTAAACTAAACATGGGCATTCACTGAGCAAGCTGCTTAAACATGTACAATATACCTTCATATACTTGTTCGTATACTTGTTTATTTTTATACTTAAACATATTTAGACTATTTTCACCAACTGCTCGGTGAAGTTTTATTACCGCTAGCGGTTATCGGAATCTAGTTATTTTTCTTTCCGAAAAATGTTCTCGAAAAATTTTCAAATAATTTGTGTACATAGTCCTATATAACCTAATTAAATTGTCCAATGTAACCCTATACCTCTGACCTATTTTTCAAGGTCATTGACCCCTTTGAAATACATTTTTTCTATATTTCAATAGACCATTACTCATGTAATAACTGATCAATTACAGTTTCCTAATAAACTATATATAATAGACTTAAACTAAATAAACTGACCTAATTTTCAAAAGTATAGGTCAAGGTCGAGGTCATACAGGTCAATTTTTACTCTCAGAGGTTTGCGCGCCTGATCTCTATATAAGCAACTTCGAAAATTGCAGAATTCAAGCCAATTGTTACAGTAAATGACTAATCCATGGTAAGCGATCATTTTTATGATGATATCATGCTTAGTTATTTAATTATGGAATTTTTAGTGTCAACCGCGTCGTCAAAACTGGTGACCTTGATTACTTGACACTGAAATATCGATTTTAGGCCAATGAAATGTATTGTGAACCCCCCCAAATATGCCCATAAAACCTCCATAGCCACCTTCAAATTTGACCTTAACCTCATTTTTCAAGGTCATTTGACCTGTTTAATGTTCAAATCACTCGATTTTCAAAAATTCCAACAATTATGTTATTTCCAGCATATCGGGTTCATATTTTAAATTATAATAGCCAGGAGCTATATTGTTGGAACCCTGAAATCGGAATTGATTTATCTCTTCATGCTGATTTATAAAAAAATTCCAAATATGGCATACCGCGCGACATGAAAAATTAGCCTATTTTTGCCAATTTGAGAGGTAAATATTGATCCTACATAGTTCAAATAATGAAATGACCCCCCCTAAGTCATACACCGCGAATCTGTAGAAATTATAGATTTTGACCTTGAAAGGTATTTTCAAGGTCAAAATCAAGGTCAAATATTTGACAAAATTGGATATTTGATATATTTATTTTTTTTTAAGTAGGAAATAATTAAGGGATTTTTACAGCCTTTTCACAGGTCAGTCCTACAATACCCTAGAAGAAATGTGTAAAGTTTTAAGTCCATCGGATTGACCTACATTGCACAATAAATGTCACAAGGTCAAAAAATTACTGCAAAATTGACCCTCTCATTTTCCAATTTCGCACTTGTACCCAAACTTTGATGGTCTGTATCTCCGGTACTAATTAAGCTACTGAAAAACTGAAAGCATATTCAGAAAGCCCAAATTCTCCTCTAGTATTCATTTTCTATACATTTTAACGTATCTCTGCTAGTTAAAAAGATCGCCGGACCCTGAAAAATATATGTTTTCGGTCAAGATTTCACCAATTTACATTTTTTTGACAAAGAAGTCAGTCTTCAAAAAATTTGATAATATTTCGAGATATAGTCCTAACATATTTACAGTATTTTGTGCTATTTTAAGTCTCTCCTTCAAACCGTTTACCTTTGGGAGCAATTTGGAGTTCAAAACTTGATATTTTCAGAGTCAATTTTTCGGTGAAATTTCTTATTTTTACCATTACTTCAATCAACTCTATCTCGGGTTCTAATAAAGTCATATGAATGATACAAGCCGTTTTGGAAAGCTCAGATTCTCCTCTTATTCTAATTTGTGTACATTTTGTTGTGTCGTGAACATGTAAAAAGATTGGTCAACCCTGAAAAATTCATCTTTTCCTCACCTAACCGAATGACTGTACTCAGACTGGAACACCAGTGATTACTAAAATTTGTGTAGTAATTGCGTAAAAGATGTCAATAAACTAATTTTAAACTAAAGTAAACTAAATAAATTAAACTAAACTAAATAAACTAAGCTAAACATGCATTCACCGGAAAGGGGGGGGGCTGTCCGCTAGCTTCATTAACTTGTGCATTGCAATATATCACAAATAAATAAGGTACATTTTTTGTACCATTTTATACAATATTTTTGATACTATTTTATATTTCATTCATATAATATTTTATATAGTATACTTGTTTATATACTTGTTTATATACTTGTTTATATACTTGTTTATATACTTGTTTATATACTTGTTTATATACTTGTTTATATACTTGTTTATATACTTGTTTATATACTTGTTTATATACTTGTTTATATACTTGTTTATATACTTATATACATTTAGACTATTTTCACCCACTGAACTAAATAAACTGAACTAAACATGGGCATTCACTGAGCAAGCTGCTTAAACATGTACAATATACCTTCATATACTTGTTTGTATACTTGTTTATTTTTATACTTAAACATATTTAGACTATTTTCACCAACTGCTCGGTGAAGTTTTATTACCGCTAGCGGTTATCGAAATCTAGTTCTTATTATTATTATTATTATTATTATTATTTCCGAAAAAGTTGTTTCGATTTTCTTGATTATTTTTGTGAATGTACCTGTATACTTGTAGACTACTGTATTCCGGTCCTGAGTTTGAATTTTCATTTTTAACGTATATAGGACCTTTTTAGTGTGATTTTTAGTATATTTTGATGTACTATATCTGAATAAACCAATAAACTAGAGCAATTTGCTTTAGTTTTTGTCCATAAACAATAAAATTCTATACAATGGCGAAAAAATAATCGAAATCACTCAAGCGGAACATTCCACACTGAACATTTAGGTCATTTTCGAATTGTTTCGAGTTCGGCAAAAACCATAAATGATAGCAGCATGCTCATAGCGCCAAAAGTTGACCTATAGTACGGGCCAGTGCCTAACATATTTTTAATTTTGATATTGCAACTATTTATGGAATGGCGGCCATTTTGGTACATTGTATTTGCTAAGTTTGAGGTGCATGAGTTCAAAATCCATGAAGGAGTCATTTTAGGTAATGCAAATGTATAATGAACCCCCCCAAATATACCCATTTACACCCCATACCAATCTTCAAATTTGACCTTGACCTCATTTTTCAAGGTCATATCACCCGTCAAAGTTTCAATTCACTACATTTTCAAAAATTCCAACAATTATGTTTTTTCAAAGATATCGGGATCATATTATAGATTCTTATAGCCGGCAGCTGGATTGTTTAAATCCTGAAATCGGAATTGATCTATCTCTTCATGCTGATTTATAAAAAAATTCCAAATATTACATACCGCACAACATGTAAAATCAGCTGATTTTTGCCCTCTAGAGCATTAAATATTGATCCTACACAGTTCAAATAATAAAATGACCCCCCCTTTGTCACATATTGCGAATCAGGGTAAACTATTGGTTTTGACCTAGAAAGGTATTTTCAAGGTCAAACTCAAGGTCAAATATTTGGCAAAATTGGAGATTTGAGATACCTAATTTTTTTAACTAGGAAATAATTGAGGAATTTCCACAATCTCTTCAGTGTTTGGTGCCACAATACCCTAGAGGACTCTTGCAAAGTTTTAAGTTCCTCGGATTGATGTACATTGCATAATAAAGGTCACAAGGTCAAAAAATGACAGCTAAATTGACTGCTCATTTTCCAATTTCGCACTTGAACCCAAACTTTGATGGCCTTTATCTCCGGTTCTAATTAAGCTAGAGAAAAACTAAAAACATATTCGGAAAGGCCGTAATCTCCTCTAGTATTTGTTTTCTATGCATTTTAACGTACCTCTACTAGTTAAAAAGATCGCCGGACCCTGAAAATTTCATGTTTTCGGTCATGATTTTACACTCTAACATTTTTTTCACAAAGAAGGCAATCTTCAAAAAAATTAATACTCTTTGAAGATGTAATCCTAACACTTTTACAGTAGTGTGTGCAATTTCAAGTCTCTGCTGTAAACCGTTTGCCTTTGAGATCAAAATAATGTTCAAAACTTGACATTTTCAGAGTCTATTTTTTGGTGATATTTCACATTTTTGTCATTAATTCAATCGGTTCTATCTTCGGTTCTAATTAAGGTATTGGAATGATGAAAGCAGTTCTGAATACCTCAGATTCTCCTCTTTATTTTGTTTAATGTTCATTTTGGTGTACCATCAATAGTTAAAAAGATCGGTCAACCCTGAAAATTTCAACTTTACATATTATAACCAAATTAGTGCCCTGAGCTAAAAGAAGTCAATTTTGCAGTGAAGAAATACAAAATCAGTATAAAAGTTGCATGGACTTATTGTGTTAATGCATGATACATTATACTGATCTTACTATATCTATGATGCTAAGTATACGTGAATGTTCATTTTTGTTTTTTTCTTGTCAAGTGGTCAATAAAACAAAATTAAATGTACTTAACTAAATAAACCAAATTGAGTAAACTATACTAAATAAACTAAACTTAATTAATTAAACTAAATAAGCTAAACTGAATTAAATAAACTAAACTATATAAACTAAATTAAGCATGAGCATTCACACAATAGTCTGTACACATAAACATATACAATATACCTTTAAATAATAAATATATTGGTAAATTCTTCATCACTGACCATGGTCAGTTATAGCCATCTAGTTCTTATTATTAAGAATTTACCATATATGGTAAATTCTTATTGTTTTTGGTATTATTCTTATTATTATTCTTATTATTAAGAATTTACCATACCTATGGTAAATTCTTATTGTTTTTGCTATTATTCTTATTATTATTATTATTATTATTATTATTATTATTATTTCCGAAAAAGTTGTTTCGATTTTCTTGATTATTTTTGTGAATGTACCTGTATACTTGTAGACTACTGTATTCCGGTCCTGAGTTTGAATTTTCATTTTTAACGTATATAGGACCTTTTTAGTGTGATTTTTAATATATTTTGATGTACTATATCTGAATAAATCAATAAACTAGAGCAATTTGCTTCAGTTTTTGTCCATAAACTCTAAAATTCTATACAATGGGGAAAAAATAATCGAAATCACTCAAGCGGAACATTCCACACTGAACATTTAGGTCATTTTTGAATTGTTTCGAGTTCGGCAAAAACCATAAATGATAGCAGCATGCTCATAGTGCCAAAAGTTGACCTATAGTACGGGCCAGTGCCTTACATATTTTTAATTTTGATATTGCAACTCTTTATGGAATGGCGGCCATTTTGGTACGTTGTATTTGCTAAGTTTGAGGTGCATGAGTTCAAAATCCATGAAGGAGTCATTTTAGGTAATGCAAATGTATAATGAACCCCCCCAAATACACCCATTTACACCCCATACCAATCTTCAAATTGACCTTGACCTCATTTTTCAAGGTCATATCACCCGTCAAAGTTTCAATTCACTACATTTTCAAAAATTCCAACAATTATGTTTTTTCAAAGATATCGGGATCATATTATAGATTCTTATAGCCGGCAGCTGGATTGTTTAAATCCTGAAATCGGAATTGATCTATCTCTTCATGCTGATTTATAAAAAAAATCCAAATATTACATACCGCACAACATGTAAAATCAGCTGATTTTTGCCCTCTAGAGCATTAAATATTGATCCTACACAGTTCAAATAATAAAATGACCCCCCCTTTGTCACATATTGCGAATCAGGGTAAAATATTGGTTTTGACCTAGAAAGGTATTTTCAAGGTCAAACTCAAGGTCAAATATTTGGCAAAATTGGAGATTTGAGATACCTAATTTTTTTAACTAGGAAATAATTGAGGAATTTCCACAATCTCTGCAGTGTTTGGTGCCACAATACCCTAGAGGACTCTTGCAAAGTTTTAAGTTCCTCGGATTGATGTACATTGCATAATAAAGGTCACAAGGTCAAAAAATGACAGCTAAATTGACTGCTCATTTTCCAATTTCGCACTTGAACCCAAACTTTGATGGCCTTTATCTCCGGTTCTAATTAAGCTAGAGAAAAACTAAAAACATATTCGGAAAGGCCGTAATCTCCTCTAGTATTTGTTTTCTATGCATTTTAACGTACCTCTACTAGTTAAAAAGATCGCCGGACCCTGAAAATTTCATGTTTTCGGTCATGATTTTACACTCTAACATTTTTTTCACAGAGAATGCAATCTTCAAAAAAATTAATACTCTTTGAAGATGTAATCCTAACACTTTTACAGTAGTGTGTGCAATTTCAAGTCTCTGCTGTAAACCGTTTGCCTTTGAGATCAAAATAATGTTCAAAACTTGACATTTTCAGAGTCTATTTTTTGGTGATATTTCACATTTTTGTCATTAATTCAATCGGTTCTATCTTCGGTTCTAATTAAGATATTGGAATGATGAAAGCAGTTCTGAATACCTCAGATTCTCCTCTTTATTTTGTTTAATGTTCATTTTGGTGTACCATCAATAGTTAAAAAGATCGGTCAACCCTGAAAATTTCAACTTTACATATTATAACCAAATTAGTGCCCTGAGCTAAAATAAGTCAATTTTGCAGTGAAGAAATACAAAATCAGTATAAAAGTTGCACGGACCTATTGCGTTAATGTGATACATTATACTGATCTCACTATATCTATGATGCGTGAATGTTCATTTTGTTTTTTTTCTCGTCAAGTGGTCGATAAAACAAAATTAAATATACGTAACTAAGAGAACCAAACTGAGTAAACTATTCTAAATAAACTAAACTAAATTAAATTAATTAAACTAGACAAGCTAAACTGAACTAAATAAACTAAACTAAATTAAGCATGAGCATTCACACAATAGTCTGTACACATAAACATATACAATATACCTTTAAATAATAAATATATTGGTAAATTCTTCATCACTGACCATGGTCAGTTATAGCCATCTAGTTATTATTATAGTTTCCGGAAAAAATTTGCTCCGAGTTTCTTAATTATTTTTGTGAATGTACCTGTATACTTGTAGACTACTGTATTCCGGTCCTGAGTTTGAATTTTTTTTTTGGAGGTATATAGGACCTTTTTAGTGTGAATTTTAGTAAATTTTGATGTACTATATCTGAATAAACTATTAAACTAGAGTAATTTGCTTTAGTTTATGTCCATAAACAATAAAATTCTATACTTTGGCGAAAAAATTATCGAAATCACTCAAGCGGAACATTCCACACTGAATATTTAGGTCATTTTTGAATTGTTTCGAGTTCGGCAAAAACCATAAATGATAGCAGCATGCTCATAGTGCCAAAAGTTGACCTATAGTACGGGCCAGTGCCTAACATATTTTTAATTTTGATAATGCAACTATTTATGGAATGGCGGCCATTATGGTATGTTGTATTTGCTAAGTTTGAGGTGCATGAGTTCAAAATCCATGAAGGAGTCATTTTAGGTAATGCAAATGTATAATGAACCCCCCCAAATATACCCATTTACACCCCATACCAATCTTCAAATTTGACCTTGACCTCATTTTTCAAGGTCATATGACCCGTCAAAGTTTAAATTCACTACATTTTCAAAATTCCAACAATTATGTTTTTTCAAAGATATCAGGATCATATTATAGATTCTTATAGCCGGCAGCTGGATTGTTTTAAACCCTGAAATCGGAATTGATCTATCTCTTCATGCTGATTTATAAAAAAATTCCAAATATTGCATACCGCGCAACATGCAAAATCAGCCTATTTTTGCCCTCTTGAGCAATAAATATTGATCCTACACAGTTCAAATAGTAAAACGACCCCCCCTTTGTCAAACATTGCCAATCTGGGAAAAATATTGGTTTTGACCTAGAAAGGTATTTTCAAGGTCAAACTCAAGGTCAAATATTTGGCAAAATTGGATATTTGAGATACCTAATTTTTTTAACTAGGAAATAATTGAGGAATTTCCACAATCTCTTCAGTGTTTGGTGCCACAGTACCCTAGAGGACCCTTGCAAAGTTTTAAGTTCCTCGGATTGATATACATTGCATAATAAAGGTCACAAGGTCAAAAAATGACAGCTAAATTGACTGCTCATTTTCCAATTTTGCACTTGAACCCAAACTTTGTTGGCCTTTATCTCCGGTTCTAATTAAGCTAGAGAAAAACTAAAAACATATTCGGAAAGGCCGTAATCTCTTCTAGTATTTGTTTTCTATGCATTTTAGCGTACCACTACTAGTTAAAAAGATCGCCGGACCCTGAAAATTTCATGTTTTCGGTCATGATTTTACACTTTAACATTTTTTTCACCAAGAAGGCAATCTTCAAAAAAATTAATACTCTTTGAAGATGTAATCCTAACACTTTTACAGTAGTGTGTGCAATTTCAAGTCTCTGCTGTAAACCGTTTGCCTTTGAGATCAAAATAATGTTCAAAACTTGACATTTTCAGAGTCAATTTTTTAGTGATATTTCACATTTTTGTCATTAATTCAATCGGTTCTATCTTCGGTTCTAATTAAGATATAGGAATGATGAAAGCAGTTCTGAATACCTCAGATTCTCCTCTTTATTTTGTTTAATGTTGATTTTGGTGTACCATCAACAGTTAAAAAGATCGGTCAACCCTGAAAATTTCAACTTTACATATTATAACCAAATTAGTGCCCTGAGCCAAAAGAAGTCAATTTTGCAGTGAAGAAATACAAAATCAGTATAAAAGTTGCATGGACCTATTGTGTTAATGTGATACAGTATACTGATCTTACTATATCTATTATGCTAAGTACGTGAATGTTCATATTTGTTTTTTTCTTGTCAAGTGGTCAATAAAACAAAATTAAATGCACTTAACTAAATAAACCAAACTGAGTAAACTATACTAAATAAACTAAACTAAATTAATTAAAATATATAAGCTAAACTGAACTAAATAAACTGAACTAAATAAACTAAATTAAGCATGAGCATTCACACAATAGTCTGTACTCATAAACATATACAATATACCTTTAAATAATAAATATATTGGTAAATTCTTCATCACTGACCATGTAGTCAGGCGGCATTTGTTAAAATTGCAAGGCTACTTTAGACAAGCTGCCAACTCTAGTTTTTCACTTGAACTTTGTGGTTCACACTATAATAAAGGTAATCCAACTTGTTGTCAACATCACACATTGATTTTTAATTATTTAGTAATCAAATCAAATTACGCTAATTAATTAGCATAAAATTGCAATTTGATGCAACTTTGTAGTCAATATGTGCATCATAATGCATGTAATATTATCAATTTTTCTTGATGAATGATCTTATCATTAAGGTGCCAGTCTGGTGGATAACTATAGATATCATAATTATTATAATATAAGTGAATTTTTTACAATAATGACCAATTTGGTGTCATAAATTACAAATTTGTTTGGAGTGTCGAGGTTAATCAAAACCACAGGCACTGTACTTCTACAGACTATGAAATATCAAATAGTTACAAGAATATATAATTTGGATCATCAGTGATTTATGCACATATATCTTAATTTGCTTCCATGCTCAATTGCTCATGACCAATAACCATGGAAGAGTTGCCGGGATTCCAATCTCAGTGTCACAATTGGATAGCTTCATGTTTGACTTCAAATTGTTCTTATGAGAAGACCCATCTAATCCAAAGTTCTTCATTTTCATCTATTGAGAAGGGGTAGTAAATAGTGATGGCAAAATGAATTCCCTTAGGCATATAAAAACAATACTAATTGTATCTTATCATTCTTAGGTGCAACAAGAAAGTTAGGTACCCGTGTCTCCTACCACCAAACTTCATCTGGTGATTGAAAATCTTCTGTGATTAGTTGTTATGATCTTCAAACTGGTAGTCTAAAGATTTAAATGAAGAAAGGAAAGTTCATTATGTGCTTCTGAACTCTTGAACTGGTGAAGTTACTCAGATCTTGCTTAGCGCCACCTTCCAAAGATATTTGGAATAGCATTAAGCAAACTTTTCGCTGATTGTATTTGCTTTTTTAGTATTTGCTTTTTAGAAATTACTGGTGATCTCAGAATTTGCAGTGGTCAAAATTCCGTCCAATTGGAAAATATGGACACTGTGAATGAGTATCTTCAATAGGAGCACTTTAAAGAGAATAGGTCGATTGTCCTCAGAAATGGAAGTTTTATGGCATGCTAGTGTGATTAACTTATTTTCTAAGAGTTCAACTAGCTTTTCTCTACCATCAAAGACAAGTTTAGCTAACAGTAACATAATCTCCAAAGTCTGATGTCTGCTGCTGAAAACTGTCTCGAACGCATTGTACATTGCTTGTATGTTACAACTACAAAGCATGGATCCTCAAGCCTGGAAAAGTTTGGATGACAGCAACAATGATATTTTGTCATTTCATAAAATGACATTTCATTTACAGCCAGATCTGAATCGATAGCACAAGAGTCAAGATGATGAATATGGCTATCTTTGACTCGCAGTCAGTCAGTGGTAATGCTCTTGAAAAGTATATTTCTCCATTGCACTCTGCCTTTCCAGGATTGTACAAGAAATAAAAAGATAATTCTTGAATTGAACCAAGAAAGGCATGTTCACTTCATCAAATTCTCTGAACTTTGAAAATTCACAAAGCACGTGAACGGCCCACAGGAAACCACCAGGTGAGAGAGACAATTTCCTTCTGGGTAAGCTGTTGTGGCTAACTGTCAACCAGAGTTTGCTTGATTATATATGGCCTAAAAGACCAGGAACCTCATCTTCCACCACAGAACCAAAGGTGGAACCTAAACCCCTGCGCAGGACAACCCTTTTATTTGAAAGACACATCTGATTATAAATTTATAATGTATCAGGAACCTCATCTTCCACCACAGCTTCTGGTCAAGACATGGGTATCAGTTGAATGAATGCTACTATTAGCTAGTTGTTGTACTCCTGTCTGATCAGCAGGCCATATCTAAAATGAAAGATGAACACAACAATTCGGAAGACGGTGACCAACTGGTCATCTTAAAAGTATTTGATGTCATGCATAAGTATCCAGATACAACTCTTTGTGTGTTCTCAGTGGATACTGCCTTCAATCTCTTGATAGCTTTTCATGTATAACCACATCTTCCTATAATTAGACAACCTTGGTTAGGAGTAAAGTTGGGTGATTATGCATAAAAGACACCTATAGATACCTGAATTGGTCAGGAGAAAACAGAGCTTATGATATGATAGTGTTTTTTAAATTAATAATGTGAAAATACTGGCTCATTTTATTAAAAGGCATTCTGCAAGCAGATGACACACAACATCTATGATCCATAATTTGGAGTCACAAGCAATGAGACAGAAATTTGACAGTTGAGATGGGAACCACTTTCCCAAAAGGAAAGGAGGGGAAACAACTGCCCCTCCTATTATACAGTGCACCGATTCCCCATACGTGTACATTTTCAGCATACTAGAATACATGTCCGCGACAGGCCACATCTTCTACCATCTGCTGATTACTACTGGTTTGCTAGTTTACAAGTTCTTAAAAGAATCTTTTACTGCCACCCACCCACAATCGCACATCACCGTGACATCAGAGCATCTTGTCTGGTGCCTCAGACAGCCACAAGACTTGCTTTTACAGCCCAGGATCATCTTTAAGCAAAAAAAGAAGAAGCTTAGAATGGAGGTACATCCCTGTATGCCAACATATATATATGTTATTGGAAGAATCCCCATGACAGACCATCACATGCAACCTTTAGCATGTTTAGTCCTGAAATATGCATCCAAACAAGACATTTGTTTCTTTTTAGTGTCACATTAATCAAAGGTGATGTCTAATGTTTATTTATGACCTTTAAAGTTTTGAAATAGTTTTCAACTGATATCTCAAAAAAAATTTATTTACCTAGGGGGCCAGAGGGTTCAACCAGACACGAGCTTCTGTAAAAGGTTGTGTAATATGGATGGATTAATTAATTAATTAGACCCTCTGACAGGGACAACTGCCTTTACAAGCAGGTGCTCTGTCCATGTTACACTCGTTCTTTATTAACTTGGTCTCTATTTCTATGATCTGTTCATGTGATACATCAAATTAGGGGTAAAACCCCACATCAGTCACCAGTTTGACCACCTTGACACAAACTTTTTGAACACAATTGTTTTATTTTAAACAGTGTATAGTTTATAGATACAGCAACCCGTTGCCACTCACTGGTAAACAGAGGAAGCTGTTATTGAGTGAATCCAGAATCATAATGTCAGATGTCGAAACTGTTATGACAAGCTTTGTTATTTTTCATATTATCATGATTCTTCAACAGAGGGGTCATAAATCACCTCCAATCCCCTGAAACCATCATTTTTGGATTCCTTGACCTGAAATACCCCTAATTTGATGTGTCGCTTGAACAAATAAGAGAAATAGTGACCGAGTTAACAAAGAACTAGTTTACGGCGGCCATCTTGGACGCCATCTTGAATAACATGGATTGAGCAGCCAATTTGAAAGGTTGTGGACCTGAAGGACGTTCCTGAGGGTCTAAGCATCCAATCCATATGCTACAACCTTTCACAGCAGTTAAAGTGTGGTCGTCCAAAAAATTTGAGTCCGGCCCACGAGGTATTTTTTAGCTTTTTTGATGCGAAACTTCATAACGTGAAAAAATAATTAATAAAGCCAATGTAGACATGACAACAAGCTTAGATTTATTGCTTGAAATGTTAATGAAGATATAGCATTGAGAAATCAAAGTTGGCAAGCACTCCAAAGTAGATTACATATGCCGCCTGACTAATGGTCAGTTATAGCCATCTAGTTAAGAATTTACCATATATGGTAAATTCTTATTGTTTTTGGTATTATTCTTATTATTAAGAATTTACCATACCTATGGTAAATTCTTATTGTTTTTGGTATTATTCTTATTATTAAGAATTTACCATACCTATGGTAAATTCTTATTGTTTTTGCTATTATTCTTATTAAGAATTTACCATACCTATGGTAAATTCTTATTGTTTTTGCTATTATTCTTATTATTATTATTATTATTATTATTATTATTATTTCCGAAAAAGTTGTTTCGATTTTCTTGATTATTTTTGTGAATGTACCTGTATACTTGTAGACTACTGTATTCCGGTCCTGAGTTTGAATTTTTATTTTTAAGGTATATAGGACCTTTTTAGTGTGAATTTTAGTATATTTTGATATACTATATCTGAATAAACTAATAAACTAGAGTAATTTGCTTTAATTCCTGTCCATAAACTATTAAATTCTATACAATGGCGAAAAAATAATCAAAATCACTCAAGCGGAACATTCCTCACTGAATATTTCGGTCATTTTCGAATTGTTTCGAGTTCGGCAAAAACCATAAATGATAGCAGCATGCTGATTAGGCGAAAAGTTGCTCTATGGTATGGGACATGGTAAGACATATTTTTAATTTTGATATTTTCAGTATTTATGGAATGGCGGCCATTTTGGTATGGCGTATTTGCTAAATTTGAGGTGCATGAGATCAAAATCCATGAAGGAGTCATTTTAGGTAATGCAAATGTATAATGAACCCCCCCAAATATACCCATTTACACCCCATACCAATCTTCAAATTTGACCTTGACCTCATTTTTCAAGGTCATATGACCCGTCAAAGTTTCAATTCACTGCATTTTCAAAAATTCCAACAATTATGTTTTTTCAAGATATCGGGATCATATTATAGATTTTTATAGCCGGCAGCTGGATTGATTGAACCCTGAAATCGGAATTGATCTATCTCTTCATGTTGATTTAAAAAAAATTCCAAATATTGCATACCGCGCAACATGCAAAATCAGCCTATTTTTGCCCTCTAGAGCAATAAATATTGATCCTACACAGTTCAAATAATAGAATGACCCCCCTTTGTCACATATTTCCAATCTGGGAAAAATATTGGTTTTGACCTAGAAAGGTATTTTCAAGGTCAAACTCAAGGTCAAATATTTTGCAAAATTGGATATTTGAGATATCTAATTTTTTAAACTAGGAAATAATTGAGGAATTTCCACAATCTCTTCAGTGTTTGGTGCCACAGTACCCTAGAGGACTCTTGCAAAGTTTTAAGTTCCTCGGATTGATATACATTGCATAATAAAGGTCACAAGGTCAAGAAATGACAGCTAAATTGACTGCTCATTTTCCAATTTCGCACTTGTACCCAAACTTTGATGGCCTTTATCTCCGGTTCTAATTAAGCTACAGAAAAACTAAAAACATATTTGGAAAGGCCGTAATCTCCTCTAGTATTTGTTTTCTATGCATTTTAACGTACCTCTACTAGTTAAAAAGATCGCCGGACCCTGAAAATTTCATGTTTTCGGTCATGATTTTACACTTTAACATTTTTTTCACAATGAAGGCAATCTTCAAAAAAATTAATACTCTTTGAAGATGTAATCCTAACACATTTACAGTAGTGTGTGCAATTTCAAGTCTCTGCTGTAAACCGTTTGCCTTTGAGATCAAAATAATGTTCAAAACTTGACATTTTCAGAGTCTATTTTTTGGTGATATTTCACATTTTTGTCATTAATTCAATCGGTTCTATCTTCGGTTCTAATTAAGGTATAGGAATGATGAAAGCAGTTCTGAATACCTCAGATTCTCCTCTTTATTTTGTTTAATGTTCATTTTGGTGTACCATCAATAGTTAAAAAGATCGGTCAACCCTGAAAATTTCAACTTTACATATTATAACCAAATTAGTGCCCTGAGCTAAAAGAAGTCAATTTTGCTGTGAAGAAATACAAAATCAGTATAAAAGTTGAATGGACCTATTGTGTTAATGTGATACATTATACTGATCTTACTATATCTATGATGCTAAGTATGTGAATGTTCATATTTGTTTTTTTCTTGTCAAGTGGTCAATAAAACAAAATTTAATACACTTAACTAAATAAACCAAACTGAGTAAACCATACTAAAGAAACTAAACTAAATTAATTAAAATAAATAAGCTAAACTGGACTAAATAAATTGAACTAAATAAACTAAATTAAGCATGAGCATTCACACAATAGTCTGTACTCATAAACATATACAATATACCTTTAAATAATAAATATATTGGTAAATTCTTCATCACTGACCATGGTCAGTTATAGCCATCTAGTTATTATTATTATAGTTTCCGGAAAAATTTGCTTCGATTTTCCTGATTATTTTTGTGAATGTACCTGTGTACTTGTAGACTACTGTATTCCGTCCTGAGTTTGAATTTTTATTTTTAAGGTATATAGGACCTTTTTAGTGTGAATTTTAGTATATTTTGATGTACTATATCTGAATAAATTAATAAACTAGAGTAATTTGCTTTAGTTTCTGTCCATAAACAATATAATTCTATACTTTGGCGAAAAAATAATCGAAATCACTCAAGCGGAACATTCCACAATGAATATTTAGGTCATTTTCAAATTGTTTCGAGTTCGGCAAAAACCATAAATGATAGCAGCATGCTCATAGTGCCAAAAGTTGACCTATAGTACGGGCCAGTGCATAACATATTTTTAATTTTGATATTGCAACTATTTATGGAATGGCGGCCATTTTGGTACGTTGTATTTGCTAAGTTTGAGGTGCATGAGTTCAAAATCCATGAAGGAGTCATTTTAGGTAATGCAAATGTATAATGAACCCCCCCAAATATACCCATTTACACCCCATATCAATCTTCAAATTTGACCTTGACCTAATTTTTCAAGGTCATACCACCCGTCAAAGTTAAAATTCACTACATTTTCAAAAAATTCCAACAATTATGTTTTTTTCAAAGATATCAAGATCATATTATAGATTCCTATAGCCGGCAGCTGGATTGTTTAAACCCTGCAATCGGAATTGATCTATCTCTTCATGCTGATTTATAAAAAAATTCCAAATATTGCATACCGCGCAACATGTAAAATCAGCCTATTTTTGCCCTCTTGAGCAATAAATATTGGTCCTACACAGTTAAAATAATGAAATGACCCCCCCTTTGTCACACAATCCCAATCTGGGAAAAATATTGGTTTTGACCTAGAAAGGTATTTTCAAGGTCAAACTCAAGGTCAAATATTTGGCAAAATTGGATATTTGAGATACCTAATTTTTTTAACTAGGAAATAATTGAGGAATTTCCACAATCTCTTTAGTGTTTGGTGCCACAGTACCCTAGAGGACCCTTGCAAAGTTTTAAGTTCATCGGATTGACGTACATTGCACAATAAAGGTCACAAGGTCAAAAAATTACAGCTAAATTGACTGCTCATTTTCCAATTTCGCACTTGTACCCAAACTTTGATGGCCTTTATCTCCGGTTATAATTAAGCTAGAGAAAAACTGAAAACATATTCGGAAAGGCCGTAATCTCCTCTAGTATTTATTTTCTATGCATTTTAACGTATCTCTACTAGTTAAAAAGATCGCCGGACCCTGAAAATTTCATGTTTTCGGTCATGATTTCACACTTTAACTTTTTTTTGACAAACAAAGCAATCTTCGAAAAATGTAATACTCCTT
Source organism: Platynereis dumerilii (assembly GCA_026936325.1). NCBI lineage: Eukaryota > Metazoa > Annelida > Polychaeta > Phyllodocida > Nereididae > Platynereis > Platynereis dumerilii. Next base: position 871,608 of record JAPTHN010000107.1, on the reverse strand, counting down.
GGACATGTAATCCTAACACATTTACAGTAGTGTGTCCAATTTCAAGTCTCTACTGTAAACCGTTTGGCTTTGAGATTAAAATAATGTTCAAAACTTGACATTTTCAGAGTCCATTTTTCAGTGATATTTTACATTTTTGTCATTATTTCAATCGGCTCTATCTCCTGTTGTAATTAAGGTATAAGAATGATAAAAACAGTTCTGAATGCCTCAGATTCTCCTCTTTATTTTATTTAATGTTCATTTTGGTGTAGCATCAATAGTTAAAAAGATCGGTCAACCCTGAAAAATTCAACTTCACCTATTATAACCAAATTAGTGCCCTGAGCTAAAAGAAGTCAATTTTGCAGTGAAGAAATACAAAATGAGTATAAAAGTTGCATGGCCTATTGTGTAAATGTGATACATTATACTGATCTTACTATATCTTTATGCTCAGTACATTTGTTTTCATTCTTGTCAAGTGGTCAATAAAACTAAATTAAATTTCCTAAACTAAACCAAGTAAACTATACTAAATAAACTAAACTAATAAATTAAACTAAATAAGCTAAACTGAACTAAACTAAACTAAATAAACTAAATTAAGCATGAGCATTCATACAATAGTCTGTACTCATAAACATTATACAATATACCTTTAAATAATAAATATATTGGTAAATTCTTCATCACTGACCATGGTCAGTTATAGCCATCTAGTTAAGAATTTACCATTACATGGTAAATTCTTATTGTTTTTGGTATTATTCTTATTATTAAACTTCACCTATACCATAGGTGAAGTTTCTTATTTTCGTAAATATTTTTATTATTATTTTTCTTTCCGAAAAATGTTCTCGAAAAATTTTCAAATAATTTGTGTACATAGTCCTATGTAACCTGATTAAATTGTCCAATGTAACCCTATACCTCTGACCTATTTTTCAAGGTCATTGACCCCTTTGAAATACATTTTTTCTATATTTCAATAGACCATTACTCATGTAATAACTGATCAATTACAGTTTCCTAATAAACTATATATAATAGACTTATACTAAATAAACTGACCTAATTTTCAAAAGTATAGGTCAAGGTCGAGGTCATACAGGTCAATTTTTACTCTCAGAGGTTTGCGCGCCTGATCTCTATATAAGCAACTTCGAAAATTGCAGAATTCAAGCCAATTGTTACAGTAAATGACTAATGCATGGTAAGCGATCATTTTTATGATGATATCATGCTTAGTTATTTAATTATGGAATTTTTAGTGTCAACCGCGTCGTCAAAACTGGTGACCTTGATTACTTGACACTGAAATATCGATTTTAGGCCAATGAAATGTATTGTGAACCCCCCCAAATATGCCCATAAAACCTCCATAGCCACCTTCAAATTTGACCTTAACCTCATTTTTCAAGGTCATTTGACCTGTTTAATGTTCAAATCACTCGATTTTCAAAAATTCCAACAATTATGTTATTTCCAGCCTATCGGGTTCATATTTTAAATTAAAATAGCCAGGAGCTATATTGTTGGAACCCTGAAATCGGAATTGATTTATCTCTTCATGCTGATTTATAAAAAAATTCCAAATATGGGATACCGCGCGACATGAAAAATTAGCCTATTTTTGCCAATTTGAGAGGTAAATATTGGTCCTACATAGTTCAAATAATGAAATGACCCCCCCTAAGTCATGCACCGCGAATCTGTAGAAATTATAGATTTTGACCTTGAAAGGTATTTTCAAGGTCAAAATCACGGTCAAATATTTGACAAAATTGGATATTTGAGATATTTAATTTTTTTTAAGTAGGAAATAATAAAGGGATTTTTACAGTCTTTTCACAGGTCAGTCCTACAATACCCTAGAAGAAATGTGTAAAGTTTAAAGTCCATCGGATTGACCTACATTGCACAATAAATGTCACAAGGTCAAAAAATTACTGCAAAATTGACGCTCTCATTTTCCAATTTCGCACTTGTACCCGGACTTGGATGGTCTGTATCTCCGGTTCTAATTAAGCTACAGAAAAACTGAAAGGATATTCAGAAAGCCCAAATTCTCCTCTAGTATTCATTTTCTATACATTTTAACGTATCTCTGCTAGTTAAAAAGATCGCCGGACCCTGAAAAATATATGTTTTCGGTCAAGATTTCACCAATTTACATTTTTTTGACGAAGAAGTCAGTCTTCAAAAAATTTGATAATATTTCGAGATATAGTCCTAACATATTTACAGTATTTTGTGCTATTTTGAGTCTCTCCTTCAAACCGTTTACCTTTGGGAGCAATTTGGAGTTCAAAACTTGATATTTTCAGAGTCAATTTTTCGGTGAAATTTCATATTTTTACCATTACTTCAATCAACTCTATCTCGGGTTCTAATAAAGTCATATGAATGATACAAGCCGTTTTGGAAAGCTCAGATTCTCCTCTTATTCTAATTTGTGTACATTTTGTTGTGTCGTGAACAGGTAAAAAGATTGGTCAACCCTGAAAAATTCATCTTTTCCTCACCTAACCGAATGACTGTACTCAGACTGGAACACCAGTGATTACTAAAATTTGTGTAGTAATTGCGTAAAAGATGTCAATAAACTAATTTTCAACTAAAGTAAACTAAATAAATTAAACTAAACTAAATAAACTAAGCTAAACATGCATTCACCGGGAAAGGGGGGGCTGTCCGCTAGCTTCATTAACTTGTGCATTGCAATATATCACAAATAAATAAGGTACATTTTTTATGCTATTTTTTGTACCATTTTATACAAAATTTTTGATACTATTTTATATTTCATTCATATAATATTTTATATAGTATTTTATATCTTGTTTATATCTTGTTTATATACTTGTTTATATACTTGTTTATATACTTGTTTATATACTTGTTTATATACTTGTTTATATACCTGTTTATATACTTGTTTATATACTTGTTTATATACTTGCTTATATACTTGTTTATATACTTGTTTATATACTTGTTTATATACTTGTTTATATACTTGTTTATATACTTATATACATTTAGACTATTTTCACCCACTGAACTAAATAAACTGAACTAAACATGGGCATTCACTGAGCAAGCTGCTTAAACATGTACAATATACCTTCATATACTTGTTCGTATACTTGTTTATTTTTATACTTAAACATATTTAGACTATTTTCACCAACTGCTCGGTGAAGTTTTATTACCGCTAGCGGTTATCGAAATCTAGTATTCAAGTTGCGTTCGTACTTTCCGAAAAAGGTCCTCGAAAAATTTTCAAAAAATTCATGAAGGAAGCCCACCATGCCCACATGACACCCACCCGGTTTCGCCGACCTTGATTCATTTTTCAAGGTCGCAGAGCACTTTGAAGTCAGATTTTCCATACTTTTGAAATGCCCAAATCTCATCCGGTTAAGCCCGGATTCCGTTTCTGTCACTTTTATTAGGTTCCACATGCCTTTTGCAAGTTACAAAGTGAGACTTCCGAAAACGCAGGTCCAGGTCCAAAATGGCCACGGCCATTTTTAGTGCTAAGCAATTGTCGCACGAGATGTCAGAAACTGTAAGCCCCAGGTTTCTCAAAGTGAGGCCAAAAGCTGGCTTGGTGGCCGGGCCAGTGCTGTAGGTTATGGCTGTGGTGATCCCATGTTTGGTTATGCAGTTACGTAATTTTAAATATTGACCGCGTCATCAAAACCAGCAGTTATCCAACGGTGCACCCCCCCCCCCCTTTGAATTATGCTTTTTGCTGAAACTCCTGTGGTCTAATACTGCAGAAAGCCAAAATATACCTAATTCAAGCCTTCTCTATGTTATATAAGCAACCTGCAAGCTGAAATACTTGCAGAAGACTCCATTCTAGCAGACGACACATGTCTTATGGTTTCGAGTCCCGCAGTAAACAAAAAGCTGTGCTGTGATTGGCTGACTTAATGCAGGTGAACTTTGAAGTTGAGGCTGCAGGCCAGTAAATAGCATGGAAATTGGTTAGAATGGAGTAGATTAGCATCACTATGGCTGTGACATGGACCGGGATTGCCCCGGAAACAGGTCAAAACAGAAAAACCGCATATTTTTGGCGGGAAAAGCTGAAACACCGCATTGTGGGGGTGCCGGTGGCAGTTTAATGCCTTTCTGGACCCCTTCCCCCTAAAATTGCATGGTTTTGTGATTCTTGGCCTTTGCATAGGCCTATGTGGGTCCATTACGGCATTCGCATGCTAAAAGATAGGAAAATGGGCCTTCCGGTCAGAATCAACCTGAACGTACTCGGGCCAAATGTCTTGACACATTACTAATCCTCACTAGTAGAGCAGCATTTCCTGCAAAAATGATGAAAATCGCATCATTTCTGAGCCCCCAAATTGCCAAAAACCTCCGTTTTTGCATTTTTCAAGAAAAAATCGCCCCGTCACAGGAAATTGATTTTGAGGGCTGAAAGTGGCTCTGAAAGATTGCTTGGAGTCGGACCCATAACCTAATACCCTTACTTTAGTTATGTTGCACCAATAACACCCCAATTACATGTGGTGAAGTTTTGTCACCGCTTCGCGGTTACCCGGTCTCTAGTTAAACTTCACCTATACCATAGGTGAAGTTTCTTATTTTCGTAAATATTTTTATTATTATTATTATTATTTTTCTTTCCGAAAAATGTTCTCGAAAAATTTTCAAATAATTTGTGTACATAGTCCTATGTGACCTAATTAAATTGTCCAATGTAACCCTATACCTCTGACCTATTTTTCAAGGTCATTTACCCCTTTGAAATAAATTTTTTCTATATTTCAATTGACCATTACTCATATAATAACTGATCAATTACAGTTTCCTATTAAACTATATATTATAGACTTTTACTAAATAAACTGACCTAATTTTCAAAAGTATAGGTCAAGGTCGAGGTCATACAGGTCAATTTTTACTCTCAGAGGTTTGCGCGCCTGATCTCTATATAAGCAACTTCGAAAATTGCAGAATTCAAGCCAATTGTTACAGTAAATGACTAATCCATGGTAAGCGATCATTTTTATGATGATATCATGCTTAATTATTTAATTATGGAATTTTTAGTGTCAACCGCGTCGTCAAAACTGGTGACCTCGATTACTTGACACTGAAATATCGATTTTAGGCCAATAAAATGTATTGTGAACCCCCCCAAATATGCCCATAAAACCTCCATAGCCACCTTCAAATTTGTCCTTAACCTCATTTTTCAAGGTCATTTGACCTGTTTAATGTTCAAATCACTCGATTTTCAAAAATTCCAACAATTATGTTATTTCCAGCATATCGGGTTCATATTTTAAATTATAATAGCCAGGAGCTATATTGTTGGAACCCTGAAATTGGAATTGATTTATCTCTTCATGCTGATTTATAAAAAAATTCCAAATATGGCATACCGCGCGACATGAAAAATTAGCCTATTTTTGCCAATTTGAGAGGTAAATATTGATCCTACATAGTTCAAATAATGAAATGACCCCCCCTAAGTCATACACCGCGAATCTGTAGAAATTATAGATTTTGACCTTGAAAGGTATTTTCAAGGTCAAAATCAAGGTCAAATATTTGACAAAATTGGATATTTGAGATATTTAATTTTTTTTAAGTAGGAAATAATAAAGGGATTTTTACAGTCTTTTCACAGGTCAGTCCTACAATACCCTAGAAGAAATGTGTAAAGTTTTAAGTCCATCGGATTGACCTACATTGCACAATAAATGTCACAAGGTCAAAAAATTACTGCAAAATTGACCCTCTCATTTTCCAATTTCGCACTTGGACCCAAACTTTGATGGTCTGTATCTCGGTTCTAATTAAGCTACAGAAAAACTGAAAGCATATTCAGAAAGTCCAAATTCTCCTCTAGTATTCATTTTCTATACATTTTAACGTATCTCTGCTAGTTAAAAAGATCGCCGGACCCTGAAAAATACATGTTTTCGGTCAAGATTTCACCAATTTACATTTTTTTGACAAAGAAGTCAGTCTTCAAAAAATTTGATAATATTTCGAGATATAGTCCTAACATATTTACAGTATTTTGTGCTATTTTAAGTCTCTCCTTCAAACCGTTTACCTTTGGAGCAATTTGGAGTTCAAAACTTGATATTTTCAGAGTCAATTTTTCGGTTAAATTTCATATTTTTACCATTACTTCAATCAACTCTATCTCGGGTTCTAATAAAGTCATATGAATGATAGAAGCCGTTTTGGAAAAAGCTCAGATTCTCCTCTTATTCTAATTTGTGTACATTTTGTTGTGTCGTGAACAGGTAAAAAGATCGGTCAACCCTGAAAAATTCATCTTTTCCTCACCTAACCGAATGACTGTACTCAGACTGGAACACCAGTGATTACTAAAATTTGTGTAGTAATTGCCTAAAAGATGTCAATAAACTAATTTTAAAATAAAGTAAACTAAATAAATTAAACTAAACTAAATAAACTAAGCTAAACATGCATTCACCGGGAAAGGGGGGGCTGTCCGCTAGCTTCATTAACTTGTGCATTGCAATATATCACAAATAAATAAGGTACATTTTTTATGCTATTTTTTGTACCATTTTATACAATATTTTTGATACTATTTTATATTTTATTCATATAATATTTTATATATTATTTTATATCTTGCTTATATACTTGTTTATATACTTGTTTATATACTTGTTTATATACTTATATACATTTAGACTATTTTCACCCACTGAACTAAATAAACTAAACTAAACATGGGCATTCACTGAGCAAGCTGCTTAAACATGTACAATATACCTTCATATACTTGTTCGTATACTTGTTTATTTTTATACTTAAACATATTTAGACTATTTTCACCAACTGCTCGGTGAAGTTTTATTACCGCTAGCGGTTATCGGAATCTAGTTATTATTCTTTTTTCAGATTGCTCCGATTTTCATGAAACTTTAGCACAGGGTACCTCTAGGACTAGGACTAGGTCATGCACAAAAGATATGACCTTGACCTATTTTTCAAGGTCACAGGGCCTTTTGAACATGAAATTCGGTAAATTTACATGGGCTATTACTCGGGAACCGTAACAGGTGGTACCATTGTACAGGGCATGTGTTACTCAAAAGTACTAGGCTGTAATTCGGCGTAAAAAATTCAGAAATCGCTCAAGCGGAACCGGAGCTACAACAAAAACACCGTTTTAGGTCTCAAGACGTAATGTCAGAAACCGGAATAGGTGGAAATATGCCGATGACACCAAAAGATGGCCAGTATTTGGGACCAGTGCACGTTTTATTTTTCATGTAGATATCTGCAACGGTTACGGAGCAGCGGCCATTTTAGTGAAATGAGTCCGCACAATGTAGGGTATGGGTCTCAGAACACCATGAAGGAGTCATTTGAGGTCATGCAAATGTATAACAAACTACCCTTAACATACCCCAAAAACCCCATACAGACCTTCAGATTTGACCTTGACCTCATTTTTCAAGGTCATTTGACCCTCAAAGTTCAAATATGGGCGATTTTCAAAAATTCTGAAAATTATCATTCTTTTCACATATCAGTCTCATCATCTGGTTTCTGGAAGGTGCCAGCCAGTTTGTTTAAGGCCTGAAATCGGAATTCAGATATCTTTTCATGCTGATTTGTTAAAAAATCACAAATATTGCATACCGCGTGACATGTAAAAACACCCTATTTTGCCCCTGTGACAGGTAAATATTGATCCTGCACAGTTCAAACGATTGAATGACCCCCCCAAAGTCACACACTGCCAATCTGCGGAAAATATTGGATTTGACCTAGAAACGTTTTTTCTAGGTCAAACTCAAGGTCAAATATGAGGCGAAATTGGATATTTCAGACATTATATTTTTCTTAACAGGGAATCAGTTGAGGGATTTGCCTCATCTCATCAGCATTTGGTGCCATAATACCCTAGAGGCCCCACGCAAAATTTGAAGGCCCTCGGATTGACCTACATTGCACAATTGAGGTCACAAGGTCAAGAAATGACTTGAAAATTGACCTGCTCATTTGTCAATATTGCACTTGTACCCATACTTTGACGGTCTGTATCTCCGGTTCTAATTAAGCTACAGGAAAAATAAAAACAGATTTGGAAAGCCCAGATTCTCCTCTAGTATTTGTTTTCTATACATTTTAGCGTATCTCTGCTAGTTAAAAAGATCGCCCGACCCTGAAAAATTCATATTTTGGGTCATGATTTTACATCTTTACATTTTTTTTACTCAGAACTCCATCTTCAAAAAATTCAATAATATTTGTGGATATAGTCCTAACACATTTACAGTAGTTGGTGCAATTTCAAGTCTCTCCTCCCAACCGTTTGCTTTCTGGAACAAATTGAAGTTCAAAACTTGACATTTTCAGAGACCATTTTTTGATGAAATATCACAATTTTACCATTATTTCAATGGGCTGTATCTCCGGTTCTAATAAAGCTACATGAATGACACAACCAGTTTTGGAAAGCTAAGATTCTCCTCTTAATTTAATTTATTGTGTATTTTCTTGTAACATTGACAGGTAAAAAGATCGGTGAACCTGAAAAATTCAACTTTCCCACACCTTATCAAATGACTGTAGCTCTGCAGAGACTGGAACATCAGCTTTCACTCTTGTTAAATGTGCTTAGGGTTATCATAATTGTGCATCATGGTGGCACTTTTCATCATGGTGGCACTGTGCATCATTATGGCACTGTGCATCATAGTGGCACTGTGCATCATTGTGGCACTGTGCATCACTGTGGCACTGTGCATCACTGTGGCACAATGACAGGCTGCACCACAATGGCAGAGTGCACCACAGTGGCACTGTGCACCACAGTGGCAGTGTGTACAAGTGTCAGTGTGCAACACAGTGGCAGTGTGCAACACAGTGGCAGTTTAGAGCACAGCAGTGTGCACCAAAGTGGCAGTTTAGCAGCGCAGTCACAGTCACAGTCACAGTGGTACTGTGCACCAGAGTGGCAGTGTGCAGAGCAGTGGCTCTGTGCGCCACCGTCTCACGGTGCACCATGGTGGCACTGTGCACCACGGTGGCACTGTGCACCACAATATTGTTGCAAGCTGTCTTTTGGCTTTGCTGCATGAACCGGTAAAAGCTTGGTAAATTCTTAGTCACTGACCTTGGTCAGTTACAGGGTTCTAGTTATTATTATTATTATTTCCGACAAAAATTTGCTTCGATTTTCTTGATTATTTTTGTGAATGTACCTGTATACTTGTAAACTACTGTATTCCGGTCCTGGGTTAGAATTTTTATTTTTCAGGTGTATAGGACCTTTTTAGTGTGAATTTTTGTATATTTCAATATACTATATCTCAATAAATTTATAGTCCAGTGTAATTTACTTTACTTTCACTGGATAAACTGTAAAGATCAATAATTTGAAGCAAAAATAATCAAAATCCTTAGAGCGGAACAGGCCACACTGAATATTTAGGTCATTTTCGAATTGTTTCGAGTTCGGCAAAAACCATAAATGATAGCAGCATGCTCATAGTGCCAAAAGTTGACCTATAGTACGGGCCAGTGCATAACATATTTTTAATTTTGATATTGCAACTATTTATTGAATGGCGGCCATTTTGGTATGGTGTATTTGCTAAATTGGAGGTGCATGAGTTCAAAATCCATGAAGGAGTCATTTTAGGTAATGCAAATGTATAATGAACCCCCCCAAATATACCCATTTACACCCCATACCAATCTTCAAATTTGACCTTGACCTCATTTTTCAAGGTCATACCACCCGTCAAAGTTAAAATTCAATACATTTTCAAAAATTCCAACAATTATGTTTTTTCAAAGATATCGGGATCAAATTATAGATTCTTATAGCCGGCAGCTGGATTGTTTAAACCCTGAAATCGGAATTGATCTATCTCTTCATGCTGATTTATAAAAAAATTCCAAATATTGCATACCGCGCGACATGAAAAATCAGCCTATTTTTGCCGTCTAGAGCAATAAATATTGATCCTACACAGTTCAAATAATCAAATGACCCCCCCTTTGTCACACATTGCCAATCTGGGAAAAATATTGGTTTTGACCTAGAAAGGTATTTTCAAGGTCAAACTCAAGGTCAAATATTTGGCAAAATTGGATATTTGAGATACCTGATTTTTTTAACTAGGAAATAATTGAGGAATTTCCACAATCTCTTCAGTGTTTGGTGCCACAGTGCCCTAGAGGACCCTTGCAAAGTTTTAAGTGCATCGGATTGATGTACATTGCATAATAAAGGTCACAAGGTCAAAAAATGACAGCTAAATTGACAGCTCATTTTCCAATTTCGCACTTTTACCCAAACTTTGATGGCCTTTATCTCCGGTTCTAATTAAGTTAGAGAAAAACTGAAAGCATATTCGGAAAGGCCGTAATCTCTTCTAGTATTTGTTTTCTATGCATTTTAACGTATCTCTGCTAGTTAAAAAGATCGCCGGACCCTGAAAATTTCATGTTTTTGGTCATGCTTTTACACTTTAACATTTTTTTCACAAAGAAGGAAATCTTCAAAAAAATTTATACTCTTTGAGGATGTAATCCTAACACTTTGACAGTAGTGTGTACGATTTCAAGTCTCTACTGTAAACCGTTTGCCTTTGAGATCAAAATAATGTTCAAAACTTGACATTTTCAGAGTCAATTTTTTGGTGATATTTCACATTTTTGTCATTAATTCAATCGGTTCTATCTTCGGTTCTGATTAAGGTATAGGAATGATGAAAGCAGTTCTGAATACCTCAGATTCTCCTCTTTATTTTATTTAATGTTCATTTTGGTGTACCATCAATAGTTAAAAAGATCGGTCAACCCTGAAAAATTCAACTTTACCTATTATAACCAAATTAGTGCCCTGAGCTAAAAGAAGTCAATTTGCTGTGAAGAAATACAAAATGAGTATAAAAGTTGCATGGACCTACTTTGTTAATGTGATACATTATACTGATCTCACTACATCTATGATGCTCAGTACGTGAATGTTCATATTTGTTTTCTTTCTTGTCAAGTGGTCAATAAGGCAAATTAAATGTACTAAACTAAATAAACCAAACTGAGTAAACTATACTAAATAAACTAAACTAAATAAATTAAACTAAATAAGCTAAACTGAACTAAATAAACTAAATAAACTAAACTAAGCATTAGCATTCACACAATAGTCTGTACACATAAACATTTACAATATACCTTTAAATAATAAATATATTGGTAAATTCTTCATCACTGACCATGGTCAGTTATAGCCATCTAGTTATTAAACTTCACCTATACCATAGGTGAAGTTTCTTATTTTCGTAAATATTTTTATTAAACTTCACCTATTACATAGGTGAAGTTTCTTGTTTTCGTAAATATTATTATTAAACTTCACCTATTACATAGGTGAAGTTTCTTGTTTTCGTAAATATTATTATTATTTATTATTTTTCCGGACAAAAATTTCTTCAAAAAAATCTCAAAAAAATCACATATTGAGTATTACATGACCATATTACACTGTAAAAATCGGAATGACCTTGACCTATTTTTCAAGGTCACAGGCCACTTCAAAGTCAGTTTTTTCATTTACTTTAAGTGATCATATCACACAAAATTACAGGCAAATTTCATTTTCCATTTAAATGACATGTCTTACATGTGTATTACATAATCTGACCCAATTTCAAGAAAGTAGGTCAAGGTCACTATTGTACAGGTGCCATTTTACTCCCAGAGGTGTCGGCACGGGAAGTCAGAATCCGCAAGTCACAGAGTTACATGCATGACCCCAAAAGTTGCCCAAATGACATACGCATTGCAGTGACTCATCTTTATGATGATCCCATGCTTAGTTTTTGAGTTATGTAATTTTAAAGATTGACCGCGTCGCAAACAGGTGACCTTGGGTATCTCACCTTGAAATATCGATTTTAGGCCATAACAATGTATAGTGAACCCCCCCAAAGTAGCCCCCAAAACCCCCATATCCACCTTCAAATTTGACCTTGACCTCATTTTTCAAGGTCATTTGGCTCTTCAAAGTGCAAAAAGTGCTTATTTTCAAAAATTCTGAAAATTATGTTTTTTTCAAGATATCACCTTGATATATTATCTCTAGACAGACAATAATATGTGCATTTAGAATATGTAATCCAAAGTCCTCTCACATTTTACCTTAATTTTCTACAAAATTCCAAATATAGCAAACCGGAGAACGTTGAAAAATGACAAATTATCGCGTTTTTGACATGGAAATATCGATTCGAGAGATTTACAATAATTAATTGATCCCCCCATTTTTGCATGCTGATTCTGAAAATTATATTGGTTTTGACCTAGAAACTTATTTTTAAGGTCAAATTCAAGGTCAAACATGATGAAAAATTTTACTATTTTGACATTTGATTTTTTTACACAGGCAAGGAATCAAAATATTGTTACAAAAATGTCACACAAACTTGCTACAATAGTCTAGAGGCAGCGTATAAATTTTCAAGGTCCTCGGATTAACCTACGTTAGACGGTAAAGGTCACAAGGTCAAAAAATTAGGGAAAAATTAACGATATTTTTTCACATTTCTCAATGATAGCGTTATTTCGATCGGCTGTAGCTCCGGTTCTAATTAAGTTACAGAGAATCTGAAAACAGATTTGGAAAGGCCAAATTCTCCTCTAGTTTTCGTTTTCTGAACTTTTTGTCGTAACTCTGACGGTTTAAAAGATCGCCGGACCCTGAAAATTTCATGTTTTTTGTCAAATTTTCACAATTTATCATCATTTTGACAAGGAAATAATCATTTTGTTTCAATGAAGCTATTTGATCATACTTTCATCTTTCGTTCACATAATCCTGCCAAGTTATATATGTTTCCATTGAACCGTTTTGGTTCTAGAGTAATTTTAAGTGAAAAACAACATTTTTTCAGAAATTTCCGAAGTCCACATTTCTGAATTGTACCATAATTTCAATCGGCCTTATCTCCGGTCCTAATAAAGTTACAGAGAATCTGAAAATAGATTTGGAAAGGCCAAATTCTTCTCTAGTTTCCATATATGAACATTTTGTCGTAGCTCTGACGGTTTAAAAGATCGCCGGACTCTGAAAATTTCATGTTTTTTGTCAAATTTTCACAATTTATCAATTTTTTGACAGGGACGGAATCATCCTTTTGTGATGAACCTGTCTAGACATATTTCTAACTTCTATTTACATAATCCTGCCAAGTTATATATATCCTCATTGAACCGTATTTGTTCTAGAGTGATTTCAAGTTAAAAATGCATATTTTCAGGAATATCTTAAAGGCCATATTTCTGAGTTGTGCCATAATTTCAATCCGCTCTATATCCGGTCCTATTTAAGTTACAGAAAATCTGAAAACAGAATCGGAAAGCATGCTTTCACCTCTAGCTGGCATATTTGAAGATTATGTCAGAGCTCTGACGGTTAAAAAGATCGCCGATCCCTGAAAAATTCATGTTTTTTGTCAAATTTTCACAATTTATCATAGTTTTGACAAGGAAATAATCATTTTATTTCAATGAAGCTATCTGAGCATATTGCCATCCTTCGTTTACATAAAATGGCAAGTTATATATGTTTCCATTGAACCATTTTGGTTCTAGAGTAATTTTAAGTTAAAAAATACATATTTTCAGTAATTTCTGAAGTCAATATTTCTGAATTGTACCATTATTTGAATCAGTCGTATCTCCGGTTCTGATAAAGTAACAGAGAATCTGAAAATAGATTTGGAAAGCCAAAATTCTGCTCTAGCTTTTATATTTGAACATTTTTCTTGTATCATGGGCGGATAAAAAGATCGCCGGACCCTGAAAATTGTATGTTTTCAGAAATTGCAGTCATTTCCAAATGTTTTCAGGACTAGAAGTACTTTAGCCAAGAAATTCCTAAAATTCCAATATGAGAACGGTGCCAGTTTCAATCAGCAGTAACTCTAATTGATGTAACTGGTTGATGTAACTGGTTGATGTACTGGTTCATGTACTGGTTCATGTACTGGTCAATGTACAGGTCAATGTACTGTCCATACACTGTCCATGTACTGGTCCATGTTATTCTCTATATATATATTCATGAAGCTCAAATCCTCCTCTTGTTTTCATTCTCTGAATTTTTTCTTGTAACTCTGGCGGTTTAAAAGATCCCCTGTCCCTCAGAATATTTTTGAGTCAGTCAGTGTATTAGTCAATGTATCAGTCAGTGCATCAGTCAGCGTATGGCCACAAACCGATTGAAATGTTTCAGTAAGGGTTTATTGCAGGGTTTATCGGTCTGCTGACTATATGTCACATCACGACTAGTCCATGGACAGATAGTTTATATGTACTTTCAAATATCTGTGCACACTATGTACATTTTAATTGACATGCAAAATTACAGGTAATAAATTGATATTGCATGTGATATGATTTAGCATGATATTGCAAGTGATATTGTATGTTTAATACATTGCATGTAACTTTGCATGTGATACTTCATAATATTTCAAGTGATATTTTGTGTGATATTGCATATTACATGTGCAAGACGTGTGCAATTACATTCATGTTCAAGTTCATGTTCAAGTTCATGTTCAAGTTCATGTTCAAGTTCATGTTCAAGTTCATGTTCAAGTTCATGTTCAAGTTCATGTTCAAGTTCATGTTCAAGTTCATGTTCAAGTTCTTGTTCAAGTTCTTGTTCAAGTTCATGTTCAAGTTCATGTTCATGTCCAATGTTATTTCCAATGTCAGTTCCAATATCATTTCCAATATCATTTCCGTGTTTTCTCACTTTCATTTCATTGCCAATAATTACTATGAAAGGTGAAGTTTTGTCACCGCATCGCGGTTACCCGATTTCTAGTATTCAAGTTGCGTTCGTACTTTCCAAAAAAGGTCCTCGAAAATTTTCAAAAAATTCATGAAGGAAGCCCACCATGCCCGTATGACACCCACCCGGTTTCGCCGACCTTGATTCATTTTTCAAGGTCGCAGAGCACTTTGAAGTCAGATTTTCCATACTTTTGAAATGCCCAAATCTCATCCGGTTACGCCCGCATTTCGTTTCTGTCACTTTTATTAGGTTCCACATGCTTTTTGCAAGTTACAAAGTGAGACTTCCGAAAACGCAGGTCCAGGTCCAAGATGGCTACGGCCATTTTTAGTACTAAGCGATTGTCGCACGAGATGTCAGAAACCGTAAGCCCCAGGGTTTTCAAAGTGAGGCCAAAAGCTGGCTTGGTGGCCGGGCCAGTGCTGTAAGTTATAACTGTGGTGATCCCATGTTTGGTTATGCAGTTACATAATTTTAAATATTGACCGCGTCATCAAAACCAGCAATTATCCAACGGTGCACCCCCCCCCCCTTTGAATTATGCTTTTTGCTGAAACTCCTGTGGTCTAATACTGTAGAAAGCCAAAATATACCTAATTCAAGCCTTCTCTATGTTATATAAGCAACCTGCAAGCTGAAATACTTGCAGAAGACTCCATTCTAGCAGACGACACATGTCTTATGGTTTCGAGTCCCGCAGTAAACAAAAGGCTGTGCTGTGATTGGCTGACTTAATGCAGGTGAACTTTGAAGTTGAGGCTGCAGGCCAGTAAATAGCATGGAAATTGGTTAGAATGGAGTAGATTAGCATCACTATGGCTGTGACATGGACCGGGATTGCCCCGGAAACAGGTCAAAACAGAAAAACCGCATATTTTTGGCGGGAAAAGCTGAAACACCGCATTGTGGGGTGCCGGTGGCAGTTTAATGCCTTTCTGGACCCCTTCCCCCTAGAATTGCATGGTTTTGTGATTCTAGGCCTTTGCATAGGCCTATGTGGGTCCATTACGGCATTCGCATGCTAAAAGATAGGAAAATGGGCCTTCCGGTCAGAATCAACCTGAACGTACTCGGGCCAAATGTCTTGACACATTACTAATCCTCACTAGTAGAGCAGCATTTCCTGCAAAAATGATGAAAATCGCATCATTTCTGAGCCCCCAAATTGCCAAAAACCTCCGTTTTGCATTTTTCAAGAAAAAATCGCCCCGTCACAGGAAATTGATTTTGAGGGCTGAAAGTGGCTCTGAAAGATTGCTTGGAGTCGGACCCATAACCTAATACCCTTACTTTAGTTACATTGTACCAATAACACCCCGATTATAGGCGGTGAAGTTTTGTCACCGCTTCGCGGTTACCCGGTCTCTAGTTATTATTATTTTTCCAGACAAAAATTTCTTCAAAAAAATCTCAAAAAAATCACATATGGAGTTTTACATGACCATATTACACTGTAAAAATCGGAATGACCTTGACCTATTTTTCAAGGTCACAGGTCACTTCAAAGTCAGTTTTTTCATTTACTTTAAGTAATCATATCTCACAAAATTACAAGCAAATTTCATTTTCCATCTAGATTACATGTCTCACATATAAATTACATAATCTGACCCAATTTTAAGAAACTAGGTCAAGGTCACTATTGTACAGGTGCCATTTTACTCCTAGAGTTGAGAGCACGGGAAGTCAGAATCCGCAAGTCATAGAGTTACTTGCATGACACAAAAAGTTGCCCGAATGACATACGCATTGCAGTGACTCACTTTTGTGATGATCCCATGCTTAGTTTTTGAGTTACATAATTTTGAAGATTGACCGCGTCGTCAAAACAGGTGACCTTGGGTATCTCACCTTGAAATATCGATTTTAGGCCATAACAATGTATAGTGAACCCCCCCAAAGATACCCCTAAAACCCCCATATCCAACTTAAAATTTGACCTTGACCTCATTTTTCAAGGTCATTTGGCTCTTCAAAGTGTGAAAAGTGCTTATTTTCAAAAATTCTGAAAACTATGTTTTTTTCATGATATCACTTTGATTTTTTTTCTCTAGACAGACAAAAATATGCAAATTCATAATATGCAATCCAAAGACCTCTAACATTTTACCTTAATTTTCTACAAAATTCCAAATATCGCAAACCGGAGAATGTTGAAAAATGACAAATTATTGTCTTTTTGACATGGAAATATCGATCCGAGAGAGTGACAATAATTAATTGATCCCCCCATTTTCACATGTTGATTCTGAAAATCATATTGGTTTTGACCTAGAAAATGATTTTCAAGGTCAAATTCAAGGTCAATTCAAGGTCAAATATGACAAAAAATTGTACGTTTTTGACATGTGATTTTTTTTCCCAGACAAGGAATCAAGATATTGTTACAAAAATGCCAGACATACTTGCTACAATAGCCTAGAGGCATCATGTAAATTTTCAAGGTCCTCGGACAGACCTACGTCACCCCGTAAAGGTCATAACGTCAAAAAATGAAGGGAAAATTTACGATATTTTTTCACATTTCTCAATTATAGCGTTATTTCAATCGGCTGTAGCTCCGGTCCTAATTCAGTTACAGAGAATCTGAAAATAGATTTGGAAAGCCCGAGTTCTCCTCTAGTATCCTTATATTGAGCATTTTGTCATAGCTCTGACAGTTTAAAAGATCGCCGGACCCTCAAAATTTCATGTTTTTTGTCATATTTTCACAATATATCAATTTTTTGACTGGGAAGGAATCATTCTTTTGTGATGAACCTTTCTAGACATATTTCTAACTTCTATTTACATAATCCTGCCAAGTTATATATATCTCCATTCAACCGTTTCGATTCTAGAGTGATTTCAAGTTAAAACTTCATATTTTCAGGAATATCTTAAAAGGCCATATTTCTGATTTGTACCATCATTTCAATCCGCTGTATATCCGGTGCTATTTAAGTCACAGAAAATCTGAAAACAGATTCGAAAAGCCCCCATTCACCTCTAGCTGGCATATTTGAACATTTTATCGTAGCTGTGACGGTTAAAAAGATCGCCGGACCCTGAAAAATTTTAAGTTTAAAAAATACACTTTTTTTCCAGAAATTTCTGAAGTCCATATATTTGAATTGTACCATTATTTGAATCGGTCGTATCTCCGGTTCTGATAAAGTTACAGCAGAGAATGTGAAAATAGATTTGCAAAGCCAAAATTCTGCTCTAGCAGTAACTCTAATCGATGTACGGGTTGATGTACTGGTTGATGTCAGGGTTGATGTACGGTTGATGTATGGGTTGATGTACGGGTTGATGTATGGGTTGATGTACTGGTTGATGTACTGGATCATCTACTGGTTGATCTTCTGATTGATGCACTGGTTCATGCACTGGTTGACGTGCTGGTTCATGTACTGGTCAATGGACTGGTCAGTGGACTGGTCCATGTACTGTCCATGTACTGGTCCGTGTTATTTTCTATGTATATTATATTAATGAAGCTCTAATTCTCCTCCTGTTTTCATTCTCTGAATTTTTTCTTGTAGCTCTGACGCTTTACAATATTCCTTGACCCTCAGGATATTTTTGTGTCAGTCAGTGTATCAGTCAGTGCATCAGTCAGCGTATGACCACAAAGTGATTGATATGTTTCAGTAAGGGTTTATTGCAGGGTTTATTGCAGGGTTTGTCTGTCTGCTGACTATATGTCACATCACAACTAGTCCATGGACAGATAGTTTATAAGTACTTTCATATATGTGTGGACACTATGTACTTTTTAATTGACATGCAAAATTACAGGTAATAAATTGATATTGCATGTGATATGATTTAGCATGACATTGCAAGTGATTTTGTATGTTTAATACATTGCATGTAACTTTGTTCATGTTCAAGTTCATGTTCAAGTTCAAGTTCATGTTCAAGTTCATTATTTCCAATATCATTTCCCGTATAATTTCCGTGATTTCTCACTTTTGTTTCATTGCCAATAATTTCTATGATTGGTGAAGTTTTGTCACCGCATCGCGGTTACCCGATTTCTAGTTATTATTATTATTATTTTTCTTTCCGAAAAATGTTCTCGAAAAATTTTCAAATAATTTGTGTACATAGTCCTATGTGACCTAATTAAATTGTCCAATGTAACCCTATACCTCTGACCTATTTTTCAAGGTCATTGACCCCTTTGAAATAAATTTTTTCTATATTTCAATTGACCATTACTCATATATTAACTGATCAATTATAGTTTCCTAATAAAGTATGTATAATAGACTTATACTAAATAAACTGACCTAATTTTCAAAAGTATAGGTCAAGGTCAAGGTCATACAGGTCAATTTTTACTCTCAGAGGTTTGCGCGCCTGATCTCTATATAAGCAACTTCGAAAATTGCAGAATTCAAGCCAATTGTTACAGTAAATGACTAATCCATGGTAAGCAATCATTTTTATGATGATATCATGCTTAGTTATTTAATTATGGAATTTTTAGTGTCAACCGCGTCGTCAAAACTGGTGACCTTGATTACTTGACACTGAAATATCGATTTTAGGCCAATAAAATGTATTGTGAACCCCCCCAAATATGCCCATAAAACCTCCATAGCCACCTTCAAATTTGTCCTTAACCTCATTTTTCAAGGTCATTTGACCTGTTTAATGTTCAAATCACTCGATTTTCAAAAATTCCAACAATTATGTTATTTCCAGCATATCGGGTTCATATTTTAAATTATAATAGCCAGGAGCTATATTGTTGGAACCCTGAAATCGGAATTGATTTATCTCTTCATGCTGATTTATAAAAAAATTCCAAATACGGCATACCGCGCGACATGAAAAATTAGCCAATTTTTGCCAATTTGAGAGGTAAATATTGATCCTACATAGTTCAAATAATGAAATGACCCCCCCTAAGTCATACACCGCGAATCTGTAGAAATTATAGATTTTGACCTTGAAAGGTATTTTCAAGGTCAAAATCAAGGTCAAATATTTGACAAAATTGGATATTTGAGATATTTAATTTTTTTTAAGTAGGAAATAATAAAGGGATTTTTACAGTCTTTTCACAGGTCAGTCCTGCAATACCCTAGAAGAAATGTGTAAAGTTTTAAGTCCATCGGATTGACCTACATTGCACAATAAATGTCACAAGGTCAAAAAATTACTGCAAAATTGACCCTCTCATTTTCCAATTTCGCACTTGCACCCAAACTTTGATGGTCTGTATCTCCGGTTCTAATTAAGCTACAGAAAAACTGAAAGCATATTCAGAAAGTCCAAATTCTCCTCTAGTATTCATTTTCTATACATTTTAACGTATCTCTGCTAGTTAAAAAGATCGCCGGACCCTGAAAAATACATGTTTTCGGTCAAGATTTCACCAATTTACATTTTTTTGACAAAGAAGTCAGTCTTCAAAAAATTTGATAATATTTCGAGATATAGTCCTAACATATTTACAGTATTTTGTGCAATTTTAAGTCTCTCCTTCAAACCGTTTACCTTTGGGAGCAATTTGGAGTTCAAAACTTGATATTTTCAGAGTCAATTTTTCGGTGAAATTTCATATTTTTACCATTACTTCAATCAACTCTATCTCGGGTTCTAATAAAGTCATATGAATGATACAAGCCGTTTTGGAAAAGCTCAGATTCTCCTCTTATTCTAATTTGTGTACATTTTGTTGTGTCGTGAACAGGTAAAAAGATCGGTCAACCCTGAAAAATTCATCTTTTCCTCACCTAACCGAATGACTACTCAGACTGGAACACCAGTGATTACTAAAATTTGTGCAGTAATTGCCTAAAAGATGTCAATAAACTAATTTTAAACTAAAGTAAACTAAATAAATTAAACTAAACTAAATAAACTAAGCTAAACATACATTCACCGGGAAAGGGGGGGCTGTCCGCTAGCTTCATTAACTTGAGCATTGCAATATATCACAAATAAATAAGGTACATTTTTTATGCTATTTTTTGTACCAGTTTATACAACATTTTTGATACTATTTTATATTTTATTCATATAATATTTTATATATTATTTTATATCTTGCTTATATATATACTTGTTTATATACTTGTTTATATACTTGTTTATATACTTGTTTATATACTTGTTTATATACTTATATACATTTAGACTATTTTCACCCACTGAACTAAATAAACTAAACTAAACATGGGCATTCACTGAGCAAGCTGCTTAAACATGTACAATATACCTTCATATACTTGTTCGTATACTTGTTTATTTTTATACTTAAACATATTTAGACTATTTTCACCAACTGCTCGGTGAAGTTTTATTACCGCTAGCGGTTATCGGAATCTAGTTCTTATTATTATTATAGTTTCCGGAAAAAATTTGCTCCGATTTTCTTGATTATTTTTTTGAATGTACCTGTATACTTGTAGACTACTGTATTCAGGTCCTGAGTTTGAATTTTTATTTTTAAGGTATATAGGACCTTTTTAGTGTCAATTTTAGTATATTTTGATGTACTATATCTGAATAAACTATTAAACTAGAGTAATTTGCTTTAGTTTCTGCCCATAAACAATATAATTCTATACTTTGGCGAAAAAATAATCGAAATCACTCAAGCGGAACATTCCACAATGAATATTTAGGTCATTTTCGAATTGTTTCGAGTTCGGCAAAAACCATAAATGATAGCAGCATGCTCATAGTGCCAAAAGTTGACCTATAGTACGGGCCAGTGCATAACATATTTTTAATTTTGATATTGCAACTATTTATGGAATGGCGGCCATTTTGGTATGTTGAATTTGCTAAGTTTGAGGTGCATGAGTTCAAAATCCATGAAGGAGTCATTTTAGGTAATGCAAATGTATAATGAACCCCCCCAAATATACCCATTTACACCCCATACCAATCTTCAAATTTGACCTTGACCTCATTTTTCAAGGTCATATGACCCGTCAAAGTTTCAATTCACTGCATTTTCAAAAATTCCAACAATTATGTTTTTTCAAAGATATCAGCATCATATTATAGATTTTTATAGCCAGCAGCTGGATTGTTTGAACCCTGAAATCGGAATTGATCTATCTCTTCATGTTGATTTATAAAAAAATTCCAAATATTGCATACCGCGCAACATGCAAAATCAGCCTATTTTTGCCGTCTAGAGCAATAAATATTGATCCTACACAGTTCAAATAATAGAATGACCCCCCCTTTGTCACATATTTCCAATCTGGGAAAAATATTGGTTTTGACCTAGAAAGGTATTTTCAAGGTCAAACTCAAGGTCAAATATTTTGCAAAATTGGATATTTGAGATATCTAATTTTTTTAACTAGGAAATAATTGAGGAATTTCCACAATCTCTTCAGTGTTTGGTGCCACAGTACCCTAGAGGACCCTTGCAAAGTTTTCAGTTCATCGGATTGACGTACATTGCACAATAAAGGTCACAAGGTCAAAAAATGACAGCTAAATTGACTGCTCATTTTCCAATTTCGCACTTGTACCCAAACTTTGATGGCCTTTATCTCTGGTTCTAATTAAGCTAGAGAAAAACTAAAAACATATTCGGAAAGGCCGTAATCTCCTCTAGTATTTATTTTCTATGCATTTTAACGTATCTCTACTAGTTAAAAAGATCTCCGGACCCTGAAAATTTCATGTTTTCGGTCATGATTTCACACTTTAACTTTTTTTTGACGAACAAAGCAATCTTCGAAAAATTTAATACTCCTTGGACATGTAATCCTAACACATTTACAGTAGAGTGTCCAATTTCAAGTCTCTACTGTAAACCGTTTGGCTTTGAGATTAAAATAATGTTCAAAACTTGACATTTTCAGAGTCAATTTTTCAGTGATATTTTACATTTTTGTCATTATTTCAATCGGCTCTATCTCCTGTTGTAATTAAGGTATAAGAATGATAAAAACAGTTCTGAATGCCTCAGATTCTCCTCTTTATTTTATTTAATGTTCATTTTGGTGTAGCATCAATAGTTAAAAAGATCGGTCAACCCTGAAAAATTCAACTTCACCTATTATAACAAAATTAGTGCCCTGAGATAAAAGAAGTCAATTTTGCAGTGAAGAAATACAAAATTAGTATAAAAGTTGCATTGGCCTATTTTGTAAATGTGATACATTATACTGATCTTACTATATCTTTTATGCTCAGTACATTTGTTTTCATTCTTGTCAAGTGGTCAATAAAACTAAATTAAATTTCCTAAACTAAACCAAGTAAACTATACTAAATAAACTAAACTAATAAATTAAACTAAATAAGCTAAACTGAACTAAACTAAACTAAATAAACTAAATTAAGCATGAGCATTCACACAATAGTCTGTACTCATAAACATTATACAATATACCTTTAAATAATAAATATATTGGTAAATTCTTCATCACTGACCATGGTCAGTTACAGCCATCTAGTTATTAAACTTCACCTATTCCATAGGTGAAGTTTCTTGTTTTCGTAAGTATTTTTATTATTATTTTTCCGCCGCCCCCTAATTTCTTCGAAAAAATTTCAAAAAATTCACATATATAGTCTTACATGACCTAATCACAATGACGAAGTATCGGTGACCTTGAATCATTTTTCAAGGTCACAGGCCACTTCAAAATCAGTTTTTTCATTATTTCAAGTGATTGCTTCTCATGTAATTACAGGCAAATTTCACTTCCCAACTATATTACATGTACTACATATAAATTACACAATCTGACCCAGTTTCAGGAAAGTAGGTCAAGGTCAAGGTCGTACAGAGCCATTTTCACCACTGGAATTGAGAACACATGATCTCAGAAACCAACAATTTTTGAATCGTGTAATTGATGACAAAAGTTTCATAAATGACTAATCTAGGTCTGCGACTTATTTTTATAATGATATCATGCTTACTTTTTGAGTTACGTAATTTTAAATATTGACCCGTCGTCAAAACAGGTGACCTTGAATGTCTGACCCTGAAATATCGATTTTAGGCCATAACAATGTATAGTGAACCCCCCCAAAGTAGCCCCCAAAACCCCCATACCCACCTTCAAATTTGACCTTGACCTCATTTTTCAAGGTCATTTGGCTCTTCAAAGTGCAAAAAGTGCTTATTTTCAAAAATTCTGAAAATTATGTTTTTTTCATGATATCACCTTGATATATTATCTCTAGACAGAAGAAAATATGTGCATTTAGAATATGCAATCTAAAGTCCTCTAACATTTTACCTTAATTTTCTACAAAATTCCAAATATCGCAAACCGGATAATGTTAAAAAATGACAAATTATTGCGTTTTTGACATGGAAATATCGATCCGAGAGAGTTACAATAATTAATTGATCCACCCATTTTCCCATCCTGATTCTGAAAATCATATTTGTTTTGACCTAGAAAATTATTTTCAAGGTCAAATTCAAGGTCAAACATGATGAAAAATTTTACTTTTTTGACATTTGATTTTTTTACACAGACAAGAAATCAAAATATTGTTACAAAAATGTCACACATACTTGCTACAATAGTCTAGAGGCATCTTATAAATTTTCAAGGTCCTCGGATTAACCTACATTAGACCGTGAAGGTCACAAGGTCAAAAAATTTGGGAAAAATTTACGATATTTTTTCACATTTCTCAATAATAGCGTTATTTCGATCGGCTGTAGCTCCGGTCCTAATTAAGTTACAGAGAATCTGAAAACAGATTTGGAAAGGCCAAATTCTCCCCTAGTTGCCATATATTGAACATTTTATCGTAGCTCTGACGGTTTAAAAGATCGCCGGACCCTGAAAATTTCATGTTTTTTGTCAAATTTTCACAATTTATCATCATTTTGACAAGGAAATAATCATTTTATTTCAATGAAGCTATTTGAGCATACTTTCATCTTTTGTACAGATAATCCTGCCAAGTAATATTTGTTTCCATGAAACCGTTTTGGTTCTAGAGTAATTTTAAGTGAAAAACTGCATTTTTTCAGAAATTTCTGGAGTCCACATTTCTGAATTGTACCATAATTTCAATCGGCCGTATCTCCGGTCTTAATAAAGTTACGGAGAATCTGAAAATAGATTTGGAAAGCACAAATTCTCCTCTAGTTTCTGTTTTTGAACAATTTCTTGCATCACTGATGGTTAAAAAGATCGCCGGACCCTGAAAAATGTATGTTTTCAGAAATTGCAGTCATTTCGATATGTTTTCAGGACTAGAAGTGTCTTAGCCAATGCATTCCTAAAATTCCAAGGTTGATGTACTGATGATGTACTGATTGATGTTCGGGTTGATGCACTGGTTGATGCACTGGTTGATGTACTGGTTGATGCATGGTCAATGCGCTGGTCAATGCGCTGGTCATTGGACTGTTCAATGTACTGTTCAATGTACTGTTCAATGTACTGGTCCATGTACTGGTCCATGTACTGGTCCAAGATATAAGATATATGTGCATAAATCACTAAACTATCCAAAATTTCCTTATGTATCAGATGAAAATGGATCTTTCATTGTTCTATTACAATTTTCAGTCACTCACAATCAAATAGTTCGCAGCATTTTGCAAGATAGGGAATCACGAGTAGTACATACATATATGTGACATGGAAAACTACAGGGGCATCGCACTCAGCTCTTGCGTGTCTAAGATTCATGATATTGTTATTCTTAACAAGTATGCTGCTCAGTTATGTACATCTGATATGCAATATGCATTCAAAGGCCAGCATAGCACCACAATGTGTACTTTAATGCTAAAGGAAGTGGCCTCATACTTCAAAAGAAACAAGAGTGCTACTTCTATTTAATTGATAGATGCAAGAAAGGCATTTGATCGCATCTGCCATGACAAGCTCTTCGAAATTTTAATTGATCGAAAATTGCCAGCAATAGTGATCAGAATTCTCCTGGACTCTTATAAGAGGCAGCAGCTGAGAACGAAGTGGAGTAATTCTTTCTCTCAGCCTTTCATCACTCTCAATGGATTTAAGCAAGGGAGCATTACGTCACCTGTTTTATTCACTGTTTACATGGACATTCTTCTTTTGCTGCTGGAGCAGAGTGGATATGGTTGTGAAATTGGTGGACATTATTATGGAGCTTTATGCTACGCAGATGATCTGACCCTCCTGTGTCCGACTTCGCATGGATTACAACAAATGCTTAAAATCTGTGAAGTTTTTGCTCAGAGTTTGGGGTGAAGTATAACCCTGCTAAGTCTGTTGTGATGTGTGTTGATAAACAGCTGCGCCAACTGCCTGATGTCCAGCTGGCTGGTGACTCTCTCAAGTGGGTTTCTGTTGTAAAGCACTAGGGGAACTATGTGAGATCTGATCTTAAGGACACTAATGATGTGTCACATAAACAAGGTGATTTAATTGGGCGAGAAAACAGTTTATGTGCGACCTTCTATAAAGCCAGTGACACTGTCAAACGAGCTGTATTTAACTCTCAGTGCAGTCATCTGTATGCTTGTGAAGCATGGAATCTTGCCAACACAGAGATTGATGATTTTTGGAACCGTGGTGTACGCAAAACATTTGGATTACCGTGGCGCACACACTCACGATACCTGCAATACGTATTGGATCAAATTTGTCGCAGATTTTTTTAGACTCTTTACAAGTATGTTGCAAAGCGAAAACTTGAGAGTTACTTTTCTTGCCCAGTTTTTGCTTAATGACAGTTCCAGCATAATCTCCAGGAATTTTCAGGTGATCTCAGAATGATATGATTTTAACTTTTATGAACGACTCCAAAGGCCTTTTAATCTATGTCATTTTAAAAAGAATTATGTTGAAGATGAAAGGATTGTGATGCAAATCCAAGAACTGCAGGCAGTGAGGAAGACTGATTTTATACTGGACAATTGTGAAATTGATGTGATTTTAGAATATCTTTGCTGTCAATGACTTTTATGAACTTGTTTTTATTTTTAAAATGCATTTTATATCATCTGACTTTTAAATTTTACATATATCTATGCCATGTATTTTACAATGTGCATGGATAAATGATATATATATATATAACCAATGAAACTCTCCTAACAGACCTTCATCTTTATTGAATACATTTGCAGTATTTTTATTTTTGTCATACTAATTTCCAATCAATGAGTTTCTTTTGTTTGTGAAATTAATGCTGATTACAATTACTAATGACTGCAATACACTGTTTTACAATATATATAATAACACATGTTAAAAGACATTTAACTTATGAGTCTGACACGTTTTCTATAAATTCTCTAAGGATATAGTTTCTGGAATATTTATATAACAATCACGTGAAGCATGAGTCTAACCTTTTGTTTTGCAATCTCTCCAACCACAATTTCAATTTTCAGACCTTCTACCGTCACATAGGATGACCTTTCATCGGTTGAAGGAGCCCTTCTGGAGAATTCTGGAAAATAAGAAAATAAGTGAAGTCCTAGAGGGGAGAAAGATAAAAAAAACTCAAGCAAACTGTTTATTAAGGACTGACTTGCAAACTGAAGAGTTTACAGTGCAACTGTTTAAAAAAGACTTGATACTCGTGGATGTTCTGGGGTAGAGTTTCTTAAAAACGGGAGGGAATGCAGGACGGAAAGAAAGAATGAAGGAAGGAAAAAAGCAAGGAATAACAAAGGAGAGAAGGAAGGAATAGAGACAGAAAGGGGAAATGGAAGGGAGATAGATTATAGCATAGATAGATTGGTACATCGTTAAATAATGATTTATATGTAGTCAGAATGCTTTTCTGGCTGTAGCCTTTTAAGTAAAGTTTTGAAAATTAAGAGAAAACTCATAAATATTCTATGGTATCAAAATTTCAAGGTGATAGTGCGCATGCGCGGTAACAGCAAGACGTGTTTTTAAGACGCTCAAAAAAAGATCGTTTCATCGAGGATTAATCGCTTATATTAACACACACTGGATATTACAACTAGCCATACATAAGGATGACCGTATTTCTGGTTTTACGCACCCCAGGACCAAATAATTACTCCGATTTCGGCGCACAATTTCGACGGAAAATTTCAAACCAAATTGACTGCAGAATAGCGTTGACCCAGTAATCCAATATGGAGTCTCGCCTTCAATCGGACCAGACGTGTCTTCTTCAGGATGGCGCAAGCGATGTTTCCTACGAAATGCAAGTCATCAAAGGCGCAAAATTACAAAAATTGCTACACGTGGCCTTCAATGAGTCAAGGCAGAAGCATTTTGACACAATAATACTGCAAGGTGGTATTTGCAAATTAAACTGCTTTCATACCACTGCAGCGACCGAGTCAAAAAATTCGGAGGGTTATCGACAAGTGCCAGGTCCATTTTGGCACCCAAGCAAACATTGCAATGGTCGTCCCAGCAAGCCTGAAAAATTACCACCGCTTCAGCTGAGTACACTTTAAAAGCGCTGCAGGACCAGCAAAAATTACCAAGAGCAAGATGACCGTGCAGCTGAGTACACTTTAAAAGCCCTGAGGACCAGCAAAAACTATCTAGAGCAAGATGACCGTGCAGCTGAGTACACTTTAAAAGCGCTGCAGGACCAGCAAAAACTATCTAGAGCAAGATGACCGCGCAACTGAGTACACTTTAAAAGCACTGCAGGACCAGCAAAAACTACATAGAGCAAGATGACCATGCAGCTGAGTACACTTTAAAAGCGCTGCAGGACAAGCAAAAACTACCTAGAGCAAGATGACCGTGCAGCTGAGTACACTTTAAAAGCGCTGCAGGACAAGCAAAAACTACCTAGAGCAAGATGACCGTGCAGCTGAGTACACTTTAAAAGTGCTACAGGACCAGCAAGAACTACCTAGAGCAAGATGACTGGGCAGCTGAGTACACTTTAAAAGCGCTGCAGGACCAGCAAAAACTATCTAGAGCAAGATGACCGCGCAACTGAGTACACTTTAAAAGCGCTGCAGGACCAGCAAAAACTACCTAGAGCAAGATGACCATGCAGCTGAGTACACTTTAAAAGCGCTATAGGGCCAGCAAAAACTGCTACTTGAGGATATCAAGTCCGTAAATGCTAGGATAGTAGAGGATAACCAGACCCTCAACCTACGTACTATCGACCTCGATGGGCAAGTACTAGGCCAATTCATCAAGAAAAGAAAACGAGGGAAATCAGGAAAGCGAAGGAAGTCCAAAGTGTACAAGGTCTTCAAAGACTACAATCTAACAGATGGAGTTCACCCAAACGATTACCTAGCTATCAGACTGCATGTCAGAATGTGCGATAGCCTAATAATTATTCGTGAGCTTGGTCTACAAAGCCTGCTGGAACCTGAATCCATGACAGATTCATCCGACGAGCTGAGTTCCGATGAAGGTGATCCATGGGACTTTAAGCGAACTAAACGAACGACTACAATAGCATAAGCAGTCCACGCCTGACAAGCTCTACAATAGAAAACTGTTAATTTCCCCCAAGTGAATATAGGACAGTAAAAAGTGGGGTTGACACTGGACCTCTTCATAACAGTACAAATTTGGTACTGAATGAATTGTTGAAATCTCTAGTTTCACCAAAAAAATTCCCCAGAATTCCCAACTCGGAGGATTTTTTTTATTCAAGTTTTCATGGCAACACTCTTGAGAAAAAAAGAATCCACATATGAACAACCTTTTATTGAATAACTTCGTATGCTTTAAGGAACAATTTCAATTTTGACACAAAGTACCTCAATGACCAACTCTCTCAGATGCATTTAAAAAATTGTGGTTTACATTGTGCTTGTGTGTTGCTATGATAACAGAAATATAGAAAATTATCAATTTTTTTAAAGATGGTCTTAAAATGTTTGATGTGGAGAGAAAAAATAAATATATAAGCAAAAATATGGTTATGATATTGATAGAGCATCCCTTTGTGAACAATCTTGAAGAAAAATATTGGAAATATCTCATATGATATAGTCGCTATAGAGACTGATTTAATGTTTGTTTAAAATTACTTTTACAAACCTGAAGCTAAGGAGGGGCCTGCTCCCATGTTTTCTTCAAATTAATTCAATCAATGGACTTAATTTTTATATAATATTCATCTCTGAATGCAATTAACAATTTAAAAGTTTACCATTGCCATGGAAACACTGCTGTAGCCAGTTCCATAGCAACAAACCTCAAATGCATCTTTCTGATCAAATGCATAGCCAATGGTATTTGCAATTCATACATCTACCCAACCCTATTAGCTATATCATTAATTAGTTTTACAACATAAAACAAGTTGTTTGTTTTGTTTCTATGGTAACAAATGCCTCCAAACCGCATCAATTTCTAAGATAGAGCAAAAAATAGGCAGTTTCTACAGTTTGCAGTCATGCAATAAAGTTTCCAATGTAATTGTGGTTCTGAAAAGGCATTTGAACCTCAGTATTTAGTCAAAGAACACCCTCAACTTACGAAATGACAAAGGGTTGCCAAGGAAACCACAATAATATACCATAAACTGTCAATGATAGATAGATAGATAGATAGATATGGTAAGTGCAGCCCTCTAAGCCCAGTTCTGGGCGCTCGCGAGGGTTGATTGATGAGCTGGGAGAGAGAGCAGGAGTCCTCAACATGTTACACATTTACCCCATGTCAGGGATCTTTTACTTGCCCAACATAGACACTGATACAAGGGGCCGCCAATTTAACGTCTCATCCGAACAACATCCAGCTGGAATTTTGCTCATGAAGGTACACTGAAAATGTTGGGTTCCCCACCTGGGGTTCGAACCCATGCAGGCAAAGACCTTCAGCATAGCAGATGGGAACCAATGCCACTTGGCCACCCAGCTGCACGATAGTTCAACTATTGATTGAAACAAATTCTTAAATTCTGTAATTGTACAAATACAGTTGACCGATTTTCACGTATGATGCATCAAAAGATAGCTGGTTATGGCTTCTGTATTTTAAATTTTAAACTATTGTTGCCATGGCAACTGGTTATCAGTTATGTTCACCTTCAACCAATATTGAAAAACTTCATAAAACAAGCATTTGCAATATTAAATCATTAATATCTTTGACAATAGGATATAATTCATTTATTTCAAATAATCTTATAAATTCTGAGATATTTTTGAATAAGTGTGATGGCAAGAAATTTGGCAATATGATGATTCATAATATTGAAGTCAAGGAGATTTTCTATAAGACATTATGAGCAAAAATGGAATTTCTAAGGTTTTATCGTATGATTTATCATTTTAAAGCTTTAGTAAAGATCTATCTTTTGCAATGAAATTACTTGTGACTATGGCAATAGACAGGATGTATCAGGCAAATCAGTCCTTTTTTTTGTAGTCAGTTATGTTCCAGAGTTTCTCATTTTTTGATGTAATAAGTGCAAAAATTAGTATGAAGATTAGTCCATAACCATGGTATACATTATCTATTTAGGATACTTATTAGTTTTAACTAGAAATTAATTTACAGGTCAAAATGTGAGCTTAATTTTGAAAACCAATTTAGACTGTGAGGTTTTTCAGCCAAGCGATCTAAATGTAGTGATTCAATTCAAAATCACACGATTTTTCTCAACAGCAAGATATTGGACCTAAAAGCAGTAAGCCTAAAATATACACCAGGCATATCATCATAATCAGTGTTGTACCATTTGACACTGCTGTCAGCCAATCACATGCCAGTATTTCAGGGCGATAATTCTGATATTCTTTGATGTCCACTAATCGTTTCATGTTTGACTGCTTGAGTCTTTATCTCATGTTATAAGCCCGTTAATCACAACCGGATCAGGAATACGTGTTTATCACACCTCGGCTAAAGCCCTCAGTTGATAAATCACATATTCCCTCTCCCATGGTGAATAACCTATACTTATCACTGATTTTCAAGTTAATTCCTCAATGTTTGTTGTTTTGGAATTGTAGGGTAAGTTTTCTTGAGTTGGACACTCAGAGATTTAGGTAACCTTGAGTCGGACACTATTAGTGGGGTTGACCTGGATAATTAACATCTTCTATACCACCTTATTTGGTACCAACCTGTAGCCAAAGACATCCTTATGCCTTTCCAAAAGTATCAGCATGATATGAACACATTTATTGTCTTCTTCATGGCTATAAAGAAAGGGTAAAAACCCTGTTTTTCTCATGATTCTGCAATGAATTTGTGTACTTCAGTGAACTTTTGTCACATTGAAGGATCCTTTGCCGGCCTATGGTATTGATTTCAACTTCAATTTGTTAAGCACATAGTTAGGAAGGATGTCTCGCTACTTTTTGCTCAAATTTGGCTCTTTCAAGGGACAGGATGGATGGATGGGCTTCATGTCCAGTATTTATGCACTTGGTAGTCTAATTAGGACAGGGTGAGGACACGGCAATGAGGCAAAGGATGATTGAAAAAACAGTCCAACATACGTTTTTGGGACACAAGTGTCTGACTCGAGGATATCCCCTTCCTTTTTCTGTTTCAGGGAATTCACCCCATATTCAGTGCTCTTGCCATGTCAACTTAAATATACTATAAGTGTTAATGAAAACATTTAATTTGAGGCTCTAGTTGATGAAATACAACCCATGCAACCCATAGGCCAAGCAGTATTTCTGAAATACTGCTTGGCCGATGGGTTGTACGGGTTGTATTATACTATTTCACATTTTTTAAATGTCAAGAATCCAGGTGCCCGGCCCAACGAACATCACCCTAAACATCAGAGATTTGTATAGAATCAGAATTTGTATTTTTCTGGCTAAACTGTCTGCATTATTATTAGCATAATTTTTTCAGAGTTTCAAAGAAATAATCAAGTAACAAAGACAGACAGCTTTAATAGAAACTTAATTTTCAGTGTACATTGGAGTCTCAATAATAGATATAGTTATGGGAGAGTTGCTAAATGTATAATCACAATTAGGTTATGATATAGTTAGTACAGCCACAAAAATCAAGCAATGCAAGATACTAATCTCAGGGTTTGAGGTGAAACCCATCTTTCATGTTCTTTTACGTGCCAGATAATTTCATGAAAGTCATCTTGATTTGGGACTTTTCTGACTATTTTTCCGATTAGTCTTGCCAAAAATATCTGCAGTGAAACGCATATAATTGTACCATTTCTTTGAAAAGTTTATGATATCATGACATTATTGGTAAAGTGCTGTCCTAGAGCTCTCAAAATACAGAGCATACCCAAAGCTTTGTACTGCTGGCACAGTGTGAATCAAAAAATAAGTTTACACTCCTGCTGTACATTGAAAATTGTCACAAAATCATGGTTCCAGTCAGGAGTGGCGCACAGTCAAAATCTAACTGATCCTAGTGATCCAAGCAATTACTACAAGTAACATATTGATTTATTTGCATACTTTGACTGCGCCTACAAGAAGTGCAGTACAAAAGTAATGCGTGGGACCATTGCTTTTCATATTCATATTGAAAGTCCTTTTCATCCTCCTATGAAAGTATTTGAAGGGAGGGCTAAAAATTGGAATTGCTCGCTTATAAAACCATGTAAATCTTTTCCAATCATAAATCACATTGCAATTGTTCAGGAAAATAAAGCAAACATTACGTCCTCCAGCAAATCCTTCGACTGGGAATTCTGGGGAATTTTCTTTGGTGAAACTAGAGATTTCAAGGATTCATTCGGAACCAAATTTGTACTGTTATGAAGAGGTCCAGGGTATGGCTGATATTGGGCCTTTTTAGACTGGCTCCTGCAATCTAATTAGAATGGCTACTCCGGAAGTCTGCGAACCCAGCCAGAAAAAATTTAAGACCAGGGACCTAATTTTAAAATGTTCAATCTGTGAAAGAAAATTCCACTCCCAATGCCAGGGTTTTATCAACTGAGTTCAATGTGATTTCTAAAAATAAGGACCAATTTCATTGGTACTGCCCAACTGTAAATATGGTGCAACTAAGCTCCATCTCGAAGTAGCGCTCCACAACAAATTGGATAACCTAAGTTGAACTCCCTCCAAACTCAAGTCGATAACTCTGAAGCTACACTAGACGACAGGATCAAAAATGTGGTCCGCTCAAGCCACCAAGGACTAAAAAAAGAAATTGAGGACGGCATGTCCGACCAAGTAAATGTTGCTGTTGAGCAATCCCACAAATCGGAAGCTTTTAAGATCGCAATCAGGGAACAGACGGAGAGTGAAGTTGCTGCAAAATTACAAGATCCTAAGCTCCATGGAGCAATCGCCAGGGAAATGACAGAGAGAGAATGAAGACGGAACAACATATACATCGGATGTCTGAATCAACCAAAGAGACCCAAGAGGAGAAGACCTCGGATGACAGCGGCAGATGTTTTGAAATCCTAAAATTTCTTGACCCCAACTTTAGTCAAGCCAGCGTGAAGAAACTGACAAGGCTAGGAAAACACTCAAACGATAAAAAGAGGCCAATTTTGCTGGAGTTGTCGACCGGGACTCCCTAATGAAGGCAACCCTGAAGCTGAAGGACAGCATTCATAAAGAAGTCAGCATAGGTCATGACCTGACACAAGCCCTCAGAAGTGAATACTCTCAACTAGCAACGGAAGTCAAGAACAAGTCTACGGAAACAACAACGTTCAAAGTCATTGGTCAACCGGGTTTTTGGAAAGTGAAAGAGAAGAAACCAACCTAGCCCAGCCTCGTCACCTTATTCCTGGAGGGCAGCATAATGTAGCCCATGCCAGGATAAGGACTCGAACTAAGACCCTCTCTGCGAGAGCCACGCCATCTTCTGACTACCGGGGTACAGATTTATATATGTGTTAACCAATGCAGATAGTATCTTCACCAAACTCCCGGAACTTAAATTAAGAATCAATAGCAGTGAACGTCAAGTTGACATTATCATGGTAAACGAAATAAGAGCCAAAAATAAGAGATTCCAGTTGTCAGCAGCCGAACTGCAGATTGCCGGCTATAACTTCTACAGCACCAATTTGAGCGAGGGCAGAGGAACAGGCCTCTACATCCATAATTCAATATTAATATCTTTGGTCGATTTTCAAACTAGCTTCAGGGAATATCTTGCAGCCGAGGTCAGCCTAACAGGAGTAAACTCGCTTCTTCTATGCCAAGTAGTATACCGGAGCCCTAATTCCAGTGAAGAGAACAACTTAGCACTCAATGAGCTTATGGGACTCGTAAACGATCACCAAGCATCCCACAAAATGGTTTATGGGGACTTCAATTATGCAAACATTAACTGGAGCACAAGGTCCAGCAATGACAACTCTGCTAACAAATTCTTAGATGCAATAACCCTGCTCTACTGGACACAACATATATCATCAGCAACTAGGCAAAGGGGATCAAATGTTCCGTCGATTCTTGACCTGGTCTTCACTAACGAAGAGGACATGATTTACTCGATCACCCATGAAAGCCCACTTGGAAAAAGCGACCATTGTGTGCTCTCTTGCCTGTTCAAATGTTTCACTATTTTTCGATCAATACTGTAAAGCCCAGGACAATAACGTTCCATCCAAACTGGTTTCAAGTGTTGGGAAACACTGGCCGACCCCAATAAATCAAGATTTAATCTGGTCAAGAAAAACAAACACAAGCATCGCGCCTGGCGCAGGTATATGGAAACTAGAGATGAAGATAAACGGCTGCAGTATGTCAAAAACTCCATCAGGAAAGCCAAGATGGGGCTTGAGCATGATAAAGACCAACCCGAAGAGGTTCTGGCGATATGTCAACTCACGCACCAAGGTTAAATCATCCATCCCCGACCTCAAAACTGCAAATGGTATGGCCCAAACCGACATAGACAAGGCTGAAGCTCTAAATACCTTCTTTTCGTCAGTCTTTGTGGAGGAGCCACCTGTAGTGCGTACGATCTGTGACTTGATACTGCATTTTTACTTACACCTTTGAAATTTGGCACAGGGGTAGAACTGACCAAGACCGTTAATTCCAGACCTGGAGCCATCCCAATTTTGCGTTTCCATGGCAACCATGGGGTCTCCAAAAATACATCACTTTTAAACCTATTTATGTTGGAATAACCCCAAAAAAAGGAATGTTGCATGTTGTTTTCCCCTTGATATGTCCTCACATTACTTGGGAGAAATCATAAAATGGAATTTTGTTAAAATAGTCAAACTTGCCTATGGTTGCTATGGTAACCAATGACATATTAAGAAAAAGTGTCACTGGATAATCTGCCTTACCACGACACCTTGGTAAAGGGTGGCAGAACTGCACAGACTAAGTAATTTCCACAAGGAGGCAGGAAAATTGACACAGATGAATATTAGATATGGAGCAACTTGATTATAATGTATCCATGGCAACCAGAGCTGGCCAAAAATGGTAAACGATTTATGATTTTTCGTCAAGATAGTCATCTCTTTACTATGCTTCATTCAAGAGTGACATATTAGTCCAGGGATGTTAAACATGGAATAGTGGCAAAAAAGATACATATGTAACAGTTGG
The DNA here is from genome assembly GCA_026936325.1 of Platynereis dumerilii. Classification (NCBI taxonomy): domain Eukaryota; kingdom Metazoa; phylum Annelida; class Polychaeta; order Phyllodocida; family Nereididae; genus Platynereis; species Platynereis dumerilii. The sequence continues at coordinate 835,369 of JAPTHN010000107.1, read as the reverse complement.
GCATCGGACAATTTAATTTTCTTGTATCCATGGCAACCAGGGATACCCAAAAGCAATGTCTTATGAAAAACCCTATTGAAAGTCACTTTTGTGTCCTTGTTCACGCTGTACAAACGGACAGACTCAATAGCAGGGATGTGACGATTATGGCAGTCAACCTATTATTTTCTTAAATATTATGCTTTGAAAACGTAATATTTGATACTAGCATAATCTAGATTGTTTCCCTGACGTCTTTTGATGACGTTTGGTGCATTACATCTTTTCATTTTCATGGATTATCAAGTTATCGAAGAATAAAAAAACCTGGGAATTTTCCACCCTGTGACACAATTTATGGTCAATTACTTAATACCAAGATGTTGGAACTTGCATTAACATGTTCCTAATATTGTTGGTTGTTTTATGCACACTATTTCATAAATATGTGACCAGTCAATTACTTTTGAATAAACAAATACTGAAGGCACTATTGAAATGTTCCAGTTCAAGCCTACCGCATTCAGCTGTCCTTTCAAGATTCGTGTGAAGAAGCAGATTTTAAATAGCTAATCTAGTGCATTAATGAAGCATTTTGAAGCTTGCAACATATCTTATAAAATGCCTTATATTTTTAGCTATTATCCTCTTTCTTTATTTTTCCAAAATTTTCACAGAAAATAACTGAAAAGCTAGTTACAAAGACAAAAGTGAGACATCAGTCAGTAAATATACTCCAAAATGTCTGTGGTTACTTCTGTTTGAATTTTTCGTTAGGATAAATGTTTGTGTGATCATTTCATTCATTTAGGATCATAATATCAATGCTGTTACATGGACACTGTTATTTGTCTTCTTTTAAAATATGTTAACTGCCTTATTTGCCTGATAACTGCCGTTAAGTCTGTCCGTTTGTACAGTGTGTTGTTAGCTAATGGCTGCAAACATTGTACAGGGAAATCGATTTTGGCCTTTGGACAGTGAAGAAATGCAGTGAAAAAAACCTACCAATGAATTCCAGATATAGAGCCCAATCAAATTTCATGTATCCATAGCAACCAAACATGGTATTTAATTGATAGAGTCGCCTTTTTTTGCACAGCAGGCTCACTATTGCATTCCATTCAAGAGTGGCATGGTTTTAAAAACGGAATTTAGATTTGGCAGGGATAAAAGTTAGATAGTGGGTCATTTTACCCCGTTGTATCCATGGCAACCAGAGCCACTGAACAAGGTGATTTGCTGTCAGATCTCTCATCAAGGGATTCAACTCATCCCATCCTTTATTTAGAGGGATCAATCAATTCAGGGATGTTAAATATGGATGGGGGCAAAATACAACATACATTGTACTTATATGCAATAAGGTATAAGGTGAGGAGTCATACCTTTGTCTCTCATGCACAGCAACCAGTGACGCAAAAATGATGTCTTATATGGGCACTTCTGTAAATTGTATGATACAATCATGTGTGTATCCTGGTTGACTCAAGATTGGTACACGTACAATATTAAAGACTGTAACATTTTGACCTGAAGGCAAACAAAAGTTGAATAACAAATTTAGATATGGAATCAGCAAAATTTCATGTATCCATGGCAACCATAGCAGCCCAAACAAGGTGTTTGATTGACAGAAAGAAAATGTTTGGACAGCAGACTAAGTTGAACCAGGGGCGGACTGGTGGCATTTCGGGCCCATGGCAAAATGAGTCTAAAGGCCCCACCGTTGGCATTATTTCAAAAGAGAAAAAGAAAATACCATAACATAATATGGTTTAGTATAGATTTATTAGGATGGGGCCTATTCAGATGATTCTGTTTTATCAAAATATCATAAATCTAATGGTAAAGTTTTGCTTTTCAGTTTCTTTCTTGAATGGGCCCCCCTCAGAGGATGGGCCCGTGGCAGCTGCCACTCTGCCACATCGGCTAGTCCGCCCCTGAGACTAACTGTCGCATGCAAATAATGTTATATTATGCCTAAGAAGGTATCCCATAGTATTAATATCAAGCATAATATCCTGTTTCCTGGTCTTCTTTGCACTTTATCAAAACATCCATACAATAATATGTAAACAGTAATCAGCTACTTCAGCTTAATTTTTAACAACTGTTGGTCATGTTTAGGCATGCGGTCCATGAAGTGTCTTGTGAGCCTTGAGCAGAGAATGCAGAGATGAAGGGCACATTACACAAGGAACCGGTGCCATTGGCAATTGTCATTCTTAAGTTTTGGTGATCGTTGTGTGATGAGAAGACAGGGAATCTTGCATAAACCCTCTTAATCAAGGGAAATTATCCCAAAATGCAACCCTGACAGCATATTGGCCAAAACAAAGTGTCACCATTTGGGGCTACAACATCCCAAAGTAGTCTGGGTGTTCCTACTTGCAAGACTTCCTTGCATCTTTTACAGGGCTAAATGATTCAAGCCTTTTGTTTTCAAACACCTGTTGAAGGCTTTTGATACTCTCAGTTTGCACAAAATGTAGAGTTTTTCAAAATCAAGGCAAGTATCACAACCATTTTTGTCTAAGGTGGGGGGAAGCATTGCTGCCTAGAGCCTTAAGTTTCAGCCATTAGAGACCTGAACAAAAGAAAAGTAATGCTATTTTTTAGGAAGAGGGTGCTCTGTCACCGCTGAGCTTTTAGCTTCAGAGGTGTCTTCATTCTTTCCTCTTATAGGAAGTTTCCTCAAATCGCCATGAACCTCAAGACCTTAATTCTGTAATATCATTTATATTATTATTGTATAAAAGTAATGTAATATATTATATTATTGTGTAATGAGATTCAATGATAGCAACGGGGTAGAACTCACCCCATGTTTCCATGGCAACAGTTACCCTGGTGTTTCTGCGCAGCCGCAGAACACCCTAGTAGCAATCTCTGGGGGCAAGCTTGTTTGCCCAGCCAGAAGAGAGCCCGCTCCCGCTGAGGCAGCAGGAGGGCTACCTGTCTCCCTGACGCGGTGACGATTCGTCAGGTAAGGGTATTGTTGTTAGAGGTATGATCAAGGGTTTCTCTTAAAGGAACCTGGGGTCATGGTTGATTGAGATGGCATTAGTTAATGATGTTTGTAATTCGTTAAGATCGCTGTTTAATGTATTGATAAGTTGAATACCAGCCGTTCTTTGAATGACTCTTAATGTAACTGTCTATAAATTGTGTATTAAATGGATAAGTGAATCTAAACTGTTGAGCCTCTGGTATTTCTTGAGTAGGTGTTTCGTGGTGGCAAGTGCTAAGGTGTCTCCCGCAGGATCCCCGGTAATGAGTCCATCTACTCAATTAGCTACCTCTGAGAGAGAAACGTGCGCTAACCTTACATGGGGAACGCTAAAGATGGCATGGTGAGAGAATTCCGGTCTGCGGCTTCTTGGCGCTTGTCTGCTGTGTCACACTGTCTCTTGATTTACTATGTTTTTCAAATTTAAGGAATATGCAAACATATTCAGCCAATGCTAAGGATTTGTAGGTTATTTAAGTAAGAGACTTAAAATAGTGAAATGGCTGAAATTAATGAAACCATAGCTATTTGGAAGTAACGGTTTATTACTAAACTGTCGAACTGTAAAAACAGAACTCTATGAATTAGAATAGGAATAATTCTTCATATCTGTCAATGAGCATACACAGCAACTCAATGTTTGATGTTTGTACGATGCAAGATTCACATTTAGTGACGTTTCCTTCCGAAACACTAGCCTTGCAATGCTATGGGCCTACGGTTTCTTCGCATGAAGAAAGTCCACTTCCTTGATGTGGAAATTCGATTATGTCACAACTTCATATCATGCATAGCGGGTTCGCCAGCTACGGCTAGAGAGCATTGGTTCAACGCCATGCCATTGATCGCTGTTTTGGTCTCCCAATTAGCTATTGTTCTGCTATATCGTCAATGATAGTTAATTCTTCCTTCGTACGCATACAAAATTCAAGTTTTAGTACGCTAGCCATGTTATCCCACCTTAATTCACCTACTAGTATAGGGGGCGCAATCTTCCTACCAGGTAGCTCAGGGGCTTCGCCCATATCTTTATTTGGTTACCTATTAGCTCATGTTCAGCTTCGATATGCCTGCCTCTCATCTTCCACACTTCTCACAACTTTACCTACACACCTCATCCAGACCCGGACCAGACAACGCACTCAAGTCTCTGGGCATCTCTCGCATCATTAGGCCTTCCTTGCAACACAGCACATCTTCCAATACGGTAGGAGCTCATTTTGCAAACATTAATAGGAAAGGCACTTGATTCTTACTTCCTTAATTTATAATGTTTTCTTAGGCTATCTGTCATTTACTCTTATATTTTAACTCTTGCATTTTAACGTTACATTAACAATATGTCTGTCCGTTTCCAAACACATAGCATACTATTTAGATTTTCTATACACGGCACTTAAGGTCTAATAGCCTGGTCTCATGGCCACGCTATTCTGCCTTCTTCTTTCCTCACTTTGCAACTTAGATATGTAACATTTCATTACTTTTAAAATTAAAAATCGCTATTGCCCGTCCAGCGAACATTCTAGAGAATTTGATTATCACATACTGATTGTCATCCCATTATTGTTTTCTTGAGTAACAGCATGCTCTTCTTCATTTATGCATGTTTCCATTCATTTATTGACGTTGTGCGCATTGATCATTGATAGTGTATCGTGTTGTATTTTGTTGTATCAGGTCTACTGCTCTACTTTTAGCTAGCCAAAGTTAGTTATTTCCGTTTTCTTTCAATTACGCTATCTAGTGAGTGTTCTTTCTTATTGACTTGGAGGGACAAGTCGGCATTTTTCTCCATGTATGGTGACGTGTTACAGTTATTCCTGCATTCTATATATGTATTTAAAGCGAGACAAGTAATTACTTATTTCATTATCACTGATATTTCTTATCCCATATGGTTTTCAAGTTATGTGTTCATTTCCTTATTTTTTGGGTCGTTAGTTGATATGTGTTATGAGTTACATCCACGTTTATTGCAGGGAATCGCTGTGGCACATTTTGTAGCCTTTACCCTTATTTTGATTTTAGGCTCTCTTTTCATACGTAATCTCCCTCAAATTAGTTATATTTTTGCTCTAGTAAGTGCTAGTATGCACGGTACGCTTACTCTTCTTACCTCTATTTTCGCTCTGAATGTCTGTCCCGTTGACACAGCTGACACTTCAGCAGTGGTTACTTAAGTTCCGTTTGGAAGCTCAGACAGCGGTTGATGAGGGATATTTGTCTGCTCGTGCTTCTCGTTATATCAAACATCACACTCCTACTCTTCTCTTTAATAAATGGTTATTGTTGGCTGCCAATAATAGGAACACTCAATGGCATGTCTACGAGTCGATACTAGATCAGCTTGGCTATTTGTCTCTTCCCTTACCAGAACTTGCTCTGTTTCGTGAGGCTTCTTTTCCTCGTTATAAAACGTATTTGAGAAAACCTACCAATGTATGGCTTTACCCTCTTACCCTCATGATGTCAGAAACTGACTCATCCTCTGCTAGTACAAGTCAGGGCGATAAGGGACACCTCGATGTGACTGACATTTACACTGATACATCACTTTCAGGTGAACAGCCTAATACCTCGGGCCAACACATTGCCCAACAACCAGATAATTCCTCATTGACTGTTCCTTTACATGTAAAAGTTGGGGATATTACTGACGGGTCCCGTGTTTCCACACCCTCTCATGACAGTTTAAAATCTCGTGAAGAATCACCTGGCCGACACGATTCTGATTCTGACGAGGACAATTCACATCTTGCTCTAAAGATTGCTAGGGATAAGGTTGATAATTCCGATCAAAATAATTCTGCTGGCCATACCTTTGATAGTGATAACTCTGATAAACAGTCTTTTGATAGGAATAGATCTCCAGCTCTCTCTGATTCTGAACGTCAGGAACATCCTTCTAATATTGCTGGCATTCCTGCAAATTCTAATACCGCTGAATCAGGTGAGGATAACTCTGCCTCTCAGGCTGGTCAGTCTGACGCCTCTCTTATACATCAATTAGATTCTCAGCAACCTGGTGCATCATCATTTGATAATACTAATCAACAAACGCCTGTTTCACAGCCTGGTGCTGCTGCACAAACCCCTCCTGTAACGTCTACTGTGGACAACAGTGAACACCCCCAATTACCTCCTGTTTCTCCTAGTCATTCTCTACACGGCTCTGATAATCATCACCATCGCACCCCAGACGACAGTCCACGATCTTCCCCCCGCCATCATACCCCTTCACGTGAACCTGGATCAGAATTGAGCGACGACCAAATTCCTTCATTGGGAGGTCTCCGTCAACATCATCAAGTCCCTCCTCCTGAGGACCCTTCTGTGATTGATAACGTTTCCAATAACGCCTATCAAAACCAGGAATTCGACCAGTCTCTTAATAACCTTCAATTTAATCACTCTTATCAGGAGCCTCCATCTCAACAACACCCCCCATCGTCTCCCCCGGGCCACGCACAACAACCTCCCCCGCGGACTGACACGTCGCCCAGCACCACCCGGCCTGCACCAGGACCCTCTGCCTTCTCTGTACCCCCCGTCCCATCTAATACATCTACTCAGAGAAGCCAGCCCGCATCTTTCACTTCTGCACAGACTTCTCTTACGAATACAGTTCAGTTTGCTACAGTCTCATATACTGTAAATACTATCACTAGACCACGTACAGCTAATACCACCACTCAAGTACTATTCCCTTCTCACACTCCTCATTCTAGTCGTAAGCCAGTTATAGGTTACACCGATCCCAGCCATCAAACACTTTTGCATCGCCTCTCTGCTCAATCTCCTTCTGGTTCCAATATGGCTTCGAACAATCAAAACCTGGGTGTCTCCACTCCTTCCAATTACAATGCCACATTGGGCGCCTTTTCTCATGCACCTGCAACTCGTACTGGTGATGAATTATTATTTGAACATGCAAATCAGCCTTCGCAATTTTCTCAACAGGTTACCCAGTCTCAAGCCGCTTCAACTAACCAAACTTTCCAAGACCTCACTAACTTTGATCCCACTTTTAATAATCTTAATTCCCAGGCTCAATCTCAGCCACAAGACCTCACTGGCTTGCGCACATCTCTGCCCTATCCACCTTCCTATCAGGACTCCAGAGATGCGTCTTATCGAGCTACTCAATCTATTCACGGTCCAATTTCTACTTCCTTTCCTGTGTCTCGTTCAGGTTCCCTGCCTTCTTCCTTTTCTGCAGCAGCATTTAATACCCAAATGCCTGAAACACAGCCTAGAACTAAGCCTCTTAATTTTTCAGAGATGAAACCTCCAGTATTTAATGGAGAATCTGATAGTTTGACACCACAGGCATGGATCACCAAATTCAAGGATCATGTCCAATTACATAATCTAAATGACCAGCAGATATTGCATCGCCTGCAGCTGTTCACTGAAGGACACGCTCGCAATTGGTGTAATGCTCTGAAGCCTATGACTTTGGCTAAACTTGAGAAGTTGTTCTTAGATAAATTTTCATTGCTTAGGAGTCGAGCATCTATCCTCGATGCCTTGTCTCAGAAACGTATCACCTATGGTGATAACGTTGGCAAATACTTGGATGAGATTAAGGAATTGGTGTCACGTTTGGGCCTACCTGAATCGGTTGTGGCTTTATACTTTCGTAAGGGATTACCCTTGACCTTGCAGCATTCTCTTCAATTAATTGATGATAACAAACCTCTTGATGAATTAATTCCAATAGTCCAAAGCATTATGGAGCGCGAAGTTATCGCTCAGCACGTTGATGTCACTAAAATCCCTAGTTCAAAATTCGACACAGGTAATTCGCAGTCAACTTTGCTCACTTTACAGGAATCTATGGGCGCTTTGAATCAATCCCTGCAGCAACTGCCTCAAATGCTTGCACCTCGCGATGTTTCCATGGATGACACTCAACCCCATATGTCTCTCAGCAAATGCCTTATGGTCAATCTTCTTTTTCTGGTCTTACTTGCTTCCGTTGTGGACTCCGAGGTCATATAGCTACTCATTGTCGCAGATTCATTCCCAACCAGCAATATAGTCTACCAACATCTTCTGATTACCAGTCTGCCGGACGTTCATACAATCGTGACAATTCTACAAACGATGCCTTCACTCAACGGTATAATCGACCTAGCAGACCCTTTCCTAATAGGTTCGCTAACTCGAACAGGAATCTCCCAGCAAATGGATTTGCTAATTCAAACAGATCTGGTAACAATAGACTATTCTCCCAGAATAACCAAAACTTCAATAATCAGCAGCATGGCAATACAAATTCCGCGCAACAGCAGTACAACAGTAATGCCCCTAGTAACTCACGTGTTCAGTACCCTAATGGCATTAGAACTGCTTACCGCTCTCAGAGCGCTGGCCCTTCCCCTCGTAATCAACGACCACCACCTCAGAATCGTTCACAGGGACCACCACATCAGCAACCACGACGTAATGGATCATTCTGACTGTGCTCAGATACAGTCGTGTCTCGTCCTAGCTCAACACCTGCCATTCCTTCAGATTCTCACCACTTGTCTCCTATCGAATCTAATGATCTTACCAATTCTGCTCCCTCTGAAACCTTTATTTTTCATGATTTTTCTGATTCAGATGTCATTGTTGGGGACGACTTCCCTGACATCTTATATGCAGTACTTCAGCCTCCTATTCCTCTTACTCCTTTATCTATCAAGATTCATGATTGCAACTTTATCCCATCACTTTTGCCCGATGGCACTAAATTCTTTACCTTGTTTGATACTGGCAGCTCACACAATTTGGTTAGCACGTCTCTTATCAAACGTAGTCCCTTTTTGCAGGGCCTTCCTCGTGTTGATGCAGAGCCAATCAAGCTTATGGTCGGCAATGGTTCTTCTATTTCTATTTCTCAATTTATCTATTTTGTCATACAGTTTGGCGAGTGTAAAGTTCCTATTAAGACCTTTATTATCGATGTGGCTTCACCAATTGATTGTGTTATGGGCTTGGACGCTCAAATTAGATACAAATGTGTTTTTCGCTCAGCAGAATCACGCATGGATATTTCTGTCGACCAAATTTTACTCGTCGTACATAAATCGACCACTATAACACCTAATACATCGTGCGATGTGCCAGTTCGAGTAAATCATTTGGCACAATATTTTAATGGTCCATTTGAGGTTAACATATCTCGCATTATTTCTGAAAAGAATTACAAGGCACTTGTCGATTTACGCAGTGGTTTTGGTTCCATTAGAATTAATAATGTAGATTCTGAAGATATACATTTGCCTGCTGACATCATTCTAGGAGCACTAGTTATGGATATCCCGTTTACAACAGCGCCTTCTGTGGTCCAACAGCCTGATACTAAATCTGTTGATGATAATTTACTTGATAACACTAATTATGTCATCATAGATAACGGCCCTAATGCTATTTCACAGCTTTCATACCCAGATTATGATGCTATGGATCCTGACACTCGTGCTCAAGCTAGACTACGCAATTATCCATGGCTTCAACCTGACGATCCAACTTTACGCATGACTGAATTCGATATAGTTAATCAGCAATTGAAGCTCGATAAGTGTGCCCTTCAGCCTAACGAAGTAGATAAACTTCGTGAGATAGTTTTATCGCACACTCCAGCTTTTAGCTTATATGGTCAGATAGGAACCATCACCCGATATGTTTGTGATATCACCCAACAGCTTATCACTGATTGTTCTTTTAAAGCACGCCCTTATATCACTTCCCAAGCTGATATCGCCTACGTACGTAAACAGGTACAGAAGCTTTTGCAACTGGGAATTTTCAAAAAGGAACTCACACAAGCTACTAGTGCACTATTCTTAGTCCGCAAATCACGCACGGACGAAAATCCCCGCTTGGTCGGAGATATGCGTTCTGTCAACAAAGCCTTTCAGCTTTTGCAGAGGCCTTGTGCTAATATTGATTCCTTTAAGCAGCAAATGGGCAGTCGTCCTTTTCGTTTCGCTACGGCCATTGACTTAAAACAGGCATTTTCTTTGCATGTCAAGTAACTCCTCAGTCTCGTCCATAACCTATACTAGATTACCGATGGGATATATCAATTCGGGGGCGCTATTCGCTGAAATAATGACTTTAATCACTGAAGAATTGCCACGAATTTATGCAGAGTGTGTTTACAACTATTATGATGATTATTTGCTTCTTAGTGAATCCTCTGAGGAGCATCTCGCTCTCATTGATGCTGTTCTTGCTCTTTTTCATAAACATGGCCTGGTTCTTAACTTGGCTAAGTGTTCTTTTGCTTCTAATTCTACTTTCCAATTTCTTGGCTTTGATGTTGATTTACAGGGACCTAATGGACCTACTTTGCGTATTAGACAGTCTAGAATTGATGCTATTATGAACTTGCAGGTTCCTCAAAATAGAAAACAGATTAAATCATTCCTAGGCTCAATTCAATTCATTTCTTCGTTTATACCATCTTATCAAAAGACAGCTGAACCTTTGACGCGCCTGTTGCGCAAAGCTAACGAATTTCTTTGGACTGATGAACAACAAGTTGCCTGGGATGCCATTAAGAAAATTCTTACATCCCCACCTATTTTGTCATTTCCAAGACCTGAAGGTGAAATGATTCTGGTGTCTGATGCATCCAGAACCGCCTCCGGTGCAGCTCTTTATCAGTTACAAACTAATGGAACTGATGATACACCTAAAAGAGTTTTGTTAGGTTATGCTAGTCGATTACATGGTAATATTGCTACCCATAATTACAGCATATCGGAATTAGAAATGATGGCAATTTACTTTGCTGTCCAATCATTTAAATATTTTTTTAGCTGGACGTGGTAGGTTTACAATTCTGACGGACCACGCCCCTATTGCTCAAATTCTTAAATCTTCTAGTCATTTTGTAACACCTCGCATAGCAAAATTCTATTGGAAATTACAAGATTACCCTTATCGAATTTATTATGTAAAACCAACCACTACTGAGTTGAAATTGGTTGATATGTTATCTCGTCATCATAACACCCAATGGCCAGCAGATGCTGAACCCATTATTCCAATAGCAGTGGCTGATAAAGATAGGAGTATTAATGACGAAGAGCAACATTCTTATTATAATTTCCTGGATACCAATACTCATCCCCTTTTGACATCTCGTCAAACTTACTATGAAAATCTCTATGCCAACTTTTCGGGCTATTCTCTATTTTGTGTTACAACAAGGGCCCAGGCCAAGGAACACTCAGATAATGATATCTCCCACCCTACCCCACAGCCCACAAAGCCTATAAAACCACTGTCACATCTTACCAGTGAATGTACCCATACCACTGGACCAGTCTTACCTATTACCGAAATGAAATACAAGACCATCGATAGTAATCAACCTACTATTTTGACTAAAATGCCTCATCAAGCTGACTTAGAACCAGCTATTCGTAAATACATCACAGATGCATTTCATTACGTCAAGATACCTCATGATAGAGTCCAGCTTATAAATGCTCAAAAGCAGGATTTGTATTTGGGACCGGTTTATAACTTCATAGCATATAGCACGTTACCAACTAGTAAGCAAGTGGCAAATCAAGCAGTTGTATTATCTAATCATTTTGCTTTAATCGATTCACTTTTATTCTATGTTCAATCTAGTCCTAAAAGACATGACGTCATTCTTAAATTGGCTATTCCTAACATCTATATTTTCGACATCATTGAATTCTTTCACTTAAATTTAGGTGCTCATGTAAAGTCTAATAAATTGTATGATGTCATTACATCAAACTTTCACATTAAGAATCTGATGAAATACATTTTGGATTATGCCAGAACATGTTTGATTTGCCAGCGCTCGTCTCAGGTTATTGAAACAAATAAGCAAAGGGAATTCGTTCCTAGACTGCTTACTGATTGTACTCCCTTTGTGCATATACATTTTGATATCAAAACCTTTCCCCATGCTACTGCCCAAATTATTCATTGTCTCATCCTACAAGATATTTTCTCCCGTTATGTCGTAGCGATTCCGTTACGCAGTAGAAAAGCTGATGAGATAGCTAAGAAATTTATTGAGCATTTTTGTTTACCATACATGATACCCCATAGGGTGACTTGTGATAAAGAAGCTTCTTTCGTTGGTAAAATTATGACAGCAGTGTTTAAGTCGTTGAATGTTCAGGTTCACCTCGTCCCTACAATGATACATTCAAGCAATATGGCTGAAAGGGCTATTCAATCTGTTTCGAACCTACTGTTAACTATGATAGAGTATAAGTATTCTCAATGGCCTTCCCTTATTCCATATGCTTGTAAAACTTATAATTCGTTGCCTCACGCAGTTACCAAGTATTCCCCTAATTTCCTTGTTTTCCTTAGAGAAGACCGCAATCTTGTGGATATTAATCCCGAGGCTCTTTCTGTGGTTGCTACTTCTTATGATCAGTATGTATCTTCGATTAGAGAGAAATTGCGATTTGTTAGACAACAAGCTGTAGTTTCTCATAATAAAATTAAGATTAGACAGACCCAGCAACACGCAAAACGCATGCCAAAACTACATTCTTTTAAAGAAGGAGACCTTGTCTTATTACTGGCACCTAAATACACCGGGGTGCAATATTCTACCAAATTAAGCATTAAGCTTATTGGCCCATTGTATATTGCATCAGAGCCACTTTTGAATCAATTTTTGCTTTTTTTTTTTGACGACCGTACTTTACCAGGTCTATTTCACATAGGTAGATTGAAGCATTGTATGGTTCGTTCTAAGAATGGTTCACCAATTTATAACCAGCAACAATTGCGCATTCAAATTCTGTCCGAAAATCTCAAGATTGATGATGTGGCTTCAGCCACTATGCAATTGCACAGCGACGAATCTCAAGGGCCTCCATTACCAGTCTCTACCCCAGCCTCACAGGTCAAGCCTGGGCCTTTGTCCCAATCATTGCTTGATTCCCATGACCTTTCACATCCTTCGCACCAATTACCCCAGCCTTCTTATAGCATGTCTATTTCTAATCCTGACGCTCTTCTTTTATATTTTAAAACTCGGCAAGATGATACTCAACCAGGCCCTGGGTCTGCACTTCATGAATGGCCCTGTATTCTCGATGATGACAGTACAGTCACCTCAACAATAACATCAGCCCGTTGGCGTGACGGTCATCTCCAAGTATATATCAACTATCCATCTCAGATATCATGTGTATCTGCTTGGCATTTTGTGTTTCAGGAATATGGTCTGTTTCCATTGTTCGACTGCATTTCGAACTTGCGACCTACAGGCCGACCTTTCTTCCCTATGAACAAAGTTATTTAACCATGGTGAAGATGAGCTTGAATGCCACCGATATGCTTTTTCGGCACTTCATAACAATAATGTAGCTGTTTAGTTCTTGGCACAGATGATATGCCACCAATATAGTTTCTGGTTCGTAATGATGTCCTTCTTTCCTTCTTCTTCTGCAATACCTTGGCTGTGGTGGTTTGAGGACTGCAACCTTACTCCTCTCTGATCCCACCTGATGCCTACCCTATTGACCAATTGCTAATTTTATTAAACACGGCAATCATTGTGTTAAATATTTTTGCCCTATACTTTCACCTAATATATATTTTTTCTGTAAAACTTTTATCCTGGTAATTTATTGTGGCACAATATTGTATAATAATCTCTGAGCATTAAGTCTTATTTTCAATATAACATTTATCCTATTATACCATAGCTCAGACTTATAGCAAAGTCAATAATTTCGAGAAGGATAGTGACCTCTCTTCCTTCCTGTAAGTCATAAACATACCTAGAACTACTCTATAACCTTTTAGCAAGGAATTTGCAGACTTTTCAGAATCTGCTTATGTAAATAAAAGCATCTCCCCAGGGACTGCTCTAAAACGTTTCCATTGCTCTCCTTTCACAGGAACGGCACGCCTTTGACAAGTTTATTCACCCCTCCTTCCAAAGTACCTATTTTTACCTTCTATTTATCAGATTTGGTAAGCTAAAACGTTTTCCTAGCCAATCCTACTTGAGAAATGCCTTCCCCCATTCCTCATGTTTACTTAAGCTAAACTTACTGTAGTTTCGTTTGCCCATTTGCCAGACGATACTTCATGTCTTGCATTTTACCTCCTCCATGTGTTTACCCCACATGACACATCATTTCTTCCAGAACACATATCTGTTTCAGACACACACTTTATAGTGTCTCACCAGTCACCTTCGCGGTATGTGAATAACACACCAGTCAGACTCCTCAGTCAACACTCCTTGCATAGTCGACTGTAGTCGTTGTTATTTGCGATGCTACCTTGTGTTGGAATTACACATCCTTAAGAGTAATTGCACAATTAAAAAACCTGACTTAGATATTAAAAGTCAGATATCAAAGTAAGCTTCAAAGATAAAATAACGACTATAAATTGCTTTATGTCTCATCAATGTTAAATGGCTGCAATGATTCTTGTTTCCAGTAAAGTTCTTAATTGGCATTTCTGCATGTCTCCACATGCTGCCACATATGGTCTCGTGAACGTCAAGCATTTCTTCCATAATTCCTTATCTATAACTTATGTCATTGTCCCCCAGGCTTTCATTTTGCAATAATACCTAAGTAACGCCAAGCGGTCTGATGCCACCTCAACTTTGCCTAATGAACCGGTGCTTGCACCACTTTCCTGGTCTGTTTGCAACTGATCTTTCCTTGCGGCATATCAAGCCATATGGCGAAGTCAATCACCATAGACGCATATCAATACGCACAGTTGCCACCGCACATGACTAGGTGCACAAAGTCCATTATGACCACCAAAATATCAGGAACAAGCACCGACTCATATGTAATCCTCGAATGACGATGTCCAGCACACTGCACACATAGCACTGCCTCCGTCGTCGCTATCAAACGTGATAATTAATGATAATTAATGGTAATGAATGATAACTTCTTAGGCATCAACGCCGAACAAATGAGTCACTTGCACACAAGAACGATCTCCTAAAAATCGCATCATACAACCATGGATGCATTGGGCTATTCTATCTTGTTTTCTCAAGGCTTATACGATGAGTACATAATGCATTGTCATCGTCTGGATTTCCTCCAGCCACGCTTGGCTTGGTCATCGTCCAAAAATTTCTTGTGCACTATTAACAAGACCTCAGCCTCCAAGCATCATCAAGTAAAATATCCTCTTCATAAAGCTTCCCTATAGCATTCTTCCATAGTTTTCCATCCAGTAATCTCTGACAATGATTCCCTTTTCGACCTGCCAGACAGGGCGGCAGTCATCCTACAGTACTTTCATCTTGTCTTTTGCCAATTTGATAATAGTAGTGAGACTGGAACCGACTATGTCCAATCAGTGATTGAAGTGCCTGGTGAGTCCTTTGGGCAATCACACCGTTTCATCCTTTTCGGTATTGTCCTTGTTCTGATTGGAATACAGATTCACTATCCTTTTGAATCGAATGCTTCCAAACTTCCCAATAAAACAAGTGAACAGCTCTCCACCGATATAATTCAAGATCATGTTTAGGATCTTCAATTCTCGGTTCAAAGGGAAATCAAGTGAAATAAGGCACTCACTATGCTATAGGATATTTAAGCATAGTTGGTTTTGTAAATATGTTAAAGTCACAAGTGATAGGAGTAATTATAAACTTAATAGCAGTAAAGTGAAGTCTCCACGTAAGCCTTTTCCCTCAAATTTCACAAGTTTTCTTTTGTGCTGACCATTCACAAATGTTCATGGTTACCAGCATACAAGAACAATATTCAGGTATTCTTTCCTTTCATTACAAGGCTGACCATCGTGCTACCATTGTACATGAAGTACATCTTATCTCCTACCATTAAATAAATACCTTATATTCCAATTCCAATTACAAGTCATTCTTTATATGAAGTTCATTGCAGTGTCCCTGCGATTCGAACCCGCGACCTCGGACATACCCTTTCTTCCTTCAAAATCAAAATCTTAACGTTAGTGTCCGGACGCGCTACCAATGTCGCCACCGAGTCCACTGACTTGTAGCTCTTATAATTGCATCAAAATTAACTTCACCTTTTCTTCCACATTCAGTGTTGTCATAAGCTGACAAATGCACGAAGTTTATTGTATCTTCTTAGCTCTTTTAATATCATATCGTCCAACCTGTTCGTATTAATTTCCCTTCTTTTCATATAATACAACAATTAGATTGCTACAGCACATTTATTTTGGCCACGTGCATGAATCATTACTCGCTGTCTCCAGTGTCTATTTTTAGATCACTTTCTCAGTCTGAAATGAAAACGAGGCTCTCCGCCAGCTCAGCAGCATACATCGGTCACTAGAAGTCTTAAAAATATGCTGTTGGCCGGTTCGGCCTTGGTCTAGAGGTAAAGTCATCATGTGCGAATTGTGACTAGGACTCTCGCATGACGAAGTTGAACTTCGTCGCTTCGAATCCCGTCGGGGACATGTCCCTGCTAGCCACATTTGGAGACTAGGAAAGAAATCCGTTCCAGATACTTAGTAAGGTTCTGGACAGCTAATTTCCAGAGCTCTCCTGGCATATCAGACATAAAGAAAATTACATCCACATTCACACAAGCAATGGCTCAGTGAGTTACGCTTGATGATAAAACACCTCCTATCCTCCAAAGTCCGAACCAGGCTTTTGTATTTGTTGCTTTGTCTTGTTTATTTCAGTGAGAATGTGACAGAAAGTTTCCTTCTTTCATTTCCTTCATTTTCTCTCGTGTAACACAATTGTTTGCCTTTAAGCTTCTTCCATTATAAAAGTAATGCAGTTCCATAGAGAAGAATATTCTCTTGCGAATAATAAAGATACAGGGGAATCTACAGGAAAACCTCCTGGCTCTTTTGTTGTTAAGTGTTGTAGCTCTGGCAATGATGTCCACCTTAGGCACTGTCTAAGCTAGTCGGCTCAGGTCATTATGCTAAATAGAAAATGACCGAGGTCACTTCATAAAGCAATCGACCCCCTCCTGAATAGCACAATTCTTAAACAGGTGGCATTGTCAATTATGTCCATTTGCATATGGCATATCCACATGCATACCTTTAATAGTTCAATTAGAATTTCAGTTATTATAGACATGTCAATAAATCGGTAGACACAAGACTCAATTTAACTTTCCTTGAGTTACTTCAAGATGATCCTAGGTACTTCAAATACCATTGGACCACAATCCTATGACATCAGTGTCTTATTTTGGTACTTTGATACCTACTCTCTTCTGCACAATACTGACCTTAGGTCAACATGAATAAGAAAAAGAATTACGATTCATCTAATGTGAATTATGGATGTTACCATGACCAGTCCTCATTAATGTAAATTTTCAGTCAACCTTTGTATAGTGCATACCTGTATGTCAGCAAAATCATGCGTAGGTTGCTTATTATCGCCAAATAACAACTGAAGGGATCACCTGCTTGTGGTCTATTCCACCACACTGAAAAGCATCATCAGTAAGTGTCATAGTGACAGTGTCTTGCTTCAATAGTCCTAACCTTTATATTTTGTCCATACACAATCTAAAGGGTCGTCCGCACGTAGCATATTGGCTGTGCCAAAATGCTTAGTCTCTCGATTTCATATTTACATGTATTCCATAATAATCTTTTATACACAATATACCCTATTTCATTTTTGCTAGTAGCCATATAAGAGCACAATTCTAGCCAAGTTGCTAAGTTTCCTTGCTCCAAGCCTTCCTCTTGAGACGCACATAGCTCTCGAAGATTGTCTCCTATCATAGGATCATCTCCTTCCTTTAGGACATGTTTTCCTCAAAAAGACTTCCGTCAAAAGGTATCGGAGAGTGTCGTTACTGGCACTGTCTTAGCCTGCTAAATACGTTAACTTCGATTGTGGCTCAGCATCCTGTGCATCTTTTCGACGTTTGGTTCCTTTGCAATGTCCTGTTTCGTCGGCATCCTGCCTCACAACTCATCTCAAATAAATAACAGATATTTAATTTAATATCCCACATAATTTCACAAGCTTTTCTGTCCATAAATATTTGGACTTATTTCAGTTGACTGTGGACTGATAACTTCCGTTCTCGTCGAATGAATGTCTCGCTAACATCTAAACGTTACCATTTTAGTACATTAGCTAGCACCCATGAGCCCATGGGAGCCCAACATCAGTTTCCCGCAGCTTATCAGTCTTCTCTTAGCTAATAATTAGTTTAATCATTCACTTTATGAATAACCTTCTCCTTATGTCGTATTCCTCTTTCGCACATATTCATGCCACATGTATCTGTGTGATACTTGATACATTTCTCATGGACAAAATTGGTTATCATTCTCCTCTGTTATACAGACTTGTAGTTGCCTTTAAGATCTCATATGGCTTAATGAGACACATGAATTCTTGACATATGAATTCATCACTCCAACCGACCTGCTCAGTGATATTCTACCCCTTGTTTACGGCCCCTCCATCATTTGGTATTTGTCTTCCGTTGACTCAACTACTGCTTCCTCAGTGTATCTGGAACAATGCATCGAAGGCGAATGTCGTATCCTCCTTCACACAGCAATATGGAATGGTTTACAGCAACTGGTGTGAATGTTGCTCAGCTACAGCAAGTTCCTCAGTTCCAGGGACCTAAGCAGACGGTTTCTGTTGCTACTCAGACCGAGGCTACATGCATCTTTCATTCACCTCCAACCCTCGATATTGATGCTTTTAACTCTGCAGCCAATTACGTGGCTTGCACTTATGCTCAACAGAAACCTCTTGTCAATGGATGGGACTCTGATTGTCCTAGTCCTACACCAACACCGGATTCATCATGGTCAACAGATGAAGACCTCCCGGGCTACACCATGTCAGCCGAAGCAGCTGCTCAGCCTACACATTTTTTGCCACCATTGCGTCCAAAGCCTTTTCGCCATCGTCATTTCTTTGACAATGAACAGGAAGTACACATGGTTACATCACTGCCGATGTATACGTCGACTCCAGTATCATCACCTCCACTGTTGATGCTTTCTCAGCGTCTCCATCACATACAGGAATTACCTGAAGATTTCAATGACGCAGAGGAACAACAAACCGAATTGAAGTCGACTCTGAAACAACAGTGATCAGGTTTCTTTTTAACCTTATGAACTAATGGACTCATTCAAATCCATTTACTTCTTTAAAATATAGACTTCAATGTACCAAGGAACAGTTTTACCCATCGGATGCTTTTCTTCCTGTTAATCGAACAAATTATTACCGAATTATATTCTTCGTCTATTCTTCATAACCAAATAGTCTTCAAATATTTGCATTAGCACACCTTAACAGGCCTTAAACCTCAACAAGAGTTCTCGACCCGCACATTTTAATAAATGTGCGATGATATCTTGCATTTGTTGCGTCGCCAACTTGTTGCTTACATGCCACCAGGAGGGTGTAGTCCCTTCATTTCGTTCCCAGACCAATACGGTTAACCACCATTAAGTCTTTCCTGTAGCTCACACGCATTCAGCCGGATTATTCATCTGCTTTGAGCCCACCAACAACGCTCTTAAACCTTGCCATTCTTCGTTGAGAATTGTTCTCCATTTCTTATCACTGTGTTCCTTGTGACCAATCGATAGTATTTCCATACGTTTGGCCACTTATCTCCTCGCAGCATTGATCACGTATTCCCTTGTTCTAGCTTTTTGTTCCTTTTAGCCTGACTGCAATTCTTTGCATTTGATTGCCTTCTTGATATAGTACTTTATCGGCTTATCATTTTATCCTCGGTTTATCATTTTATCCTCGGTTTATCATTTTATCCTCGGTAAACACCATTATTTGGTACGCATATTTCAGAGACAGAGACTCTCCACAGAGATCCATCACGATCCTTTCTTAGTAAATCTGATTGCCTTTCAGCCTCCAATTGCCTTTTATAACCTCTTGTGACTATTTAGACTTGTTTCTTGTCTATCTTTTTAGTTCTGAAACTATTTTTATGATAAGACTATTTTATGAGAGTTTTCTTTTGAAGTAATATTACCTTTTCTTTGGATAACGTGATCATGACATTGGGTAACACTTGTCGAATTAAGTTTGTTAAAATTACTGCGTTCGTATCATTAGCATTTTGTACATATTCCATTCTGCATTTTGTAGATATTCCATTTTACTTGAATATTACTGACTAGTTTCCTTTTTCTGCATTTCTGCTCCTGTCGTGAGTGTCGTTTATTGCAGATATTGGCAGTCAAATATCTTGCCAATTGAGAAGTGATTATATGCCATTGTTGATAGAGTGTTTTCTTACAAATTATCCACCACTTTCCCGTCATGACATGTAGGTACTGCTTTGATTGAGCATTATTATACTGCTCTGATCGAGTATTATCTTTGAGCATCTTTTCTTATAATCATTGTGCAGCATATTATGTTGAGTATGTATCTCAGTATGTTGCAAGTTCTCTGCCTGTCGGACTGGGAGCCCGACCATAATTTGGGGGATATCTTGTGCTATTTCATGTGTTCCGGCTCATGCCGATGTACTTACGTTAATGTGTTCCGACGATGTGGTCGTGAGTTTAACCTTAGCACATAATTTTTCAATGCGTTTCTGTGGATTTTGCTCACCCAGTGATTGTAGCATCGCTTCGCATTTTGGGGAAAGAAAAATTTTTTTTTTGTAAATGACCAACTTATTATACACAAATTATAGCTAGCTAGCTAATTCCTTTTTCATAGTTCATTACATGGTATGGCATCACAACATAGCCCGGCAGGGGGCGCTTCTCGTGTTGCCATGGCTTCACCGAGACTGCCGTGGGAAGCAGTTTCTTGTTGCCTTGGTAGCACCCTTGCACCTTATATGGCACGCTACCTGCTGCAAAATTTTCGGCTCAGCCCACAGGGCCCAGCTCTTGCGGAGCCAGTAAAACCTTAACTTACCTGCTCTAATCTTTACACCTGTAGAGAGGCAGCAGTCCTACATACAGCTTGCAACATTATGTAAGTACACCTTTTTCAAAGAGTCATTTACCGGTCATTTAGGACCACCAATCTGTATATACGTTTACTAATTAGTAAACTGGGAATTTCTATAGGCATTGAGTATTGTTGATGAAGTATCGAGTTGTGTTGTATTGAGTAAAGTTCACAGTAATGATACTCCCAATTTTTCTTACACGCGTGTAATTGCGGGAAAGTGCTTTATTAACTTACATTTCTTTGACGGTAATTGTTATATTTTCAGGTCTGGTCGAATCTCTCGATTTCAGTAATTCAGTATGATCTTAGAGTACATTTCTCGCATTTTCTGTTGACATACACAGCATTCTTTCATATGATAGGAAAAGTGGTTGGAAAACTAGTGTTGCCTAAATGTTATGAATACTTATTTCCATTGATAATTCTTTGTGTATTGATAGTCGTATTCGTTTTACATAGGATATGTCGACCTGATTGATGAATTTTGCACGCTTCGTATGCTAATCGTTACCATTATGTCTCTTTGTTGATGAACTCCTTTTACCTGTTATCTTCGTTTATGTGCATGTCTCCATCCATTTAATCATGTCTTTCTCACCACCTTATTGGTTGATAGTTATAGTATTACCTGATTTTACTAGTGACGCTAAAACCTTTTAGCCAACTATATACCTTACTACCTCATTATAAACATTACAATGACGCTCCTTGTCCTTTTTCCCTTCCTACTCCTTCCCTTGGTTCCAGCTCAATCACCACCTCCATCTGATTTGCAACGAATTGCTGAGCAAGACGCTTTTCTTTATAAGAATTTTGGATTTACCATTAATCCAAATACGGCCGCCGTTTGGGCCAAGCGTACTTTGCTTCAAACACAAGACCAACCTATGGCTTCTTGTAGAGTTTCTATGTTTGATGAATGGTGTTCTCGCAAACGCGACATATTTACATGTGATTTGGGAGCCAATTTTTCTACACCTCCATGTGTATGGCCTCCCGATTCACCTCGTATCACAAAACTGATTCTTTCTTCTGGCGCACTTACTAAGGACATTATCTCTTTCTTCACTACTATGCCTTTCATGAGATATCTCACTTTACAAAATCTTACTTCTGCAGTAAGGTTTCCCGACGTTATCGACTCATTTCCTGAGATCAATTTTTTAGATCTGCCAAACACTCAGGTGACTCATGTACAGTACGTCCAAGCACGTTCACAGTTACATGCTATTACTAATTTAGTCCTTGATGACGCCTCTGTCTTCGCTCCATGGACTTCCCTTTATCGTTTAAGACGCATACAACTTACCTTACTTAGAGATTTATCGTCTCCTGCCTTACCTCTATTACCACAAGCCCAATTAACTCATTTAGACCTTACCATACACGGTTCAACATCTTTTCAGTGGAACCATCTCGGCGTTTCACAAACTAAGCTGATATCCCTTAGACTCCATCTACCAGATATGACTCGCCTCCCATCTTCTATGCCTTTCAATAATATACAACAATTGAAATTACAAGCTTCTAATGTTCCTTTCGAAGTTTCCAATCTCTTGCCTAATCTATCAGCACATCAATCTTTTAATTTTACACGACCAAAACCATTTCTCCAAACACTTATTCTTCAGGGTTTCTATTTTCAGAAAACGCAACAATTTAATGTCTTAAATTTAGCTAAAATAGTTATACAAGATTGTCTTGGCGGAATACATAATCTTAATTATCCAACATCTCTTAGAGTACTTAGACTCAGAAATATTACTACATCAAGATCATTAAGAGACCCATTAACAAACACGCCAAATTTGCGCAGTTTCGAACTAACTCATTCTAAGCTAACACATATTTCCAGAGCATATTTTAGATATGTCGATCAACTTTACTACTTAAATTTATCCCATAATCAGCTTCATACCTTTGAAATTAGACATAGAGATATTCGTCGGTTAGCTGTAATAGACCTTAGTTACAACTCCCTGTATAGAATTTCTGGTCCTTTCTTTATTAGAGGCCATCTGGAATATATTTTTTTTTGCAACGCAACAATTTGCAGTATTTAGATGGCGTTAACAAGCAAATTTACTTTCCTTCACCCGAAATGAAAGAACTTGACCTAACATCTAACCCCCTTAATTGTAATTGCGATTTGGCAGTCTTCCTGAACACGTTGCCTGATACCACTAGGATTTCTGGTACTTGTCAAAGTAACGTGTCCTTCCCAATCCAAAATATGACGTTCGAAGCATGTGATTCCATCCCCTTGCTCCGTTCACCCCGTTCCCTTAGAGACCAATTACGTCATATGCAGCTTCTCGCATCTGTCAATCACAAGGACGCTCTCGCACTCACGAGCAGCTCTGGTCTTTTTCCACCAAACGCAGCTTCACGTTGGAGCTCTGCACCCGCACAGCTTCTCCGCCCAGACTATGGCGTTGGTTACAGTTATCGAGGACAGATATTTCCCAGTGTTGAATTCTTTATCATCAATGCCAATATTTTCTATCCCGATTTCCACATTCCCACATTCACTTGGGACCTCACAATGTTTGAAGACATGTGTCAATCCCCTGATGATTTAATTGCTGCAATATGTTCTGATTTCGCTCCACTCCTAAAGAACACTATCGATAAAGTTGATTCTTATAAAACAGCTTTAAAAGCTAAACTAGCACACATATCGACTATTTTTACTCAACAACATTTTGAAGAATATCGTCGGCCTCCTCCAACGCATTCTACCCCCATTGCCCCCCCTCCTCTTTCAGCAGTCCACCATCATGCTAAGAGGGCAGCCCCCGATCCACATTTTGTGCATGACACATTCTCATATTCCCCTCCACCCACCATGCCCCCCTTCTTTGATCAATACTCGCCACCCAGTCGTCCTAAACGAGCGGGTCGTACACCAACACCTCGAGATCCCCTTGCCTTACCTAATACCGATGATACATCTAATACAACTAAACAATTAATGCAATCTACTAACGAAACTTTTCGTGTCAATATTAATACCCAGGATTGGCAATCCGAAGACAGTACTGCCTTTTGGCTTTCAGTTACTATCCCACAAGCCGGAGCAGGTATGTCTGCTAATATTAGACGACAGAGAGATCAAATTTTTGTAAATACTATTGAGTCTATGTCTGCACGTCAGAATCTTATGAGGGACGCTTTCCTTGAGATGCGTTCTGATTTGGTTCTCACCATTGACGTCATAGCCAGTACCTTCACCAACACCTCCAGAAACATCAAACTAATTCATACACTTTTAAACGAAACTAATCAGGAAATTATTTCCCAATTTGCTGTGGTTAGTAACGCTATAAACGCATTACAACGTAAGATTCAAGCCACAAGGATCCTTAGCCTGCTGACCTCTAAATATCTTAGGCTTTGGTCCCAACAAATACAGCAACTTCATATCCTCTTAAATGAAGCTGATAAATTAATTACAGCCTTCCACGAGCTGGCTGCAGGTAAAATCTCGCCACACGTTCTTCCAGCCTCATATGTCCATAAATTAGTTCACAAAGTATCAACGGTATTATATTCATGGCACAATAGTTATCAACTAGCTTTTACGGATTTGGCTCATATCTATCAGAAATCACAACCAATCTTTATGCCTACTCGCCATGGTTTCTTACTCCAACTCCTTTGGCAGATCCAACCTAAGAATTCAAAACCGTACACATTGTATCACACAGAGTCACTCCATGTACCTGTGGTAGCTACTCCTGCTTTCCAAGACCGCGAGTCTAACCATGATTACACTCGTATCTCTATCCCAAAACCTTTTCTAGGAGTGCAGCACGATTCCTTCTTGGAACTCAGTCTTGAAGAGCTCCAGGAATGTCTCAACATTGACGATCAATTTCTTTGCACAGAGTCAACAATCCAAATTGATAGCTCGCAGCTATCCTGCAACACGGCAATATACACGAATGCTACTGCAGACGTCATTTCTGACCTCTGTCAAGTCGATTACTTCTTTGAACCTTTTAGAGCAGCACCTCGTGTAATAGACGCAGGTAACCAGCTTTTAGTTACTGGCTTATCGCTCCCATGGACTCGACGATGCTCTAATGATCGTGTGGCACGTCCCGTTCCTGGTAGCCTTTACGCTGTACTTCAGCGTGGCCAGTTTTGTTTTTGCGAATTCTCCTCCCCTTCAGGTTTCATTCCCAGGCGTATTACAGGATGCCCTGCATCCGAAAATAACCAATATAAACCCTTCTTAATCAACTATACTATTAACGCAATTGCGATGCATTCTTTTGAACGTGAATTCAACTTCACAAGTCTACCACCATATGAATCTTATGGCATGCCAAATTTCACTTTGCCTAAATTTGCAGTGGCTGCCAGAATAGCAAATACCTCACTTGCCAATATGACACATGGCATCATTAAGCTTAAGGAACTTAGTCGCCTTATTCAACAAAAAGGTGACGATTTTCTGCTTAAATGGGCCGAGCTGGAAGCTTCCTTCTACCTTTCAGCTTGGTTCAGCCTTCGCCATTGGATCCGTGGATTTGCCTTCATCGGTTCCATAGCTGGATATTTGTCTCTAATTTTGGTAATATTTATGTATTGTCGTGGTAGATACCTTAGTGGCCTTTTATCCTCTATGGTAATGGCTACTCATTTTAAACCATCCCACGCCAACCTAGTCATCCCCGGACGTCCTTTAAATTGTGATTCAGTCAACTATGTAATTTACCCTGTTTCTATAAGTCCTGTCAGTCTTATACATATCACTACCCTTCACCTTCTTACTATTTGCGTCTTTTACATGGTAGTGAGCTTGGCTAAGCGTTGTCTTCATAGATGTTGTAGGGATTTCAGAGTGATGCATCGCTCACCTGAAACCCGCAAATTTCCACAGATCGAAATATTCATGGAATTGAATAGTGGACACCAGCGCTTACTTCTATATGTTCTTACTATTAAGTCCCACCTTTCTTCACTTTCTCTTAAAGGTGTCATTTGTCCTAATAGTTTCAAGTGCGACCATCATAGATTATACAGTATCCTTAAACCCAACTGGGATACTGCACTATGCTCTTTGCAGATTGACTCACTTAACGTAGAACTCCCTAGACTCATTAACGTTCCATTATACAAGCAGAAAAAGTTACAGCAAATTATGCAAGGACAGTTTGCGGTGACTATGCTCGCATCTGACTCAGTTCACCTTTACAAATTGGGTCATAACATGCAAGAAGTTATTAATACTCAAGAGCTTAATCCTTACTCAGCTCTAATTAGAGAACTTCGTCAAAGGGAGATGGAATTTCGGTCCACCAATGTCATGGAACCGGATACTACCCATTCAGTACAGATAAAACCTTATGCCACCACTTCTGGCCTGGCTGCATCAAAGAAAATGACCCCCCCTACTCGAATACCGACCCGTACAACCCCACCAAGGCGGACTACCCCGCCTCGCCGGTCCACTTCACCCCGGCAACCATCGGCCCCTCGCATGGGTACCCGAGTTGATACCCCCCCTAATCGCTCAGTAGTTGATATCGAGTTGGAACCACGCCCCACTCGTCCTACGTCACTGTTGCTCCGCCCAACTTTCCCCCCTCCTGTTCCACCCCCCCCCTCTCCTAACGATACCAGTACCAGCGTCTGATTTTATTCTACTGCATGTTTATGATTACTTCCTTTTGCACTGCATTTCCGTGCGATAAATTTTCGTGTTACATTTGCATTATAACTGCATTTCTTTTTCCCTTTTCTATCTGTATGTGTATTCTTGCATTTAACCCTTTCATAACCACGCTTGTATACCCTTATATTTTAGTCAGTCTGTGAAGAATCACACCTTGTTGGTTCGATTGTATGGGTAACATTTTAATGACATATGCTTGAAAGTATGCATATATTCTGTGCATGCGTCTTATGCAAAATTTCTCATCCTAAAATTGCATAAGCTTATACTCAAGTTGCAGAGTGATCTTCTCCTTATATTGATGTGATTCATTTTGATCTTGGGGAGCTGATCACCATGATGATGCATCAATTTTGCCGTGATTTGCTACCTTTCTATCTACATTTAAACAACTCTTTTTCACTTTTAATTATACACACCTAAACGACCAGCATCTTGCTGGGATTCAGATTATTTATCTAAACCAATTATGATATTCCTTTTATTATTTCTTAATTAAGTTATTTATATTTTATATATATCACGTGCCTTTTCTTACATATTGTTTGCAGCAACCTCATTGGTTGAGCTCCTAGCCTGTTTCTTAAAGTAATTTCAGTATGACTATTGCATACCATTTTAATGCTGTGTTGTCACATAATTTGCGGGAATGTCTCTTTGATCACGAGTTGCTGGTCGGGCTGGTCGTCAAACATCAGTGCAAGACTTGCTGTGGGCACCTATGATCAGAGACACATTCGATGCATATGTTCTCTAATCTTTGATCTGAGAGAGTCGTTACAGAACCTGTGCTTCCACTGTGACTTCTACTGTCACGGGCATCCTATCAAGAGACACGTCTGATTTGACATCCGAAAGTCAGTCGATTAGGGCACCACCTCTCATTGGGCACCACCCTTGCGCATGGGACCACGTTCCGACAGCACGTACGACCACTTCGAGTCGGCCGTATGCCTGTCATCATCTCATGGCAATATGAAGAGGGCACCATTTCGGGACGACCATTAGTGTGAACATTCCGTTCCACTCCATTTCCGTCGTAACCACGGCAAGCACATCGTTGCCTTGACCTGGTTCCAACATGGGGCTACATTACTGCAGAACTTTCTTTGAACTTTTGTGTCTGGCTTGGCATTGTGCAGTCTTCGTCGCACATGTCACCATTCACAACCGAGCTCACATTGTATGATGATATGGTGATGTCATCTCCTGCTTAGCTTCTTAACAGTCGGCTAACATGGATTGCCTCTGTTTCTACAGCAAGCATCAACGAACAATCGTGCTTGAAGAGCATGGCCTCATTTCCAGTTGGTGACTAATATGGATTGTCCCAACTCGCTTCCGGCATGCATCTTCTTAATGACACTCTTTTCCTCTGGGTAACTAGCTTATTCAGGTGGCTAACACGGATTGCCCCTGCTATTGGTTACCATCAACAGACACTAATATGGATTGTGTCTAGTTCAGAAGAGTTTCCTCACCACGCATTCCCTAGCGTTCTGGCACAAAGTTGTGCTCGCACACAAAACAAAATAAACATTGTGATCTCAGAAAGTGCATACACGAAAGACTCATGACGACGTCTTCTTCTCCATGACCCATCAAGGTCCACCCAATATTGGGATCGTCTGAAGAAAAAACATGAAGGTCGTGTCAAACGAGTCACGTCCTCCCTCGCCAGACCCCAACATAAAAGTGTGACAAACAGTTCAAGGTGATGATCAGTCCACCTCCTCCTCTGCCTGACCCTAACCTGGGTTAGTCACGCAACGAGGCCGGTCTGGCAAGTCTTCGCAGTACTGCAGCTATATCAGTCCCTCGAGTCTTCAGCATAATCACCAAAATACCAGTTACTCGCTCAGAACATTTCCTGTCTCCGCTAAAGTTGTCGTGCCTATGGCACAACACCACGCTATTTCCACCACTCCCGTTCGCACCTCGCCTGTGCTCCATTCACAAAGACAATATTCCTCCGAAATGACATTTACCGACGTGCAATGGTAGTCTCTCGTGGCTTCCATTCACTTCGCCACTTAGGAACAGCTGAGAACAGTTGAACGACCACCCATCCAGGTTGACATTGTTGTTCTGTATCTGTTAGAACAGTAACAACCCCCTCATCGTTTTGGGTGGATGGTAATACGACCTTGAACTCTCGCAGCTCGTCCGTTAGGTCCACGACGTCCGGCATCTTTCAAGTTGCCAGGTCGAACACCCTGTTCGACCCTGAGAAACACATCGCTGTCGACACCTCGTTTGCCCTTGACAAACACATATCATGTGACCTTGGCAAGCAAATCGCTGTCAACGTCCCATCCTCTGCACCACGCACCGAGCGTCGGTGTTGCCTCCTTCGCCCTATATTAATGACTTTTATAACTGACTCCTCCAATCAATGATTCTTCCAATCTTCTCGTCCACACGTATACAGATCATGTTATCTTTGACATCATGTATTGACTCTCGACTAGTATTGTGTAAAGTGCATCGCTAAATACACATTTATGCATCGACTAACAAAATTACAATTAAATTAGATCATATAATCCACATTTTCGTTGAAATAGATTAATTCGGTACTCAAATCTTTACCAATGGTTATGTCTCAACGTGTCCACGAACAGTTATCAAAAGTCAACTCTTGCACTGAACTCTTTCTGTAAACATCTGATCTCATTTCTCATATGTCTATCTTATTTTAAGCTTATGTTTTAATCTCATTTGATAATTATTCTGGTCTATGCATTGTGCATGCCAGCCTTCTTATACAAGTTTCCTCAGGTATATTAGTATGTACATGTGTTTTCAATATCGCTTCACTGTACCAGTATACTGTTTACCTATTTTCGCATTGTTTTAATTTCCTGTACGCCTTATGCCTACAGTTCACTCGGATTGTTTAGAGTGTACGTAACAAGTTTTACGAAACTATAGTCCACTATTGATTTGTCTATCTCCATACTGGACTATTGTTTTATCATTTTGCCTATTATTTTGCAAATTGTCGCTTATTATTCTGCTAATTGTCGCTCTTAAATTACTAATTGTCGCTTTGATCCATGTTATTGTTGATATTCGCGCTTCGACTATATTTTGTTTATGATTTAATTGTCGCTTTTAAAATTGCTTATCACTTATATGTCATTTTACTTACTTTTGTAGTTTAGGGTATCGGACATACCAGCCCACTTAAATTTATAAGGCTGTCCTGTCTTAATGCAATTCATGCTTTTGGTTTAGCTCTATGCATATCCAATGACACGCAAGGGATGATACCTGTAACTGCCCTTGATAAAAACGGCTACTTGACTCGCCTGGCGCTTGAGTCTCTTTTGCTGAGGAGCCATGTAATTAGTGGCTCTACTTCCAAAAATACCGTTGGGTGCGGAACCCAGCCATTCACAAAAAATTGCAAAATTTTGGCGAATAGGTCATAAGAATAACTTGTCCTTTTCTGTCAATCATTAAAATCTAGATTTCACTTTCCTATCTGAGCTCCCCTTTCAGCATCTCATTGACACCATTAAAGGACTGTCATTCAGTTCCTCTCCTTTTCACAGATGCAAGTCATATTCTTGCTTCCCTTTCAAAAATTTTTTTTCCTTCTTCCAAAATTGTCTTTCATGGGCATATTGCACACGCCCGATTTTATCTTAAAATTTTTTCCCCCCCTTCCGCCTGCCCGGTGGTAGTGGTTACATCATCCTGATGTCACCACAACTTTCATTAAAGCACTCACAAAATTCAGGTGCAATGAGACGCGCTTCCTCTGTTTGTGCTTGATACCAATTTAAGTACAAAGTCGATTAACAATCCTCTCAATCGTTACGCAAAATCGATTAATAAGCCTTTCAATCGTTTTGTTAATCAGCATGAAGCATTTAGGCTTCCATCCTTAAAAGCAATTGTAAAAGGTATTTCCTTTCAATGAAAAGTTACGTTATTAGGCACAGTATATGTTAATTCATTATTACATGTATGTAATCCGTATTCGATTGTAAGTTTAAAACGATGTTTTCTTCAAACCGGAGAAAAACCATCTTATAAAAAATCCTCGATCGGTCGGGATGTCACCGCTGAGCTTTTAGCTTCAGAGGTGTCTTCATTCTTTCCTCTTATAGGAAGTTTCCTCAAATCGCCATGAACCTCAAGACCTTAATTCTGTAATATCATTTATATTATTATTGTATAAAAGTAATGTAATATATTATATTATTGTGTAATGAGATTCAATGATAGCAACGGGGTAGAACTCACCCCATGTTTCCATGGCAACAGTTACCCTGGTGTTTCTGCGCAGCGCAGAACACCCTAGTAGCAATCTCTGGGGGCAAGCTTGTTTGCCCAGCCAGAAGAGAGCCCGCTCCCGCTGAGGCAGCAGGAGGGCTACCTGTCTCCCTGACGCGGTGACGATTCGTCAGGTAAGGGTATCGTTGTTAGAGGTATGATCAAGGGTTTCTCTTAAAGGAACCTGGGGTCATGGTTGATTGAGATGGCATTAGTTAATGATGTATGTAATTCGTTAAGATCGCTGTTTAATGTATTGATAAGTTGAATACCAGCTGTTCTTTGAATGACTCTTAATGTAACTGTCTATAAATTGTGTATTAAATGGATAAGTGAATCTAAACTGTTGAGCCTCTGGTATTTCTTGAGTAGGTGTTTCGTGGTGGCAAGTGCTAAGGTGTCTCCCGCAGGATATCATAAAATTGGTGCATTTACGAAAATTGCTTATATGTATGCGATAGCCGTCGAGTAGTGGCCTTCAATTATGTCTATTTGCCCGCTCCCCTGCCATCTTCCCATCTGCTTGACAGGATTTGTAAAATCAGGGAAAGGCCTTATTAGACTAATTTACGCATATAATGGTATAGTTTCATGCATGTACAGGTTATGAGGTGTAGGTTGAAAACCAAAAAATATAACGCTGTTATAATTTGCAGAAGCTTTTCCAATGATTCATAAAGTGTTATATGTATCAAAAAGCACTGCTCCACTGCATAGGTGATTTGTTTAGAAAAATGCATTACTGTATATGCAACAGTGGGCAAGTTTTGGCTCCGATATAAAAAAAAAAAATATTTCAAAAATTTTGTCTCAATATTACGAAACTGTAGAATAGCCATCTGTCAGATCATGAAAAAGAACAACTAGACCATATAAGCCATATGTGTACCAAAATTCATCCATGTATACGGAATAGTGACCGGATGTTGAGCCAGAAACAAAAAATTAATTTTTAATTTGTTTCAATATTTCAAAAAGTATATAATATTTTCCATCAGACCTTTCAAAAGGCACAACTAGACCATATTGACCACATGTGTACCAAACTTTATCCATGTACATGCAATAGTGAACGAGTCTTAGCCTAAAAAATAAAACAAAATGTTTCTATATTATTTCTCATTTTTTCAGAAAGTATAGAATAACTGTCAATGAGACCATCAAAAGGCACAACTAGACCATATAGGCCACATGTGTACCAAATTTCATCTATGCATATGCAATAATGACCGAGCCTTGGTCTGGAAATGAAAAAAAAAAATTTTTATATTTAGTTAATTATTTCAAAAATTATTTAAGATCTATTCACCAGACCATCAAAAGGCACAACTAGACCATATAGGCCACATGTGTACCAAATTTCATCCATGCACATGCAATAATGACCGAGCTTGGGCCGGAAACGAAAAAAAAAATTTGTATATTTTGTTAATTATTTCAAAAAGTATTTAAGATCTATTCACCAGACCATCAAAAGGCACAACTAGACCAAACATACTAGATGTGTACCAAATTTCATCCACGAACATTCAATAGAGGCCGAGCGCTGGGCCGGAAACGATCTATCCGCCCGCCGCCCGACCGCCCGCCGGCCCATCCCCCCGCCCGCCCGGCGGACGGACAGCATTTTTACCCTAGTGATTACAATACCTTCTTCGAACTTCGTTCGCTGAAGGTAAAAAGGGTGCAAAGTACAGTCCAAACAATTATAGGCCAGTAAGTTTAACCAGCGTTGCTTGTAAATTTCTCGAAAAACTAGTCTGGGATGACATGATGGACCACCTCATCAAAATACAACCTGCTCTCAGATAAACAATTTGGTTTCATTCTAGGAAGATCAACCGTGCTTCAACTTTTACATGTATTTGATGAATGGACCGATGCAATTGACAAAGGCCTTCCAATTGAGGCAGTGTATATGAACTTTCAAAAAGCTTTTGATAACGTTCCCCACCGAAGACTTCTGCTTAAACTCTCCAGATATGGTATAGGAGGCTCCCTACTAGACTAGAAGATTTTTACCTTCAGCGAACGAAGTTCGAAGAAGGTATTGTAATCACTTGGGTAAAAATGCTGTCCGTCCGCCGGGCGGGCGGGCGGGCGGGTGGGCGGGCGGCGGGCGGTCGGGCGGCGGGCGGATAGATCGTTTCCGGCCCGGCACTCAGCCTCTATTGAATGTATGTGGATGAAATTTGGTACACATCTAGCCTGTATGGTCTAGTTGTGCCTTTTGATGGTCTGATGAATAGATCTTAAATACTTTTTGAAATAATTAACAAAATATAAAAATTTTTTTTTTTTGTTTCCGGGCCAAGGCTCGGTCACTATTGCATGTGCATGGATGAAATTTGGTACACACGTGGCCTATATGGTCTAGTTGTGCCTTTTGATGGTCTCATTGACAGATATTCTATACTTTCCGAAAAAATTGGAAAAAATATAAAAACATATTTTTTTTGCTTTTTGGGCTAAGACTCGCTCACTATTGCATGTACATGGATAAACTTTGGTACACATATGGTCAATATGGTCTAGTTGTGCCTTTTGAAAGGTCTGATGGAAATATTATATACCTTTTCAAATATTGAAAAAAACATAAAAATTATTATTTTTGTTTCTGGCCCAACATCCTGTCACTATTCCATATACATGGATGAAGTTTGGTACAGATATGGCTTGTATGGTCTAGTTGTGCCTTTTCATGACAGATGGCTATTCTATAGTTTTTGAAATATTGAGAAAAAATATTTAAAATAATTTTTTTTATGTCAGAGCCAAAACTTCCCCACTATTGCATATACAATAATGCATTTTTCTAAACAAATCAATTATGCAATTTAGCAGTGCTTTTTGATGCGTATACCACTTTATGAATCATTGGAAAAATAGAGATAATGCAAGGCCACTACTCGACCGCAATTGCATACCTATAAGCAATTTCGTAAACGCACCAATTTTATGATATTATTGTAATCTTCTAATGGTGTTATTCGCTGAAGGTTTGCTGCTGCGCAGCCTATGTTCTAAATGGCTGAACCCAGAAAGTCTACGTAAATGGCAAATTATCATCCAAAGCCCAGGTTAAAAGCAGAATCCCCCAAGGATCCGTTCTGGGGTCAGTCCTCTTCGTACTTTATATTAATGACCTTCCTGACAACATCTCAACTAACGTCTACCTCTTCGCTGACGACACCAAAATCTTCAGAACCGGCACCCCTCCCCTTGGTGAGCAAGTGGACCTTCTCCAATTAGATCTTAATTATCTACAATCCTAGTCAAACATGTGGCTACTTAAGTTCCACCCAGACAAATGTAAGGGCCTCTTTGTGACTCGTTATCATCCGGATACAAGACAAACACCGCTGACTCTGACCCCCCTGGGGGAGGATCCGTCCCCACTGGCAAACTCCACAAATAAGAAAGATCTAGGAATCACCATTGACACCAAGCTCGACTCACATTGACATCGCCGTAAACAGGGCAAACAGAAACATGAGGATCATCAGAAGAACTTTCCAATACCTAGATGTCTCAACATTTCTCCCCCTATTCAAAGCCCTGGTGAGGTCGACAATTGATATGGCCAAAGTGTCTGGAGTCCCCATCTGCTATGCGACATCAAGAAAATTTAGAGCGTCCAGCGCCATGCTACTCGTAAGATTAATGGTTTTTAAGATCTCTCCTACCCCAAACGGCTTCGCAGACTTAATCTACCTACTTTACGCTACCGTTGGCTCAGGCGCGATATGATTGAGTTATATAAAATCATGAATGGCCACTATGATGCAGGGGTGCCACTCAACTTCAAGAGAGCTCCACGCACCTCCAGAGGGCACTCAATGAAACTGTTTCTGGAAAGGGCCAGGCTAGATGTAAGCAAGTTCTCCTTCAGAAACCCAGTAGTGAGTGACTGGAACAGCCTCCCGGAATCTGTGATTGCGGCAACCAGTATTAGCTGCTTCAAGAACCAGTTGGATGTACATTGGAAAAACCATCAATTGAAGTTCGACCCGCAACTGGCATGGTAGAGACGATGGCAGCATAAGTAGCCAATGTCTCTCCGTGTATAAAATCACCGGGTACTGTGTTATAGGCATCCAGACGAAGTCATCAGCGTTATCAACAGGCGTAATCAATATCTCCGACTGCCGTCCTTTGGGCATCTCAGGTTCTTCTACTGCCGTCCATTCTGCACCATAGGATATTTATAATATTTATTATTCCCACTTACCAGTATTAGTTCGTGGATATCAGTATTATTCTGCATGGGGTTTTAAACTCACCCCACTAATACTCATGAGCCAAGGATTACCGTGTGTTATTTATACATATGTTATTAGTCAAGGATCTCTGTGATAACCGAGGTCTGTGGCAGTATAAGTAGCTACTCCCGGTCCTGCTCCTGTACAGTATATATCTAAATAATTGTATTATCTAGTGGATGCCAGTATTATTCTCTGTGGGGTTCTTTACTCCATACCATTATGTCGTCCGAAGAAATGCTCAGGAATCATCATACTCGAGGATACCCATGCTTTATCCATGGATCTAAAGGATAACCATTCCTCCCGTCCAGCTAGGCCGAGGTCTGTGGCAGCATAAGTAGCTACTCCCGGTCCTGCTTTGTACAGTATATATTTGCATATTTGTATATTACTCAAATTACCTAACATTACCTAACATCAATGAAGAATGGATTGGCCATAGCCCTGCAGCTGAAGTAACATTGTTGCAAAATACCCATGGACCTATAGATAGAGAAATTTTTTATTTCACTAAAACTGAGCAAGAAATAAGCTATTTCACTAAAACTAAGCAAGAAATAGTCATAGACAGGCAAATAGGAAGGTAGACAGATAACCTATCTACAAACACCTTGTAAAGTATGTGGGTGTTTCTTAACTGCAGGGTTCAGAAATGACAACTTTAAAAAACTATTTATTATCGTTTCCATTGCTGTGGGTTTTTCAACTTTGTACTTTGCTTTTATCCCAAAACTCTGATGTCACAGATTTTGTTGCATAACTTTGTATATCACCAGCACATATTTCAAGAAACTGACTAAATGCATTGACAATTGGATTATGTATGTTTATCTTTGATAAATGCATTGGTTGACAGATGCTTCAACAAATTGTAACTGAATCAAACAGACTACTTATTCTCAAAGGAAAATTGGATGGCGACCATTCAATATTGAGGGGGATGCGGGGTTTTGGAGTTTTAATAACTTCTTGCTCAGTTTTAGTGAATTAACTATTTCTTGCTCAGTTTTAGTGAAATAGCAATTTCTTGCTTAGTTTTAGTGAAATAAATAAGTTCTCTAGGGGCAGTCTTGAATTAAATCATTTTTTGGTGGGGGGCATTTCTCAACAAGGTGTCGCTTGATTTTCATATAAATATTTTGGATCGCTCTTGAAATAAATAATTACTACTGCTGTTATTGTGAAATTAATAATTTTCCACCGTGGAAAACTCCAAGCCTCCCATAATTATTAAATTTATTTGAAATTTTGATGACAAGTGTCTTGTACAAAACAATACACAAAATTTGTTTGGAAAACATTGTGGATGCTGCGACTCTTCTGGTTAGGTGCAACACTCGGCTTAGACAGTAATTGTTTGTTGTCCTTTTAGATCTGGGGAATTAGCTGGCCACTCCATCCTATTGATGCCCTGGTTGACGACAAACTGTTGCACAACTGCGCCTCGATGGGGACGAGCATTGTCGTCCATCAGCACAAAGCCCTCACCAACATCTCCAGCATAGGGCATCACCTGTGGTGTAAGCACTTCCTGGACGTTCCTGTTGGCATTGAGGTTGCCCTCAATAACCAAAAGATCAGTCCTACCTGTCTCACTAAATCTCTCCCGAGACCATCACATTTCCTCCACCATAAGCGGTTACAAGCTGAACACAGAACATCAATAGGATGGAGTGGCCTGCTAATTCCCCAGATCTAAACCCTATTGAAGCCTTGTTAGACCAGATAAAGTGGGCTGCACTCAAACGCATAGCAGGAGACACTGATCTTGCTGACTTCAGACACATCCTCATGGAAGAATGGGCCGCCATACCTCAGCAGAGGATAAGGAAACTCATTTTTTTCAATGAGAAAGAGATGTCAACAGGTGCGCAGCAGCTATGGTGGACGTACAGAGTATTGATGTTGTTGTTGAAGATTGAAAATCCTTGATTTCATGAATTTAATGTTTTTGCTGTTGTTGGGCCACTTTTATCCAGTAAATGAAGTTAAATTGGATTATTAATGAATGATACCACTTCTTATGTTATTTCTTAATTTTCCATGGTTTTCTTTCACTGACAAATGCATTTTCCACTACTTCTCTGGGATTTTATGTGTCAGCTGACACAACCAAACATTTTTGAAAAGAGGGGTAGTCTCACTTGCGACTTTCTAATGTGGGCAAAAGTTATGTCATCAAGATATGATTGCACACATTTTGCGTCTATATGCCAGTTTATATACTCAAAAAATTTCATGAAAATCGGATCAGTACTTTAAAAAATATTTAAGTTTTTCAAAGGGGGACTTATTTTTGTTGAACTGTTTATAAAAACTATAATAACATGGACATCTCCCCTCACCTTTCGTTAGGAAAATCTTTACAGTCCACGATATATTTACATGGAATCTCAAGTTCTTTTCTATGCTTTTGAACTATGATGTCAGAGATGACTCTATTCTAGCATTGCAATATAATGTAAATTAACTAAAAGCTGTGATGTCATTTTAAACTGGGTCAGATTTCCCTGCTTCTAGCCACTATGGATCCTCAAAAACTGAGTGTCACAGTTTCAACACAGTGTCAGAGTGGAAATTGGGTCTTGGAAAACCCATGCAAGTTCCACATCACAGCTTGTTAGCTAATGGGCTGCCAGAACAATTATATGTCACACAACACATGTGTTTAATAAAATTGTCAAAGCCTTTTGTTTTTTGCAAGGTCCCTTGAAGTTTAAAGAAGTAAAGTCGCAAGTTTGCGGATTAATCAAACAACTCTGTGGGGATTATAACAGTTGTCTGCTGTGAATGCTCATGAAGCTGCCATTTAGTCAAATTAGACTGGTGATTGCCAATGATAGATCATTGGGATGACAAATGTAGTGCTTCCTTAAATATATCAATGTTCAAACTGTGACGCTTAGTTTTACTGTAAGCCAATTGACTGGCAATGTTTGCAATATGAACATTTAGTAGATTTGTTCAGACATTTGACAGTTGTGGAAATTCTTTCAAATTGCCTCAGTGATTCAGAAAGTTGAGATGGTATTTTTTAAATTTATTAGAGAAACGGGTTAGATATTTCTTGAGTCATATTTTGATTTTTGGGCCAACGCAGGTGAAGCTATCACACAGTCTGCTACATAATTGAGCCTTCTGAGGGTAGCAATTGGTAGAACTATTCCTATTTTACTCTACATCAGTGATACTGCCATTGAAATGGGTGATGCGACTTAAAACCACAGTAAAATACTGAAATACAGGCTACATTACCATGAAAATGAATTTTCTAAGGTTTAAAAATACATCTTTTATGTTTGTAGGTTTACAAACACTGACATTTTGCATGATCTGTGCTATTGCAATGACAAGATTTAGAATGGAAACGTGTATACCTGACGAAAATAACTAAAAATGCTCTATTTTAACACTGTTATCTTCAGGGCATTTGAGGAACCTTTAAATATCAATATTTTTTAGTGCATCACCTGATTCTCAAAAAGTGCATAAAATTTATTTTCGTTCATCCTGCCTGTCTAGCTCACTCTCTTGGTACCAAAATGTTGGAAATTTTGTCTAGATTCCATTGCTGCTTGTTTCCCGGCGGGCAAATGCTCTGGAACATGTTCTATTTGAGTTTGAATGAAAGTAGGTCAGGCGCCAGACAATGTCCAATTATCTTGCTCAATAGCACATAAATTCATATAATAAATTACATCAAATTCCACTCAAGAATAGTACATTTTTTAATGAAATTATGTTACTTTCTTAGTTAGAGATGTAATCTGTGAT
Organism: Platynereis dumerilii; assembly: GCA_026936325.1. Lineage (NCBI taxonomy): Eukaryota > Metazoa > Annelida > Polychaeta > Phyllodocida > Nereididae > Platynereis > Platynereis dumerilii. Next base: position 796,406 of record JAPTHN010000107.1, on the reverse strand, counting down.
TGCAATCCCATCTGTCAGAATTAGTCCAGTTAAATTTATGGTCTTCAACATATTTTTCTGGCACAGAATTACAAAATGTTTTCCAGAACTCATCTTACGATGCTCAAAAAGTGTATTGGAAGCAGAATTTATTGCCCTCTGGCCCTCCTCCAAACAATAATAAGTATAGGTTATATATATATTTGAGGTGTATAACTAACATTTCAGGTGGTTATATACCGAGGGCTTTAGCTAATTTACTGGTGTGCATGCATGATCTCCAAGAGCCAAGCAATCACGCAAAACGTTTGTTTGCATGTGGGACAGGATTCACTTTAAGCGACAGTTCTACTTATAGATTGATAATCAGCAAATGGTCTGGATGATTGACAGTCATTTAATTGATACCTGTTGAAAAGTAGCACACTCCACACTCCACTATATGTTTACCCATTTTGGTTATTTTAGGTTTTGATTGACCTTGACTTAAATATCAAGTCATTGTGAGATTATTTTTTCACCACACACAGAAGTCAAATGCCAATATCTGCATGACATTGTCCGCCGACTGATCTTCTACAGACATCAGACTGAGGTCAGAAAGGGACCTCATAATGATGCCAAGGAATTATGTCGCGTAAACGTTGTCCTTCGGCCCGTGTATATATACGCTGCATTCACAGCAGATTTTGACGTCAACCAAAGGTTATAATTCATTACTATTTTTTTGCAAACACACCTTTAGTGTAACGTAATTTGAACATCAAAGTCGACTTCAGAATGATGTTGCAATAACTGCGTTTGCCCGCTGTGTATTGCTGAAAGAGGACCTGAAAACTTGTGGTTAAGCTGGAGCAAGTATACTATTTGGCTCCCCTATACCCCATTGCATAAATGCTTTTAAAACATGGCTTATTTTTGCTAGGTAAAGAGGTTTAACCCAAGTTAGATTTTTCTATGATCTGTTGTGTATTTGGCTTGATATGGTTTGATCTAATTTTCACAAAAGGACTTAATTACAAAAATCCTTCTCTATTTGAATTATTGAAGTGGTAAACTCACTTTTCATTTCCTTATAATATATCTCACTATATAAAAAAAAAGACAATGTTACAAAAAATTCACAAAAAAAAGTTTCAAAATTAATTCAACATGTATTTTTTGACATTAGGTGCTTCTGTCTGTGAGCACAGGAAAACCTCAGTAGTGGATATTTTCATATTTTTACCAAGATCTGAGTTAATTTCTGCTGTTCTTGTGTGTTGTTGGCAAAGTGTTTCTAACATCTTATTTGCCACCTTTGTGCTATTTTTACATGGCGTATGGCATGCGCAATTTTTTTTGGGGGGAGTGACATTTGCCCGAATTTCAAGATTTAGATTTAATACCATTTCAAACGAAATTGTCTGAAAATCATACATTTTCAATAATTTTCTTTAATCATCTGCCCAAATTTTTGCCTTTTTGCCCGAATCTTACTCTTTCCCAAAGTTTGGGGGGGGGGGTGACTAATTGATTGATCCTCGATTCTAACAAAAACCTTTGGTCAGTCACAAACTGATTGAGCCTCGATTTTAACTAACTCCTTTGGTCAGTCACTAACTGATTGATCCTTGACTCTTAACTAAGCCCTCTGGGGTCAATCCTTGACAAATCAATCAGAATCAGAAACTTGCCCCAGGCCACCATCTCAGAAAAAAATTCAAAAAATTCTTAGATTTAGTGAAATACCTGAGGTGGGCATTTGGACAAAATTTGAAGTCTGTACTGTCAAAACTCATGGAAATATAACCATTTGAAATTTAGGATAATTTCTTAACTTTTTGAAAGTTGTATCCTTGTCTGATTTTGAAGCAGTGTATAGAGTCACATTTTCCAACTACAGGTTTTATATGTCGGTTATTAGGACAGTTACATCTATATTTTCAGTTTATAGTGACAGATTTTATATATAAAAAGACAGGTAGCGCTTAAGGCTGTGAGCACAGAGAACCTTCAGCAGTGGATATTTTCATCTTTTGAACAAGCTCTGGGTTTATTTAAGTGGTGATCGCTAAATGTTGGTAACTAATAGTCCATGGGCCACCAAAACCCCCCCCCCCCAAGGAATTTTAAAAACACAAACCATCAGAAAGCTCATATGCTAGAGAACACGTTTTTGCTTGTTGGACGTTATATAACCTCAACGTCTGGCGTCCATGATGGATTATTCCAAGATGGCCGCCAATTAACCGTTTTGCCCATATCTTTGAATCTAATTGGGTTAGAACAATGATTTTTGGGTCTAAATATACATTTTCATGGGTCAGGAATTCATTAAGACAGGTTTTTATACTCTCCTGGGAAGTTAAGTGCAGTTTAACCCCGTTTTTCAAAATGCCGGCCGTTTATTTTGTCTAAATTGTCGATGTAATAATTCCAAGGATCTTTGGGGTTATACTATCTATTTCAATACACTGAAATATTGCTAAATATTAATAAATGTTTTTATAAATATTAAGGACATGGAAAGGGTATTGTTTCATTTTGGACCAAGGGTCTGGACACCCCAGCCATAGCCAGCTCGAAGTATGGCAGAAGTTAAATTTTAGCAAAAATTTGCGATAGTCCAAAATTTTCAAAGTATGGCTGGGGTGTCTAGATACTTTGTCCAAAATGAAACTGTATTTGCCAAATAGCCTGTTAAACATACTAAACTACCATATAAAACTCAATATGCCTAGCCATTAATCATGACCACCTATAGGCCAGTTCAAAGTTGGAATTTGTTGAAATCTAGCAAAAATCTGCAATAGTCTTTATTTCACAAAGTGTGGCTGGGGTGTCCAGATCCTTGATCCAAAATGAAACTACATGTGCCACATAGCCAGGTAAATATACTAAATTGCCATATAAATGTCAATATGCCTACAATTGCCTACCCATTCTTATGACCACTTTAAGCCAGTTTTTAGCTTAGAAGTTGTTGAATTTCAGCAAAAACCTGTGATAATCCAAATATTGCGAAGTGTAGCTGGACTGTCCAGAACCTTGGTCCAAAATTTAACTATATGTGACAGGTAGCCTGGTAAATATACTAAATTTCCATATAAAATTCAATATGCATAGTCATTTTTATAACCACTTTTAAGCCAGTTCAAAGTTTGGAAGTTGTTGAATTTTAGCTAAATTCTGCGATTGTCCAAATTTTACAAAGCTTGACTAGAGTGTCCCGAACCTTGGTCCAAATGCAACTATATGTGCCAGATATCCTGGTAAATATACTAAATTACCATATAAAATTCAATAGGCCTATAGTCATTTCTATAACAATTTTTAAGCCAGTTCATAGTTTGCAAGTTGTTGAATTTTAGCTAAATTCTGCGATAGTCCAAATTTTACAAAGCTTGACTGAAGTGTCCAGACCCTTGGTCCAAAAGGAAACTATATGTGCCAGATAGTCTGGTAATCAAGCTAAATTATCATGTACAATTCAATATGCCTAGCCATTCTTATGACCACTTTTAAGCCGGTTCATAGTTCGGAAGTTGTTAAATTTTAGCAAAATTCTGTGATAGTCCAAATTTTACCAAGCTTGACTAGATTGTCCAGAACCTTGATCAAAATGAAACTATAAGTGGCAAATAGCCTGGTAAAAATACTAAATTACCATATAAAATTCAATATGCCTAGTAATTTTTTTAACCATTTTAAGCCAGTTCATAATTTAGAAGTTGTTGAATTTTAGAAAAAATCTGCCATAGTCCAAATTTTACAAAGTGTAGCTGGAGTGTCAAGAACAATGGTCCAATTTGAAACTATGTGTGCCAGATAACCTGGTAAATATTCCAAATTACCATATAAAATACAATATGCCTAGCAACTTTTATGAACACTTTTAAGCCTGATCAGTGTTTAGAAATTGTTGAGTTTTAGCAAAAATCTGTAATAGTCCAAGTTTTACAAAGTGTGGCTGAAGTGTCCAGAGCATTAGTCCAAAATGAAAGTAGATGTGCCAGTTGGCCTGGTAATTATAGTAAATTATCATATGCAACTGACTGTGCCTAGCCTTTTTAATAACCACTTTAAATTGAGTTAAATGTTTGGAAGCTGTTGAATTTTTGACTAATCTGCGATTGAACAAATTTTACAAAGTGTGGCTGGAAAGTCCAGACCCTTGGTCCAAAATGAAACTATATGTGCCAGGTAGCCTGATAAATATATTAAAAAATTAGTATGTAATACTCAATATCTTCTTTAAAATAATAATGGTTTGTACTTAAAATGTTAATTAAACATCTTTGTTACCATTTCTGTGCCAAAATAATTTTTGGCAAAAGAAAAACTGGGTGAGGGCCTCACTTGTTACGAGCATTCCTGTTATAAATAAGAAATATTTTAATAATTAACCAATTTCTTCTTTTATTAACCCAGACTGAATTTATGACTTTGTATAGAATTTACCTTTGATTATAGTGATTGTACGTGTGTGGAAATCTTCTTTTGTTTTAAGTAAAATGTTGGGGTAGGATAAGGAAAATGGCCTCCTGTCAAATTTCAGTCCTTCCTCTTTGTACATCAACATAGAATCATGTAACCTACTAATTTGTGGTTCCAATGATACCTACATTGTGTTATAAAGATGACTATTGAGGCAGTTTTTGCCAATTTTGTGGCAGAAAGTATGTCTCGCTAAAAATAATGAAATTCGGCACCCGGTATTCAGAAAAATGTATTTTTTCTGGGATTGCTAGCATGCCATTTTGAATAAAAAAGGGGTAAATGCACTATCTTCCTTTCAGAGAAGGAAAAGCTGTTGTGATTAAGTTCTTATTTCAGGAAAAATTATGTTTATCCCGAAAATCAATGTAGCTCACCCGGACATGTTTGTTAAAAAAAATGTTTGGTTGCCAATCTGCAATATGGCTGCCATAACCAAGTTAAAAACATGAAAATACCTGTTTTAAAACCCCTGAAAACATAGTTGGCAGAATAAAAAGTATTATAATTATCTACAATTGTTTTCATAAAGATACACAGAATCCTGGAAGATTTATTCAGAGCAGAATCTATGCCGTTCATCCCTATATCTGAAAATGTGACTTAATTGTACATAAATGCGATAATGAATAATTGACTGCAGATAGGCTATTGTTGTAGTTATATAGTTGTGTTATACATCATTTTAAAGCTATGAATATATAGAATGATGTGGTAGAAACTTCAGACACTTTTGACCCCTAGTGATCCGTACAGGGAACTTTCGTGAAATAAAATTAAAATTTTCTTTTTAATTTCGAGTTACGGCCGCATTTTTTGCACTCTGTTGAAAAAAATACCTATCCTAATCAGTCAATTTTAGCACTAAATAGATAGAGGAATTAAATGCCTTCAAAATGGTACAATTTAAGCGTCTATACATGGATTAGTTTATGAATAACAGTACATTTTCTGACAATAGCGGCACCTTTCAGCACTCATATAGCTCCTGCTGGTTATCGTTGAGGTCTTAGATTGTCCAACAAGCAAATTTTGTAACTTAAGATATATATCTTTCAAAATACATGGGTCTCCGAAATTCCCTTCGGGGGGAGGGTTTCAATATCTGGCCCATGGACTATAACCGTTGGCACTAACCTTCTCCCTAACTGTTGGTCACTTACAGTTGGTCACTAACTGTCGGTAACTAACGGTTGGTCACTAACTGTAGGTCACTAATAGTTGGTCACTAGCTGTTAACCAATTACTGTTGGCCAATGATTGTTAGCCAATAACTGTTGGTTGCTAGCTGTTGTCACTAACTGTTGGTCAATAACTGTTAGTCAGTTGATCACACACTGTTGGTCACTAACTGCAGGTCAGTCAGTCGCTAACTGTTGGTCACTAACTGTTGGTCATGCACTGTTAGCCACTAACTTGGTCTCTAACTGTCTGTCAGTTGGTCAGCAACTGTTGGTCAGCAACTATTGGTCACTAACTGTTGGTCAGTTAGTCACTAACTGTTGTTCACTAAATGCTGGAAACAAACTGTTAGCCACTAACTTGGTCTCTAACTGCTGGTCAGTTGATCACTAATTGTTCGTCATTAACTATTGGCCACCAACTGTTGGTCACTACCTGTTGGTCATAACTGTTGGGCAGTTGGTTACTGATAGTTGGTCACTAAATGTTGGTTAATAACTGTTTATCACTTACTGTTGGTCACTAACTGTTGGTCACTAACTGTTGGTCACCAACACTTGGTCGCCTACTGTTGGCCAATGACTGATAGCCACTAACTGTTGGTCACTAGCAGCTGTTATCACATACTGTTAGTCAGTTGATCACTTACTATAGACCACTATAACTGTTGGTCACTAGCTGATGTCACTAACTGTTGTTCAACAGCTGTTGGTCAGTTAGTCACTAACTGGTGGTCACTAACTGTTGGCACCAACTTGGCCCATAACTGTTGGTCACTTTCTGTTGGGCACTAACAGTTGGTCACTAACTGTTGTCACTCATTGCTGATCACTAACTGTTAGTCAGTTGCTCACGAACTGTTGGTCAGTTCATCACTAACTGGTGATCACTAAATGTTGGTCACTCACTGTTGGCACTAACTTGGTCCCTCACTATTGGTCACTTACTGTTGTTCACTACTGTAGGTCACTAACTGTTGGTCACTTACTGTTGGTCACTGTTGGTCACTAACTGTTGGTAGCCTACTGTTGGCCTATGACTGTTGTCCACTAACTGTTGGTCACTTGCTGTTGTCACTAACTGTTAGTCAGTTGATCACTAACTATAGACCACTAAGTGTTGGTAACTAGCTCATGTCACTAACTGTTGGTCAATAGCTGTTGGTCAGTTAGTCACTAATTGGAGGTCACTAACTGTAGGCACTAACTTGGTCCCTAACTGTTGGTCACTTCTGTTGGTCACTAACTCTTGGTCACAAAGTGTTGGTCAGTTTCACCAAAACTGTAATAATCAGTATTGGAGAGCGGGGCACAGTGTGCCACTTTTTTTATTTTCAAGTGTTCCAAAATGTTGGCAGTAATCAGTTAAATGAGATCAGGTCCACATTATATGTAATGACATTTGGTATATTGTCAAGTAGTTTCAGGTTCCTACCTTTTACAGGTTTGGAGAAATTATGAGTTACATCCATGCTCGTTAAATGTCTCACTGTGCCCCGTGGGCGGGGCACAGTGAGACAGCAGGCGGGGAACAGTGAGACAGGGCATCTGCTACCATAACCGCCGATCCTCGGGAGCTGCGGAATTGTTCTATCAATTGTTGCTACAGAAACTACTGTACTTTTAAAAAGCAGCTGGCTAGGTGATTTTTTTGGTCTGTTTTTGAGCATGTTTCGAAACTTCATCGCACAGGACTCATGCATGACTTATTTTACCTGCCGCACCTGTTACATATTAGTCAAAATTCTTTCTGATGCTTCTCTTTGGATATGACTCACTGAAATCAGTAGTTTTTACACTGAATTTTGTTTTTAGTGGTGAATTGTCAGCTATGCATTACATTCAGGTCGTTTCAAGTGTATTTTGTGATGTCTCACTGTGCCCCGCCTCACACTGTCTCACTGTGCACCACACAGCTTTCTTTATACAATTTTTTAATCCTGTGGACCGGATGCCTGCATTGTGGTTCATCATCTTACTAAACTAAGACAAATAACCAAGGTTTGAATCCCTGAAAATTGATTAGCATTGTCTCATTTTTCTTGGGAATCATAACAAAAAGATGTTTAGCAAAATTATTTACTTTACTGGCTAAAAACCAAAATATTGAGATTCCACTCTCGATATGCTGTGTAGACATTCCGGATATAGGTCAAACTCTTACTTACTTACTTTTTGTTTTATACAAAAGAGGGTTGATCTGTAAATAGTACCACTTATATGCTACGGGCTTTGTCTCACTGTGCCTGCCGTCTCACTGTGCCCCGCTCTCCCCAAATCATGTAGGATTATAATTATTGTTTCTGGTTTCGCACAAATGAAACATCGGCAAGATGAATTGGACAGTTTACAAAACTACAAACAGAAAAAAGATCATATTATATATATATATGCTTTTGAAACTGGCATGATGCCATAATGGAATCACACATGTATGTACAAATGAGAATTGTTGTAAGATGGCTTGAAGTAGCAAGATATGTCCAACTTTGCAAATAAATTTTAGTTTCAGTCCCGACCCCATGCAACCCCCTCCCTCCCCCCCCAAAAAAGCACAATTTCCAAAGCCAGTCACCCCCCCCCTGCAAAGACACACCCCCCGCAAAACAAATCCCCCCTAAAAAAACCAAACACAAGAAAGCAGACTTTTCTCAAACCTCAAAATATATTAAAAACACACAAACGAAATCTGAACCAGTCCCCCGAGTTCTTGTGGACAAGCTTTTATTGTGCAGAATATCTCAGCACTTCATCAACAGAGCAATGTTTCAGAATTATGACAACATATAAGGCACTGCTTTTGAATCACATCCCATCTGCTCTATCTTTTAGCATAGCAGTGATACACGACACTGGGTTTTTATACACATCACTGACTCAATGAAAACACAGCATATTTCAATGTTGGAGATAGCAGCAACACCTCCAATGACATCACTGACGCTCTGAAAACAGCTGAATGTAAGGCATTTGTAAGCACTTGAGATTCCTCTACTGTAACAGTGGCTGCTTAATTGTTGATTGATCTGTCAATGGCAATGTGGAAATGGCCATACTTATCACCTGTAGACATACATGTAGGTTGTCAATGTCAATGGGGCAATGCAAATCTGTCAACAGCAAATGTTTTGCACTGATCTGTCAATGGCTATGAGGCTATGACCACACATGTCACCTGTACAGGTACGTTTAACGTTTATACTGAAATGTTGTCTATGTCAATGTGACAATGCATGTATGTTCGGAGAACTCCGTATATTGAGATGTGGGTGACGGACAGATACTCGTTTGTCTTTGTGTTAGTGTCTGTAAGGCAATGGCCATGGAGACAAGTTGTATTATATTACTACTAGAAAATACCCATTTGAAGAAAGTGCATGAAGGAAATGAAGAATTATGTCAGTAATCCGCACAACATTTCTATTTAACAGAAATGACCGTGTGCAATGGCAGGTATTGCTGAAAGGCGAGTGGCCAATTATTGGGTATTATTGCAAGATATAAATTCCCATTGTAATTATGAGAATTATGGTAATGGAGAGAAATTCATGAAACAGCAAATTAGAGAAAGGATTGAGGAAGAAAAAGAGGTAGGTCAGTAGAATGAAGAATGGAAGAGGTTTGAAAGTAGCAGCATTTGATGAAGACATGACAGAGAATGAGTGATTAAGGCCTGGGAAGAGCAGGAGATAGACAGGCTAGGAATGACACAGGCCTTGGACGAAGCAAGGAAGGACCCCTGGTGCTACACTTTTATATAGACGGAGATAGATGGCGCAGTTGAATATAGATGGATAAGCAATAAGAGGCAGAGTTTTGTTAGGTTAAGGTAGGCCCGTCAGTTGCTTAATTGTAATAGTATGGTTACAGTGTACAATCATTTCTTGCATATAATGAATCATGATTACATAATTTGATGACACATGGGCAATTGGGCACAGTGAGGTAGCCTCAGCCTCAGGTAGGCCATATTACTGAATTGCACTTCAGGTGCCAGTGTGAAGTTTGACAGGGCATCTCAATAGCACTTGACTGTGAAGAGGTAATAGGGATCTTGAAAAAGGTGTCAAGAGAAAGCCAGAACATTCTGAATTGCAATGGAATGATTGTATTGCCATCGTGGCTGCTTGTACATCAAAAGCCTTGGTTATTCTGACTGTGGGTGACTGTGCAGTGTCTAGATCATTTTGGCGGGAAGGGCGACAGTGGCACCACCCGTAAACGTGAGCAGTTTAGGAACTACCGGAAGTAGAATCACGAAGGGAATGGCTGGCTTGGTGCAATTGCTGGTAGAATAGAGACAGAAGAAGAGGTGAATCGAGGGAACAGAGAAATGATAATTGGTTACAAATGTAGGCCCATTGTAATGGTAGGCAAGAAAAAGGAGGAAAGATGCCTGAAAGGTGTGCAAAGGAGTTGCTGGGCCTGCCCTGCATGCATTGTGCGGAAAGGAATGAGGCAGGGGCTGATCTACACTTGACTAAGGGGGGCCAAAAAGGGTATGGCGGAATGGATGAATGTGCGTGTTTTAGGGGAGTTGGGGATACTCTGGTTGGTTAATGCACCTTTGAGCTTTTTGAGGGCTACACTGCTATTCCTTCAAATGCTGCTGTATTAAAGGCAGTTCTGTGTATTTCATCCAAATTTTCGGCATTAGGCTTCAAAGAAAATATGTCAAGGAAAAAAAAAATTTTTTTTCAGGGGGGGGGGGCACTGTATTTTTTTTATAGTAAAAATGCTATTTTTAGCTTAAAATATGAAAAAAAACTTCAAAAAAAGGCCGAGGGATGAGTTTTAATGGTAGAAAGGCAAATGAGGTGTCAAATGAAAGCAGAGAAGCAGTGCTATAAGATGATGCAGGCGCTTTTTCGAAATTTTAATTTTAATCCCTGTTCCATGGGGTTTTAGTTGAAACTGAGCCATTTTTGGCATCTTTATTGGGAATAAAAAAATACTCAGACCAAAATTCAAAAAAGCGCCTCCAGGATCATATAGTGCTATTTCTCTTCTTTCATTTGACACCTTATTTGCATTTCTACTATTAAAATTCATCCCTCGGCCTCTATTTTAGTGTTTTTATCAGATTTTAAGCTAAAAATAGCATTTTTTCCTATTAAAAGATGCAGTGACCCCTCCGAAAAATTTTTTTTTTCCCCTGACATGTTTAAGTAGACTCCTGATGCCGAAAATTTGGAGTAAAACTGCACAATTGCCTTTAATTGAGCATCATTTAAGAGCATTTCAGTTCTGTCCAAAAAAAGCTGAAAAGTGCATTAACCAACCAGAGTATGCAGTGGTAAGAAATAAAGTTTTTGACAGGAATAGGGGTTTGTTAAGGTGAAATGGGCTTGAAATGGGGGTTTTATGGATGAAAAAGATGGGACACAGTAGTGCAGAATCCGCTGCTGATGAAGCTGGTGGGCTTAAACTTTTATATATGTAGATACTAGCCTTGAATGTCTGTGGCAATGCGGCAATGGCTGCATGTCAAAGATACTGTATGTCATAGAGTATGTTATGTTATGCAGTCAATGTCAATGTGGCAATGGTTGTATGTCAGGGGTATACCATGTGGAAGTGCACCTGATAGGGTAGATCATGGTATGTGGAAACAGTGTGACGTCCAAGAGAAAAGAAAAGTCCATTAAGATAAGTCCATTATTATGATAATTGCTAATGAATATTCATGATGCCATTAGCATAAGGGACATCTTTTTTGGAAACTTAACTCAAATTTTCAGCATCAGTCATCTAATATAAAAGGTCAAGGAACAAAAATTGTCGGGGGGGGGGAGGTCACTATATTTTTTAATGGCGAAAAATGCTATTTTTAGCTTAAAATTTGAAGAAATTTAAAAAAAAAGGCCGAGGGATCAGTTTTAATGGTAAAAATGCAAATGAGGTATCAAATGAAAGCAGTGCTACAAGATGGCGCAGTCGCCTTTTTAAATTTTGATTTTTTTAAATGCCTGTGCCATGGATTTTAGCTGAAACTGAGCAATGTTTGGCCTCTGTAAAAGGCAAATGAAAAGTACACACACCAAAATTTAAAAAAGCGCCTCCAGCATCAATTAGTGCTACTTCTTTGCTTTCATTTGGCACCTTATTTGCATTTCTACTGTTAAAAATCATCTGTCGGCCTCTATATTTTTATCAGATTTTAAGTAAAAATTGCATTTTTTCCTATTAAAAGATAGTGACCCCACCAAAAAAAAAATTTTTCCTTGACATATTTTCTTAGACTACTGGTGCCGAAAAGTAAAACTGCACAAATGCCTTTAATTGAGCATAATTTGAGGGCATTTCAGTGCTGTCCAAAAAAATTGGTAAAGTGCATTAGCCAACCAGAGTATTCTGACAGTGTGTTGAAACTGTGACACTCAGTCATCTCTGACATGACACAGCATAGAAGAGAGTTGAGATTAAATACAATAAGGACTATAAAAGCTATTCCAAACCTCCATCACAAGATGAAGTTTGGAATTTTATTGCATAATGATGGTATTCACCTTTTTGCTCTGCTAATGATGTCAGATGTTGTGGGTTCCTCTTTGCATAACCTCTCACTTTATCAGAATTCAGCTGAAATAAATTAGAACAGTCAATATACAGATTGGCTTTAACCATTTCAAATGTGCAAATAATCCAGTATAAATTTACACTGTTTCATCATGGTACATGTACGGTATACATCTTTCAGAAACAGCAGTGAAATCAATCCAAAAAAAACCTAGTGAAGAATTTTAGGGTCATTTTCACCAAAACTTATGTAATTTGATGTGTTGCATTTGTGTGGGTCTACTGAAGCACAAGCTCAAGTGATAAAGACAGAAAGGGCTGAGTTAACTGAAACAAACGCAAACTAGACGTCAACATGACAGGGGGGCATAAGAGAAGTGTTCGTAACACTGATAGATAGATAGATAGATAGATAGATAGATAGATAGATAGATAGATAGATGGACAGATAGATAGATAGATAGATAGATAGATAGATAGATAGATAGATAGATAGATAGATAGACAGATATATATGGTAAGTTCAGCCCTCTAAGGCCAGTTGTGTTAAAATACACAGGGCCTTTCAGAGAAAGTTGCAGTCCTTAAGATCAACTTTAACATCAATTCAGGCCTTCTTCTTGACTTCTGCACCGGCTGCATTGGGTCAGACAAATTCCCAAAATCTCTGCCTTTTTCTTGATCAGATCTAAAATAATATTATAAGAGCTTTTTCCCTTGTGAATATATTTCCAGCTTTGTCGGAGCTTCACTTGCATAAGATCATACAGAGGGGGATCCAAAAAACGCCAGCACGAGTGAAAAATAACTATAAATAAATAATTTTATATAATACAAAGGCTCTATGCCAGGGACATCAGCAACCCCCTAACCCCTCTGCCCTTCTCGACTTCAAATATGCCATTGCTGAAAGTATGCAGAAGGCAATCAGAGACTAAGCTTGTTTACTGTTTATAACAGGTCTTAAAAAAACAGTTCACAACAGTTACAAACAGGCTTAAGTCCAACGAATCATGCTAACAGCAGTCCAGTTTTCTTGTTTTTGTGTCCAATAGCAAGGCCTCGGGCCCTTTGTCTTCATCAATGGCATTGTCATGTCAAAGTTGGTGTGGATCGAAAAGCATTTCACAGATGCAAGAACCACCCGAAGTTATGATGCCCGTTTTTTCTGATTTGATGGTCTCTAACAATTGGGAGTAGTCCGAAGATGTCCGATAAATTGGGCCGTCATGTGTCCTCCAGAATGAGAGTGTAGAGTGAAAGAAATTTAGGATATGTTGAATATACAATACACACTCCACAGTAACAGAAACCCCCAGAAGGTACAACGAATGGAAAAGGAAAAAAAACAAAACACTAATGAAGTTGGGCAACTGTGCGAAACAAATGAAATTACATATAGCAAAGGACACAAAAAACTTTTAGAGAATTTAGTAAAACCTTGTCAAGTCAATGCAAATATATTGTGGTGTGGCAAAGACAAGGATGGCCAGGGTAAATACATCTGCGTAAATTTGCTTTGATATCATAGCTTGATTACAACATTGATCTTTGCAAATCAATAATAGAAATATATAGTAAATGAATACTTTGAGTCAATTATGAACAATAGCCTCGTGCCTTCAGTAACCTTCCCAACTAAACTCTAAAGAAATCATGGCTCCCAAATTGATGACTTTTTATATCGTCTTTCAGATAACTTTTCAGAAACAACCACCGCTATCCTAACCCAAAAACTGTCAGATCTTCAACCCTACTTTACATGCCTAGTCTATCTTACACTAAAACCACCAACAAAGTATGTCAAGATAACCAATGAGAATAACAATAATATTCTAAAAGTCAAAGAATATACAAAAAAAACGAAGGATCAATCTTCTTGTTTCCATGTAGTAACATCGGTTGCTTACGATAGCACCTACTGAATGAGGCAACGGAAGCATCTCCTCATTCGCCTGTGCAGATATGTATTACCAAATTAATGTTTAATGTAGATGTTTTACATAATATATTTAGCTTAATAAAATCTTTTTGTCTGTCTGTTTGTCATGGTAAAGACAATTTTTCAAAATAATTGAATGTATCACAAATTTACCCAAATTAGTTAACCTGTTACATGCTGCATTGTGGTACGACGTTATATTGCATTATTTTGAGTCTGATTGGGTCAGCTTCCAGACCTAGAAGAATTACCGTTACTAAGTGTTTTCATGAAAATGACCCGTAAATCTATATATTATGACATTACTGCCTGTTCACTTTAGCAAATTTAACATCAATTTACACTGACTGTTTTTATATTTTAACATTTTTTACTTATGGATTGATAAGATATATCAATTTCATAGATGATTTGTCAAACAGTAGTTACACAGCTTGAAAAACAATTTTATAATAAACAATGATTACAGGTTGGTACTTGTATTAATGGCAATACCTTTTTTTGATCTTCTGTCTCAGTTATCTTGTCCATCCTAGAATAAACGGCCATCTTCTGTCTATTTTCATCATCGCTTAGTTTCACTTTATTCTGACTCCCTATACTGATCTTCTTGGAGTTGGCGGTAAGAACATTAATATGACCGTCGTAGATGTCAAATTTTTCTGATGAAAAGAGTCCTTCCACTTCCTTAACAGCATGTATAAGGCCCTTTGAAGTACCTGTAATGAGAAATCCATTCTTCTTGACATCTTGGACAATTTTCACTGAGAATTGAGCGTTAGCTAACTCAATTTCTTTTAGTCTTTCTCTGGAATGTGTATTTAATAACTCCCCAACTCTTTTCTTGACAGGGAGGAACTGTTCCTTCACATGGTTTTCCTCCAAGAATTTCATGAGCTGCTCTGTGAACACACCATGGTGCTTTGCAATTGCTGCAATGCTGATTGAAGACATGTCTTGTTTCATTTTCAATTGTATTCTCTCTGAGCTTCTTTCTATGTACTCTTTAATGAATAAATCCCATTCTTGGCTTTGCATAGCCATCTTGTATTTTTGTGAAATTGGTAGACTTGTCTCAATAATCTCATTACTGAGAAACTTCTCAACTTGCTTAACCGTGGCTTTATCTCCAGTAATTATTACTTCATCTGTATCACATTCGATGAAGGCGCACAACTCCTTTTCATGAAGCAGAGCCTTAATGTGCTTCGAACCAATTGGACTGCTTATCACATCCAGCTTCATGGGTGTCATGGACACCTCATACTCAATTATGTTCTTCAATTCATTCTGAACAACCTTCATTGCTTTTATGATCTCTTTGGGATTGCCACTCAACATCATCTTCTCGTCTTTTTTGCTTGTACAAACAGAAATTCTTGGCCACATGCGATTTAGTGCGTTTTTGATACCCTTCTTCAAAAGTACTTGCAATTTCCCGATAGGGATGTCCATCTCTTTAGTCATATATTCTTGCCTTTCTTGAACCTTCTCAGATATATCCTGGACATTATTCTGCAACTTGTCTATCTTTTTCTTTGAACCAATGACATCCACAGCATAAGTGTCATGACCTGGTGGTTTTCTTGGGGGCAGGTGTGGATTTCTTTTTCCTTCCGGACCAATTTCACCATCCTCATCTGTCTTATAGTCTCTTGGACTAGTCTCACTCTGCTGTTGTCTGTTGCTTCGATCTGACCTGTCTCCTGGTTTCCCTGTTAACTGGTGTGGATTTCTTTTTACTTCTAGATGTGTCTCATCATCCTCATCTGTCAGATAGTCTCCTGGACTAGTCTCACTCTGTTGTTGTTTGATGCTTCGATCTGACCTGTATCTTTGGCGGGCTGCACGTTCTTCATCTGACCTAGAGCCCATTGTTGAATGATTGCCTCGTAACTTTCTTGTTGGTTGGTGTGGATTTTGTTTTGCTTCTGGACGAATTTCACCATCCTCATCTATCTTATAGTCTCCTGGACTAGTCTCACTCTGTTGTTGTCTGCTGCTTCGATCTGACCTGTCTCCTGGTTTCCCTGTTAACTGGTGTGGATTTCTTTTTACTTCTAGATCTGTCTCATCATCCTCATCTGTCAGATAGTCTCCTGGACTCGTCTCACTCTGTTGTTGTTTGATGCTTCGATCTGACCTGTATCTTTGGCGGGCTGCACGTTCTTCATCTGACCTAGAGCCCATTGTTGAATGATTGCCTCGTAGCTTTCTTGTTGGTTGGTGTGGATTTTGTTTTGCTTCCGGACGAATTTCACCATCCTCATCTGTCAGATAGTCTCCTGGACTAGTCTCACTCTGTTGTTGTCTGTTGCTTCGATCTGACCTGTCTCCTGGTTTTCCTGTTAACTGGTGTGGATTTCTTTTTACTTCTAGATCTGTCTCATCATCCTCATCTGTCAGATAGTCTCCTGGACTAGTCTCACTCTGTTGTTGTTTGATGCTTCGATCTGACCTGTATCTTTGGCGGGCTGCACGTTCTTCATCTGACCTAGAGCCCATTGTTGAATGATTGCCTCGTAGCTTTCTTGTTGGTTGGTTTGGATTTTGTTTTGCTTCCGGACCAATTTCATCATCCTCATCTGTCAGAT
Organism: Platynereis dumerilii; assembly: GCA_026936325.1. NCBI lineage: Eukaryota > Metazoa > Annelida > Polychaeta > Phyllodocida > Nereididae > Platynereis > Platynereis dumerilii. The sequence goes on along the minus strand of JAPTHN010000107.1, from coordinate 779,712 downwards.
AGTCTCCTGGACTAGTCTCACTCTGTTGTTGTCTGCTGCTTCGATCTGACCTGTATCTTTGGCTGGCTGCACGTTCTACATCTGACCTAGAGCCCATTGTTGAATCATGACCTCGTAGTTTTCTTGGGGGCGGTTGTGGATTTCCGTCTCCTTCCGGGCCTATCTCATCTTCCTCATCTGTGTTGTAGCTTCTTGGGTTAGTCACCCTCCGTTGTTGTCTGCTGCTATGATCTGACCTGTATCTTTGGCTGGTTGCACATTTTTCATCTGACCTAGAGCCCATTGTAGAACGATTGCCTTGTGGTTTTCCTAGGGGTGCATGTGGATTTTCTTTGGTTTCCGGACCCATGGCATCATTCTCATCATTCTCATGGTCTCTTGGACTAGTCTTACTCCGTTGTGGGCTGTTGGTTCGATCTAACCTGTCGCTTAGTTTTCTTGGGAGCTGGTGTGTACTTCCCTTTGCTTCCGAACCCATCTCTTCATCCTCACCTGTCATATAGTATCCTGGACTAGTCTCAATCTGTTGTTGTCTGTTGCTTCGATCTGACCTGTCTCCTGGTTTTCGTTTTAACTGGTGTGGATTTTCCTTTGCTTCTAGATCTATCTCATCATCCTCATCGGTCTTATAGTCTCTTGGTTTTTTCTCACTCTGCTGTTGTCCGTTGCCTTGATTTGACCTATTTCTTTGGCTGGCTGCACGTTCTTCGTCTGACCTAGAGCCCATTGTTGAATGATTGCCTCGTAGCTTTCTTGTTGGTTGGTGTGGATTTTGTTTTGCTTCCAGACCCATCTCATCATCCTCATCTGTCAGATAGTCTCCTTGACTAGTCTCACTCTGTTGTTGTTTGATGCTTCGATCTGACCTGTTTCTTTGGCTGGCTGCACGTTCTTCATCTGACCTAGAGCCCATTGTTGAATGATTGCCTCGTAGCTTTCTTGTTGGTTGGTGTGGATTTTGTTTTGCTTCCGGACCAATTTCACCATCCTCATCTGTCTTATAGTCTCCTGGACTAGTCTCACTCTGTTGTTGTCTGTTGCTTCGATCTGACCTGTCTCCTGGTTTCCCTGTTAACTGGTGTGGATTTCTTTTTACTTCTAGATCTGTCTCATCATCCTCATCTGTCAGATAGTCTCCTGGACTCGTCTCACTCTGTTGTTGTTTGATGCTTCGATCTGACCTGTATCTTGTGCGGTCTGTATCTTCTTCATCTAACCTCCTACCTATTGTTGAATCATGACCTTGTGGTTTTCTTGGGGGCGTGTGTTGATTTCCTTTTCCTTCCGGACCAATCTCATCATCCTCATCGATCTTATTGTCTCTTGGACTAGTCTCACTCTGTTGTTGTTTGATGCTTCGATCTGACCTGTATCTTGTGTGGGCTGTATCTTCTTCATCTAACCTCCTACCTATTGTTGAATCTTGACCTTGTGGTTTTCTTGGGGGCGTTTGTTGATTTCCTTTTCCTTCCGGACCAGTCTCATCATCCTCATCGATCTTATAGTCTCTTGGACTAGTCTCACTCTGTTGTTGTCTGTTGCTTCGATCTGACCTGTCTCCTGGTTTCCCTGTTGACTGATGTGGATTTCTTTTTACTTCTAGATCTGTCTCATCATCCTCATCTGTCAGATAGTCTCCTGGACTCGTCTCACTCTGTTGTTGTTTGATGCTTCGATCTGACCTGTATCTTTGGCGGGCTGCACGTTCTTCATCTGACCTAGAGCCCATTGTTGAATGATTGCCTCGTAGCTTTCTTGTTGGTTGGTGTGGATTTTGTTTTGCTTCTGGACCAATTTCATCATCATCATCTGTCTTATAGTCTCCTGGACTCGTCTCACTCTGTTGTTGTTTGATGCTTCGATCTGACCTGTATCTTTGGCGGGCTGCACGTTCTTCATCTGACCTAGAGCCCATTGTTGAATGATTGCCTCGTAGCTTTCTTGTTGGTTGGTGTGGATTTTGTTTTGCTTCCGGACCAATTTCATCATCCTCATCTGTCAGATAGTCTCCTGGACTAGTCTCACTCTGTTGTTGTCTGTTGCTTCGATCTGACCTGTTTCTTTGGCGGGCTGCACGTTCTTCATCTGACCTAGAGCCCATTGTTGAATGATTGCCTCGTAGCTTTCTTGTTGGTTGGTGTGGATTTTGTTTTGCTTCCAGACCAATTTCATCATCCTCATCTGTCAGATAGTCTCCTGGACTAGTCTCACTCTGTTGTTGTCTGTTGCTTCGATCTGACCTGTTTCTTTGGCTGGCTGCACGTTCTTCATCTGACCTCCTGTCAATTGTTGAATAATGACCTTGTGGTTTTCTTGGTTCCACAGCGTTATTCATTTTATAGCTCTAGATTTTCAGGAATCCTTTTTGGATGAGTTTGTCAGCATCTGAAAATATAATTATTCATTCATCAAGATAAATGGCTAATAATTCCTGTTCATTTTACCGCTATAAGGAAGCAGCTTTTTACTGCCCAGATTCGAGAGGAGTTCCTTACCTTTGCCAACCCTATACTAAAATTCTGCAAATAACCATTGTCAGCAGATGGAGTGCAAACTACCCTGCGATGTATGGATGAGAGGCAACCTTGTATTAGTCTTATGTGGTTGCTCCTTTGCAGACAATCAGCAAAGGCCTTTTATTTCATTTCTACACACTCAAAAAAGAATTTTGGAATACATTTGCTCAAGCTGGGTGCTAGTGAGGCAACCTTTTCAGTAACATTCATATCAAAAATTTGCAAATTTGTTGCAACTTAGTTTCAACTTTTTGGACTGAATTTTTACTAGAAATGGTCACAGCTGAGTAGAAACCAATTTGGGCAAAAGTTCTTTTTTGAGGTATAACAAATCTGAGTGGTTGACTTGATAAACTGCTCACAATTAAAACTGCGCACCTCTTAAAATAGACAGAACTTGTTAACTACTGAAGAGAATTGTTTGTCACCTTCTAAGTCTGTCTAAAAGATTTTGAAAGTTTGAAAAAAATTAATTTATTTTTTAAAGAGCCAGAAACAATTTTGTAAGGTTATTTCTAATTTCAATTTTGCGAAGTTGAATGAGGTTGTAATGCCAAAAATAGGTACACACCACAATGATTGACTGATTATTGATTTTATTTGATCATTATAATGGGAGGTGAATATTGTAAAAATATAAATGAAAAGAATATATAAATAAATGTAAAGAAATAAATGAATGGAGCAAGGAGACCCCCTAAAGGCAAATTATTGCCGCTATAAGGGGGCCACCTTACGTCACATCCACATATTTATGATTTCAAATTGTCGACAAATAAGACCTACAAGATTACATTTCCAAGCTAATGACCCAACTTTTTTGAAAAGAATAGGACAAACCAAATGCAAAACAACAACCTGGCCTTAAATTCCACCCAAAACCAAGAAAAGGAAACCGCTTTCATTATCAGTGAGCTCCAAAATTGGGACACTGATGGACTTCATGCAAACATTTCTGACTTGATTGGCATTTTTTGTGATCCCGCTAAATGTGACCTGATGATGCCGATTCTCAATGTTTTTCAGTGAAATTTATCAGACCTTAGAACTTGATATTCAGCCACAAAATTGCTAAATTTTCTGGCCATTGATTGATTAATTTGTTTATTTGTTTTTACCACACGTGCCGATCATATATACAACAATGCACTTTCATATATTCACACATTCCATCAGTAAAGGAAAATCAATATTACAATTCAAGTGTGTGGTTAGGAGGTTAGTCCAGGAGCTGACCCCCAAAAAGTGTCTTAGTTTTCGATTTACCTCATCTCAGGAGGTCACCATGATTTCTTGGTACCGTTGGAAAGCTACATGTAAGGCCTTAGGGCATATAGATGCTTTGGTAAAATGTTCGGAATCAGGGGCCAGATTCACAAAGCTTTCGGGGCATGCCCCAGAACTTGGGCATTACCCGTTTCTGTCCTCGTTCCAGTTAACACCCTAAATCCAGTTTCACAAAACCTGGGCATGCCCCGATCTGTCCACAACCTGTTCCTGATTGAGGACTGCTCCCTAGTTGTACCCACTTCAACGGGGCAGTCCCAAGACAGGCCCAAATAGTTTAATTCTCAAGCTCTGTGTGATCTGCGGCAAATATGCAATTAATTGCCTATTAAAAGAGTGAAGTACCAAGTTAATTTCTTTAAATAACTGTTGCTTAAATTTCATTTTCCATTGTGTTTGTTTCGAAATTAAGTGATTCTGGTGTAAAATTAGTGCACCATTCCCCTTGTATAATAATAATATCCCCTGTGATTTAAGTGGGGAAAACACAGTGTAAAATAAGGAATCCAATTCCATTAAGTGGGCAATCAAGTTGGCATCAATTGCCAGCAAAGCCAAACAACGCCACCTACAGGCTGTATGGTGCAGCTGCCATGAATTTACGCAATGCACCGTCAAACAAGTGCCAATAAGTAGCTGTAAACTTAAAGTAAAACAAACTTATCCTTTAAAGAAATTTGTATTTATTTTATAGCAGTCACATTTATCATATCCAGTACAATGTCTATGCATTCAAAACCACCAGAACAGGTTTTCTCCACAAACAATCTTAAAAGAAAAAGAAACTGTCTGGCTTGGCATTCTATTTTTTTCTATTTTTATTCTATTCTGCAGGACACTTCAGCACGTGCAATATCAAACTTTGATTGACAGGTGAATTGCAGCTAATGTGTCTGCTTTATAAATTCAAGTGTCCTGATTGGTGACAGTGGGTGTGTACTTTCAATGTGACAGGGCTGTCAATCAAACAAGGGGCATGGCTGTACCACGTGCTTCATTGATTGAACCTTACATAAGCCTAAGACTAAAGTAAAACTAATGGTTGATTGTTTTGATCAAATGCCAATTCATTACGCAACCTGTCTTTGTTTCACTATTAACTCTCAGAGTCACGTGGCAAAGAATAATATTGTCCATCAAAATAAACAAAATTGTTAGCTGCCTGTTGCAGCTATTCATTGGTAATTTACATTATAAAGTACTTGTATACATTTTCAATCAACCAAACCGCGCATCTATCAGAATTGATTGATTCCATATTTTTTAATTGGTGGACCTACGTCATTGTAATACATTTAGAAAGAAATAATTGACAATTGCTCTGCATTTGTACAGTAATTACTTTATCTGTGAAACAAAGCTTTACAGAATTATTGGCAGCACAATTAGTATGGTAATTGGATAAGAGTAATTGTCATACTAAAGAAAATCCATGGGCTATATAAGAGACTTTGTTCCATGACCCCTATGTAACAAGCCTCCAGATTGGCCATCAACCCACCTGCATAATGTGATGTTCACCTGTGTGCGTTGGTGTGTGACAGGCAGGTCAATAACAAATGTGTTATTTACTGATCAGTGAATATAGCATTTGTTATTGACCTCCCAGGAAAAACAATTTCCAAAAAAAAAATTCCGATTTCTGGAAAAAAAAATTTTTCGAAAAAAAAAAATATTCCAAAAAAAAAGAATTTTTCCCAAAAAAGATATTTCGAAAAAAAACAATTGTGGACTTCAGTTTCGGTCAATATCAGGTATTACGGACCTGACTTTCGGCCTCAGTGAATATCACTGGTCAGGTCCGTAAAACCTGATATTTACCTCAACCGAAGTCCCCAATTGTATAATATTCTGCATCAAAAATGTAAGGCCAATCATGTACCAGGAGATGAGTCACATTACAAGCCAATAAATAATGTTATCCGACCACCAAGGCCAATGCTTGATTCTGATTGGTTGAGAACTTTGGGTATATATCCTGTATCTGTTAGGCTGCTTGGCCTGTACAGATATTTTCTGTATCCTGCAGAGATGACGTCACAATCACTCATAAATTATCTGACGTTGTCATGCAAACAATGGGCAGTGATTGTTTTTCATGACATCACAATGGCATGGGCTGCTGGTGACGTCTCAACAATCTGCTGCTCCTATCTTACTGAATTTGAAGTTATCAGACTAAAATCAGAAGTGAAATTAAGTAAATACCACTGATAAAATCATTGTGGCACATAAATAAAACATAAGCCCTGCTGCAGGCAGGCCTAATAAATCCACATTGTAGCAGTGCAGTTAATTTGCAGCTATGAACATCATTTGTGGTCTGCTTCTAATTAACACTCATCATACCTGACACTCATGATGTTCATACTTTTGAACTAAAGTCAAGACATTTTATTTTGGCAGTAAGTTTTTAGCCAATAAAAGAATACATGATTAAGTCTGAGGTTTAATTTTTGGTTTATCAGGGTAAGTACACCATGACCAAGCATGATTTGGACTAAATTTATGTCCTCTGAAGCCCCAGGTCCATCATGCAGGCACTTACAATGCTAAATTACTGTTGCTCTTCAGCTCATTTAGAGCTATTTTTAGCCATCTGTAGTGACATCATCAGCATTGTTGGCTCTATGACATCACTGAAACAATGGTGACATCACAACAGCAGCAATAGAAGCAGTAGAAGAAAATGGCTTCTTGAGCTGTTTTGACAGCAATGTTATTCTAATGGGACTACCTCAACACCAGGACTACAACATGCCAATACTTCCAAATATTTATTAAACTGTTAGGTCAAGGTGTCAGGAACAGGAGGAGACAAGTATTTTTATCAAGAGAAAGGTATGTTTTAAATTATCTGCCAAAAAGTTACTGCCAAAATAAAATGTCTTGACTTTACATCGTTATTTGGGATTTATTATACCATGTGGTCGGATAAATTCATAATTTGTTGTTTGCTTTTGGCACACACAGGATTTACCTTCCCTCAGATAGCTGTATCTGGGCTCAGCTTCGCTTCGCCCAGATACAGCTATCTTTGGGAAGGTAAATCCTGTATCGGCCAAGCAATCAACAAATAACTAATAATATTGGTGTCTTAAAAGTAATATTGGCTAGTTGAGAGTGATACTGGTGTGCACCTATGCTATTGGCAGCAACAATGTACTTAATTGCCTACTACTTAATGGAGGGCCTGGGTAGGAGGTATCCTAACTTCTTGAAATGTCAATATATCATCTTATAAATATGCTCATTGTAAATAATGGGAAAAATTAGGTATATTTCATATGAAAAAAAAATTAAGTATCTTCAGAAAAACCTGTATTTTACAAATATGAATCAGTCTGAGAATGGTGGTGCAGAATATAAAAAATAGTAGATGTTGAGTTGACCAATATTGAGTTTTATTGGCCTTAGCAGGTAATATTGGTCTCGACCTATGGCCTCGACCAATATTACTGCTTCGGCCAATAAAACTCGATATTGGTCTCCTCACCATCCACTATCTCTATAATATTAGTCCATTAATTGTTACATATACCAATATAGACAACATTACTTAAAAATATAAAATTATGTATGTTGACCATATAACATTTTTCATGGAATACTTTGTTCTGAATGTGGGCCATTTCTAAATGGAGGGGGGTGCAGCCATGCAGGGCACAGCGCTCCTGAAGAAACATTGGGATTAAAAAAATGAGCCCGAAACGGGACCTATGCCACTTAAAACTAGATGATCATACTAACATTTTAAGATAAAAACGAAAAAAATCTGTTGGGAATTTTTTGAGAAACTCAAGTTTTTTAAAATCTAGTTTATCCCACCACTAGAACACAACTGCATTGGCATTTAAAACAGTTAAGTAGCGTGAAAATGTGATGAAACCTCTTGGCTAAGCTCAGTAATGCATTTCAAATAATTTTCAATGCTGAATTTAAAATATTTACTGACTTTATTTAAATAAATGTGAGAAATTGTTTATCACATACTGTATGAATGCAAAAATGCTAAAAGTAACCAATATACCCAGATTTTCAGTCTTTGGTTGTTGAAATCTGAAGAATTATCCTTAGCATGGATATTTGAAGCTTTATAGAGCTTTCAAAGAGTTAAAGCATACCTAAAATGGATATAAATGTTACCAGTAAGCTGAAACTCATAAGAAAGATCAACCATAATTCAGCAGCCAGTGATTCCTAATTAGCCTGTTTAGTTTATGGTATAATATCTACATGCAATTATTCAAATATAGAGCAAGGTGGCAGCACAGAATGATGCTTGTTAATATGTATGGTGACATATCAGGTCATGACAAGCAAACCACATGCAAATTTCTTCATAGATTTTACAGACAGCAACAATTTCCCTCATGCATAATATACATTAAGATCTGAATAAGCACATATATGGTTCAAATTTAGTGCCATTCAAATGTTTGGCTGAATTTCTTCAAATCACCAGCTGTTGGACAGCCCGTCAAAGTAGGCATCGCAGTTATGAACGACCAATGTGGAAAATTGAACAAGATGTTTGCTACACCTTTCCATGTATACCTTGTACCTGTCTGATCGAAATGAGTCCTATGGTGGTTTATGAAATATTCTGTAGGCTAGCATGAACAAACTTACTGGATATAACAATTTCTTTGATTGGAAAAGATAAAGGGAGTTATCAAAGCATGCCTGTATGACATCCTGGAATGCATTAAAGCAGCAGTTGTAAGGCTCCATATTTTCTGTGCAACATACTGGACAGCATATTAAGGGTTACTCAAGGTCTGCGATTGGACGAATTAATTTTCCCCTGATGGTTTCACTTCAATTTTAGTCTTTCACAGTGTTAAACTACACATAGGCCTATGCTTGGACTAGTCATTCCAATGCAGAAAGAGCATCAACAGCTCAATAGACAATTCATTCATGACACCCATTTTCTTAAGGTGGCTCGATACTCGTGAACTTTCCAAGATAGGATTTCTTAAAAATAATTTAAAATGATCCAAAATATAGTTTATAGCAAGGATATACAAACCAAAGTGGTCGCTACCAGCCTTTCTTTCAAAATATTTGAGGTTATGTAAAAGAAAGTCAGTCCACACAAACCTGAAAAACTCAATTTTTTCTTAATTTTTTTACTGTGAAGTTTTCCCTGCCATTCAGTGGCTATTCATCCTATGTTATTAAATGAAGCATGGAATTAAAGAGGACAGCTTTATGAAAAAGCTGATTAAAATTCCAGAAAGATATATTTAATTTAAAGAACTTTTCTGGAGGTTCGGATCAAAAGTTATGATTTTGAAAATTTTATTATTTTTATGAACCATATCGCTAAAAAAAAAGATGAGAAAGGATTTTTTATTTCTTTGTCATTTGCTTCCATATGAAGTAAGGAGCAATATAATGATACTGACATACGGCCCAATGGGCCTGGAAATTGATATAAAAATTTATTTATGACACAAAGTCATTTTTCAGAACTTCAACATGCTTGCCGAAAATCGCCTGAGGAAATTTTCTACTACGAGTAGAGAGCTGAAAGTCCGGCTGATTATAGTAGTTTTCATAGCGCATCTAATGCTCCAAACGAGAAGTCTCTAACGCTAACAGAAGTGGCGCAAATTGCAAACAAAATGGCAAACTCATGAAATTCTCAGAATTAAGAAAGATGCTGAACAGAGCTCAGCTGCAATGGTGACGTTATGAGAAATAGGGCCTGCCTGGCTGCGCGGAAATGTGCTCACATGACGCAATTACATGAGTAGCGAGCCACCTTAAGAGAGAGGAAAGGGGTACAATTCTCAAAATGACTTTAGTTAGTTGTGAATTTTGTGCAGGAGAGGTTACAATGCACTATGTGGTATGAGAGTTGATTGCTTGCCACTCTTTCCTAGCCTATGTAAGAAACATTTGAGAAATTCTTTCACTTCAAAAGCAATAATATGCTTTCCGTATCCCGGTTAAGGATAATCCTAAGTTCTTTGCAATAAAACACAGGAAAGTTCTCGAATTTGGGCCACTTCTAGCATTTTTCCATTTTTACAGTGTGTGATAAACAATTTGTCACACTTTTTTGACATAAGTTAGTAAATATTTAAATTCATTGTCAAAACAAGTTTGAAATGCATCATTGAGCTCAGCCAATAGGTTTTATCACATTTTCAAGCTTGTTAATTATGTTATATGCCATTACACATGTAATCTAGTAACAGATTTTTTTTGTTTTTGTCTTAAAATGTTTGTATGATCATGTAGTTTCAGATGGTACATGTCCCATTTCGGGCTCATTTTTTTAATGCCAATGTTTCTTCAGGAGCACAGTGAGGACCATTGACAATTGACCTTCCCAGAAAAGCAAGGCCCCGGCCCTGGATGTCCAGGGTGGGGGGGATAAAGACATGATAGTACAAATATACATGTGGCGCAGGGGCAAACTAAATTACTTTCCGCACTCTTTTCTTAAATGCTCAGGACATTGTGTTGATGTGCTGACATCCTCAAATTTTAAACATTGAAGAAATATATCAGGTTGAAACAAAGCAAAGCTCTTAGGCTAGTTGTGGTTTCGGGGCCAAAAAGGTATATAAATTATGGGAAAGCTGTAATGCAGCAGGGGTGCCATGTAGGCAAAAAGTGTAGTTGTTTTGCACATATGTATGCCACCGGTTTTCAAAGACTGATCAAGCTCTCTTTCTTTGATAAAGGAAAAGCAAAAGAAAACTCACTAAAACAAAAGAAGAACTTTCCATTCTTCTATGAATTATGAGTTCTTGCATCATAGTGTTCTAAAAATGGAAATTGTTATAACAGCAAACAAATCTAGCGTAACTTTGATAGCCTAATTTCAAAAGTTTATTAAAATTTGATATGCATCACGAACATAGAAGATGTGAATATATGAACTGAATTGCATCACATAATCTTAAAAAGTATTATAGGCCAATTCAATTGTTTACAGTGAAGTGGGTTTTGGCGAAACCGGCAAGCTGAGTATCCTGCTGAGTATTCTGCTGAGCGTTCTGATGAGCGTCCTGCTGAGCAGCCAAGCATGACTAGAGGTAGTTCAATTGCCACATGTGTTGGGGCGCTACAGCTCGCAGATTCTATACCCGGTTGGCCTTGCAGCCGAAAAACCGAGCCGACTCTAAAACAACAAATACCCGACTTCCAGATTCGGTACACCCCTAGAAGAAAGGGCCCCCTCTCACAGTTTCGGATCAAGATATGGTTCACTGGCAGGGGCCCTGATATTATGCCTGGACATTTGGAGAACCTTTCTGTAGCATGTTTTACTTCAAAATTGTCTGGGAGAGCATGGGCCCCTATGCCCCCTTCTGAATCCCCACTGTCTGCCACTTACATAGGAGGAATGTGTTCCTCTGACTTTCAAATATTTTGTATAATGAAAATTTTAAAATTAGTTATATCATGCAATCAAAACCCACTCGTACAGTTCTATTTTTCACGCAGCGTGACAGTTCTGTTTATATATATACTATTCATATATTTCATACAGCTGCCACAGGGGGCCTCACTGGGCTGTCTTGTCAGATTTCCCCATCCACGCGAAGGAGTGGTAAATGTGATTTGTAGCCCTGCAATGTGAGGTCATCCTGGGCAGCTCCATTATGGAACTGTAAATATTATTACATTACTGTCTTAATCTTATTGTGTATATTAATCAATCCTCTTCCTAGTCCATTAATTTACATTGTAAAACTTTTTAACAGAGATGAAGGTATATTTATAGAGACAGGAACTCAAGCACTGTATCATTTTAAAGGGATGTGTCATTACATTACAAAAAAATTTTAACTGCCCGAAATTCCAATTTTAGTAGTTTCAATTGGTAATCTGGACTTGATGCGCCCAAAAATAAGAAGTTACCCCAAACAAAAATAGAGCATATGAAGATACAATGTTGAGGCTGATCTAACCTGCATAACTTTCATATTGTGGAATTCACTGACCTCTCACCAAGCGAGTTTGTCAGCAGATTCTCCCCAACCTGCTATACCATATAACTATCATACAAAAAGTTTTTAACATAATTTGGTTGCCATTGCTTGACCAGGTAAATCTAACAAAAATCAATCTCAAATAAGGATTTGTGTGTATACAATTCACTGGTTTCACAGAAAACCCTACTGGTCCCCTGCTAACATCACTGACAATGGCATACCATCACAACGTTGCAGGGCCCCAAAACGTGTATATCACATATAATTACAAGAGAAAAGATAACTAATTGTCTGGTGCATTACAAAGTGTTGAGATCCCAGAACCTGACCTGGCAAAGGGCAGAGGAAGTACCTGATTAAGCCAAAAAACCAGAGTCAGGTGTAAGGGTAGATACATACTAGCAGATGCTGAGTATCACCAATTGCAATTGGCTGAGGTATTGGCTCTTTGTTTTGTTTAATTGCAATCCATTTGACACCTCTGGGGCTTTGAGCTGACTCCAATTTGAGTCATTGATGTATGTCAATTGTACTGGAGATTTCAAAGGCCTGCATTGATTGCATTGACAACTGTCAGCTCACTGACACACCAACACAACCATCGGCCATTTGGGCAGGTAACCACTCTATTCTTGCCGGCCACACGGTATTTTTACCGGTTTTGACCGGCAAACCGGCACTTTTCGTGGACTCTGCCCAGATCAGTCTGAGTTGTACCATGTGAAGCCTGTAATATATTCTTTAAATTGGCATGATTTTTAAATTTATTTACAATAACAATAACAATAACAATAACAATAATCTTTATTTATAGTCATGATATACATTTCAACAAGTAAAATTAGCAAGACTGCTATTCCATGACTAAAAACAATTAAAAACAATCTAAGAGACTAATCACTAACAAATATTTACAATAAATTAAAGTAAAACATAAAGCGATATTAAGACATCCAATCAAAAAATCATACCAGCCTATGTAAATCACAGAAATTAAAATCTTTAATAGCTTTTTTAAACATCATTATATCAGTGGATTTTCTCATATCATTTGGTAGAGCGTTCCATAATTTTGAACCCAAGTATGTAAATGACTGGTAGCCATACTTAATTGTTTTAAATTTCTTTTGCTTGACATTCTTAAAACCTCGGCAATCATATAGGTGATTTTGTGCATCAAATAAAGAACATAAATAAGCATGAGCTATATCATTTATACACTTGTAAACCTCTACAGCTAGGTTGTACATAAGCTGAACTGAAAGTGATAATTGTTTGCTTCGCTTTAGAAGCTCTTCATAGTTAGATATATAATCACAGTAAACAAAACGTAATGCTCGACATTGTAGTTTTTCCAATTTCTGTAAATTACTCTTACTACACATCATCCACACAACAGGACAATAATTAAATGTGCTTTTAATAAAGGTCTTATACATGGTTTCTTTAACATCAGTATCTAACTGTCTAGACATTCTCATTATTGCATTAATTTGCCTACCGGCTTTTGTACAAATTGATTTGATATGCTCATCAAAACTTAGCTGCGAATCAATATGAACACCAAGCAGTTTAACATTTTGTACACATTTCAAAACATTTCCCTTGATAGTAAAATTTACAGGAGCATCTGTTTTATTACCGAATAAAATAGCCTGATATTTATCGGGATTAGCTTTCATTCCATTTTCAACAAACCAGTCTGTTACTATGCCTGCACAACTTTCAAGTTTTGTAGTTAGTTCAATTGAACTTTGAGCACAATAAGATATAGTTGTGTCATCAGCGTAATTGTATATATCATATTCTCAAGTGAAATAAAATATATCATTAATGAAGATATTAAAAAGGGTCGGTCCCAGTATAGATCCCTGAGGGACACCTTTGATCATTTCACACCAATTACTTCTGGTACTTTGGATCTTGGTCCTAAAATTTATATTTGATAGGTAACTCTGAATCAGCATGACATCATTTTCATGGAAGCCATAGGCAGTTAATTTTGCCAACAAGAGCCCATGGGGCACAACATCAAAAGCTTTACTCAAATCAGTTAAAATAGCTGCTACATATTTACTTTCATCAAGAGCAGATTTCCAATCTTCAACTGCTTTAATTAGCTTAGACTGTGTATTGTATTTGTTGCGGAAGGCTTACAGATTTTCTGCTACAGATTCATAGAAATAACTTCCAATTTGTCCATTTATCACTTTTTCGAAAATTTTTGACATACATGTATAGTCCAGTCAATCTACTGTAAATATGAAACATACCCGCCACAAATTGCAAAAAAAACCAAACCAATTTTTTTCTCAGCATTTACTTATACTTAATAACATATTAAAAATCCCACTCAATGAAAATATTGGAACAATGTTTTTTGGGCCATTGAAAATATAACCTCTCGGAACGACGGAAATGCCATTTTCGCACATAATTTCAACATTCTTACTTCACATTTCTGACAATTGCCGCACCTACACTTACAGTACTGCCTTGAATTATGCATCAAATTAAAGGTAATAATGTAAGCCATCTATATGTACCTTAAGTGACTATGTAGCTCCTCTCTGGATCTCACAATGTAAGTACAAACATTGTGTCCAATCCGATGAAAATCGACAATTTTTGGCTTGAACTCTTTCTATGACTCCTACTTTTTCTCACAGGATATATATGACATATATTTATGTGCAGACACATAAGTTCAAAGTTATGTCTATAAGAGTTCTAACTCTTACAGATTCACTAGCATTATGATAGTGTGTTGCCAAAGATATTACAGCAATCCTGTTTTCTTAAGACTCACAACTCGACAATGTTATTGGAAAAATGGTAATTATTTGGCATTTGGACTCTTCAAGTATGGCCACATTGGTATTTCCAGAATGTACTATGCACATAGAGTTTATACTTAAAATTTATCAAGAGATTATACTCTCTATACATGCACAAGAGCAACAGTAGTGTGCTGCCACAGGCAGTGAACTCTGTCAGAGTTCACATACAACAACTGACCGGCAAGTGCCCCTGTGGTGAAACAGCCGCCCTGAAAGTTGAAACTGACAAATTAAAGAATCCATTGTCACATGGTATAATTTGTTTTAGAATATCATTACTTTTAACACCAGGAAAAGAGATGAAAGGACTGTATTTACTCGTGCTTGACCATGAATTCTGACAGTCTCTTCACTGCTGGCGCTGTTCAGTTTGTCCAGAAGCATCAGTGTTGCTTAGGATGAACATTGTTAAGGCAAAAGGGTCCTGGAGCATAATACTATATTATTATACATGCATAAAACGAATTTTCTTTGACGAATTTGTTTTGGTTTCTTAGAAGAATTAGTGAATAATTTCATACATAGACACTGGAAAATGGAAATAATGGGGGGAAATACCCAAAATTAAACCATTACTTTTGGTGAGAGTGACCAAGCAATATGAATATGGTCACCAATATGAATTGAAATATCTAAATCGCAGGTAAAATACCTGAATCAATAGCTATCTGGCCATACCAATGATTTCCGCTAACATGAGTGCGAATCCTTTAGAATTAATAAAGGTTACGTGTAAATGGGATCGAAATGTTTGCAGAAAATGTTGCCTTCAGTGTCAATAATCTCCCCGGAAACAACTAATTCTGACATGTATTTTAATTCCACTTCTCCCAATGACCATATGACTCATTCCTAACCTACCAAAACAGATATGGATGGATTGCCCTTGATGTCTACTGTCATTTGACACCTTGTTTTCATTGTTACTACAACTATCAACACTACAACTATCAACCCTTCAAAAGCTAAATAAATGTTGCCTTCAGTGTCAATAATCTCCTCGGACACACCAAATTCTCCCATGTATTCTCAATCCCACCTATCCTAATCACCATATAACTCATTCCTGACCCATCAAAACAGACATGGATGGATAGCCCTTGATGTCAAATTGCATCTGGCACATAGGTTTCCTTGTTAATTCAACTGTCAACCAGTGGCGTCCCTATGGGGGGGCACGAGGGGGCACGTGCCCCCCCCATATTGGACCTGTGCCCCCCAGGTGCCCCCCCATATGAACTTTTCAACCTTGGCTAAAATATACAATTAGTATTATGGGTGCCCCCCCAGAGAATCGTGTGCCCCCCAGGTGCCCCCCCATTCGAGACCCCCTAGTTACACTACTGCTGTCAACGATCCAAAAGCTAAATAAATGTTGCCTTCAGTGTCAATAATCTCCTCAGAAACACCAAATTCTCCCATGTATTCTCAATCCCACCTATCCTAATCACCATATAACTCATTCCTGACCCATCAAAACAGACATGGATGGATAGCCCTTGATCTGGAAATTCATTTGGCACATTGGTTTCCTTGTTACTACAATTGTCAACCTTCCAAAAGCTAAATAGATATTGCCTTCAGTGTCAATAATCTCCTCGGAAACACCAAATTATCCCACGTATTCTAAATTTCACCTATTCTAATCACCATATAACTCATTTCTGACCCACCAAAACAGATATGGATGGATAGCCCTTAATATGAACTTACATTTGGCACATTGGTTTCCTTGTAACTACAACTGTCAACCCTCCAAAAGCTACATTAATGTTGAATTCAGTGTCAATAATCTCCTCGGAAATACTTAATTTTCCATGTATTTTCAATTCCACCTATCCTAATCACCATATAACTCATAAATTTCTGACCCACCAAAACAAATATGGATGGATAGCCCTCAATGTCAAAATTTCATCTGGCAGCTTGGTTTCATTGTTGCTACAACTGTCAACCCTTCTGAAGGCTATATAGATGTTACTGTCAGCGTCAAAGACCCTCTCGGAAGCACTAAGTCCTTCCAAAATTGCAGCACGGTCCCTGATTCTTATTTTTAGTCAACAACCATATTTGTCTAAATGGCAGTTGTCATCCCTTCCAGCTGAATCGTAAGGGTGGGGTATTGAAGAGTTGCATTAATTAACTAATTATTGAATGGATGCTGAGAACGAGAGTCAAATAAGCTGTTCCATACATTTGTTCCCGCTTGTATAATCTTCACTACAATTCTACTCAGTAAGGCCATAAACTTGGCGCCCAGCTCAGCATGTTTGTGGTTTGAGAATGCATCAAATGAGAAGGTTTAATTATCTGTTAGAGAATTATATTTTAGGTATAGAGATAACAAAACGAGGGATAAAAATATTATATCGGGTAGTCCATGGAGTAAAATTGTTACATTACAAAGTGTATCTATCATTAACAAAGCAGGACAAGGACCTTGCTAAGTTACCTAAGTATAGTTTCTCAAGAATGTTGTTTCGATATGTAACTAACACAATGTCATTGTTATTTTCATATATATCTTGCTAATGATTCAATGGTCAATCCAAGTGTGGTCATCCTAGAATAGTCGAAATGCGAAATAATAACCATTTTTCTATTAAAATTGTCCAGTTGCGAGTCTATGAAGACAATATTGCACTAATATCTTTGACCATTCACTATCATAATGCTAGTGAATTGGTAACAGTTAGCACTTTAATACATATTACTTCAAGCTGATGTGTTTTCCACATAAATATATGTCTTGTATATGCTCTGAGAAAAAGTAAGAATCGTTGAAACAGTTCTAGCCAAAAATAGTTGATTTGCATCTGATAGGACACAATATTTGCACTTACATTGTGAGATTCAGAGAGGAGCTACATGGTTACTGGAGGTACAGGTAGATGCCTTACATTATTGCCTTCAATTTGATGCATAATTCAAGGCAGTACTGCAAGTGTAGGTGCTGCAATTGTCAAAAATGTGAAGAAAGAATGTTGAAATTATGTGCGAAAATGGCATTTCCGTTGTTCCGAGAGGCTATATTTTCAATGGCCCAATAAACATTGTTCCAATATTTTCATTGAGTGGGATTTTTAATATGTTATTAAGTAGAAGTAAATGGTGAGAAAAAAATTGGTTTGGTTTTTTTTGCAATTTGTGGCGGGTATAATCCTAGATTGACTGGACTAGTAGTCCAGGAGCTTATGAGGAAATAAGGGGTGGATTGTGCAGGTTTGTCTACAAGCATGAAATTTGGCACAAGTGTTGCTGAGGGTATATAGATTCAAATTTTTGAGGGCGCCGGAGCGGGCGCTCGTCTTAGTTGCCATAGCAACAAATTCAAAATGGCCGCCGCTCGATATCTAATTTTGAGTATAACTCTGTAACAAAAGGTCATAGGATTGCAAATAATAGCTCTAAATATATGTTTTTGATGCCAGGGATCCTGATTCTGCCACTATTTTTAATGTCAAACACATATTTTGGTCTATAGAGCCAAAATTACCTGTATATCGGGGTTATACAGCCTAGTTTATCGAAACTTTCAACATATTTTCAATTTCCTGATAATGGTTCACTCTAACAAGAACCAAATTATCAATTATATATATAATATGTACATTGATACCAAAGTAGCCAAATGAATGTTGCAGACAAGGGTATTGTTAATGCAGCTGCATCTATGCACTCCTTTTCTTTTCACACGCAGTTCCTGCCACTAAATCTTTCAAATATCACAGAACTACATGATGCTAGCCAATAAGTTGTGTAGTATACCAAAAGAAACCTGTTGCTGTCTTTGTGTGTTGGCCCCTATGAAATCTATGATGTACTTATCCACTTCTGTTTGCCATCCCCATACTTTGAAATCCTGAACAAAGACTTTTTTTCAGTTACAACGGTAATACAACCTTTATTTGTGCTCAGCAATACATGTTGATGCTTCTTGGTTATATATCTGAGGGATACTATCACACTACAAAGATATTTGTTTCATATGTGCAGTGACTTTGCACAGACTGTCTTGTTTGATTAACTTCAGTCACATCTCACAAGGCTTGAAATTGATTTGACTTGGTTTTTTGCATGATACAGCAGCCTGTTCTATTGCGACAGGAGGGAGCGGGCTAAAACATTTCAGTAGAGGCACTGCAGATCATGTCCATGTAAGCATACATGAAATTTTGAGGCAGCCCTGCACAGTTCTGCGGAGTTCTGCTGTGCGCGGACGTGAAAGGCAACTGCACTAGTGCCCCAGATGCCAATTCCATACCCAATTCGATGTGAATATCTTCAGTCTGCAGCCTTGCTAGTTCGCCTGCCTCTACAGTAAACTGCTGTCAGTCAGGGTTTCTTATTATGATCCGACATGTGGCACATGGACTTTGCGGAGAGCCTTCCAACAATGGCACTGCTCAGGGCAGCCAAAGTGCAGTTACCATTGGTAGGGGACAAGAGAACATTGCTCAAGGTTCCTTGCCATAACACCTTCACTTTTGGTGATCACTGTATGCATGATGAGTGATGAGAGTCATGCTATAAAACCAGTGGTGTCCAGGGTCATTGAGTAGCCCCAGAATAGAACACTCCATCTAATATCTCATGGGCTTGGAATAAATTGAGTTCAAGGGTTCGGGTTCAAGCCTAAGCTTTTGAAACCTGTGCATGCACTATCAAGCACTCTAAACCATTCGATCACCGGGAACTCATTAAATTGTTAATATGGTATGTCAAAATAATACAGAATTGTGATGGATCATTCTTCAGAAAGACCATGGTATTAGTAACTGGAGGACAATTCTCCTAATCTGACCAAGAAGACTGTTTTCCAACAGGCAATACCAAAGGAAAATCATGTCTCACCCAAATGAAGCATGAAGTACAATACCAAGTGACCAAACATTTAGCTTGGCCGAGTTCGACGCAAGTTTAATTTGCTGGGATGTCACATGTATTTCTGCCAGTTCCAAGAGAATTCAAGTGCACGAGAGACCGCCTGACTCATGCAGAAGAAGCAGTCCTTCAACACAGGGACTGTTGCAGGCCTACCACTGTTTCACCATCTGAAGTTCACACACTGGTAGAGTGGTAGGCTAGCTGTTTTATTACATGCTACATGTAGATTGTAGAAGATAACTTAGATAAGGGAAGAGGGTTTTTGTGCCTAAAAGTGATAGCTAGTGGGAGTTGAAAGATCCAAGAAGATTTTTTTTGACAAGACAATCTTGAATTAGTGCTGCCTAATAGTGTGTCACCAAGATCTTGCAGAATGAATAAAAGAAAAACATTTGACTTCTATATTCATCAGGAAAATGTGTACCTCTTTTTGTTTATTGTCTGAAATATTGGCTGCGATTCCCACCATGCCTGTGTTTGCTCATCTAAAATGTAGGTTTGGAGAGTCCTACCAGTACATTGACGAACAAACATCTTAAAGCTGTCATAAGGGAAGTCACTAGGTAAGAACTACAGTGAACAGCATCCAAACAACCTCAGGACTGATTGGTGAAAGGCATAAAGCGTTTTTTCGATAAATTGATGATTGTCCTTTCTAAAGTATTCCAGTCATGTGAAATGGACCACCAATGTCTTGCCAAGGATAACTAAAATTGCATGTTCCAGCTCAATAATGAACATTGAGGCTACTCCTTATTATCTACATGCAGAAAAGTCACACAGTAGCCATTGTGTGAAATGTTAAACAGTCGAATGGTGGTAAATGCTGTTGGATTTTCATTTGAACTTGGCCTGACTTAAATTTGAGTTAGTAAATTTTGTACTAAAACTGGTAAATATCAAACTAGTGTCTAACTGAGCCTGGCCAGAGAAATGGCATTGGTGGGGTAAATGTGTTACATGTTGAGGACTCCCGCTCTCTTTCGCATCTCATCAATCAAACCTTGTGAGCCCAGAATGGGGGTTAGAGGGCTGCACTTACCATATCTGTCTAGTATTGTCCTTCTTCCATGCTTATCTACAGTGTGAGAATTTCCCTTTCCTTTGGTATTGGAATAGCAGCATTCTTGGTCACCTTACATGTAGGAGAATTACTGATACCTTGGTCCTTTTGAAAACTAATCCTCCACAAGTGAATATTGTCTTGACATTGCATGCCAATAATTTCAAGATTTGTGTGGATGTGGGTTGGCAAAAATGAAACATGAGTCTGTTCACAAGTAGAAACGAAAATCTCTTGGTAGTATCCCTTGGATACAGACTGTACCAATCAGTACCTTCCTTTGAAAACAGACCTCCACCGTCGGTCTTTTTTGGGAAAGCAAATAGACCAATGTATCAGAGGAAGAATACCATGCAATTGTCCATGAACCATTAAATCAGACAGTGATAAACCAAACAAATGACAAAATTAATGACATGTAAAAAGCATTTAAGATTAAAAATTTAAAAAAGGGAAAGGGTCATTAATTTGTCACACCTGTTTACAATTAAGCATTAAGATGCAATGAACATAGTCTGCTAGTCTTTTAATAAAAACCATTCAATTATTACACTGATGAAAATAGTCCCCAATCTCACCCTTTGAAACTGAACACATCAGTTTCCGACAGTCAACTTGGCAACGTCACATTATTTCACTTATTTGTTTGGCTTTTGATTTTCCCCTCCCCCTTCATAGGACAATTCATGCTGAAATGTATCAGACTGTTCGCTATGCATCAGCCTGCTTGCTACGCTTGTACAATATTTTATTTTTCTTCTTCCCGTTGGAGCATTTCAAATGAGAGTTATGATGTGGTGCTTTTGGGATGAGGCAATCTGATCTCAGGCCAAGGATCATTTATGCTAGAGCACAGATAAAGGCTGTAACTGCAAACAAGTCTTTCTTCAAATCAATCGCCATTGTATCTTTAGGAAATCCAAGATTTCAATGGAAGGGGATGGAAAACAGGAGAGGGTAAGTACATAATAGATGTCATACTGGCCTATACTTGAAACAGCAACAGGTTTATTTTGGTATAACATATAAATTATCGCCAGGCTATGGATTTGAAAGATTTCGTGGAGAGGATTGCATGCGCAAAGAACCGGTAGGTGTGCGTAAGGCAGCTGCAATGAGCTGCATTGACAATACCAATTTCTGCAACATTTGTTTGGTTACTTTGGCATCATTGTACAGATGATATGTTGATGTATGTCTATTACACAAAACTGGTGTTTATTTTTGTTGTCAAAACTTGATGAATTGCTGCTAGGAACAATTTGCAATAGTTTGAGATGAAGATTTGTGGTGACTTTCGATAAAATGAGCTCTAAAACCCCAATATACAGGCAATTTTGGCTCTATAGACCAAAGTATGTGTTTGACATTAAAAATAATGGCAGAATCAGATTCCCTGGCATCAAAAACATATATTTAGAGCTATTATTTGCAATCCTATGACCTTTTCTTACTGAGTTATACTCAAACTTAGATATCAAGCAGCGGCCATTTTGAATTTGTTGCTATGGCAACCAAGCCGAGCGCCCGCTCCGGCGCCCTCAAAAATTTGAATCTATATACCCTCAGCAACATTTGTGGCAAATTTCATGCTTGTAGACAAATATGCACAATTATCCCCATAAGCTCCTGGACTAATGGCAGAATGCTTACCGGTCTGTAGTTCTTTTTATCTAAAGCATCATCTTTCTTAAATACTGGAGAAACTTCAGCATATTTTAGTCCAGCAGGAAATTTATTACTTACCAGAGAATGATTTATAAGTGATGTCATTGACGGTGAAATTTCATGACATATCAGTTTTAGTAGTTTGCTTGGAAAATTATCATATCCAGTAGATTTCTTTGGATTGACCTGAGTTAATAACTTCTGTACCTGAGATTCATTTACAGGGGAAATAGCAAAGTTCCATTCAGGAGTATGCTTCGACTTTATTTACCTTATGCTAGGATGATCTGCATAATGTTGAATGATTTCATTTAGGTTCATTTCATTCATCTTTTCATTTAGACCAATATCAGCTGTAGCATTTTTAAAGAAATCTTTGAAGACATCAAAATAGCTGAGAGTATGTTGAACACAATCGTTCGTTAATTATGATATATTTTATATGGCCAACTTACACGAGAGCCTGAGTTGGTCAATTTCTGTTTTCTGGATCTGTCTGGTAAAGCGATATGCTCTGACATATTGATTAGTAAAATTGACTTATTATTCCCTAATATTTTTTGTCAATGCAACAGACATAAAGAAGCTCTGCCCTTTATATTGAGTGTAACTGGCATGTCATGTCCAAGTTGCTGTCGGCTGAGGTATCTATTTAATATAAACTTCAAGCCCTCAGACAAGAATTATCTTTCCATTGCAAAGAAATTTGGACTGTCGGAGACTTTGATACATTTATTATAAACAGCTTGTTTTGTTTCACGGTGTCTTAATAATTTCCTTGTAATTCCTTTTTATTACTGACTTGCACATGTGAGCTCGTCAAATCATAACTTCTTACAATGATAATTACTATCATCAATACCTTTTTATGTTTCTGAACAGAGCATTTTTTAAGGACTTTTGACTGGGAGACTAACGAAAATTTGAAGCGTCGCGATGTGCAACATTTATATCGTCTGTATCACGGAAGACTGTGCTTAGTTAATTAAGCACAGTTTAGAACTGTAGCAAAGAATAATAATTTAGGACATGTGGCATATTTTTATATTAAAATCTTTCAGATAAACCCCTTTATAGGCGTAACAAATCTGCATTGAAAATTGACAACTCAAATAACATTTCTGAATTATTGCAAGATAGTTTTCCACAGACATCGATGCCATGTTGTGTCCTTTGATTTAAGATCAAAACTAGGTGGCCGAAAAAAAAAAAATTTCTTAAATTCATATCGCATACCCCTTCATTTTCTGCGAAATGGTAAAAAAATAACGCTGTTAAAATTTAAGAAAGATCCTTCTAGTCTAAGTGGTCCCCCAAAGCCACTCGGTTTCTGCCCAATATTTTCGAAA
This sequence comes from Platynereis dumerilii, assembly GCA_026936325.1. Lineage (NCBI taxonomy): Eukaryota > Metazoa > Annelida > Polychaeta > Phyllodocida > Nereididae > Platynereis > Platynereis dumerilii. The sequence continues at coordinate 756,141 of JAPTHN010000107.1, read as the reverse complement.
AATGTCCTTTTGCGTAATCGCGGTTATAAATATCTCGCTTATTATTGGACATACAATGTTAATATATATACCATTGATCTCAGGAGAAAATTAGCTTCAATTTGAGTATCAGAAAGCTATTATACTTACAATAACATTTGAGCTTGCAGGATTTAAGAAAACTCAATATTTCATGTTGTCAAGCTAAACCACTGAAATAATTCATCTAAATTTTAAAATTTTGCAAAATTGAATCCTACTTTAAAATAAGGCATACTTCTATGATATTAAAAATAAAAAATATAATGCATAACCATGAATGACCAAAATAAGGCACATCTAAAAAAACTTCAAAGTTGTAAACCAATCTTAGATTTTCGAATTTTTTGGAAAAATGTTACAGAGCTTCCAGTATGGCAAAAGGGAATAATGCAACGAAAGCATGTGATGTTTTGAAAAATGAGAGTCAGACAATAATCGCCAGGGTGCATTGTCTGTCAAGTGTTTGGTGATAGGCTTTACATCCTGCATTACTGCACCAAGCTTACTTGAGGGGAAGGGACCGCACCACATGTTTTTTCCTCAAATTGCTAGTAAGATCATAATGGCCCATATTTACATAGATGGTGAGTATAAATTTGAAGAAGAGATGCAGCATCTGGACAATAATCCTTCGGTTGCATAGAATTATGAATAGTTTGGCTGGATTTGAGAGAAAGAGAACTTTAAAGTGAATGCAAACTTGATTATTTTCTGCCACAAACGACTGTGCACCGAATGTTTTTTAATGGTGTTGTGAAATTTTAAGATGCTAAGATTAAATATCAGTATGGCTCTAAGACTTAAAAGTAGGATCCTAGGTGTGGAATTGGCTTTCAGGATCATAAAATACAACCTTCATTGAAATTTGGTGGCGTCTGAAAATGGCAATGTGTAAAATATTTATATTTAATTGCCATATATACAGTGTAGATTTTTATGTCTCTGCAGCAAGGCTATCACACCATGAAAACCTGTCAATATTCTCACTTTCAACAGGAAATTGTTCCTTATGTACTTTATTCTTAGTAGGAATTTTAATTCAGCTAAATTTGACAATATAGACTAATGATTTCAGCGATTTGGCTTGACAACATGAAGTTTTGAGTTTTCTCAAAATCCTGCCAGCTTCAAAGTTATCATAGATATAGCTTCCTGGTACTCAAATTGAAGCTAATTTCCTCCTGAGATCAAACCCGCGATTACGCAAAAATGTAGGGGAAGCTTGGGAGAGTTGGGCCGCAGGGAGGGTTGGGCCACCCTGATTTTTGAGGAAACTAAAAATCTTTTGAGAAAGCTGCTGCAAACCAAAATTTTATAAAAATAAAAATCTCTCAATGGATGTAACATTTCTGGCTAATTTGCTTTTCACCATCTTTAGAGAGAAGAAAATTCAAATTTGGATGAAAAAAGGAAAAACTGAGCCATGTTATGAGTTTTTAATTTTCTGTCAGACAACAAGGACTGAGAAAATTTTCTATGGCATGCTTGGTAGGCTTGACTATTCAGTTGTTATAAACATATTTTGGAAAATTATCAGACAACCGGTTTTGTCATAATTGGGATTTAGAGAAAAATGGTCGAATGGGGGAGAGTTGGGACAGTACCAATACTCTCCCCACATGTGTTGCATTTACCCAGATTTATTTTTATTAAGACAGAAGAACTTGTCTAGAGCAATTTTCAAGAGAGATTGAATATTTTTAGGCCTTAATAATTATTCAAGGTCAAATAAAATTAGATGTCAGGAAATCTAGATGGAGAGAGTTGGGCCATCAGGCCGAGGCTTAAGTCTGACAGCAAACTAGAGTTGCAAGAGGCCTCAATTCAGGTTTAATGACTTCTATGATCACCACACTACAGGTTAAAAATATTATGGCCTCAAGTATAGCTTTACCGAACTTTATATATTGTAATGGCCCAAGTCTCCCCCCTGATTGGCCCAAGTCTCCCACTTGACGGGGAGAGTTGGGCCAAATTTTTTCCAATTTTCATAGGGCTGTAGCTCATATGTTCTTGGGAAAATATCAATGCAAACCTGAAAATATTTTTCTTAAATATTTCAAGATACAATACATGCATTAAGCATGTTTATGTAATCATTACTTTTAGCAGGAGGTGCAAGAATGTAAAAAGTGGCCCAACTCTCCCAAGCTTTCCCTATTATTTGTAAATTTTGGCCTGAAACTGAGTGGCTTTGGGGGACCACTTAGACTCGAAGGATCATCGTAAAATTTTAACAGAGTGCTTATTTTACCATTTCGTATAAAATGAAGGGGTATGTGATATGAATTTCAGAAATTGGTCTTTTTTTCTGGCCACCCTAATCAAAACTGTGCTTAGTAGACTTAGACTGCCCAGTGAGCAATCATGAACACAGAAAAGATCGGACAGAAGTGAACCCAAAGGACAAAGAACAGTTTTGCATTGTACTCACTACTGATGTGTATTCAAATTCTGGTGGAAGACTGTACCAAATTAAGAAAGTACAATTATATCATCCTTTATGGCTTGGTAAAACAGGCAAGATTTCAGGGCAAGAGTGTGCCTTGTTAAAGAGGAACAGGCTATTGTGAAGATAATGTTGCGTTTGTCAGCAGCGAACTGTGACAGATCGATTTCCATAAGCAAAACTAGGATTCACTCTTGGACAGCCTGAAGGATAACTGTTCAGCTGCACAAAATTATGTTGAAAGTACCCTGAAATAACTTTCAGCATGAGCCTAACAACTAGACCTAGTAAACCACTGTCCTGGACTTAAAATAGTGTAGTATTACTGTTCCATAAAGTAGGGGAACAGAGGTAAGTTGTACCACTGGGAGAATTTTGCTGCCATCAGGTCAAGAAGTATACCAGCCAAGTGTACACATTCTACCAACATTATTACACGCCATAGCAATTTGTTATTAACAGAATTGCTAAATATAATACTTCAAAACAAAGTAAACTCAAAAATTCAGTATTGTTGATGAAATATTGATGAACTGTTGGATGTTTCTTGTTTTGATTTTATTGGCATGTAATCTGAAAATGGGGGTACTTCTGAGACACCTAAGGAGATGTCATCTTTCCGATGTTAACAAATTTTGCCTATGACATTTAGAATCTATGTAGACCATTACGCCTAAGGGGCCGACCAGACGATAGTATGGATTTTACCTGCAGCAAAAACTTTTTTTTCTTTCGCGATGCATCAACGAACAATTTTTCGCTTGCGGACACGTGACAAACTTTTTTATCGCAATTTCAACATTACAGAACCCTAGCTACAGGAGGAAACAAACTTTTTTTTCCCTTTCATGTGCTGAACTGACTTTTTCTTCAGTTTCAAGTGGGAAACAAACTGTTTCTTTTTCACCAAAAGATCATCTGGTTGGCCCCTAATAGCAAAGGAAAGTTGGCTACGTGCTATTTTATTTATTGTGGAAAATTTAACAATAATATTACAAAAAATTAATTTACATAATGAAGATTTTAAAAAAAATTGAGACCTTTTTAGATGGCAGTAATATACATAACTTACTGCATTTTTGAAATTCTAAGGTAAACCATAAGTCACCAATCATGCCCCAACCGCAGTGATTTTTGTCTGATTGGAGTTTGCAGGATACAAAATCCTGTGTTCAAAAAATAAATGATAACATAGTCATGATAGCTTGACAGGTAAAATTGAAGGAGGGGGGGGGAGGAGAGATTTTGGAGGCATTAAAGATTTGGCTTCAAATTCTGACAGATGATTTAATAATCATTATTGAAAATCATGGCACCCAAGTTTTTACAAAATTTACTAGGCAAAACTGTTTCTGAAAAGTCAGTGCACACTGCACAGCATGGGTATGTTATTGGACCTAGGCTAAAATCCCAATGATTACTCTTTTTTTGTTTCACATCAAACCATAACAAACAATGATAAGATGTTTTGGTTTGGGATGGAGTGTCTTTTTTTATGTCCAGTTTTGTTTGGAAAAAAAAAGCAAAATAATTGAAATAAGAAATTTCTGACCTGTAGATTTCTTATCATTGTATTGTTTGTAACTTGAGATTCAAATATTTTAGAATGATGGATGCTCCGAAATTGTCATTACAGTGATATAGAAAAAACTTATTTGTGTTAGTTTGTTCAAACAATGAAAACAAAAAGTTTGTTTCCAACTTGAGCTAGTTTAGATGTTTAAATTTCGAGAAAAAAAATTGTCGCTCCTCCGAACAAGAAAAAAAAATTTGTTGTTGCTTCGCAAGTGATAAAAAAGCCTCCGGGATAAAATCGATACCCCCTCACGCCCAAAAAAACTAATCATCAAGTGGGTCTCATGCTCAAAGGCAATCTTTATACAGCAGCTATACTTTTGTTACAAATCACAACTTAAACTGAAGTTGAGGCTCAATGGATGTCACAATGGCAACCTGATTGTCCTCATACAGGCTGGAAAATCATGTTCAGACTTGAAGGCAAAATATTATTTCTGTAGTAACCGAATTGATGTGTATGACAACTTAACGTTTAAAAGTAGAAAAGTGAAAAGGAGAAAAGATATATATATAAATTTTATTTTTTTGGCAACATAATACGTGATTTGTAAAAAAAATGTGACCAGCTCCATCAAAATGAGTTCAAAGTGGGCAATCTGTATTTTCCAGAAATTAGCAAAATGTGTCAAAAGGTCACATTTTTATGATTTTAGATGTTTGTACCACGTTTTAGCAAAAGTTATTTGCTTTGATTATCTAAGACCATTTTAACCAAAAAACTGATCTTAAATTATCTAAATTGGGCATCATTCTTGATTTTCCTAGTTCTTTTATTGTAATGGCGGGAAATTCATTTTCTCAAAGTTTGATGTTTTATATCATCAATGTTTGAGGTGCCATATCTTTGGATTAGGTGGAGATATCAAGACAAATGAAACATTATTTTAAAGCCAAATTCCATTAGAACAAAGTAATTTTCACAACTGAATATGATAGCAGGCCGACTTTGAACCCATTTTGGTGGAGCAGGTCACAAATTTCATCAAATTTTTTCATGATTTGAATTTTTAATACTGTCTCAGTAGACTTTACTGGTTATGATGCAAAATCCTATGATGACCAAGTAGAATGCCAGAGGAAAATCATAGGCATTGTAAATTGACATTTTTTAGCAACATGCTTGCGACCTGCATACAGTGTGCAGATTTTATGGGAGAATGAGGGTTATTTTCCCAAAATATTTAATCATAAATGATGTCATATTCTCAAATTCTAAAATGTTAAGCCCCCCGGCTGGAATTTTTAGTGCTTCTCAAATATTTGAAGGAGGGGGCAACCACCTCCCGCCTCTGGTACTCACCATGGTTTGCGACTAATCCATTTTCAAAACGTGAAAACTTGTCACTGTGTGCACATTACCCTGCTCCTCTAAATATCTCTGCCTCATTAGTTCAAACTCTGGGCATGCCATGGTTAATTATCTATCAATGGCTCACAGTACAGTTCCTAATTATTTTTAAGTATGTCTCACGCATGGCAAACATGATCATCAAAAATTGAATACAGAGAATAGAGCTGCTTTCTCATTAAGAAGACTGTCTGAGATGCAATTAGCACAGTATGGACTGCACTCTATGTGGACACAATTGTCTAAGCACATTTTTAACCTGAAATCATAGCTGCTCTCTCACAACTTTCTGGAAATGGGAAACTAGGATTAATAAACAAGGTCCAATGTAGTCCTGACACTTTCCATGGGCACTGGCATTGTCTCGTATGGAAGACTGTGCTTAGTCCACTTGTATGAATGTTCCAGATATTGCTGTAACAAAGCAGACAGTGTACATGGAACTGAACTGGACATGATTGAAATGGGACAGTTTGTCATTAACTTCAATGATGCTGGCCACTCCTTTTTGGTAGTGGAAGACTGCCTAATTCATGGGACACACTTTTCCTAAAGGAAACCCATGTTTTGCACTGCCATATTGATAGTCTAGGGTGGTCCTAAAATAAAAATTTCAACTTTTCCAAGGGGCTTCTCCATTTTCTTGTTCCATTTGGGGAAAAAATAAGTTGAGTTGAATTTCACAGGAATTGATACATATTAACCACTGCCACCAGACCCCTGTATTTGGACCACGCCAGTAAAATTTTGAGTGTTTGAACCGATGCATTGGTACTTAGCATAGAGAAGACTAAACACAATTCAGTAGTCTCAATATTTATATTATGTACTATTTGCATCGTTTAGTCCATCACTTGAGTCTTTTCATAGTGTTAGTATCACATAGATACCAGATGAACGTAATTAGTAATCACAATTTAGGCTTGAGAGAAAAGCCACCGCATGTGGGGCTTTAAACTCATCCAGAACCTCCTAATATATGTCTGAAGTTTTCGAGAAGGGATACATGAAGAGGGGGACCACTGGGGGAGGGGGCAGGTTGAATCCCCCAAATGATGAGCCTAGGGGGATGATCATATTATTATCCCCCCCCCCATAGAATTTCAATTATGACTTTTTGGTGTTGACAATTATTACTTATATTTATCTGTTCTTCCCATGATACCAGGAGATTTAAGGTGGAAAATACAAGCTCACCGAAATAACCCCTCTACTAAAATAAAAAATCTATGCTCCTGCCAGAAAGTGTTTTGTATATAAGAGGACACACACAAAGAGAGTGAGAGAGAGAGTGATGGTGTTAGTGAGGTTGATATAGTCATCCGGGAGAAAAAGCAAGGATTCCGACTGCTGAAGAGCCAAACATCATCAAACAGCTGGAGAAGAAGGTAGAACTGAATAGTTCATTTGCTGAAGGAAAAACCGAAATATCTGCTTCTCAGATAAAGAAAGAGCAGGATTTCTTGGCAAATTTTAATAACTTGTTTGACATTGCTTAGGTTCAAGCAATCCGGTTGATTAAGATAAAAGAGGATTATGAATTTTTCGAAGCACAGGGAGAGCCAGGTTGATGTTGACATGGTTTTGTAAGGAAGGGACTACTGAAAGGGTGCAGCTTGCGATGGTGCTAAGGGCTGCATTAGAGGAGACAGTTGAAATTATGTCTCAACGAGGGGGTGGTTCTAATGTCACAGATCCTGAGTGAGGACGATGATAGCAATATTGGTCAAGTAGTTAATTTGGATGTTATCTGCTTCCAGATAATGGAATTGGAAGTTTATTGTCCTCCAGTGACCCCGCATGCAGTGCAAAACTACTTTTGTGCCAAAACTAGATGTAGGAACTGGCCATGCAACAACCACCGCTGTCTTTCACTTTCTAAAGGGCAGGAAGTTATCAGACACATTGGTTGGCATGAGCATTGGTGCCACATCCAGTAATACTGCCTCAGCACTTTGTGCATGCACTCTGCTACAACCAAAAAGGTCGCCAAGGCATTTGAAATGGCTTGCAATGGGACATCTTCAAATTTTTTTCCAGTCAAGTTTGACGTAGGGAATCAATATCTGTGGAAAACAAGAATCAGCTGAAACAGATGTGTCATACTTGATTGTAGATGCTATAAAAAGAATGATGTGTTGCCTGATCTAAAATTCTGCGATCTTAGTGGCCATCTTTCTTTCCTAGAATGCTCAATACTCAAGAAGTTTTAAATATTTTATCATGAAATGCATGATGTATATACGAATTGATGTTTGATGGCTGTAATCTCTACAGTATACACTAAATGACAAGAATTATATGAGCATGAGATTTTGTCATGGTAATGGGAGAATTGGTCTCCAAGAAACAATTCTTATCCAAATTTGATGAAATTTTGGATTTGAGTAGCCCACATATTTAACCGCTGACGGCACTACTTTTGAAAGCATTTCCATGAAGAATAGTATGGTTAAAGTTACTCTTATATGAGAGAAATGTAAAAAAAAAGTTGTAAAACAGTTATCAGCCTCACTTTGATATGTGATGTCACCCTTGTGATGTCACCAAGAGTATCTATGATGTCATAGATGTTTGTTATGACATCACACTCCCTGGGCCAATGAGAAGACGCCATTTTCTCAATGTATAAGGATAAAAATCAGTTTGCTGTTTCAAAGGATGATTGCTCAGTTATTCCAGTGACTATAGAACATCAAATTAGGTGCAGTCAGCAGCAAAAAAGGTGTATTTTAGGAATATACCAATGAATTAGTATGAAACGAGGGATTAAAGGGTGAAAATTTAATTCTCCCAGACCATGTCCTTCAAATCTCAAAATTTTTCAATGGGAGGATTCATTACCCCTGTCCCAGGGGTCCAGGGCTACCCCTAAGGTAACTATTTGCCACAAACAATAAAAGTGCTATTAACTTAATGAAGTGTTTTCCGTTTTTATGTTCTTATGAAAGGATGTCAACCTGATATCCATCATATATTTTTTTGAAATTGTTTTTGGAAAAGGAATCAATGGTTACAATAAATAACCTAAACTTTTTCGTGAATTTACTGCTTTTCAATTTAGGACCCAAAATGCACTCTTTGACCTTAGGGTCACTCCCAATCGCCAAAATAACCCCAGAAATGAATTTCCTACACCAGATTTGTCTGAAAACTAGGTATTGCATTTGATTCTAGGTGAAATAGTTTTGAAGCTGTCCCATTCGAGCAATATCGGATTCCTTGGTGGCCATCTTGGATTTCTCAAATCGCCCAAGGGTACTATGTAAATGCGAGCCACGTATATCTTTTCTATAGGATCTAAGAACATGGATTCCTTTGATAAAAAATCTTTATCTATCAGTCCAGACTTAATCCAGAAAGTCAGCTTTGGCTGCCAGATTATTGCTAATTTAAACAATATACGTGAATTTTCAACCCGCGTGTGGCAGTGGTTAGAATTGTTGTATTGAAATAAAATTTTTCACAAAATATTTTCTCACCGAGACGAACAAGAATTTTTGGAAGCACCTTCAGAAAGTTACATTTTAATTTTTAGCATGCTGTAGAGGACCACCCTAATTTGATACATGTTGAAAATACTTGAAATATTGACGTTAAATTGAAATTTTAACTAGACCATAATATTCCTGGTATTCATTTATGTGAAAGTACAAAGTATCAATACCTAGTGCCACAAAACAAGTGAGATTTTCAAGATTTTCACACTTATTTTCAATATTGGCTTTTCTGAAAATCTTGAAAAATAATTAGGCACAGTCTTCCGTGATACAGACGATATGATGATTTGCTTGCTAACTTGAAAGTATTTTCAACTGTTCCGCTGGCTGCTAATTTAGGGTTTCGCTGACAAAAAAAAGAATCATGACAATTTTTTTTTTTTATCGGAAATTGTGAAGATGACATAAGCTAGATATTGCAGAGACATTTTTTTTTTTTTTTATATGAGAAGTGACGCCTTGGTTTCAAATGCACTTAAGAACTACAAATTAAGACAACAAATTGAGAAATTGATGAGATTCTCTGGAAGAATTGGTCTGCCAGTGATGACAATTTGGCAATGACTGGGAGACCAAATCTGGCCACTGGGAGACCATTTGGTCTCCCAGTTGCTATGTTAAAAAATGCACTGGCATTTCATTGGGCCAAGTTGAATCCAGTCAACTGTAGGTATAACACGATGTTTTATCACTGTCAACAAACCAATGGCTTATTTTCTGTCATGCAGCAGTAATTAGTATGGGAAATCCCTTTTTCTCAATGTCTCTGCAAACACTGAATTTAGCAATAAATTTATGGTGCCTAATCATATGTTTTGATTGTCAAAATATACATAAGGGCTATTCTGACAGGTGTCAAATAAGTGTAGATGAGTATAGTGTGACTTGGTTCACCAGATTGAGCTTAAATGTGGCAATATCTAAATCCAAGAAATGAGTCAAGAGGGGTTCAATAACAATTATCAGTAATTTTTCTCAATGGTCTTGAATAAAGTACTTTCTCTAAATATTCTAATCACCTTCCGTAAATAAACAATAAAAAAAGGCGATCTCTGGACCATATTCTGCCTGTTCCATTCCACAACGTTAACCCCATCCACATTTTGTTATCTCAAATATGAGAACCCAGATTTTGGCCACACTGCTGCATGACAGAAAATAAGCCATTGCTTGAAAACGCTGGATCCACTGATGTCTGATCTGATGATTTCTGACTCTCACCAAGACGTGACAAAAGAGTCTATATTAGTCTCAAGATTTTTTCCCCACTACAATGTCAAGTTCCTCCCTGGCTGAGTGGTCTTTAAGCAACTCTGAGGTCAGGGTTTCAAATCAAATTGGATTACAATTTTTTTTAATACCCACAAACCTGCATGTTTTTTTAAAGCCTTCATCTGTAAAACTTTGAAATTCGGATTTCAGTAATTATTTAATGACCATGTGTACTTTTGGGCAATTCATGAATTGATTGTGTGAGTGACAACAGTGTGGACAGTTTCAAATATCTGGGTCATATGCTTACTAACAAACGTAAAGTGCACAGCAAGATGACAGAATACCTGTCGGTGCAAGCTAACAAGGCACTTTTTGCCCTGCAAAGTGATTCAAAGCAAGTCTTAGGATATATTGACCCAATTATTTCTCTGCGAATGTTTGATACTTATGTTTTACCAATCCTTGAGTACAACAGTGAAATATGGAATTGTGAAAAACCTGCATCTGAATTAGAAGCTGTGCAACTTGGCTATCTAAAACGTATGTTAGGCGTAAGAAAACAAACACCATCCCTGGCTGTTTATGGTGAAAGTGGTAGATTTCCATTGCATGTTAGACAAAAAGTTAGGATGATCAATTATTGGATGAAATTAGAAAATGCACCAGATGGCAGCCTCTTAAGGAGATGTTTACAAATTCAGAAAGATGCGCAAATAAACAGAGCTAATGAAACTTATTGGTTCAGTGAAGTAAAAAACATTTTAAGCACCTGTAATATTGAATTTGAAACCAGTGACAATACAAACTTAACAATTGACAGTATTTGTAAAAAGGTGAAATCAAAACTTTACGAAATCGAACAGGAACGATTATTCATATCCATAAATGATAGTACACAACAACCAAAACTTAGGACCTATAAACTTTTTAAGACTGATTGTAGAGTAGAGCCATATCTCAGGCTGCGACAAAACTGCAAAATGTTAACTAAGATTGCCAGATTCCGGACTAGTTCTCACAGCTTACGAATTGAAACAGGTCGACATCAAAAACCAGCGACTCCTGCAGAAAATAGAATATGTGAAAAGTGTTCATTAAGTATGGTGGAGGATGAAATCCATTGCCTTATAGTATGCACTGCTAATGAATCTTTCCGTCAAAATTTGTTCTCAACGGCTGCTAAATTTATCAACAATTTTCTGTCTTTGAATGATACTGACAAGTTTACATCAATAATGAAAAGTAAGGAACCTGACCTACTAAATACACTTGGGAAATTTCTACTTCAGGCTGACGTTTAAAGCAACACATCTCCTACATCCACATGGTCATTGAACACAATCTTGATTATTATGAAACTGATAATATGCCTACAATTTACACCTTAATGAGAGGAATTAATTTTAACATTCAGTGAACTATTTTGAATTTATATATATATATATATATTTTTTTCTTTTGTTTAATTATTTGTTAATTTTATTATCATTATTGTTTTTCAATCAATTTTTATCACAGCACTGTTAAAGCAACAGTAAATGTTACTTGATACCTGCCTTGTAAATAATGTTTGGAATAAGAATTATCATGCATTGTTAATTAATCTGTATAATTTGCTATCTTGTATGTCTGTTCTCTGATCTAAATCAATTACAATTTTACTTTTTTTACTATTTGGGTGGCTGGAACCTAGTTTGTATTGCTTATAATCCTGTGTTTGATGCTCCTTTATCCAAAAGTATTTATACTCATTCATGAATTTTAGCTATTTATTATATGTATATAATTATTAATTTTATAAATGTATATAGTTAATAATGCGTATAATAGATATCATTTGATTTTATATATTTTATTTTCCCATTACAAATGACATATGTATCAATTGTGATATTTTTAATGTCAATAAAAGCATATATATATATGTAAATTGGTAACCTTAATTTCCAAGATTTGCTGGAGCTTAGTTGTAGATAGATTAAAACTAATCTCCTGAAAAGTAGAGAATGAAAAAGTCTAGTCAGTGCATCAAATTTCAGAACACACACTACTTTAATAGTAAGTGGAGAAATGGTAAAATAATTTAAATAATTATTTTTATTCAACAAAAAATAGCCGGTGGTTGCATCGGCCATTTTGAATTTAAAAATGACCACCTTTAAATGGGCGATAAAAGTTGTTAGGAACAACCATTGGCAGCGGGGATTTTATTTCATATTTTGGGATATTCGATGTATAGAGTAAGTCGGGGCATGTGGCCCCCCTTAACTTCGAGGTGCGATTTGACCTACTTTTTATGGGCGATTATTTGAATGCATATGCTGTCAGGACGGGATCACTTGACTCTACTAAAATCTAGTGAAACAAATGTCTACCAATTTAAATAAAAGAGTTACGGCCATTTTTGTAAAAAATTTAAAATGACCTTCTTACCCCACCCATCGGGCAAGAAGCCCCCCTATTATAATCCTATGGCAATTTTTTTTGCGAGTGCATTCAGCCTAAAAGTTATTTCTTAGGGTTCTTCTATCATTTTTAAGGCATTCTATTCACTTTTTATGAATTTCAGATTTTTTCTGTTCATACTTTTAATTTTTACTATTTTTTGCCCTGTTTCAATTTCGGACCAATTTTTTTAATTTTAATTAGCTATTCTATCAAGATTTAAGGTAAAGTAGACATTATTAAGCAGCTTTGACCCCCCAGTGAAGGGAGCCTCATGCCCCAAATCATGTGGGGCCTCTCACCCAAAACCCACATATTTTAATTTGACCTCTATATTTTAAACTAAAATGCAAAAAACATGATCCAAATCATATTTATGTGATGGTCATAAAGTGAAGCAATGCAGATATCCAAAGTTATTTCTGACAACCCCTTTCAAAGAACTAGTCAAAGTTACAAAAACCATGCACATTTTTTTGTTTCTTTAATTTCTACTATGGTTTGGTGCTGTTTGCCCTGAAAATTTGTGATGTCACCTAAAACGCCTCTAGCTTCAATCCTATCAATAGATAAACGTACCAAAAATGTAAGTTTGGATATAAGCCTGGGGGGGCCTCTCACCTGACCCGGGCTTCTTGCCCCGACCTACTCTAACCATATGAAATTTTCATTGTTCTAGTGATAAGTGATACCATTGCTAGTGTTTGCACAATATGAGATTGCTGATTCTTTCACATGCATTCATTATCATATTAGCAAAACATGGAAATGAATTGTTTGAGGTATGCCCATCACAGATAATCATTGTCCTACAAATAATTTAATCATGTAAAAGTAGAGTAGGTCGGAGCATGCCTTAACTTCGAGGTGCAATTTGACCTACTTTTTTAGGCGATTATTTGAATGCACATGCTGTCAGGAAGGGATCACTTAAATCTACTAATAACTAGTGAAAGAAACGTGTACCAATTTTAATAAAGGAGTTGCGGCCATTTTCGTAAAAAATTTAAAATGGCCTTCTTTCCCCATCCATCGAGCAAGAAGCCCCCCTATTATAATCCTATGGCAATTTTTTTTGCAAGCGCATTCAGCCTAAAAGTTATTTCTTAGGGTTCTTCTAACATTTTTAAGGCATTCTATTCACTTTTTCTGAATTTTTCTGTTCATACATTTATTTCTTAATATTTTTTGCCCTCTTTCAACATCGGGCGTAATTTTTTTTTTTTAAATTAGCTATTCTATCAAGATTTAAGGTAAAGTACACATTAATAATGGTTCCTGAAGCAGCTTTGAACATATTTTAATTTGAACTCTATATTTTAAACTAATATACAAAAATCATGATCCAAATCATATTTATGTGATGGTCATTAAGTGAAGCAATGCAGATATCCATTACACTTTTATTATTTGAGTTGGGTGTTACTGGAGTAACTAATAAATATTTTTCGTCATTAATAATTATTCTTAAAGCATTTGGAATTGCTAAAAACTGCAACTGCTCTGTGGTGTTTTATGTTGCAAAATTTTAGTGTAACCCGAAGTGAGTAAATATTTATTCACGTTAATTGAAAGCTGTAACCTATCGGGCAAACATTTTACATACCAAATATTTTAATATCTCAAAGAATATTTATTTTGAATGGTTGTAATTCCATAAAGATCGTTTATTAGTTGGGGTAAAACATGAAGGCAAGTACAACATCATTGTAAATGCATGATACACAATAAATAAAAGTAGATCCACGTGTAATTTCTGCACTTTGTATTTGCCAAATGTGAATAAATTCCCAAGAAATTGTGAGTGTTTCAAAAATTTACCTTTTATTCCATTGTCTCTGCACAGTTTTCTCTGGTGATGAAACCTTTCTATAAGTTTTCTGTCTGACAACAAATTCAACAATCATTCAATTTGGGTTATCTCTAGCTTATGACATATTACTTCATGGACTTTAGCATTGGAATCACTAACACTACACATGTTATCATGTACACAAAAAAAAGGGAATGATTAAAAGATTATTGCATTTGCATAGATAACGTCATTGTAACCATGCTACCATACCTATTTTTGGAGATGGCATTTTAAACCAACCAAAATGTTCTAGAAAACAATAATTCATATACTTATGCATGAATTTTAAATTTTGAATGGGTTCATGCTCCCATCTCACCTTTGAATTCCCATATTTCACCAAACTGCAGCGAAACTGAGGTATTTTAATGGTGACACGTTATTCCTTATAGCAAAAAATTATTTTTATGCCCTTAATTTTCCATTCAAAATATTTCTCAATGACTGATAGGCAATCAAATAAAATGAAAGAAAGCGTTAGATTTGTAAAATGCGACGGACATTACCATGGTTACAGCCCTCTCTCTGGAAAAACCATGTGACTTTTGTGATTTCTGTCACTTGCTATACCTAAGTAAGTGTAATCGGCCAGACTGGATGTAACTATGGATAATTCAACATTACCCTTCATCACTGCAGCCAGCCTTGAAGTATGTTGATTAATTTGAAAAAAAAAAAATTCGAATAATATAGGTGTCGCCACAGTCAAATTGGAATGAGTGCCCACGAGTTTGAAAATAGTTTCCGAAAATACAGGTGTTAATAAAAAACTGTGCTTAGGTCACCTACCTGGATCGCGTTTCCTTTTTGAACAAAGTTCCCCTGAAGTTGGTATGTCTTCACCATGGGTACTGGACTGAAAACAATGGCAACTAGGGGGTACTGTGGTAGGGTCATAAATCATGGTATTTGAAAAAGAATGAACTCAACAAGTTTCCTTACACTTCTACTTGTCATGTGCAATTTTTGCGTCATTAGGCAAATGGACTAGTCGCATTTCTAGGATTTTTTTGTATGGGGGGATGCTTTTCGCAAATTAATCATCTGTCTGCAGCCAATTCTTCTAGAAGCATGTATATATATTTTTTCTCTTCACTTTTCTTACATTGTTAAAAAATTACTATGTGGGTTATTTAGGCCTATTATAATTTGTTTTGATAATACTCTTTCATTTTATGGAAGATGTTGAACATCAACTTTGTTTTTAACTTCAAGGCCAACATTACCCACTTAATTTCTTTGGTTCTAAATTGGTGTGAAGTTATACTAAACATGTTAAATGACACAATTCCTTAGAGAAAAACAAAACATAATCAAAGCAAACATGTAACAATTAATTCAACTGAACAAATTAGCACATTTCTACATAGCAATTAACAAAATGCACCATTTTAATTCAAATAACTGAAGCTTAATTTTATTGCAACATTCCTGGTTGAGTAAGATATGCAAGAAACAAGGGGGCACTCTCAGACATTAATTTCATAAAAATGATTTCTCAGTTTAGATATTAAAACTTGAGTATTTTTTTTTTCAATTCTATTATTCGTCTGTATCACGCAAGACTAGGACATAGTAAAATCTTGACTTTTCAGGAAAGCCTCTTGAAGTTTTGGGTCAAAATATGAGGAATTACATGACTTATACACCATTCTTAGCAATAATATTTACATCCCCGAAGTCCCCATGCCACCACTAATAAATCTATGAACTTATTTTCTTTGTAGAAAGTCCATGAAATAAATAAAAGTATGTTAACTCATTCTGACATTGATATTTGAGGGTTTGTTATAGACAAAAGACATTCAAATCAATAAGACCCAGTCTTCCAGCAATAAGGTGGCACTTTCTGGCTGTGAGCACAGTGTAACTTCAGCAGTGGATATTTTCATCTTTTTTAAGAAGCTCTGGGTATATTTAACTGCTGTTCTTGTGTGTGATTGTTGGTAAAGTGTTTCTTACCTGTTATTTACCATTTCTGTACGATTTCCAGGTGATTTGACTGCAATAATTTGCAATTTAATTACCTGCTGTCTTCAACATCGTTTTCTGGCTCCAATCCACACTGTTTTGACCTTGATTTTCGCTCATTTTACCTTCGTTTTTGCACCTGAAAAGCTATTTAACTTTCATATTTTCTATTTCCAGCACCCATTTACTACTCCTGACCCATTCCACAACACTTGACAGCATTAGTTATCGGGAATTTAAGTTTGAAGAGCTCAATATACTGCCAATACACTGCCAATACACATCCTTCAACTCAACTACACCAGCCAAGCACACAGCACTCTTTCAACAGTCTCAACACCAATTATTTTATTATACTGTATCTAAAAATTGTTTTGTGCTATCATTGGCCGACTGTGTACTAAAAAAGAAAAAACATAGGCTGCGCAGCAGCAAACCTTCAGCGAATAACATGTTTAGAAGATTACAATAATATCATAAAATTGGTGTGTTTACGAAATTGCTTATAGGTATGCAATAGCGGTCGAGTAGTGGCCTTCCATTATCTCTATTTTTCCAATGATTCATAAAGTGTTATACGCATCAAAAAGCACTGCTAAATTAATTGCATAGGTGGTTTGTTTAGAAAAATGCATTACTGTATATGCAATAGTGGGGAAGTCTTGGCTCCGATAAAAAAAAAATTCTTTTAAATATTTTTTCTCAATATTACAAAAACTATAGAATAGCCATCTGTCAGACCATGAAAAGGCACAACTAGACCATACAAGCCATATGTGTACCAAACTTCATCCATGTATATGGAATAGTTACCGGATGTTGGGCCAGAAACAAAAATAATAATTTTTATTGTTTTTTTCAATATTTGAAAAAGTATATAATATTTTCCATCAGACCTTTCAAAAGGCACAACTAGACCATATTGACCATATGTGTACCAAAGATTATCCATGTACATGCAATAGTGAGCAAGTCTTTGCCCAAAAAACAAAAAAAATATGTTTTTATATCTTTTCTCATTTTACTAGAAAGTATGGAATATCTGTCAATGAGACCATCAAAAGGCACAACTAGACCATATAGGCCACGTGTGTACCAAATTTCATCCATGCACATGCAATAGTGACCGAGCCTTGGCCCGGAAACGAAAAAAAAAAAATTTTTTATATTTTGTTAAATTATTTCAAAAAGTATTTAAGATCTATTCATCAGACCATCAAAAGGCACAACTAGACCATACAGGCTAGATGTGTACCAAATTCCATCCCCATACATTCCGAGTGCCGGGCCGGAAACCATCTATCCGCCCGCCGCCCGACCGCCCGCCCGCCCGCCCGCCCGGCGGACGGACAGCATTTTTACCCAAGTGATTACTATACCTTCTTCGAACTTCGTTCGCTGAAGGTAAAAAGTTATTAATATAGATATAATATAACATATTTATAAAAAAAAAATTTAAAAACTTTGAAAATTTCAAATTTTGATATACTGTGCTAAATCATTCCAACATCTTTAATTTACTTAATCCTATAAATTTTGTAATACTTGCTTTTTTTGTTTTACTTAACTTAGCACTTGCTAGCCTCGATTACTTGCTTGCTTGTGCTGTTTAAACGCAGCACTTGTTGCCTCGCTTACCAGCCTCGATTACTTGCTTGCTTGTGTTGCTTAAACGCAGCACTTGTTAGTCTCGATTACCTGCCTCGATTACTTGCTTGCTTGTGTTACTTAAACGTAACACTTGTGGGCCTTGCTTACCTGCATCGATTACTTGCTTGCTTGTGTTACTTAAACGTAGCACTTTTGAGCCTCGATTCCTTGCCTCGATAACTTGCTTGCTTGTGTTGCTTAAACGTAGCACTTGTGAGCCTCGATTATCTACCTCAAGTATTCGCTCGCTTGTGATACTTAAACGTAACTCTTGTGGGCCTCGATTACCTGCCTCGATTACTTGCTTGCTTGTGTTGCTTAAACGTAGCACTTGTGGGCCTCGCTTACTTGACTCGATTACTTACTTGCTTGTGTTGCTTAAACGTAGCACTTGTGGGCCTCGCTTACCTGACTCGATTCTTGCTTGCTTGTGTTGCTTAAACGTAGCACTTGTGGGCCTCGCTTACCTGCCTCGATTACTTGCTTGCGTTACTTAAACGTAGTACTTGTGGGCCTCGCTTACCTGACTCGATTACTTGCTTGCTTGTGTCGCTTAAACGTAGCACTTGTGAGCCTCGATTACCTACCTCGATTATTCGCTTGCTTGTGATACTTAAACGTAACTCTTGTGGGCCTCGATTACCTGCCTCGATTACTTGCTTGCTTGTGTTGCTTAAACGTAACACCTGTGAGCCTCGCTTTCCTGCCTTGATTACTTGCTTGCATGTGTTACTCAAATGTAGCAATTTTGAGCCTCGATTGTTTGCCTTGATTACTTGCCTTGATTCCTTGCTACGGTTACTTGTCTCGATTACTTGCTTGCTTGTGTTGCTTAAACGTAGCACTTGTGAGCATTGATTGCCTGCCTCGATTACTTGCTTGCTTGTGTTACTGCTTTGATTGCTTACTGGCTTGTTTTGCTGAACTCTAGAACGTGCCTGCCTTGCAAAATTATCTTGACTATTTGCACACTTTCCTTTTCATATCACATTGTGAGTCTTACAAAGTTTCAGCTTATTACTTGACAATTTGCTTGCCAACTTATTAGCTTGCGAAATAAACAATATGT
This sequence comes from Platynereis dumerilii, assembly GCA_026936325.1. Taxonomy (NCBI): domain Eukaryota; kingdom Metazoa; phylum Annelida; class Polychaeta; order Phyllodocida; family Nereididae; genus Platynereis; species Platynereis dumerilii. The sequence goes on along the minus strand of JAPTHN010000107.1, from coordinate 737,040 downwards.
CTGGACATGTTAAGCTGTACTCAGATGTAGTACGTATTGGCTTGACCGAATCAAGAAACCAGCATAATTCAGCAAATAAACTTCATCAGTCAGCAAAAAGCACTCAAAATGGCTCTGACAATCTTAAGAAGAAACTGAAAAGTGGCACTAACCACAATAAATTGAAGGCTTGTGTATGGAATGCTCAAAGTTTGAGGCAAAAGACTGAGGCTGTGAAAGAGTTCACAGATGAATTTGATCTGGACATATTTTTGTTCACTGAAACCTGGCTTAAAGCAAATGACCAAGTTGGAATTGGGGAACTGGAAAGAAATGGAGAATTTTTCTATTTGAGTGCACCTCGTGAATCCAGGCCTGGCGGTGGTGTAGGTTGCATTGTGAGAACAGGCATAAAAGCATTCAAGAAAGAAAGCATTCACACAAAGACTTTTGAGCACATGGAAATAGAACTGCAAATCAATGGTACAACTGTGACTATCCTACTTGTGTACAGGCCTGAACCTTCAAACAAGAATAAATACAGCTTATCAGAATTTTACACAGAATTTACAAATTTTCTATCCTACTTTCAAACATACAACCATGAAACGATTGTTACTGGGGATTTCAACTTTCACTTGAACTAACCAAATGATGCCAAAGTTATCAAATTCAACAACATTCTTGAAATGTATGACCTCATACAACATGTGTCATCACCAACGCACAAGAATGGAAATATACTCGATCTTGTCATAACAAATACAACTACATCTCTGACCAACTGTGTTGTCAGTGATCTCCTTTCAGACCACAACTGTGTGCTTTTCGATATTAAAATTGACAAAGGCAAAAATCCTCAGAAAGAAATCGTGTTCCGCAAAACTCGGAATATAAATTTATCTGAATTCAAAAAGGACATTAAGCAACATCTTTCACAAAAAGTACAACATTTCAATCGATCAGTCCACTTAAGTAACCTGGTGGAACTTTACAATTCAACTGGCAAAGTTTTTGACAAACATGCCCCTGTGAAAACTAAACTAGTGACCTTACGCAAACCCAATCCATACAGAAATCAAGAGATCAAACCCCTCAAAGCAGCAAAGAGGAAAGCAGAGCGATTGTGGCGACAAACTGGTCTTGAAAAAGACTGGGAAAACTTCAAAGAAAAACGAAACGCATTTAATGAAATGCCTTATCAACTCAAGTCTCATGATCTCAAGTCAAAGATTCAAGCCACAAAGGGAAACTCGAAAGCAATGTTCAAAGTTCTCAATTCCAGTCTTAACAGGAAGCAAGACTTGCCTCTACCCAATCATACAAATGAAAAAGACCTGGCAAATGAATTCAACAATTACTTTGACGAAAAGATCAAAATGATAAGGTCAAAATTGGACTCCAATTCAAACAAAACAATTGATGCTCAAATGAACATTAATCATAAGCTAGGCCAGTTTAAAGCCTTATCTCAAGAGGAAGTTAAAAAGCTTGTCACTGACATGCCGGTAAAACATTGTCAACTTGATCCCATGCCCACATGGCTGTTGCTTGATTGCATTGATGAATTTCTTCCAGTTATGACAAAAATTGTCAACATGTCATTGACACTCGGAGAAATGCCTCTTGATCTGAAGCATGCACTCGTAAAACCACTTTTAAAGAAGGCTGGTCTTGAACTTAACAAAAAGAATTACCGACCTGTATCTAACCTTTCATTTCTTGGCAAACTAATTGAAAGTGCCGTAATCAAACAGTTTGTTGATCATCTCTCACGAAACAAACTTGATGATGAAAAGCAATCAGCCTACAAACAGTTTCATAGTACAGAAACTCTCTTAACAAGGATCCACAATGATATAATGCTTAATTTGAGCAAAGGAGAGGTGACAATGTTGGTATTGCTTGACCTGTCAGCTGCATTTGATACAATTGATCATGACATTCTGCTGGACAGGCTGCAAAACAGATATAGCTCAGCATTGAAATGGTTTAAGTCATATATTTCGGAACGATCACAGTCTGTAACGATAAATGACACAACATCAAGCAAACTTCCACTCAAGTATGGGGTGCCACAAGGTTCAAAACTTGGTCCAATTTTGTTCAATTCATACATTGCTCCGGTAAGTGAGGTTGCACAAAGAAACCAAGTGAATGATCAAAAGTATGCGGATGATGAACAACTTATTCTTTCTTTCAAGCCAACCTTTTTAAATCAAGAGCAAGCTGTACGGAAAATGGAAAAATGCGTTGCAGAAATCAGGGACTTCTTGCACAATAACAAATTGTGCAATAATGGTGACAAAACTGAACTTCTTCTAATTGGTGCTCCTGGTCAGTTGAAGAAACTGCAAGTGTCATCAATCAATGTGGACAATGTTGAAATCAAAACTGCTGATCATGTCAGCAAACTTGGAGTGCTATTCGACAAAAATATGACAATGGAAAGGCAAATCAACAAGATGTGCCGTAATGCTTTCTTCAATTTGAGAAACATTTCAAAACTTCGAAAGAATCTAGACAAAGAAACGGTTAAAACGGCTGTGAATGCTCTTGTCACCCCTCACCTTGACTACGGAAATGGACTGTTGTATGGCACAACCAGCTGTTTGATGAATAAGCTTCAAGTTGCCCAAAACTCAGCTGTTCGATTGATTGAGAGATTGAAAAGACATGACAGTGTAAGTCTTAGTAGAAAGCAACTACATTGGCTACCGATTCCAGCAAGAATCCAGTTCAAACTGTTGATGATCACATGGAAAGCAATGAATTCCCAAGCCCCATTGTACATTCAAGAACTTATTCAAGCCAAACCCCAGCAAGACCACAATCTGAGAAGCAATCATAGATACCTGTTAGCAGAACCTATCCTGTGCAACAAAAATAAGTTTGAGGACAGAGCTTTCTCATATGCAGCCCCAAAACTCTGGAATAGTTTGCCAGAAAAATTGAGAACTATTAAAGACGAATGCGGGTATTCTCAGCGCCGCACTGCGGATACTGACGTGACGTCACGAAAAATAGAAATGAAACATAGGTGCGCCACCAGTCAGTAGGCCTGTTAGTGGCGTCATCTGACGTTACAGAAATCAGGTCAAGCATTGCTGCAGGCTGGCAGTCAAAACATGATCAACTGACTTCTCTGTCAAGTTCTGAGCGTGTTTTTACTGTTTTGTTATGCAAAATTGTGCAAAGGAGACTGTGATTCTATGACAGCAAAGGTGAGTACGTACATGATTAGTTTTTGATGGAAGTGACTGTGTCAAAGTTGATATTTTTGGCTGGACAAGTGGGGTCAACTTCAAGGTGAAGAAAACATGAGTCGGCAAAAATTGGCATGGTGCCAAGGCCCAAGCTTCACATTATTCAAGTATTTTACTGAACACTGGCCCTCATTAGGTCCTCTATCAGATAATAATTCTCCATAGGGTATTCTTAAGGGGCCATTATTTAATAACATATAATATAGAGGGGGGGGGGCTTGAAGTTTTTTAAAAACAAAAACAATTTCTTGCTCAGTTTTGTTGAAAAAATTCTTAATGCCAATAATGGGCATTCTTGAAATATATAATTTCTTAACAAGGTGTTGCTTGATCCAGGACTGAATATTCGGGGACTTGGCATGCTTGAAATAAATAATTGATGCCACCGTTGTAAACAGTGAAATAAATTATTTCCCAAGGAAAACTCCAAGCCCCCAAGGAAATTAAATGGTTGCCCCCTATTAAGGTGTTGCATGATTTCGGAATGTTTATTCAGCGACTTTGTGAACTCCGCAGCATTACTATAGCTGCCGTTACAGTGAAATAAATAATTTTTTGTCGAGGAAAACTCTTAGACCCACTGGAAATTAAATGGTTGCCCCCTTATTTAGTTATGCCAATATATGTCAGCCGATTACATAGTCCGATTACTTTGCAATCATATTACTGTCAATACTTGTACTTCCTACATTTCAACCAGACAATAAACAAAAATGCATTAATAAATTTTATTATTTAACTTTTGCTTTCAATTAAGGTCAATTGCTCAATTGCACTGTCTGCCGATAAATTCCCATGTATTTTATGTTTTTTTTCTTTACAGAGCTGTGGAGTGAGGAATTAGAAATGAAACGCAGTGCAAATAAACTTCAGAATCCACTGCCACTTCAGATTCTACGTTTCTACCAATGGCATAACCAGGATTTTTTTCCATGGGAGGGGCAAACCATCAAGACATTTCCATATATATAACGGTGATAAAATTGTAGATTTCTTTGCAAAATTTGGAAATTACGGGGCCATAAATCTGAGAAAATAAATAAGTCGAATGACTGATGTTGGAAAATTATATACAATGAACTGTTTGAATGAAATATAAACATGATAAACTGTAAATTAACCTCTAGAGAATTTTTTCCACAATTTACCAAAAACAAAAATTACGGAGAACATTTAATTTTAAAGATAAGCTTTTCGTTAAAGTTCAGGGACAATTTAGAAACATTTGGGTGCTCTTTTTATTTGATTTTATTGAAATGATGTGGAATTTTAGGAAAAGTCAGGTCAGAAAACTGAAAATCAGGGAAACCTAGAGCTCTGGATTATCACGGACTATATACTATGATCAAAATGTTTTCTAATGACTAAGGCTCAAGACATAAACAAAGAATAGAAATCAGAATGAATTTTGGTCAATGCATCCTACCAAAATTGCCCGTGAGCACAAATTCAAAAACAGTGTTAAATGCGTTGACACGTTTTGGAGTGTTTTTGGAATTTTCCAAGAGAGGCTCATATGTTATTCGGGGGGGGGGGGGAAGAAACATTGAGAAATGATTTGGAAAATGGGGAAATTTAAAAGGTTGAATCCCGCTTTTTTAACTTCCCCATTTTTCTCACCATTTTGCCCACCATTTCCCTATTTTTTATTAATATTTTCCTTCCTAATTTGCCCCCCCCCTGCTGGTTACGCTACTGGTTTTGATTATGCAGATGCTAACAAGTCACCACTCTTGAATAATATATATTCAAACACTTTGCAGGAATTTCAGGTTTAATATTTTTTGGCCACGGTATTACATCTATTTAAGGTTGCAAGTTGCAACACATGTATTTCAGTTACGTTTGCATCACCAGATCACAGTCCCATAACTCTGTGAAAGTTAAACTCTGTGTGTGCCAATTATATGTTAAAAAGGAATTATATTATGCATTATAATTAATTATGTGATGTAATAAATGTATTTTTTATCAAAAAGTGTAGAAACCATTTTCATTTGTTTTAAAATTCCTGTGATGGAAATGGAGGGGAGCTTGGGGAGCAACTTGAAGCCAAAAAACAACCCATCAAAGATATTTATATTTGGTGCTGATGAAACTAAGAAGCTCAGAGAATTGGAGAGTGATACAGCAATTAACACTTAGCGGTGAACTGGTGAATTTTAATTAATTTTAATGGATTATCGTTTTTATTAACTGATTCATTAATAGAAAAATGAACTTATGACATGGGGTCTAATTATACAATAAAATTAACACAATTGTAGAACTATAGATTGTGAATTGTTACTGTAATTAATGAAATGGATCCTCAGTTTGCTATGAAATTAGTTATCCAATGTAAGTCTAGACGATATTTTTCACAAAAATATTACTGCACTTCTGAATTAATGTTCGTACTAGCAGGTACTAGCAAGACTGTTAAAACTATATTGTATATTATTAAATTTCATTGATCAATAAATTAATTGGCCGAGTGTCATTACTGAACTTTGATTTTAAAAAAATTGAAAATGCTGAACTTGAAGAAGCATGTGAATGTCATCAAAAGGTATTATCAGTACTGTTGGGATTTAAATTTTTAAAATGCTTTAGCTTATTTAAACATTTGCTTATAAGTATGTGACTTTCATCAACTGAAGATCTATGTTTTTTTTTTTCTCAAGTCTGTGTTTTTTAAAATGACTTGTTTGTGGTTCTGCTGCACGACAGGATTTTTAGTCGACTTCGGGGTCTAAGATGGATGGTCTGCTCTAATCTTGTATATCCTTTTGTTCATAAAGTTGATCGAAATGTTAAATTTGCTTTAGCATGTGATTGTCATCAAAAGGTTGAATGTGTCACTGAAAGAAAAGATGTATTGTTTAATATTCGCGCAGCGAAACGGCCGAAGGCCGTTGAGCGAAGCGAATTGAGTGCAAGAGAAGACTCAAAAATCTGTGCAGTGATGGTCTCAACATCAACAGTCCACAGCTGGGAATTAGGTCAAGTGGGTCCAGCTTCTTATCAATGATTTAGTTTGGTATTTAACAAAACATAACACATTCATCTTCAAAAGTGTCTTAAAATTAAATTTTCTCTAGTAATATATCCTGTATCAATAATTTTTAAGGAACAGTTAATTATTAGCATTGACAAGCTAAATCAAATTATTAACATGTGATGCATTTAATTTCAATCAGACAACAAGAAAACATAACAAAATTAAAGTTACATAATCTTATAAACTGATGATTATGTAACAGTAAACAGGTAATCTACATGCAATGTTATTGTTTTTGTATTAATATATATTTATACTATTATGTAATATCAACAATCTAACATAGACTTGACTTTGGCATATTTCAGTGCTGTCTGCCTTTTTACCATTTAACTGATTATCTATCAATCTTATTCATCTATTTAATATATATCTATCTATCAATTTATCTATCTATCTGTCTGTCAATATATCTATCTATCTATTTATCTTTCTATTTATCGCTCTATTTATCGATATATTTATCTATTTATCTATTATGTTTTTTGTCTAATTTATCTTGCTATTCTACATTTTTCTCTGTCTTTCCATGTATCTGTCTTTCTAATTTCCTGAAACAGTTACATAACTGACTTTCATACATTGAATATGAAATAAACATGAAAGTTATGGTAACACTATAAGTCCTACAAAAACTTTTTAAAGCGCTGCGCGAATTTCATGGCAGTGCCATTTACATATTAAACTGTTTTATTAAGTTGGTTGATGATTTGGATAAGTTCCATTTTCATTATTCAGGTGCCCGAGCTGTTGTGAGTTTCACAAATAAGGGAAGAGTGCAATGATGATGCTGGGTGAATAAGTTTCAATTCAAGTAACATTCAAATTTTTTTATGATCAAATGCGACTGCCTGTTGCTTTATTTAGCATATGGCTCGCTGTGGGAGTAAAGTAATTCTGTTGACCTGGTAGATATTTTGTTCTAAATTTTGATGTATTTATTTGGAATGCAAGTTGACTGACTTCAATATTTTACATATAATTGTGCCGTCCACCTATGTTGCCGCTTGCTGTGCAGCAAGGGGCATTGTAATATTAATTGAATAGCTAAGGCTTGAAACTGATCACCTTTTTAAAAGAACTCTTGGTGAAAAAAAAAACTTTTATGAGGGAGATGTACATGGAGTGGGAGATGTACAGGGAGAGGGAGATGCAGAGTGGGAGGGAGATGCACATGGAGAGGGAGATGTACAGGAGAGGGAGATGCAGAGTGGGAGGGAGGTGCACATGGAGAGGGAGATATATCCCACAATAGGCAGTGAAGTTCTGGCAAAATACCATGTGATTCACACCATGTGGTTCATCGTTGTGAACCACATGCATCTCATTATCTGACGTTGTTATGTAAGCAACGGGCAGTGAAGTGATGACGTCACAATGTTTTGACGCTCTGATTGGTCGGTGTGGTTGCTAGGGATCTTTTTGCGGCCATTCAAACAAAATAGTGCCTCTTAAAATTATTAATTATTTTTACTGGAGGTCTATTTTTATTGTGGGATATAAATAAAACTTAATGGGAGTGTGGTTCACAGCAATGAACCTCACTCATGTCAGGTCTGCTGCAGAATAAACACTCGTCCTTCGGACTCATGTTGTATTCTTCCGCGACCTGACATTCATGAGGTTCATTGCTGTGAACCACACTCCCATTAAGTTTTATTATAGTACAGGAGAGGGAGATGCAGAGTGGGAGGGAGATGCACATGGAGAGGGAGATGTACAGGAGAGGGAGATGCAGAGTGGGAGGGAGGTGCACATGGAGAGGGAGATGTACAGGAGAGGGAGATGCAGAGTGGGAGGGAGATGCACATGGAGAGGGAGATGTACAGGAGAGGGAGATGCAGAGTGGGAGGGAGGTGCACATGGAGAGGGAGATGCACATGGAGAGGGAGATGTAAAGGAAGAGGGAGATGCACAGGGAGAGGGAGATGCACAGGGAGATGTACAGGGAGAGGGAGATGCAGAGTGGGAGGGAGATGCACATGGAGAGGGAGATGTACAGGGAGAGGGAGATGCAGAGTGGGAGGGAGATGCACATGGAGAGGGAGATGTACAGGGAGAGGGAGATGCAGAGTGGGAGGGAGATGCACATGGAGAGGGAGATGTACAGGGAGCGGGAGACGTACAGGAGAGGGAGATGCACAGGGGGGGGGGGGGTAAATGTACATGAGAGGGAGATGTACATGGAGAGAGAGATGTACAGGGAAGAGAGATGCACACGGAGAGGGAGATGCACATGGAGAGGGAGATGTACAGGGAGAGGGAGATGCAGAGTGGGAGGGAGATGCACATGGAGAGGGAGATGTACAGGAAGAGGGAGATGCACAGGGAGAGGGAGATGTACAGGGAGAGGGAGATGCAGAGTGGGAGGGAGATGCACATGGAGAGGGAGATGTACAGGGAGCGGGAGACGTACAGGAGAGGGAGATGCACAGGGGGGGGGGGAAATGTACATGAGAAGTAGATGTACATGGAGAGAGAGATGTACAGGGAAGAGAGATGCACATGGAGAGGGAGATGCACATGTAGAGGGAGATGTACAGGGAGAGGGAGATGTACAGGAAGAGGGAGATGCACAGGGAGAGGGAGATGCACAGGGAGATGTACATGGAGAGGGAGATGTACAGGGAGATGTACAGGGAGATGTACAGGGAGAGGGAGATGTACAGGGAGAGGGAGATGCACATGGAGAGGGAGATGTACAGGAGAGGGAGATGTACATGGAGAGAGAGATGTACATGGAGAGAGAGATGTACAGGGAACGGAGATGCACATGGAGAGGGAGATGCACAGGGAGAGGGAGAAACACAGGGAGAGGGAGATGCACAGGGAGAGGGAGGTGTACAGGGAGAGGGAGATGCACAGGGAGAGAGAGATGCACAGAAGGGGGAGATGAACAAGAGAGGGAGATGCACAGGAGAGAGATTCACAGGGAGAAGGAGATGCAAAGGAGAGGGAGATGTACAGGAGAGGGAGATGCACATGGAGAGGGAGATGCACATGGAGAGGGAGATGCACAGGGAGAGGGAGATGCACAGGAAAGGGAGATGCATATGAAGAGGGAGATGCACAGAGAGAGGAAGATGCAAATAAAAGGAGAGGAAGTTGTACAACAGAGGGAGATGCACAGGAGAGGGAGATGCACATGGAGAGGTAGAGGGGCAAGGAGAGGTAGAAGCACAGGGAGAGGGAGATGCATAAGAGAGGGAGATTCACAGGGAGATGCACAGAAGATGCACATGAGATGCACAGGGAGAGGGAGATGTACAGGAGAGGGAGATGCATATGGAGAGGGAGATGCACAGGGAGAGGGTGAAGCAGATAGTGAGGAAGATATACAGGAGAGGGAGATGCACAGGGAGAGGTATAAATGTAGGGAGAGGGACAAGCACTAGAGAGGGAGATTCACAGGGAGATGCACAGGAGAGGGAGACGCATGGGAGAGGGAGATGCACAGGAGAGGGAGACACACAGGCAGAGGTAGAAGTGCAGGGAGAGGGAGAAGCACAAGAGAGGGAAATTCACAGGGAGATGCACAGGAGAGGGAGACGAACGGGAGAGGGAGATGCACAGGAGATTATATTTATTTTTGGTATTGTTCATGAAATTCTTTAAAATTGTACCATTTTGTTCAAACTGTAGTGGCCAAAATTGTGGTGAACCCCTAATTTTGTTTTATGTAAGAGCTACAATTGATAAAATTTTTGAAAATTTATCAATGTGGGAAGTATTTTATTTTTGGCATTGTTTATGAAATTCTTTAAAATTTCATGATTTTCTGCAAACTGTAGGGGGCGCCGGTGGCTAAAATTGTGGTGAACCCCTAATTTTGTTTCATGAATAAGTAGATATATGTAAGAGCTACAATTGATAACATTTTGAAAAATTTATCAACGTGGGAATTATTTTACTTTTGGCATTGTTCATGAAATTCTTTAAAATTTAACCATTTTCTTCAAACTGTAGGGGGCGCTGGTGGCCAAAATTGTGGTGAACCCCTAATTTTGTTTCATGAATAAGTAGATATATGTAAGAGCTACAATTGATACAATTTTGGGAAAATTTATCAACGTGGGAAGTATCATTTTTGTCATTGTTTATGAAATTCTTTAAAATTTCACTGTTTTCTTCAACTTGTAGGGGGGCGCTGGTGGCTAAAATTGTGGTTAACCCCTAATTTTGTTTCAGGAAGAAGAAGATAAATGTAAGAGCTACAATTTAGAAAAATTTATCAACGTCGGAAGTATTTTATTTTTGGCATTGTTCATGAAATTCTTTAAAATTTCACCATTTTCTTCAAACTGTAGGGGGTGCTGGTGGCTAAAATTGTGGTGAACCCCTAATGTTGTTTCATGAATAAGTAGATATATGTAAGAGCTACAATTGATGAAATATAGAAAAATTTATCAACATGGGAAGTATTTTATTTTTGGCATTGTTCATGAAATTCTTAAAAATTTCACCATTTTCTTCAAACTGTAGGGGGCGCTGGTGGCTAAAATTGTGGTGAACCCCTAATTTTGTTTCATGAATAAGTAGATATATGTAAGAGCTACAATTGATAAAATTTAGAAAAATTTATCAACATGAGAAGTATTTTATTTTTGTCATTGTTCATGAAATTCTTAAAAATTTCACCATTTTCTTCAAACTGTAGGGGGCGCTGGTGGCTAAAATTGTGGTGAACCCCTAATTTTGTTTCAGGAAGAAGTAGATATATGTAAGAGCTACAATTGATAAAATTTAGAAAAATTTATCAACGTGGGAAGTATTTTATTTTTGCATTGTTCATGAAATTCTTTAAAATTTCACCATTTTCTTCAAACTGTAGGGGGCGCTGTTGGCCAAAATTGTGGTGAACCCCTAATTTTATTTCATGAATAAGTAGATATATGTAAGAGATACAATTGATCATATTTTGGAATATTTATCAACGTGGGAAGTATTTTATTTTTAGCATTGTTCATGAAATTCTTTAAAATTTCACCATTTTCTTCAAACTGTAGGGGGCGCTGTTGGCCAAAATTGTGGTGAACCCCAATTTTTTTTCATGAATAAGGAGATATATATATAAGAGCTAAAATGGAAAAAATTTTGAAGAATTTATCAACTTGGGAAGTATTTTATTTTTGGCATTGTTCATGAAATTCTTTAAAATTTCACATTTTCTTCAAACTCTAGGGGGCGCTGTTGGCCAAAATTGTGGTGAACCCTAATTATTTTTCATGAATAAATAGATATATGTATCAGCTGTGATTTAAATGTTTTTTGAAAGCTTTATTAATCAGGGAATATATTATTTTTGGCCAAATTCATCAAATTGCCAAAAATTTCACCATTTTTTTTAAAATGTAGGGGGCGCTGGAGGCCAAGAAAGGCTGGTGACCCCCTAATTTTTTTTCATGACTAAAAAGGTATATATACAAGCTACATGTGAGAACTTTTTGAAAAATTTATCAATGTAGGAAATATTTTATTTTTGGCTATATTCATCAAATCGCTCAAAATTTCACAAATTTACCTGAAATGTAGGGGGCGCTCATGGCCAATGGGGTAAAGTGAACCCCTTATTTTTTTAATTAATAAGTAAATATATGTATCAGCTACACTTGAGCAATTTTTGAAATTTTTATCATTGCAGGAAATATGTCTTTTGAGCAATTCTTTAAAGATAGTCTCAAAATTCAACAATCTCCAATGTAGGGGGCGCTATCTCAGTGAAAATGCTGGTGACAAACACTTTTTTTTTCAAAAATGTTTTCTTTGTCACTAATTGTGCAAGTGTGCAAAATTTCATAAAAATATCAACATTACAAGTAATTCAGGTGAATAGTAGCATTCGTCTTTAACACTTTGGAAAGTTTCAAGAATAACCTTAAAACTCACTTGTTTAAACAATTCTACCCCTGAGCTCTTCTGAGCAGCGCTATTGAGCAGTTTACTGGAATTAGCGCTATATTAAGTTATTATTATTATATTATTATTATTAAGGCGTTTCAGCCAAACAGCTTTTCTTTCAGGAAAGGCAGCCAAGTCAACTTAGCATACTCTTCCGTAACACAGTTCCTGGGAAACCGTATGCTATTTGAAAGATTAAAGGAGGCTAAATTGATATGTCCCTCTTTTGCATAAGATTTACTTTTGCTTACATACTGACCATGTTTGCGCAAGAATGGGACATAACATTTTATCTCAGTTGCTGAGTCTGAGATTACACAAACTAAGCCTGCTATATCAAGCTATTTTGAGTTATCCTTTTCTTGCATGATTCTAAAGATCAGCTCATTGCAATTTGTTTTGTGGAAGAAGAGGTCAAATCAACTTAACCATCGGCAAATTTGACCTTATCATTGCATTTATAGCCTTTATCAATATATCTCAGTCTTGCATGATGAAATTTGGCATTTTGTCTCAGGCAAAAGTAGGATATAACCAGTCTAAACCACTGAGTCTGTGGCATTTTCAGTTGGAGTTAGGCAAGTTCCTCCTTGAAAATGGGGTGCAAATCCAATAACATTGACCAGCAAGCAAACAAAATACACTAAAAACACTGTTAACAGAACAATCGTTGACAGCTATTTTTACCGCAATGGAAATGGTTTCACAAACCATTTTTTTCCCCCTGAAATTCATTTGGCTCCCCCTCTGCTCTCCCTAATTTTGAGCTTAAATCCATTGATCTGTAGGTCATTAGCCCTACACCCATTCCCAGAATTTCTCATTTATAACCAATAAAAATCAAAACGCTAATAACCTTCAGTATATTGGTTTCTGTGATCTTTATTTTGGAGGCTGACTGGACCATCTTTTTTCTATGGATTTTTAGTAAAAAAAAAAAGTTAGTTTCTGCCTGCACCTATTGTCACTGAAGAAAAGTTAGTTTCCACCTGCACCTACTGTAATTTTGAAATTGCCAAAAAAAAGATGCCGCTCGTCCGCATGGGATAAGAATTGTTTTGTCCACACTTCGCGAGTGAAAAAAAAGTTTGTCCACGGGGTAAAATCCATAGCCCCCTCCCCCAACTATTGTCTGGTTGGACCTCAGGTCCGGCCGTGAGCGTATGAAATTATCTCCCCACGTCAAAATAAATAATTGCATCCAGCGTTATTGTCATATTAATAATTTCCATTCGGAAAAACTCCTTGCCGCCCCTCCAAAACAAAAATCTACCTGTCATCCAGACTCAGACTGAGGCTTAGATTGTCAGTTGCTATGGTGACACTTCACAGCCTCACTCTGACTATACATGATGTAATTTAGATAAGAAATAAGTAACCATGTACATGTAGGTTGTATAATATCAACCGAAACAGAAAATATTTGGTTTTGTCAACTAACTGTTAAGTAATAACATTAAATAAGTCTACTATACTGAAAAAAAAATCAGGCATTGAAAAAAAAGTGACAAGAATATTACTAGCATGCCCTCTCAAAGTTTTCTTACATTAATAAGGGTATTTGCCTTTAGAATAAGAAATTATATGATTGTTGATAATTTTTTTTAACTATCAGACACGGACCAGATGATGCATTGGGGGGGGGGATTTTTGAGAAAAAATGCTGTTCAGCACATGACACTCAGGGACGGATCCAGAAAATGTCGTAACGGGGGGGGGGGGGGGGGGGGGTTTACGAATGAAAATGTACTAAAAATATCTGGAATTCCTTTTTTTTTTTTAAGTTAAAGTGTACAGGCCAAAGGGAGGGTTTGAACCCCCTGGATTCGCTACTGACACTGACCAAAAAAAAACAAATTTGTGCATGCAAGCAGAACATCAAAATGAAAATAATTTTGTTTCCACCGTCAACTAGAAAACTTATGTCAAAATGGTGATGAATAGTGTGTGACTCTTCAAATGCAAAGTTAGTGGATTATTGGGGGGGGGGTTGAAATTGGGCCATGGCCCCCTCAGGCCAGAAATTACATGGGAAAGATAGGAAAAGCCACAAAGCGCCCCGTATTCGCCCCATGTTATGGCCCCCCCTCAAGCCATTGCTAGATACCCGGTTTATCAGTAGACACAAAAGTTTTTCATGGGGGTCAAATCCATACCCCCCCTATGTGTCATCTGGTCAGCCCCTAACAACATGCTACACTCTGTACACATGTTTTAAGCAGTCAAATTCTTAACCCTGTATATCCACATAGTTACATGGATGTGATCACAATAAAAATGACTCTTGTGATAATGTTATATTGTAATAATTGAAGTATTTTGTCATGTATTTACTTTTCTTCGGCTTCTGTTTCTCCTTGGTCACCTAAATAATGTCAACAAAACAAACAGCTGAATACTGACATACAAATGCATGGATATATCCTAGTTTTGCATGATAATAAGGCCCCAGGCCAAAGCTGCTTGTATCATGCAAAACTAGGCTATCTTGTAAAGGCTCTTCTGGGCAGTCAGATTTTGATATTAAGGCAGCTGCAAGAAACAGTTATCTTGAAGTGTGTCTTTTTTGTTCAAGTAAAGTGGGAAAATCCATAGAATATGTAATATGCAATAATGAGATATCTTAACTTGTCCCTTTTTTTCATGGTATTTTGAAAGAAAACACCTAGAACTTTTTGAATGCAAAACTCAGCTATTTCATTTTGTACCTTTATTTCCACTGAATGATTGAGCCTCACATACACTGGATATGAGCGCACGAATGGGATAAGTCAATTTATACTTTTTGTGTACACTGATTTAGGTTGGCCTCTGTGTTTTGTGGTCTGGAAGAGTGGGATAAGTCCTCATGGCTGTTTCATGCATGAAGAAATCATCATGGTTGTCAACAACAAATATTAGACAAAAGAGAGCTATAATGAAGGCTTAAAATGCTGATATTTAGGTGACAATTTCTCCACTAGTAATGCACATTTCTTGAAAATTAGACCACCACATGGTGAAACACCCCTTTAACAATAAATGGTGAATTTATGCAAAATTGGGATATCTTGAGATATCTCAGTTTTCCGTGATACAGACGTATTATCCATCCAATAACTATGTATCCTTCAATTTTTTTTCCTCAAACTGACAGCATGAGGTCATGCTGGTTCAGGATTGCTATTGGTCTGGCAGCTCTGTGTGATGTGCAGCTGAAGAGCATGACAACATGCTGACAAACCAATCAAATTGGTTGGTATAATTAGCAACAACAAACAGTTATAGCAAATCCTTAACAGTTTCATGTCTCTGGAATTGTGTCGGTTTTTGTTGTTCATTGCACCTGAGTATCCAAGCAGTTGGTCAAGTTTCAGACATAGTTTAGGGTTCCTGGTGATTGAGCATGGCTATAAACTGCATTGATCTTCGAGCTTGTATTCGACTGGCTGTGAGATTTGGTGAAAGTCTTGTTTGTGTTTTACAGCTATTCACTAATCTCCTTCACCAGCTGAGTGACGTGCATTCAGTTAATGCATATTGAGGACAGATATTGGGATCAGATGTTCTCTGTTACTTATTATAAAACCTTCCTCTTCTACATTGTCAGCATTGTACTTCCCATCTCCTTCCAATTAGATTCCAAATCATGCCACTGGCATCATATGGCATGCTTTGAGTATCCATGTATGCCACTGACTGAATGATAATGACACTGGAGCCTTCACAATGTTAATTTAGTACAATTTAAGAGCAACTGCTTGATGTCATGTAGCTGACTCTCCCGACCAATGAGAATGTACAAATAGCTTGACATCACCAAAAAAGCCTTGCATGACATATAGTTTTTCTACTCACACCTCAACTGACCAATAGCCACCCAGTCTCAGCATGACATCAAGCTTTGAGTCAAGAAAAACAAAGTGGAGGATACATAGTTATTGGATGGATAATAAAAGACCCAGTTTAAAAAAAGCTGTAATATTTTCTGATCTATCTATCAATATAATTCTTGGATATTTTTGTTTAACCAGTAGAACAAGATTCTAAACAGCAGCACTCACTGCTGTTGTGTGTTGTGTTTAATTAGTACCAGAGGACAGGAGTGTAGGGGGTTTCCCCGAAGGGCATGGAAGTGAGCGCAAGTGAGTGCCTCAGCAGAGATGTGAGTGTTTGGGAGTGAGGGCATCTTCCTGAGGGCATGGGATTTAGGAAATATTTTTGGGTTGTATTGTATCTATTGAAGTGCAATGCCTGCAAAGTGATGATCACTGCTTTTCTTTTCTGCAGTGTATATATGTAACGAGCATTGTGTTCCTTCTATCTATCTATCTATCTATCTATCTACCTATCTATCAATCTATCAATCTATCTATCTATCTATCTATCTATCTATCTATCTATCTATCTATCT
This sequence comes from Platynereis dumerilii, assembly GCA_026936325.1. Lineage (NCBI taxonomy): Eukaryota > Metazoa > Annelida > Polychaeta > Phyllodocida > Nereididae > Platynereis > Platynereis dumerilii. Next base: position 720,461 of record JAPTHN010000107.1, on the reverse strand, counting down.
ATCTGTCTATCTATCTATCTATCTATCTACCTATATATCTACCTATCTGTCTATCTGTCTATCTATCTATCTATCTAGCTACCTATCTATCTATCTACCTATCTATCCATCTACCTATCTGTCTATCTATCTGTAACCATAAAAGAAGCACTTGTCCTAGTGCAGACAAATTATATTAGAAATTGCTGCACTTGTACTAGTGCAAGCAACACAAGTTTTAAAAACAAAGCACTTGTACTAGTGCATTACATTTTATGTAAGAAATTTATGCACTTGTACTAGTGCAAGGAAAATATATTTACACCAAATAATGCAGCACTTGTACTAGTAGAGCACTTGGTAAAGTTCTTGGGCAAAAAAAGGGGGAACTAGCACCTTGCTTTTATGAAGGTGATCACTTTTAATGAAGACCAGGACCGTCACTTTTTTTGGGGATTGTCAACATTTTTTTGTGCTCTTTTTTTGGCTCTTTTCGGTCAACACAAGCTCTTTTTTTTTGTCAACATAGGATGTATACGTGGCCTGCCCTTTTGGGAGGATTTGGTAGCCTTAAAAGGGCCGAGTGTTTCTTGCTGTCTTTGCTGCATCTTCTACTTGTATGGAGAAGGAATGACAGTCTCACTCCAACTCTGTGTAGGGGAAGGCTGGTGCTGCTGCTGTGCAATCGGTTGACCATAGCTGGGTCCAGGGTAGCCATACTTCTCGGGGCTCTCAGACAGCATCAGTGTGTATGGTCCTGGGCTGGGCTGAATCAGGGAGTAGCTCAGAGTCTGGATTCCTGCGATTCTCTGCTGGTGCTGGAAGTGATGGCTGCTGGTGCTGGAAGAGATGGCTGCTAGAAGCGTTGGCCTGGTGCTGGTGCTGCTGGTGGTGAGCTGAAGGCACAAATGTCACAGGAGGAGGAGGTGGCATCTGCTGGTGCTGATGAAGCTGAAGAGGCTGGAAGGTTTCCTCCTGAGGTCTTGGCTGGCGGCCTCGGATTTCTATCTCCCTCTGTTTGTCGAAGAACAGTGCAGTCTCTGCTATGGATTTCACCATTCGCTGTCTGAGTCTCGGCACATCCTGCAGCCAGAGCCAGAGGCCTTCCTGGAGTTCATGGCGTGCATGCTTCCGGCTATGACGTTCATGGCTGATGTCATGCCTTCGTCTGTGGCCTTTCTCTTCCTTGACAGGCAGGCTCCAGGCTTTGGCACACAAGGGAAGACTTGGGACTGCTGGATGTCAGGTCTGGACTGTGATGCCTCATCTGGGAGGTCCTGCAGGTCATAAGATGGTGGCAGGGTGGCATCATCAGGGTTGTAGCTTGCCTGGCTTGTGGACGATGGAGTCCTTCTCAACCCACAGTTGGCTAGGATGAACTGGTCCCTCTCTGTCGGGCTCTTCCTGCCGGCTCCTGAAGCTTCAGGCCTGATGAGTCTGGAGTAGTGGGTCCTCACTGTCTTCCTCCAGTTGCCGACATCCTGGGCAGCGAACGTTGGTCCCAGCTCCTGGGCTTTGGCCTGGTCCAGAAGGAACCTTTCGTTTCCCTTCTAGCTTTTGGAGCCCATCATGTAAAGGACAGGATGGTCCCTGAACCAAATCAGCAGCTCGTCTTCTTGGTCCGCTGTGATGCCCATAATGTCTTTAATGGTCTTCTTCTTGCTCTTCTCCTTGCCCTTCTTGTCTTTGGACTTGGCTTCAGCAGCTGCAAAGCCCTCATCATCAGACGAATGCTCTTCCTCCTCGAAGGTGTCCTCTAGAACGACATCTTGAAGAGCAGGCTGGCTCTATTGTTTCTTTGCAGCAGCAGTCTTCTTCGGAGTCTTCTTTGGAGTGGACTTGGCAGCAGGCTGTCCAAGAGGCTTTCTTGGAGACTTGGCAGGAGGCCGTGGAGGAGCCTTGGCAGCAGGCTTGTCGGCAGGCTTGTCGTCAGGCTTGTTGGCAGCTTCCCCTTCTGCTTCTGATGAGGATTCTTCTTCAGTGCTGTCATCTTGGTGGCCCTCGTAGATGGTCTCGCTGACAACAGTGGCTTTGCTTGAAGTTGTCTTCGTCTGGCTGACATTTCTGGCTGAAGTGGTCGTGTACAGTCCAGGCAGAGAGATTTCTGACAGGGCTGTGGTGAAGAAGGCTTCTACTGCAGCATCTGAAGGGTCATGGAGAGGAGTTGCAGCTGGAGTTGTCACTGGAGTTGCAGCAGGAATACTGGCAGGAGTGTGGAGTGTAGCCCTCGTGCTGAGTTTGGTTGGTGCTCTGATGAAGGTCCCTCGTCTCCTCTTTGGTCCCATGTTGGCAAAAAGTAGCAGCAAAATACTAGCAATTGTAGCAACAAATGTAGCAGCAAATGTAGCAGTTGAGTGTCGTGGATTGTAGGTGTGTTCTTCTCGAATATCTGGGTGGGTATGGTGCTCTAAATTTACCCCGTCTATATATATGCAGGATGCCGACCAGTAGTCTGGGGGCCAAGTAGCAAAAACTGCTTTATTTAATGGTTTCGTGTGCGCAAAGAGAGGAATGGACAATCTATACATCGTTGGAATCGCCAGGTCCCGTAGATTATGGAATTGGGGGATGCAGTAAAATCACTTGGTGCAGTTTTTTGTAAATGGGTTACCATGGCAACCAAGTCATAATTGCAAAATACATAACTTTACAAACTTTATCAAAATTTTCAATGACTTTTGTTTTAGTCAGGTGAAATTTAACTACATTTTTGTATTTCCACTGAATGTGGCTTTATTTGAATGTTTTAAATTTGTTGGTCACATGACCCTCAGAGGGGGTTTCCAGGGCTAAAGATACAAAATTCAATTTTTTATTCCAATTTTCACACAAAAGTTGTTATTACTCAGGATATAGTAATGGTAGAGACTTGTTTTTGGTGTTGTTGGAAAGCAATTATTATCTGCTTGAAAGTTGTATTTGTTTTTTTTTGGTATCCATTGCAACCAGACGTCAGAACAATGATTTTTGGTTAAAGTACCATTTCTCTGAATTGACGAAAGACTCAATTTTCCGCAACATAGACCTATCAAACATGCTTGATAGGCTTACTAGAAACATTATATGAGGTGAAATGTTTTAAGTTGGTCATGTGACTAATGATCACATGCCTATATAAGGTGATAACCACAAAAAAGTGGGAACTTAAGACATTTTGTATGCTACCGCTGACCCTTTTCGCAGTTTTATTTGTGTTATAATTCAGGATATATTGACACTACAGACATGTCCATGGCTTTGTTGGAGAGAAAATTTAATTATCTCAATTTTGTGTTTCATCTGTATTGGTATCCATGGTGACCAGTCACCCCAGCAACGACATTTGAATATCGTGGGGTTCAGCTGAATTTAAGCAACGTTACATCTTCACTGGCATAGACATGGCGAACATATTCTTGGACTTACTCAACCTTAGTAGGTGGTTAAATGTACAATGATAGTCATGTGTCTTGTGGTCACATGACATATGATAAGGTGATAATTATGGAAAAAGCTGAAATTTAATGGATTTCATATATTGCTTGCGACCTATTTCACAGTACTATTTGTGTCATAAGTTAGGATGTTTTGATGCTACAAATATGTTTGAGGTGTCATTAGAGAGGGAATTTGATCAGTTAGAATACTGTGCTTGCTTTGGTATCCATGGTAACCAGTCACTATAGAAACAATATTTGAATACTGTAACATTTGATTTGATTTAAGAAGGCACATTTTACAGTGACAAAGACCAAGCAAACATCAATTGGACTTACTAAAACATATCATGAGGAGAAATCATCTGATATAGTGTAGGTATCGACTGAGTTGAATCAAATTTTTTCAAACATTTCAAGAAGGTAAATTTGAAATGCACTTTATCATTATTCCTGACAGCTTTAGATTTTGGGGTAATGGTGTGCAGAGGGTAAGGATGAATTTAGGATGAATTGAGGCCAGTGGCCTCCATAAGCCAACAGGATTTCAGATGCTCTGAAATGCATTCTGAGCATTCTAGGTAGGGGGGGGGGGTTTAATCCTACTTTTATATGTATACCAGCTCAAAATGTGCCATTAGGTGAGTTATGAACATAAAAAAAAAAATTTGAAAATTGGAGCACCGCTACCCCCCTTGACATAGGCCTTGAAGTTTTCAGGATATATTAGGTTTCCGTAAAGTCGCGGTTTGCGATATCTTCGGCCTTATCACAGATAGAAGAATGAGGATAACATATTTGGATTCTCTGGAAAATTTCCTTCAAAATGAATACCAGGAAGCTATATATCCGATAAACTTAAGGCGATGCCATTCCGAACTATTTTTAATGTCAAACGCTTCAGGCATTGATATTTCATAATCAAACGTTACCAATTATGTACTTTTTTTTTCAGACAGGTCTCTTGCCAAGAGTCTTGGTCTTAAAAAATTAATTGATTATAAATATTTTGTGCTTAATATACCTTTAGGAATGGAAATAATAATTTACTTGGTATTTCTTTCTTACTGTGAATGTTATGGTCGGCGTGCCGTAAAGCGTTTGTATGGCACTGAAACAAAGACAAGTAAGAATGACATCAACTGTTAATAAGCTTTCTATGTGGGTTGAAGGGTCCTGACTTAGTTATCTAAATCCTGGTCCTTGTGGTTCACAAGAAAATTGGTCTAAGACTCCCCAAGTACACAACACTAAGTCAACACTTTGATAACTTGATGATATTCCACGAATCATTGAAATAATAGTATCATTAGTTGTATTGTGCCATTTATTTCATAAAGTTTAATTGTTATGAGGACAAATGCTTCCAGGCAAAGAATAATCTCACATGGACTATGTACAATAATAAAATAATGCTGATGTATAAACTGCACTAAATAGATGCCATGAATAATTATTAATATAAGGTAATCATGCAAAATTAGGTTAAAATGTCATCTACATGGGTAGAAAGAATTACACATATCATATACATGAAACTATATGCATAGTATACTTCCAAGAGAGATTCATAATGATTTATTTATTACTTAGGTTTCAGTATCAACTGCCCATTCATATGTCATGAAAGATTTGTAACATAACTTTGCCCTGTCAGAATGTAAGTCTCAATCAGAACAGGCAATAATATCTTACTCTTGCATGGTCCATGGATGGCTTGATCTTGAAATAGCTATGCTGTCATATACATGAATCACAGGCATCACAATTGTTAACAACAGTTCTGCACTATACCACTACCAGTGGTACAGATACACCAAGGTGGGAAAGTCCCCTGAATCGACCATCCTGCAGTAATGTTATGCCAATGGAGTGCAGGGTGGCTGATTCAAAGGAATTGCCCAGACTTTCCCACCTTCCTTGTACTGTTTAAGGAGGCCAGTATCATGCAGGCCATAGAGCTGTGTTGGTAAATGGTTGAAATGCCTGTGACATGAATATATTATGCTATATATAAGTTTTGGAACATATCATTTCTCGTAACTTCAATATTCCTGTTCCAATTGCCAGGCATTACAGTATGTTCTAATTTTATTATACTTCCAGGTTATTAAATTTATTGCAGAATAATAATTATCAAACTTGTGATAGGCTATTTTCTGTAAGCCTACCTCAAAGAATTCATTTCTATGAATTGCATAAAATCATTATGAGTGTAGGTGAATGAATCAGCTATAAGGTGTTGTGCGAATAAAAGCTATAGTATTTCTGAATATAGCAATGACAAGTTTTCAAATGCTTAACCCATGAAATATGTTCAGATACCAAATTGAGATGGAAAAACAGTTGTGCTTGGTATTATATATATCACTAAAACACTTTCTAATTTATCTAGTTTGCCTGAATTTCATCGAGTTATGTTGCAGGTGCTACTCATTTTAAAGCTCTTGACAAGAGGAAGCCAATGGTACTATTTGTTTTGTCGTTCATCTAATAGTCACTTAACGCGGTAGACATAAATGTTCTCACGAGCGTTTTAAATCACCAAAACTTCAAGGGGGTAGCACTTGTCGGATTTTCAAAAAAATTGTTTTTTTTGTTAATGGGGGATCCAATGGCACAAATTGGGCTGGTATACATATTGAATTTCCCAAAAAAGCAAATTAAGTCCCCCCCCTAATTCTGGAGGGTGTAAATAAGAGCTACAAAACTTTTGTAAAAATTCCTAAAGAACTTCAAAATGGCAACATCTTAAATTACAAAGTCACAATAAAATGCTTCTAAAGGAAGAAAACTCCTACTAGGCTGATTTCCCCAACCTGGGCTCAAGAGAAGAGCCAGGTCTAAGCTGAGACGTAGTTTGGCTAAGCCAATCAGTCAAGCAGAGCAGTATCAAAGAATCAGAATCAAGCTACTCAATAGATGTAAACAGTAGAGTTCCTCCGTGGCCTACTGGTTAAGAGTGCTTGTTTGCACAACCACGGGCTCTGAGGGCGTGGGTTCGAATCCCACCCCGGAACTCAATTTAGTCCGAGCCCATGGAGGCGGGTTGTATCCAGTGTTCTATGCTGGGCCAACTGAAAGCCCCTGGGCATCCCTGAATTAATAGGGTATGTCCTGACTCACAGTCTTCTCATCTCATCATCATACAGCGATCGCCTGCCTCGATATAGCCCTCTAAGGTGCTGCATAGGCGTAAAACGCAAACAAACAAAACAAGATGTAAACAGTAACATTTTCTAAATTTAAGGACTCCTGAATGAGAAAGTGATCACAGTTCAATGATAATACTCCCAGAGAATCTACCCTAGACGAATCCTGCCTTTGCCGCTTCTTATCATAAGATTTTGCGTCAGAGCGTCACAGCCAATCAGCGCCTATAGGATCTCTCTCCCTTTCAAAAGTTTACCAGCTATTTGCAAACCAACTATTAACTATTCATAGACGCTAGGGTGGTCCAAAAAACTTTTTTTGTCAATATAAATTCGCACACCCTCCTATTTTGTGAGAAATGGCACAAAAACAATGCAGTTTAAATTTTATGAAAATCCCACAAGAAGATGGGGTCTCCCAAAGGCCTTAAAGTTTCAATGTTTTTTTAATTTTTGACCATTTTCGCCAATCCGCAGTTCTCTATAAGTATTTGTCGTACAACATTTTAATTGCCATGGTTGGAAAGCTCTCAAAAAGACCTTCATTTTGCATACCAACATCAATGGTCTGGGACAATATCTTGATTCCCATTGGCTCTTCAGCCCGCACTTTTTAGAATGAAAATGTTGCAGACTGTTTAATCCTGTTAAAAAAATGCTTTTGAATTTTTTTCTCTGATTGGTTGCAGTGATTCGCATTCTCTAAGTTCCAGAATGAACAAAAATATAAAACCTTTTTGATTTTTACTGTGGCAGTGTCTGGCGTATGAGTGATGACCTTTTAATGTTAAAGTCAGTTTGAAACTCGTAAAATGTGAGATGGGGTATGTTGCATTTCATATATCTTCGTCAGAATTTATTGCAGGGCAACATTAGTGGTACCATAAGAAAGAAAATACTCTCAGCATTCTCATGGTACCAGTGATATTGCCCTATATTTAATTCTTATGAAGTTAAAATACAAATATAACAGCCCCTCCTTGATTTGTTTCCATACTTCCGACAAGATTTAGCATTAAAACTTCAAAGCTCATAAAGCAGGATTTTCCATGGCCAAAAATTAAAAAAATATTTTATTTGCTCTTTCTGGAACTTGGAGAGTGTGAATCACTGCAATTATCGGTGAAAAAAATTAAAAAAACCTTTTTTTAACTGGATTAGACAGTCTGCAACATTTTCGTTTCTAAAAAGTGCCGGCCGAAGATCCAATGGGAGTCAAGGTATCGTCCTAGACCATTGATGTTGGTATGCAAAATGTATGTCTTTTTGAGAGCTTTCCAACCATGGCAATTAGAATGCCGTATGACAAATTCTTACAAAGTTATAGAGAGCCGCTGATTAACGAAAATGGTCAAAAACATTGAAACTTTAAGGCCTTTGGGAGACCCCTTCCTCTAGTTGGATTTCCTTAAAATTTCACCTGCATCAGTTTTATACCTACCCTCATCAAATAAAAGGGTGTGCTATGTGAAATTCACAAAATATTGTTTTCCCATCTAAAAATGAACCGCCCTAATAGACGCACGACCTACCATTTTAAAGGTCTTAAAGAGATCTATCAACCTATGTAGGTATTACATGTAGTCCTTAAAGAAGTGTGCGAAACGGCGAAATCGCCCCCATTTGCATAACATGTGTGAAGGCCTGTTCATTGGCCATCATTGTGGGCATGTCTGATCTATTCCCTGAAGGTTCTGTTGAAGTGTAATAATAACTAGTATAACTGATATTGCCGTACGGCAATATCGGATAATCCCCCGCGCCCCCCCCCTGTCTCCCTTGCCCTGCTTACTCCCTTCAACCAGTTCATGGCCTTCATGATGAATTCTTGAAGAGGCTCATATATTGAATCAGACATCGCTTGGCATGGACACCTGTGTTTGGTGCCCAGCGGTACCACCCTCAAAGCAATACATTTGCAGTGAATGGTAGGTGAAACCCTAACCCTAATGGGTTATTGTAGACAAACCATGCAAGTTATGGAGCTGTGCTTACATGCAAAAATAGAGCAAAAAATAAGGAACATGACAAATCAGTTTTAATTGATTTTGATAAATAATGAATGAGTTATAATTGAATATATAAAATGTTATATGTAAAATTGGTTAAAGGTAAGAGGAAGATATCCCTGTAGCTTGCTGGAGGGCGTAATTTAACACATTTTTTGGTGTTAATTTCATGAGATTTGAACAATTATAACCAGAGCAATTTACGTTTCAATTTTGAAATTAAAAAAATTCTCTAGGAAAAAGTATTTGATTTAGGCAAATTTCCTTTTGGCACAATATGGAGGCCCAACCTGGGTAGCCCGCATAAATTATTGATGAACATCCATGAAGTTCTTCATACACTTTTTTAGGGAAAACGTTTTGATAGGGCCAAAAAATGACATAAAATTTTCAATGGCCGACGCGATTCTACGCCGCGCGTCTGACGCTATTATGCTATACACCATTGGAAAGCTGACAAACAGACCTTTCTTGTGATATGTCACACTTTGATGTAGCTTAAATAGGGACCGAGATATGGCCACTTGAAAATTGCATTTTTGGACGTCCGTAGCGCCGAGACCGTTTGTGCGAGGGATCCGTAACTTTGTGAAGTTGGTACACTAGGGTAGGTCTGTCAGTAAACCTATTTTCAGCTTTCTACGAGTATTCATTCCCTGTTTTTCAAAAAAATTTCAGTCAATTTTCGAGATGTCCAATTTTCAAAAAATCATATCTTGAAATGTATTCATGAAATCTCCATGAAACGCCTTTCTGCACTAGAAACTTAGTCAAGGTACCTTAGAAAAAATCAGCAAAGCCCAGGTTTCTTTGGTTCTCCTGGAAACTTTTCCGGAAATTGATTTTTTATTTCCTTGATAACTCATCAGTATCATGAAATTTGATCATGAAATTTTGTGAGTAATAGCACGCACGGGAGTTGCATATCATCCTTGCTTTTCAAAACATTATCTCTAATAGTTTTGAAATGATCGCAGTTTTTCTGAGCTGAATAAGAATAATAAGAACTAGTATAACTGATATTGCCGTACGGCAATATCGGATAATCCCCCGCGCCCCCCCTTATCTCCCCTGCCCTGCTTACTCCGTCCTTCCAGTTCATATCCGTGATGATGAATTCTTCATACCATGTATGAACGTAGTAATGTTGCTGGTGCATATGCCTATGAAATGTCGTGGCAGGCACAAGGTCAGCTGCTGGGAAAGGTGGCAGTGAGACAGTATAATTTATGACTTACATGCATCTGTGAATAATTTTTTTAGCTTTATTTTACCAGCAAACTATTGGAGATATGAGGATGGCCTTATACCAAAAAATAGGGCAAAAAATTAGCAACATGCACATTCAGTTTTAAGTGATCTGAAACAATAGTTCATGAGTTATAATTGAATATATAAAATCATTTATTTGAAATTGGCTATTCAGAGGAGGTATATTTCCTTGGAGGACAGTAAAGGCCATAATTTTACGCATCTTTTGGTATTAATTTCATGAAATTTGAATAACCAGAAGCGGAGCAATGAACATTTCAATTTTGAAATTCAAAAAATTCTCCAGGAAAAGCTATTTGATGTAGGTAATTGATCTTTGGGGACAATATGGAGTTCTGATATGGGTATCCCACATAAAATATTCATGGACGTGCATGAAGAATTTCATCGACTTTTTGAGCCTAAAAGGTTTTTTAGGCGCAAAAAGTGACATGAAATTTTCAATGTCCGACGCGATTCTACGCCGGGCGTCTGAGACTATTATGCTATACACCATTAGAAAGCTGAGAAACAGACCTTTCTTGTGATATGTGATACTTTGCTGTAGCGCAAATAGGGACCGAGATATGAGCACTTGAAAATTGGGTTTTTGGACGTCCGTAGCGCCGAGACCGTTTGTGCGAGCGGTCCGTAACTTTGTGAAGTTTGTACACTAGGGTACATCTGTGAGTGTACCCATTTTCAGCTTTCTACGAGCATTCCTTCCCTGTTTTCCAGAAAAATTTTAGAAAATTTTCATGACATCCTATTTTAAAAAATTCATATCTCTGAAACTATTCATGAAATTTCCATGAGACGCCTTTCTGCACTGGAGACTTTGTCAAGGTATCTTACAAAAAATCAACAGGTCTCAGTTATGCTTAGATTCTGAGAAACCTGCGCCGGAAATTTTTTTCATATTTTCCTCATAACTCATAAGCGTCATGAAATTTGATCATGAAATTTCGTGTAATGTAGCACGCAATAGAGTCGCATATTACCCTTGACTTACAAGACAGTATCTGTAATAGTTTTGGAGTAATCACAGTTTTCCTGAGCTGAATAATAAGAATAATAACTAGTATAACTGATATTGCCGTACGGCAATATCGGATAATCCCCCGCGGGCCCCGTATGACCCCCAGGGCTGCATACTCTTCTTTTTCAATTCATGTCCATTATTTGTGTGTATTTCCCCTGGCGTGCTTTTTGGGGGATGAACTTCTATTCCAAGAGTTCACATTTTAGCATTACTGTAGTCCATGTCTGGTCTAATCAGTTTATAGCACAAATACCGGTTATAAAAACCTGTCGGCAAACTCTTACACATGCCCTTTCAATGTACAATATATATTATTCAAATGTGATGATTAGACTGTGCATCTTTTTGTTGACACTTGTGAAGCTGCTTGGACTGTACAATAAGATTAGGCGCAAAAGGTGGCAGTGAGACAGGATGGTACCCACTGCAGACCACATGCATCTGTTAAAAGTTTGTGAATTTTTTTTTTTGCAGATAGGTGGATGTGTTTATATCAAAAAATAGGACAATAAATTAGGAACATGTCATATGAGCTTTAACTGATTTGATACATTAATTCATGCGTTATAAATGAATATGTAAAATTGTCTATGTAAAATAGACTGTTTGTGTGAGTTAAATGTCCTTATGCAAGTGAAAAGCCTATATTTTTACGCAATTTTTGGTGTTAATTTCATGAAATTTGCATAAGTAGAAGCTGAGTAATTTACATTTCATTTTTGATAGTAAAACATTTCTCTAGCCAAAGCTATTTAATGTAGGTAAATTTCCTTAGGGTACAGTATGGAGACGTGCTCTAGGCATCCCACAAAAATTATTCATGGACATCCATAAAGAACTTCATTGACTTTTTAGCCTAAAACATTTTTGTAGGCGCAAAAAGTGACAACAAATTTTCACTGTCTGACGCGATTCTACGCCGCGCGTCTGACACCATCATGCTATACATCATTGGAAAGCTGACAAACAGACCTTTCTTGTGATATGTCAAACTTTGTTGTAGCTTAAATAGGGACCGAGATTTGGCCACTTGAAAATTGACTTTTTGGACGTCCGTAGCTCCGAGACCGTTTGTCCGAGCGGTCCGTAACTTTGTGAAGTTGGTACACTATGGTACATCTGTATGTTCACCCATTTTCAGCTCTCTAAGAGTATTCCTCCCCTGTTTTTCAAAAAAAATTTGGTCGGTTTTCGAGATATCCAATTTTCAAAAAATCATATCTTGAAATGTGTTCATGAAATCTCCACGAGACGCCTTTCTGCACTGGAGACTTTGTCAAGGCATCTTACAAAAAATCAACAGGTCTCAGTTATGCTTAGGTTCTCAGAAACCTGCGCCGGAAATTTATTTTATATTTTCCTCATAACTCATAAGCATCATGAAATTTGATCATGAAATTTCGTCTGAAGTAGCGCGCAATGGAGTCGCATACTACCCTTGACTTGTAAAACAGGATCTTTAATAGTTTTGCAGTAATCACAGTTTTCCTGAGCTCAATAATAATAATAATAATAAAAGGTAATCGAAGAATATCAATATAATCCCCCGCCCGCAAGCGGCGGGGGATTATAATAAGAATAATAATAATAAAACGAACAATATCAATATAATCCCCCGCAAGCGGCGGGGGATTATAATAATAATAATAATAAAAGGTAAAAGAAGAATATCAATATAATCCCCCGCCGCTGCGCGAGCGGGGGATTATAATAAAATGAAGTACTTATATAGTGCCAATTCCAGTAAACTGCTTACTGGCGCTTCGTCACATTAGCTGGTATCACCGTAGAATTGTGCAAAAAGATATGTTTTCAGTTATCCAGTGTCTTTAATTTTCGCACATTTTCAGGTAAGCCATTCCACAGTATCAGCGATGAATGACACAGGCTCTATCCTCAAACTTGTTTTGATTTTGTGTGGCAGGTACCTCTAACAGCATTTTTCCGTTGCTGCGGATGTTCTGGTCATTTTATGTTTATGTTGAATGAGACTTTAGAGGTACTGAGGTGCTTGATTATTCACAGCTTTCCATTTATTTGTCATAGATTGAATTGGATCCTTGCGGGGATTGGAAGCCAATGTTACTCTTTCTTGTAATGACTGACTTTCAATCAGTCGTGCAGCTGAGTTTTGCACCAGCTGGAGTTTAATAATCGCCTGTTTTGACGAGCCATAGAGTAATCCATTACCATAGTCTAAATGAGGAGTGACTAACGCATTGACAGCTATTTAGATGGCAAGATCAAGGCATTCCATAAAATCCACAGAACCCAATTTTCAACTTACACAATCTGCAGCAATAACCAACAGAAGTTTCAGAGCGGAAATTGGTACATAGATGGCCTGACATGTACTCCCCACACCTTTTTCTCATTTCTTAAATATGGCTATTAAAAAAAGCCAAATTGTACTTTTTCCGCCATCCGAAACGCGTAGTTTGCCTATTGTCACTATTGAGTGGTAGCTTTCAGTGGGAAAATCTCATTAGCATAAAACATCATTTGCATAATAATAGAGAATTACTAATTATTAATATTGGTCAATTGTTAATATTTATGAATTAATATGATAATGCCGCAGCATAGAAGACGGGACATGTAAATACATTGGTAAATGCCAAAGCTTTATTTTTTTAGCTATTGTTGTTTCAAACTTTTTATATTTTGGGAAAATTTTTTGTTATCAGTTCATTTTTGGGAAATAATGTTTTTCAAATTTTTCTATTTTCCAATTTCTTTTTTTCTAAATTTTTTGTTTTCTTTGGAAATATCTTTTTTTTTTTGGGGTAATTTTTTTTTTTTCGGAAATTTGTATTTTTTTTGGAAAATTTTTTTTTTTAAAGTAAAAGTTATTTTTTTTTCGGTTTTTTTTTTCTGGAAAAAAATTTCCAAAATGGCGAAATATCAAACCGAAGAAGAAGGAGGAAGTCACGTTGCAGTCACGCGTGACGAGAAGCAAGTGCCAGGATCATATTATGGGATGTCTGAATCAAAATTTTTTATTGAACCATCTGGCTGGCTCCACTCACATGTTAGCTGTAAGAGAAGAGACACCTCCCTTCGCTCGGTGAGCCGGTGGCTCTGTCCTGTCTATTAATTATCAGTATTTCTCAATTTTTAATTATTAATATTATTTTTGTCAATTAATAATATTTGTCAATTATTAATATCTGAACATTATTAGTTATCCATATGGATACATTTAGTAATATATTTAGTGGTACATATTTAGTAGTAGCTTTTACTCTTGAATTACTGCCTGATGTTTGGCTGCTATTAATTTAAAATTGCATGATATACTGAATGCTGATTGGTTGAGGCTTTTCACTCAAAACAGTAATGCTGCATACTGATCGGCTGAGAGAAATTGTGACCCATTGGGGTGGATGATAGTTTGTGAAATACTGCATTCTGATTGGATGCGACAAATAATAGTATATGATCATATTTTTGACCAGCCATATTGGTGATGAGTCCATATATAAAAACAAAAAAATGATCTTCAGATTTCGATATTTATATAGTCATAGCTTCAATTGATACAAAAACACAATTTTTCCAACAAAATTCATATACAATATTTAAATTTAAAACAATGGCGGGCAGACTTGTCCAGGCTGTCATCCCTTTCCAAACTGGTTATACTGGTTTGATATGGTTTAAAGTGGTTTGAACTGGTTTGATCAGGTTTGAACTGGTTTGAGCTGGTTTGATCAATTTTATTCTGTATAATTGTATTTTACATGAATGACCAATAAAGAAGTCTTAGTCTTAGTCTTATTCTTAGGAGGTCAACTTAACAAAAGAGCTTTCAGCATTACAATAATTGACAATAGAATGAGGCATAACAATAGTTCAGTGGGTGCACTTTGGGTGCACTTAGGGTGCCATAGGGTGCAGTTGGTTGCACTAGACCTGTTCAAAAAAGACTTTTTATTTTATTTTAATGAGGATTGCAGTGATTCCATTCAGGCTCTCGTGTAAGTTGGCCATATAAAATATATCATATTAACTAGCAGCCCCCCCCCTCCACAACAAATTCATTTGAATCAAATTGGGGAGACAATTTAAACATAATCATTATAATCATCTGTTTACATCTATTTCTACTGGTTTGTGAGTTACCAAACAATATCTACACTGTAAAAATTGAGTTAACAAATGCTGTAAACTATTAGATTGGATTAGATTAGAGCCAAAACCATCCGGCAACTTCTGGCAACAGCAGAAATGCGATATTTTCCATGGGGAACTTACCACATGCTATGATCGAGTCTCAGGAAGATTTAAATTCAAATAGAATTTCCTGATTCATCAAATTTATCACAATTTCATAGTTCTGAAATTTCATTAGTGAAATCTCCTGAATGTCGTGATGTTTCCTGAAACAGTGACCGTTTCACTTTACCCTGGGCCTTTGGTCTTCACTTTTCTTCGATTTCCTTGGGGCGCCCTCTACATCATTTGCATTCTTCAACCTTTGACAAGTGGGTGTTGATATTTTAAAGACACTACTTCTTCTTCTTTTTGCTGGAAACAGCTTTAAATATGCGCGTTTCTTCCTTTTTTGAGAAACTTTAGTTGTCCCTAAAATACAAAAGAAAAATAGAGACAAGTTCAGATTTAAGCCAACATATTATTTTCACATGGAAGATATATTGAGCACGGAGTTAGCTTATAAAAGGTCAAATGAACAGTTTCAATGACTCTATCATACAAATTTATCAGTCATCAATCTGCCATGATTAACAATGTTTTGTAACATTTTATTACAATGTTATTCACCATTTTATTACACAACCTAAGATAGTTATTAGAAATGGGACAGCATTACCTGTATCAAGCAAGTTCTCTTGCCAGCATTCTTGTTGATACCTCGCCTAAAAGATATATTACATGTGATAAGGGGGCCATCTCAAGGGGGGGGGGGGAGTTGGAGCTGTTTTTTTTTTTTTACTGAAGAATATCTTGCTCAGTTTTCTTTTTGGGAAATAAATGATTTATGGTGGAGTGTGCCAGGAATGAATATTCCGGGCCTTGAAATAAATAATTCCCTGTCAAGGAAAACTCAAGGTCTCCCTCGATATATATCGACTTTAATTGACAAACCAAATATAAAATAAAAGATACATGTGTCATTAGGGTGGGCTGAAAAAAACTTTTTTTGGAATTTCAATATGCCAGTGGTATAGAAAGTTGGTTGTGGCCAAAAAATGAAAATTTGTGCAAAAAAAATTTTGTAGTATGTGACTTGTGCCGGGCCACTCCGGCTTTTATGAAAATGCGTATTTTCAGCCATTTCGCATGCCTTTTTAGACCATTTTTTGGCCTGAGTCAGCTTCCTTGGTTTCATAAGGCTCAATAGCATACTTAAATCTTCTATGAAGACCATTTTGGATATGAAATGCCATAAACAGGTCCCTGATATTTAAGATATAGGCATTTCTGGGTAAATGTTGGGGAACGGAATTTGGCTTTTTTTTTGCTAAAAATTGCCCGAAAAAATTAAAAATATCGGAATTGACTGCACAAAAAATGATTCCAAGTGAATTGTAATTACCCGTGTCCTCCCTAATGCCCTAAAAAACACTTCCAGCGCAATACCTGCATCAATTTGTGGTTTCAGTTTCCAGAATAGGGGCAATTCCGTAAAGTCAGATTTACAGATTTGACACTTTGGCAGCTTGTGGAGCCCTACCAGTACACCTCAGTTATTTCATTGTCAAATAGGGATGAGGCCAGGTAATAGGGGTATCAGACAAGCCATCAACCAAAGCTCCAAGTGCAATAGGAGCTGAGCTACAAGGCGAAATGTCATCTTGTCAGACGTACTCACACACTACATTCGACACGCAATATCATGCTAAATCATATCACATGCAATATCAATTTATTACCTGTAATTTTGCATGTCAATTAAAATGTATATCGTGTGCCCAGATATATGGAAGTACTTATAAACTATCTGTTCATGGACTAGTTGTGAAGTGACATATAGTCCGCAGACAGATAAACCCTGCAATAAACCCTTACTGAAACATGTCAATCAGAAAATATGCTCACACAGTTTCATTGAAGTAAGATGTTTCTTTCCTTTTCAAATTGATGATAAATTGTGAAAATTTGACAAAAAAAGATGAAATTTTCATGGTCCGGAGATCTTTTCAACCGTAAGAGCTATGACAACATATTCAGAACACGAAAACTAGAGGAGAATCTATACTTTCCAAATCTGTTTTCATATTCTCTGTAACTCAATTAGAACCGGAGCTGCGGCCGATTGAAATAACGCTATCATTGAGAAATGTGAAAAATATATCGTAAATTTTTTCCTTCATTTTTTGACCTTGTGACCTTTATGGTGTGAGGTAGGTCAATCCCAGGACCTTGCAAATTTACAGGATGCCTCTAATCTATTGTAGCACGTGTTTTTGGATTTTTTGTAACAATATCTTGATTCCTTGCCTGACTAAAAAATCCATATGTCAAAAAAGCAAAAATTGTTTGTCATGTTTGACCTTGAATTTGACCTTGAAAATCATTTTCTTGGTCAAAACCAATATGATTTTCAGAAAGGCAGTGTGTGAAAATGTGGGGGTCAATTCATTATTGTAACTCTCTCGGATCGATATTTCTACATCAAATACACGATAATTTGTAATTTTTCAACATTCTCCGGTTTGCAATATTTGGAATTTAATAGAAACTTAAGGTAAACAGTTACAGGACTTTGAATTGCATATTCTAACTTGACATATATTTGTCTATCTAGAAAAAAAAATCAAAGTTATATTGTGAAAAAAACATAATATTCATAATTTTTGAAAATAAGCACTTTTCGCACTTTGAAGAGCCAAATGACCTTGAAAATGAGGTCAAGGTCAAATTTGAAGGCGGATATGGGGGTTTTAAGGGTATCTTTGGGGGGGTTCACTATTCATTGTTATGGCCTAAAATTGATATTCTAGGTGAAATTACCAAGGTCACTGATTTTGACGACGCAGTTGATATTTAAAATTATGTAACTCAAAAACTAAGGATGGGATCATTACAAATGTGAGTCACTGCAATGTGTATGTCATTCGGGCAACTTTTGGCATCAGTCATGTAACTCTGTGACCTGCGGATTCTGACTTCCCGTGCCGAGACCTCTGAAAATAAAATTTCACCTGTACAAAATTTACCTTGACCTACTTTCTTGAAATTGGGTCGGGTTATGTAATTTATGTTTAGCATATGTAATTTATATGGAAAATGAAATTTGCCTGTAATAACATGTGCTATGATCACTTTAAGTAAGTGAAAAAACCAACTTTGACATGGCCTGTGACCTTGAAAAATAAGTTAAGGTCACCAAAACCGGGTCAATGTAATAAGGTCATTTAATACTACGTACGAGATTTTTTTGAAGAAATTTTTTGTACGGAATAATACAGTACAACCCAATAAATTTTCCGAATTCCCACGCCCTCAGGAAGTTGCCCTCACTTCCAACCACTCACCTCTATGCTGCAGCCCTCTTTTGCTCTCACTTGCATGCCCTTCTGGGGAAACCCCTTTCAGTGTCGCCCTCTTGTGCTAATTAAACACAACAGCACTAATAGCTGTCTCTAATGACAATTATTTTCACCTTGATTCATAAATTGCCTCTCCAAAGTGAATTCAATACACAATCCTCAAAAGATTGATTTTAAAGTACATGCATTAGGTGAACCAATTTAAAATTAATTGATAGATTTGACAAAGATATGAACCAACCATTTTGTGTGCCACCAATTCCCGTGTTTTGTACTAAGTATTAGGTATATGGGTCTCTTCAACTTATATTAAGTTAAAGAAGTTACAAAACTCAGTTTATTTTGAAAAATACACAATTTTGTTGAATTGAAGTGTACACTTTAGTTAAAATTTGTGATTTAATTAACCAAACAATTCTAGTGCCATCTTCACTACATGTGTCCAAGTCATACTTCCTACTTCTTGATTATCATTTTTATAAAAAACCTAACTGTACATGTGAGTACTTGAAATATTTTTATGAATAGTGTAGCTCAATTTATTCATTTGGACTAAATTAAAAACAAAATTATCTGAAAATATACACAAGTGATGCATTGAAGTTGCCTTTGGTGAGCACTGGACCTTGAAAGCGTGAATGCATCCATTGTCTTATAACAAAAGACAAGGGTTATTTTACCTGAATTACACTTATTCACACCTAAATAGAAAATAGATTATCATGATAAGTTAGCCATAAATTATGGCTCTATTTCTCTTATTCTTAAGAATCTGTAGCTTGCAAATATCTTAAGTTGAATAGATAATGACAAATTAGTCCATATGTATATATAAATAATGTTACAAACTCAATAAATCCAAACAAAAAAGGAAATCTTTAGGACATGAGTAACTAATGATCAGTTTTGTCATGTGACAGCAGTATTTCCCTAATACACAATTGAGTTACACTATTCCAAAACTTCATGATGGGGTAGTATGAAATGCCATGCATTCCAATTAACCAAATTGCACTTGCAGAATCACCAACAGCTGTTCAATCAGGTAATTGATGCATATTGCAATAGATGGAGACACCAGGCAGGGTAAAACATGTTTGTTTGCTCAGGAGGGCAAGAGCAGGCAAGTGAGGGCAAAGTTGTGGATGTGCCAGGGTGTATAAGTGAGTGCAAGTGTGAGCATCAGCTCGGAAAATTTATTGGGTTGTACTGTAATTACGAAAACAAGAAACTTCACCTATGTAATAGGTGAAGTTTAATAATATTAAGTACTTTTATAGCGCCAATTCCAGTAAACTGCTAATTGGCGCTTGGTTAGATTAGCTGATATCTCTGTAGAATTTTGCAAAAAGATACGTTTTCAGTCGCTTCTTGAAGTTATCCAGTGTTCTTGATTTTCTCAAATTTTCAGGTAAGCCATTCCACCGTATCGGTGATCAAAAGGAAACGGCTCTATCCTAAAACTTGTTTTGATTTTGTGTGGCAGGTACCTCTAACAGCATTTTACCATTGCTGCGGAGGTTCAGGTCATTTTTAGGTTTTTGTTGAATTAGACTTTTGAGGTACTGAGGTGCCTTATTATTATTCCATGTGGTTGTCATTAGTTTGAATTGGATTCTTGCAGGGATTGGAAGCCAGTGTAACTGTTTTCTGTAAAGACTACCTTTATCTTGTCTTTTTAGCCCTTCAATTAGTCGCACGGCAGAGTTTTGTGCCAGCTGGAGTTTATTTATCACTTGTTTTGATGAACCATAGAGCAATCCATTGCCATAGTCTAAATGAGGTGTGACTAATGCATTGACAGCTGTTTTGATTGACTCTTTATTCAGTGACTTACGAAGTTTCGAGATGTTACGAAGGTTAGAATAAGCGTTTTGACACATTTTGTTCACTTGTTTATGCATTGACATGTGTTTATCAAAGAATACACCTAAATTTCTGGCATGATCTGTTGCCTTGATTTCAACATTGTCCACACTGATTGATGACATGTGAAGTTTCTTGAGTTGAAATGCTGAGCCAATCAGAAGTAACTCCGTCTTTTCACCATTGTTACAGAGTTTGTTTTCGTGAAGAAAATTGTGTATTTCCGTGATGCATTTTTCCATTTTTTCTGTTGCATTTTCCTCTTTAAGAAAAGTTGGCTTGAAGGAAAGGATCAGTTGTTCGTCATCGGCATACTTTTGATCATCAACCTCATTTTCTTCAGCCACCTGACTTATTGGAGCAATGTAGGAATTGAATAAAATCGGACCAAGTTTCGATCCTTGAGGTACGCCATATTTTAGTGGCAGTTTGTTTGATTCTGTGTCAATTATGAGTACAGATTGAGATCTATTGGTGATGTATGATTTGAACCAATTTAAAGCAGAGCCATCAATACCATGCTTGTCTCTCAACCTTTTCAAATGGATGCCATGATCAATTGTGTCAAATGCTGCCGATAAGTCTAGTAGTACCAGCATCGTGACTTCACCGCGGCTCATGTTCATCATGACATCATTGTGGATTTTTGTCAATAGAGTTTCTGTACTGAAATGCTGCCTGTATGCTGACTTTTTCTCATCATTCAGGCTTCCAAGCACAAGGTGTTCAGAGTATTGTTTAATGACAGCACTCTCTATGACTTTACCCAGGAAGGACAAATTTGAAACTGGTCTGTAATTCTTCTTAATGAGATCAAGGCCATTTTTCATAAGGAGCGGTTTTACTAGAGCATTTTATAATTCACTGAGTGATGTATTGCCTATTTTAGCTATGATAGGAAGAAATTCATCGATGCATTCCAGCAGTAACCATGTAGGGATCGGGTCAAGATTACAGTGCTTCTTAGGCATATCAGTGATGATTTTCTTGATTTCCATCTCCGAGAGTGATTTGAAGTGACTTAGTTTCAGACCTGAATACGTCTCAACATAACTTGCTGTGTTTGAGCTGTTTGTGTCTAATCTCGATCTTATCTTCTTGATTTTATCATCAAAGAAATTGTTGAAATCATTTGCTAGATCTGCTTCATTTATGTGATGTGGCAGGGGGGGCAAGAGCAGCCACAAGGGGGGCAATTGCCCCACCTTGCCTCCCCCTGGCTACACTACTGGGCCCAGCCATATTGTATGGCACACACATCTTCTAGCTTCCAGTCGGCTAGCCCCGGGCACCACATGCGGCCTGTATTTATATACTTAGACTGTATATATCCGTGTACATACACTGTAAAATTTGAATTGAGTAAGATGGTTGCGCAATTCCTTTGAGCCAAGATAGCTTGTTGTTTGTAAGTTATAACAGCATAAAGATTATCATAACTCAAAATAACAAGCTATCATGGCTCAAACAAATTGTGCAACCATCTCACTAAATCATTTGAGCTACCTCAAAATTTCAAATTTTACAGTGTAGACTGTAATCTATTTTAGCATTAAAATGTGTATATTGTACATACTGCTGCACTGTAAATATTGCACCATGCCAGAAACAGCCAGAGGATCTGGATACAGATGTTGGGAAACCTGCGTCCAGAAACCCATTGAAGTGAACTGAAAATCTCATCAATCAACACTCGTGAGCGCCTGGAACTGGGCTTAGAGGGCTGCACTTACTATACCTATCTATCTATCTATCTAAATACTGAATTCTGACCCAATGAATGGCAATGTTTGTCAGCAAGATGATTGAAAACTGCCTAATACCTACCAGATACGGTACTAATCGTCTATCTCATGGAAGACTCAGTCATAGGAAATTTTGCAATTTTCAGCAATCCTGAAATTCTGAAAACTAAACAAATCAGCAGATAACTTTTGTTTCCTGCCACTGATTGTATTGAAAGTTATGTCATTGTGTTCGGCTTGGTGTTGTGATCGTGCAGAAACATAAATAATGTTTAAAAATTGTAGAATTTATTTAATAAAGTAATTTTGACTGATTATTCCAGTAAACTGCAAGACAGTGGCTTCATTATTTTAATTCCCATACTAGGTCAAAGTGGTTTGACTGAAGCCGCCTCTGTGAATCTGCCACAAATCCAGCGGAAGACTCAGTCAAAGCTATGTTATGACTGAGTCTTCCACTAGAAAATGGAGGATGACTCAGCCAAAACATAGCTTTGACTGAGTCTTCCACTAGACTTGGCACATTCATAGAGTCGGCTTCCGTCAAACCACTTTGACCTTTTCAGCTTGAACAACAAACAACTTTTTGAAGGGAATAATTCAACGGAAGACTCAGTCAAAGCAGGTTTAACTGTTTTTTACCCATTGTGCAACTCAGATTCTGTTGTGGATGACTCAGTCAAACCACCGAAAGCTGGTTTTACATAAGACTAACCTTTCTATTTCTTTAAACGATGCATAAGCATAACAGGTTAAATCAGTTTGTATGTTGACATGACTGATTATCCTCTTGCGTTGTATCATGGAAGACTAGGTCAAATCAATTGAGTTGAGTGAGATGAGCCATGAAAAAATGTCAGTTTTCCATGGAGAAGTGCAATAAATCAGGGTAAAAATGTCAAAAAATTTACGAGAGTTTGAAGGAGTGGTGTGTGATAATAAATAGACCCATTGGGCTTATTTCTTGTGCCATTTGGTGCTAGATATCCTCTAGTTTATTTTTCCGAAATATTTCAAAATTCAGTCAAATTGATTTGACTGAGTCTTCCTTGAGATAGACGTAATGCATTGTTGCAATAAATATCAAAATTTTCACTTTACTTTGAAATGCATGGGTTAGTTCACTTTGCCTTGTGACTGAAAGTGGGTTACGGCCACATTGGGTTGGTTCACCACCCTACTAAAATAGCCTTGTTATTTGAAATTAAGGTAGGTCACCTAACCATGGGATAGAAGACACAATTTTATACCCAAAACCATAGAAAAATGGAAATGCTAAAACAGAGTTGGTTCAATATGCCTCCTGAGGATCCACATATTTGAGATCATTATGAGCTATCTTGAAGGAATTTGATCCTCAAAAGTTTATATGAGTATTGAGCCAGCTCAAGTCCTTTCGATTGAAAAGTAGTTGAACTGTGAACCTGTCATAAAAATCAAGGAGGACATAAAGTATCAAAATTGACAACAACAAAAAATAGATAGTCAATCCAGTTACATAAACTTTTAAACAGAAAAAAAAATAAGACTAAAAGGATCAAATACACTTAAAATTTTCCATAAAACTTTCCAGAAAGTTAGTCCATGCGACAAAAAACATTGAAAACAGTACAGTATGTTGATAAAGTATTTTTTTTTTGTGAACTGAATGGGTTAAATCAATATATTAGATCCTCAAGTGCGAAGCATTCCAATCTAGAAGCCATCCAAGAATCATGGTTCAAGTTGAAGTGTTGACACTGAGTCAATTATTCAAATGAGTGCATCTGTACTTTCAATAAAGAATACTTACAAAGGTCATTTGATAAGCTTTTAGCCAAACCACCGTCTGACTTTGTAGGGGTTAACTTACACATTGATTCATACTAACATTAGGGGACAACACGGTTGGGCACATGCAAGTACAGCCAAATGTACTCGAGTACGAGTACCAGTACTTGTCACATCTACATATGTATGAATAAGAGTATGAGTACAGCTTTTACTCCGTGGCAAATGGTTAGCATACCCGCCATGTACACAAGAGGATGTGGGTTCGATCCCCTCTCCGGCCGTGTCCAGATATTATCACTGTAATGATTGGTATGATTGCCGTTCAGACACGGCGTATTAGCGCATTTCTGTGCCTGGGGCAGACTTAGATGATCAGTTAGAAATCTCGAATCCCAGTGTGTATGGTATAAATCTTCTCGCCTATACTTTCAACTAAAAGATCTGGTAGTTCATCCAGTTTTGTATGGTCAATAATTCAATGTTTCCACAAAATTTTTTTTTTCTGTGCTTCTTCCAGTCTTTGAGTTCACTCTAATAATTCACAAAAGTTGACTCTGCTCAATCACTCAGGGTACACCATTGTGAGCTCCAGGTGTCTACCGGTTGACAGAGACAATTCACAGACTAAATAGTCGTTCCTCAATTAAACTGCTTCCCAAATTTACTTATCACTGCAATTGAGGGAGCTCAGCCAGCTAAGTATTTAGCTGTCACAATTTCAATATTTCAAATCCAGATTGACTGGGATTCCAAGATGGTAACTTGCAGATGGTAATGAGTACAAACACGCTGTATGTGGTTCAGAATTAAGACAATAAGTAACTCCTCACTGATTTATTGTGCCCGGGGCTCTGGGCCAATCAAAAAACAAAATTGGTAAAAAGGGGTTCAACCCATATGCAAATTATGTCAATGATTCTGGATCTATAAGTTATTGATCCCAGAGGTGTTAATTGTTAGATTGCTGCATCAAAGAGGCCTGAGATTCCTGAGTTGGTATAGCCCTTTAGATTTGGTCTATAAGTCCCCAGCAAAGTACTTGGGCAAACAATTAAGATAGATTGTTTGATTGACTTCAAAGGGGATCTTTGTACTAGAAGGTTGCAAAGATTCTATACAAAGGCCCTTAAACAAAAGGTAAATTTCAATGATGACAGGTCTCTGAAATTAGGCAATCTAACAGTAATGCATTGATGTTAAAATAAATGTAGATCCAAAGTTCCCAAGCTAAAATACAGATAGATAGATTTAAATATTACCCATACCAATTAAGATCTAAGCCTCACTGGTTAATTATTCTGACATTTCTGCTGACATTCATAATCAATATACAATAGATATGTATAAACATGCAATCAATATATTCCTAATATAAAACAATTGTGGGGCCATCTTTTACAACCAGCTATTACTGAGATGTGCATAGAAATTGCCTAATAGATGTCAATGAACTAATTTCAAACTAAACTAAGCTAACTAAATTAATCTAAACTAAATAAACTAGCTAAACATGCATTCACTGATAAATGGGCTGTCCGCTAGCTTCATTAACTTGTGCAATATACCATAAATAAATAAGGTAAATTGTTTTATACTATTTATATACCATTTTTATGTAATATTTTTTATACTATTTTATATTTTATATGCTATTTTATATACTATTTTATATACTATTTTATATAACATTTGATATTTTATTTTATATATTATTTTATATATTATTTTGTATACCGTAGAACAGGGTGACTTTGAACAGTCCGGGGTGACTTTGAAGGCTTTTCTGAAAAAGATTGATCCTCTGTGAATGCAAAATTAAATAAGATACTGGAAGCTTATACCGTACAAGGGTAGCTTATTTAATTTTGCATTCATAGAGGAACAATATTTTTCAGAAAAGCGGTCAAAGTCACCCTGGACTGTTCAAAGTCACCCCGTTCTACTGTACTTGTTTATATACTTGTTTATATACTTATATACATTTAGGCTATTTTCACCAACTAAACTAAATAAACAAAAGTAAACTTGAGCATTCACTGAGCAAGCTGCTTAAACATGTACAATATACCTTTATATACTTGTTTATATATACTTAAACACATTTAGACTCTTTTCACCAATTGCTTGGTGAAGTTTTATTACTGCTAGCGGTTATCGACATCTAATAAGCATTCGCCACCACTGTGGTGAATGCTATTATTATTGTAGATTTTTTTTATTTTTCTGTCATTTTTGGTTGAGTTCAGGGTTGTTCTTTTATGGATGGACAGTACTAGGTGAGATATTATGATTCCCAACATTTTTTTGACTTTGACCTATTTTTCAAGGTCAGAGGTCACTTTAAAGTTGGCATTTTTGAAGTGCTTACTTCTGAACAAATAAAGATAGAAATATCTGGATTTCAATGTAATGTCACCCATCAATAGTACAAACAATATCAACCATCAAATTTGTAATTTTCAAAAAGTGGTAATTACCCCAACCAAATTAGTAGTTTACCCTTGGCCGTTCTTCTCCTCAGAAACCGGAAATAATGGGATGAATCTGACAACTGAATTGTGTTGCTACAGTTCTAGTGCAGCAGCAAGTTTCACATTGATCACCCAAGGGGTTTTTGAGATATTGAACTTTCAAATGTTAATAATTTCACCAAAAATGTATAATGTTAAAAATTTTGAGTTTGAATGAACGGAAATTCTTGAAACTTTATGTGAAAATGGATCCCCGGGAGGCAAAGTGAACCAATCCTGAAATTCAAAATTTCGGGAAATGGCAAAAACAGTTTTGACCATATTTGTAATGATCATGGTTTTGGAGCTATTTCAGTTACATGTTTACAATGACAACAACCTGATTGGGGCTTTTTAAATTGACGATTTTTAAAAATAGATTGATGGTCTAAATTTTTTCCACATGGAAAATGGCGATTTTGATGAGAACATCCATCGCAGGTCGAAGTGAACCAACCCAGAATTTGATGTAAACTGCTAATGATTTTGGGTCAAATGCCCAAATAAATAAATAATTGCACTCACTTTAAGATCCTTCATGACCATCACAACTTCAGGGTGGCAAATCACTTTATTAGAAAGTTCAAAATGGGTTGGATCACTTTGCCGCAAAGTGTTGGTTGCTTGGGTTGGTACATTTTACCGTAATACTGAATCCTCAACCCAATGAATGATAATGCAGGTCAGCCAGATGGTTGAAAATGACCTAATATCAACCAGGGAGAGTACTTAAGGCCTCTGGTTGAAAATTAATTAGTCAGCCTCATTCTGAGGAGTGGAATTGCTGCAATAATGATCAAAACTTGGGTTAGTTCACTTTGCCTTGAGATGTTGGTTGGTTCACTTTGCCTTGCGACTAAAATGAGTTCTGGCCACATTGGGTTGGTTCACCCCCCTTTAAAAATAGCCTTCCTATTGGAAATCAAGTTAGGTCACCTAACCATCCAATAGAGGACACAATTTTATGCCCCAAACAATTGAAACATGGAAATGCCGAAATTCAGGGTTGGTTCACTTTGCCTCCCGAGGATCCAAATGGCCTAATGCATAAAAAAGTATGTTGCAAAAAATTAATGACCTTCACCTTGATTTCAGAATTGTCATTTTTATAAATTTGGTCAATTTGCTACAGATGAGGTTCCAGAAAACTTCTAAAACTAGAATCGCAAGCGATAATAATAAGTCCAGCCGGTGGGTGATAAAGCAAGAGCTGGACATGAGGAACACAGATGTCTTTTTAAAAACAAATGAATGTAATTGTATGTCTTTGAAAATGATATTTCAGCAATTGAGCTAGCCAAAAAAGCACAAAGTTAAAGAAAAAGTTTATGTGTTTATCACCTGGTTGCAGTGCGCGCAAAAATCGTCGGACAATCGGCTTTTGTCGACATTTTTCATGAATGTCCAACCTGTCTCTGGCCCAGGTCAGACAAAAAAGCTGAAAGTTTGCTGCAGACACAGGTTGATTTTAACAAGCCCTTCAATGACAGTCTGGATGGCAATTTGCAGTTGTTTGAAATGAGTAAATCTACAGATTATTGGATTGCAATTATGTCAAGTTTTGAGCTTTTCATGACACCCAATTGACTTAATTGCAATTCTGGACCAGAAGAACCAACATGACACTAACCCCACTTGCCTCTCGCTAGCCCCTGCCCTCTAAATAATTATTCAAAGCAGTCAACATCATAAAACTTGTTCTACAGGTCCAGTTGCTAGGGAATCACAAGGGAATTCCCGTTTATGGACATTTGAATTTTGAAAGCAGCAATCTGATTGGCTGATAAATAAAACCCCTCAATGCAACAATTCATAATTGTCCAATGTAATAATTTTTTGTAGAGTTTTTGTCTTTGAGCACCACTCCATCTTCCCTGATAATTTTGTGAAGATAAACACAGTGCATCACCCTTTATTATTGCAATTATTATTAATATAACTATATTATTGGTAATTATTGGTAATTATAATCCCCCGCCGCTTGCGGGCGGGGGATTATATTGATATTGTTCGTTTTACTATTATTAT
Source organism: Platynereis dumerilii (assembly GCA_026936325.1). Classification (NCBI taxonomy): domain Eukaryota; kingdom Metazoa; phylum Annelida; class Polychaeta; order Phyllodocida; family Nereididae; genus Platynereis; species Platynereis dumerilii. Next base: position 692,173 of record JAPTHN010000107.1, on the reverse strand, counting down.
AATCCCCCGCCGCGAGCGGGGGATTATATTGATATTGTTCGTTTCATTATTATTATAATCCCCCGCTCGCGCAGCGGCGGGGTATTATATTGATATTCTTCGTTTTACTATTATTATTATTATTATAATCCCCCGCCGCTTGCGGGCGGGGGATTATATTGATATTCTTCGATTACCTTTTATTAAGAACTTCCCGTAGGGAAGTTCTTATTGATATTGTACGTATTCTTATCATTATTATTATAAATTCCCCCGTTAGGGGAATTTATATTGTTTTTGTTCGTTTTTTTTTCAGCTTTTTTCCTCCTCCTCTTCTTATTTTTCATCACCACTTTTGAGAGCTCATATTTCTGGAACTATTTATGATATCTTCATAAAAATACATACCTATAATGCAATTGCAAAGTACTATAACATCCTGGAATTACAGAGCGTAATTACTAGTACTCTGGAAATTACGTCCAAAATTTATAAAAAATTTGTGGCAACGGTTCTGGAATAACCGCAATACGAAATTACACCAAATTTTAACACAATAATCTCTAAAGATATACGCAGTGCGGAAAGGCGGCTTTTGGCAATATCTTTAAAAGTTTTTTTTATATGAATTTTTAAAATAAGGGAATTCCCAAAATTGCTACTAAAATTTTCCAAAAACTAGGAAGAAATGCTCCAATCAAGCTGAAATTGTATGCAGTTACAGTCATACTATAGTGTAACAATCCACTACAATTTCAACTTTCTAGCGTTAACGGTATCGGCGCTATAGCACCACAAAAACGCTATTTTCAAGCGCAGATAACTCGGCTCCTATTAAAGCTACAGAAAAATAAAAAACACCATCAGAAAGCTCTGTTTCTTAGCTTTCACATGGTATATAGCATGCTACTGTAGCGCCGTCTGTTAAAAATCGCGGTGGACCCTGAAAATGTTATCTCACTTTTTTGCTCCCCAAATGCTTCTTATGGCTGGAAACACTTTTTCCTGGCCATATGCCAATTTCATCGCTTCTCATACTTCACTGGCTGCACATTTTCTTTGTTGAAATAAATGCTGACCAAATTACATTTCTGTGTGAATCATCGGATGGGGAAGGTAGAAGGGAAGGGGCAGGGGGATGTAAGGGGGCAGGGGAGAGGAAGGGAAGGGGGGAATTTATCTTTGTAATTGTGCACAATTACAGGTGTACTAGTTATTAAGAACTTCCCGTAGGGAAGTTCTTCTTGATATTGTACGTATTCTTATTATAATCCCCCGCTCGCGCAGCGGCGGGGGATTATATTGATATTCTTCGATTACCTTTTATTATTATAATCCCCCGCCGCTTGCGGGGGATTATATTGATATTGTTCGTTTTATTATTATGAATTCCCCATAGGGGAATTCATCTTGTTATTGCTGATTTTGTTATTATTATTATTATTATTATTATTATTATTATTATTATTATTATTATTTTTCTACGGCCCTCAAAAAAAAATGTTGAAATGCAGATTATGAGAACAGTGATCAAATTAAAGCAAAATGGACAAAACCTCCTTACAGATTGAAAGATACACTATTATCAGAGGTAATTACATGGTGAAATTACTGCTCAGTGAAGCGTAATTCCATAAATAAAAATTTATATTGTATTCACCGTTTCTCAGAAACTAAGACAGATAAAGACATGGGATTTTTTTTTCAAAATACCTCAGACACTTATCCAGTGCAGAAAGGAGCCTAAAGGAATTCCGTTGAAGAAATTCCAAGTTATGAATTTTTGTGCAAAACGGAATTCCCAAAAATGACATTCCAACCTACAGAAAACATAGAAGGAATACTCAGATCAACCTGAATTTATATGTGCATGCAGCCATACCCTAGTCTAACAATCTCACAAAATTTCGTTGTCATCGCGTAAGCGGTATCGGCGCTATGGCCGCACAAAAACTCATTTTTCAATCGCCGATATCTCGGTTGCTATTAAAGCTACAGAAAAATTAAAAACACCATCAGAAAGTTCAGTTTGTCCTCTTACAGAACATATATAGCATTTTACTTTTTAAGGAAGTTTTTATATCTCGCGTAAGACATTGAAAATTTCATGTCTGTTTTTGGGCTCATCAAAATTTTGGGCCCAAAAAAACTATGAAGGTCTTCATGGATGTTCCTGAATATTTTGTTAGAGGTACCACTATGGGCCTGCATAATGTCTCCAAAGGAAAAATTTCTACTTCAAGTACTTTTTCCTTGAGAATTTTTTGAATTTCAAAATTGTAATGTAAATTTCTCAGCTTCTACTCATTCAAATTTCATGAAATTAACACCAAAAGATGCGTAAAATTATTACCTTCACTATCCTATGAGGGCATTACTATTACTAATAGCCAATTTTACACTTATCATTTTGTATATCCACCTATAACTAATAAATTACACATTCAATTTAGTTAAAAGTCACATGGCATAATGCTAATTTTTCCCTCTATTTTTCCATTTAACCACAGCTCCATGACTCTTATGGTTTGCCTGCAACAACCCATTAGGGTTAGGGTTAGGCCTCAGTCAAAATGTATTGCAGTGAGGGTGGTAACATTGCTGACAACACACCTGGCTGCATGCTAAGCGCTATATGAGTCAGTATGTGCAAATCTACACTGCCAAGGACCAGATTACAACCAAAACTGGCTAGGGAATGGAATGGAAGGGAATGGAAGGGAAGGGCCTGGAAGGGCAGGGAAAGGAAGGCAAGGGAATGTAAGAGCATGGAGTGGAAGCAAAGGGGATGGAAGGTCAGGGAATGGAAGGCAAGGAGAGGGGAGGGTAAATAGGGAGGGAATACGGGGGAGGGGAATTCATATCTTAAAATTGCTGTGCAATTTTAATTATTCTCTAGTTATTATTATTATGAATTCCCCGTAGGGGAATTCATCTTGTTATTGCTGATATTGTTATTATTATTTTTCTACGGCCTCCAAAAAAAAATTTTGAAAGGCAGATTATGAGAACAGTGATCAAAATAAAACAAAATGGACAGAACCTCCTTACAGATTGACAGAAACACTATTATCAGAGGTAATTACATGGTGCAATTACTTCTCAGTGAGACGTAATTCCAGAAATTTTTTTTTATATTTTATTCACCGTTTCTCATAAACTAAGACAGATAAAGACATGGGAATTTTTTTCAAAATACCTCAGACACTTATCCAGTGCAGAAAGGAGCCTGAAGGAATTCCGTTGAAAAAATTCCAAGTTATGATTTTTTGTAAAAACGGAATTCCGAAAAAAGGAATTTCAACCTTCAGAAAACAAGGAAGGAATAGTCAGATCAAGCTGAATTTATATGTGCATGCAGTCTTACCCTAGTCTAACAATCCCACAAAATTTTGTTGTCATCGCATAAACGGTATCGGCGCTATGGCCGCACAAAAACTCAATATTCAATTGCCGATATCTCAGTTGCTATTAAAGCTACAGAAAAAATAAAGACACCATCAGAAAGTTCAGTTTCTTCTCTTTCAGATGATATATAGCATTTGACTTTATCAGAAAGTTTTTATATCTCGCGTAAGACATTGAAAATTTCATGTCTGTTTTTGGCCTCATCAAAACTTTTGGCCCAAAAAAAACTATGAAGCTCTTCATGGATGTTCCTGAATATTTATTTAGAGGTACCCAGTATGGGCCTGCATGATGTCTCCAAAGAAAAATGTTCTACTTCAAGTACTTTTGCCTTGAGAATTTTTTGAATTTCAAAATTGCAATGTAAATTGCTCAGCTTCTACTCATTCAAATTTCATGAAATTAGCACCAAAAAATGCGTAAAATTATAGCCATTTATGTGCTCCAAGAGCATTCACCTATTTTGTATAGCCAATTTTACTTGTGAGATACTGCTGCAAATCACTTAAAACTAATTTTACATATTGCTGACTGCTTGCCCTATGTATGTATGTAAGCACATCTTCCTAGCTCTTATGGTTTGTCCGTAACAAATCATTAGGGTTAGGGTTTCATCAAAGTTAAGCTTATGGTAAGTCAAATTGTATTGCTTTGAGGGTGGTATCATTCCTAGCAGCACACCTGCCTGCATGATAAGCGCTATATTAGTCAGTATGTGCAAATCTACACTCTCATTGACTGCCTAGCGACCAAAAGAAGCCTGGCAATCCAAATGGCAAAGGTAGGAATGGAAGAAGAGGGAATGGAAGGGGAGGGAATGGAAGAGGGTTGATTGGAAAGGGGATGGAAGGGAAGGGAATGGAAGGCAAGGAAAGGGAGGGTATATAGGGAGGGAATACGGGGGAGGGGAATTCATATCTTAAAATTGCTGTGCAATTTTAATTATTCTCTAGTTATTCTTATTATTCTTATTATTCTTATTCAGCTCAGAAAAACTGCGATTACTTCAAAAGTATTACAGTTCATAGCCTATTTTACATAAAAGGTGAATTACTTGTGAATTATTATTTCAAATCACTTAAAACTGAAGGCACATGTTGCTAATTTTTTGGCCTATTTTGTGATATAAGGACATCCTCCTATCTCCAATACTTTGCTGGTAAAATAAAGTACAAAAATCCTTCGCCGATGCATCTTACTCAGCAGTCGGTTATATTCTGTCTCACTGCCACCTATCCCAACAGCTGACCTTCTTCAACAATCGCAGCTAGCCGCTCAGTACTGTCAAGTGCGTATCTAATGTCAACAAAACCATGTAGTTTGTAACATTTACATTGGAATGATATACATTTCTCATTGAGAGGGCATCACGCGTAAGGGTTTCTCATTGGGTTTTACATCCTGTATTTGTGCATTAAACTCATTCAGGCATACAGGCACTACAGTGATGATGTTATGCACACTCTTGGAATAGAACTTCATTCCCTACAAAGCGGGCCAGGCTAATACACAAAAATAATGGACATGAATTGGTAGAGAAGAGTATGCAGGGCCCGGGTCATACGGGGCCCGCGGGGGATTATCCGATATTGCCGTACGGCAATATCAGTTATACTAGTTATAATCCCCCGCCGCGAGCGGGGGATTATATTGATATTGTTCGTTTTATTAAGAATTTACCTATGGTAAATTCTATTTGTTTTTGCTGTTATTATGAATTCCCCGTAGGGGAATTCATCTTGTTATTGCTGATTTTGTTATTATTATTATTATTATTATTATTTTTCTACGTCCTTCAAAAAAAAATTTTGAAATGCAGATTATGAGAACAGTGATCAAAATAAAGCAAAATGGACAGAACCTCCTTACAGATTGACAGAAACACTATTATCAGAGGTAATTACATGGTGAAATTTCTGCTCAGTGAAGCGTAATTCCATAAAAGAAAATTTATATTGTATTCACCGTTTCTCAGAAACTAAGACAGATAAAGACATGGGATTTTTTTTCAAAATACCTCAGACACTTATCCAGTGCAGAAAGGAGCCTAATGGAATTCCGTTGAAGAAATTCCAAGTTATGAATTTTTGTGCAAAACGGAATTCCGAAAAATGACATTCCAACCTCCAGAAAACATAGAAGGAATACTCAGATCAAGCTGAATTTATATGTGCAAGCAGCCATACCCTAGTCTAACAATCTCACAAAATTTCGTTGTCATCGCGTAAGCGGTATCGGCGCTATGGCCGCACAAAAACTCATTTTTCAATCGCCGATATCTCGGTTGCTATTAAAGCTACAGAAAAATTAAAAACACCATCAGAAAGTTCAGTTTCTCCTCTTTCAGATGATATATAGCATTTTACTTTTTAAGAAAGTTTTTATATCTCGCGTAAGACATTGAAAATTTCATGTCTGTTTTTGGGCTCATCAAAACTTTTGGGCCCAAAAAAACTATGAAGGTCTTCATGGATGTTCCTGAATATTTTATTAGAGGTACCCACTATGGGCCTGCATGATGTCTCCAAAGGAAACATTTCTACTTCAAGTACTTTTTCCTTGAGAATTTTTTGAATTTCAAAATTGTAATGTAAATTGCTCAGCTTCTACTCATTCAAATTTCATGAAATTAACACCAAAAGATGCGTAAAATTGTTACCTTCACTATCCTATGAGGGCATTCACCTATTACTAATAGCCAATTTTACACTTATCATTTTGTATATCCATCTATAACTAATAAATTACACATTCAATTTAGTTAAAAGTCACATGGCATAATGCTAATTTTTCCCTCTATTTTTCCATTTAACCACAGCTCCATGACTCTTATGGTTTGCCTGCAACAACCCATTAGGGTTAGGGTTAGGCCTCAGTCAAAATGTATTGCAGCGAGGGTGGTAACATTGCTGACAACACACCTGGCTGCATGCTAAGCGCTATATGAGTCAGTATGTGCAAATCTACACTGCCAAGGACCAGATTACAACCAAAACTGGCTAGAAAATGGAATGGAAGGGAATGGAAGGGAAGGGTCTGGAAGGGCAGGGAATGGAAGGAAAGGGAATGTAAGAGCATGGAGTGGAAGCAAAGGGAATGGAAGGTCAGGGAATGGAAGGCAAGGAGAGGGGAGGGTAAATAGGGAGGGAATACGGGGGAGGGGAATTCATATCTTAAAATTGCTGTGCAATTTTAATTATTCTCTAGTTAAGAATTTACCTATGGTAAATTCTATTTGTTTTTGCTATTCTTATTATTATTATTCTTATTCTTCTTTTTTTTTCAAAATGGTCCTATGGCGATGAAAGTTGGTCAGAAGGTTAATCAGTCATTCAGTATTGTGAAAGTGGGTCATTTGATGTCATTTTCACAGTTGTCTTTTTCACAGAGGCGTTCAAAGTCGAAAATTTGTAAACTTTAAGGTTGAATAACTGAAAAAGTTGTTGAGATAATGAGTCAAGAGTCAAAATCATGTGATAAAAAGTTGTTGTCTACATATTGGTACAAGTGATATGAGAGTTGGTCCAACGGGTAAAGGGCTAGAGCAGAATGAGCAGTTTTTGGTCTGTCACAGAGATCTCAAGTTAGGTAATAGATGGAATCATGGTGATTGTGACAAAAGTTGGCCAGTATCTGGGGCCAGTGCATTGTGCAATATGGTTTGGATTTGTAGACTACTTTTTGAAATATGGCAATTTTTCAAAATCAAGGGTTCAAAATTTAGGTGGAATTGTAAATTCTCCTTGAAGCAGTAGTCTGAGGTAATCAAAATGTATAATGAACTACCCTTAATTTTACCCAAAAAGACTATTTTGACCAAAAAATTGGACAAAAAGATGATATTTGAAGGTGATATGAGCCATCAAAGTCCAAAAAGTTGAATTTTTCCAAAATTCTCAAAATTATGTTATAGTTCACCAATCATCTTGAAAGTCTGAGGTATACTGGTCAGTAATATGGTTATCAAAAGTCCCCCATTAGAATGGTTTCATATCCTCAACTTAATTTGTAAAAAATTGTGAAAAGTGGTACTTGGCAACTTACATGACATTTTGCAGAAATTATTTAATTTGAGTGGGAAATATTACTCCTACAACTTTCTTTAAATTAAATGAACCCAAAATGACACACTGGCAATCACATGAGCACATAAAATTTGACAAGTAGTCTCATTCATCATGGTCAAATTTGAGGTCAAAGATGAAATGAAAATTGACCATTTTCAGAGATGATTTTTTTTAACTCAGAAGGAAGGTCTCAATTTTCTTCATTTTAAAGGATAATGTGAAATGAATTGTTGTGGTCAATTGTGGTAAACAACATGTCTGTAGTTACAGCCATCTCTGAACAGTAAAGGTCAAAAGGTCAAAAAATGACCAATTGGTCAGCAAAAAAATTCATTTTCACATGATGCAGGTGAGACAATTTCACACTCCACCTCAGGCTGGCCGCATGTATTAGCATACATTAGCCATATTTGGAAAGCTGTTCTGGCCGTTTCAGGTAACGGGGCCAGTGTACTCAACTGTCTAATGTTTCTATACATATTACAGTCCCAAATGACTGAGTGGAGTTGGGGACAGGAGTTGTAGTCAGGACCCTCAGTCAGGACCCTGAGTCATGTCTGTGAGTCATGGCTCTAAATCAGGACCCTGAGTAAAGACCCTGAGTCAGGACCCTAAGTCAGGAGTCAGGAATCTGAGTCAGGCCTCTGAGTCAGGACTCTGAGTCAGGACTCTGAGTCAGGGCTCTGAGTCAGGGCTCTGAGGCAGGACTCTGAGGCAGGACCTGGAGTCAGGACTCGGAGTCAGGGCTATGAGTCAGGAATCTGAGTCAGGACTCTGAGTCAGGCATCTGAGTCAGGTCTCGGAGTCAGGTATCTCAGTCAGGCATCTCAGTCAGGGCTCAGAGTCAGGCATCTGTGTCAGGACTCTTAAGTCAGGACTCTGAGTCAGATCCCTTAGTCAGGACCCTAGGTCAGGACTCAGAGTCAAGTCTGTGAGTCAGGTCTGTGAGTCAGGACCCTGAGTCAGGACCCTAGGTCAGGACTCTGAGTCTGATCTGTGAGTCAGGACTCTGCGTCAGGACTCAGAGTCAGGTCTCTGAGTCTCGACTAGGAGTCTCGACTATGAGTCTCGACTATGAGTCTCGACTCTAAGGCTCGACTATGAGGCTCGACTATGAGTCTCGACTGTGAGTCTCGACTATGAGTCTCGATTATGAGTCTACACTATGAGTCAGTCCGCTGAGTCAGGACACGCTGAGGCAGGACACGCTGAGTCAGGACACGCTTAGTCAGGACACGCTGAGTCAGGTCTCGGAGTCAGGACTCAGAGTCAGGGCTCTGAGTCAGGACTCCGAGTCAGGCATCTGAGTCAGGCATCTGAGTCAGGCTTCGGAGGCAGGACTCTGAGTCAGGTCCCTGAGTCTGGACCCTAGGCCAGGACTCTGAGTTAGGTCTGTGAGTCAGGTCTCTGAGTCAGGACCCTGGGTCAGGACTCTGAGTCTGGTCTGTGAGTCAGGACTCTGAGTCAGGATTCAGAGTCAGGACTCAGTCAGGTCTATGAGTCAGGTCTGTGAGTTAGGACCCTGAGTCAGGGCTCTGAGGCAGGTCCCTGAGTCAGGACCCTAGGTCATGACTCTCAGTCAGGAATCTGAGTCAGGAATCTGAGTCAGTAATCTGAATCTGGTCCCTGAGTCAGGACTCTGAGTCAGGACCCTGAGTCAGGACTCTGAGTCAGGACTCTGAATCAGGACTCAGAGTCAGGACTCTGAGTCTCGACTATGCGTCTCGACTATGAGTCTCGACTATGAGTCTAGACTATGAGCCTCGACTATGAGTCTCGACTATGAGTCTCGCCTATGAGTCTCGACTATGAGTATCGACTATGAGTCTAGACTATGAGTCTCGCCTATGAGTCTCGCCTATGAGTCTCGACTATGAGTATCGACTATGAGTCTCGACCATGAGTCTCGCCTATGAGTCTCGCCTATGAGTCTCGACTATGAGTATTAACTATGAGTCTCGACTATGCGTCTCGACTATGAGTCGCGACTATGAGTCTCGACTATGAGTCTCGACTATGAGTCTCGCCTATGAGTCTCGCCTATGAGTCTCGACTATGAGTATCGACTATGAGTCTCAACTATGAGTCTCGACTATGAGTCAGGGGCCGCTGAGTCAGGCCATGCTGAGTCAGGACTTGGAGTCAGGACTCGGAGTCAGGACTTGAGGTCAGGCCTCGGAGTCATTCTCGGAGTCAGGCCTCGGAGTCAGGCTTTTAGTCAGGCCTCGGAGTCAGGCCTCGGAGTCAGGCTTTTTGTCAGGCCTCGGAGTCAGGCCTCGGAGCCAGGACACGGAGTCTGGACTCGGAGTCAGGTCTCGGAGTCAGGACTCTGAGGCAGGACTCTGAGTTAGGACTCTGAGTCAGGACTCTGAGTCAGGACTCTGAGTCAGGACTCTGAGTCAGGACTCTGAGTCAGGACTCTGAGTCAGGACTCTGAGTCAGGACTCTGAGTCAGGACTCTGAGTCAGGACTCTGAAATGAACGTTCTCACTCCTGATATGTAAAACATTGATGAAGATAGTGAAAATGTGAACCAGTCCCGTTGAATATTATCATTTGCGTGTGTCCTTGAGCCCTTCAGTTTTGTCTGTCTGTCTGACCGTTGGTCCGGCCATTTGTCTGTCCATTTACAGGCAAACTTTAGTTGAAAGTAAAGGTAAATTCTTTGTAATTGTCCCTGATGACAATTACCGTCTTCTCTAGTTATTATTATTATTATTATGTTTTTTTCAAAATGGACTTAGGTCTCTGAAAGTGTTTTCAGTTGATAGGTCAGTGGTTGGGTATTACGTAATTGGGTCATTTGATGTCATTTTCACAGTTGTCTTTTTCACAGAGTCGTTCAAAGTCGAAAATTAGTAAACTTTGAAGGCTCATAACTCAAAAACTATATAAGATAATGAGTCATGAGTCAAAATCTTGTGATAAAAAGTTGTATTGAACGTATTGGTACAAGTGATATGAGAGTTGGTCCAACGGGTAAAGGGTTAAGCAGAATGAGCAGTTTTTGGTCTGTCACAGAGATCTCAAGTTACGTAATAGATAGGAATATGATGATGGTGGCAGCAGTTAGCCAGTATCTGGGGCCAGTGTCGACTGTAATATCATTGGGATTGATGCAATATATTTTGAAATATGGTAATTTTTGAAAATCGAGTGTTCAAAATTTAGGTGTAATTGTAAAATCTCCATGAAGGAATAGTCTGAGGTGATGAAAATGTATAATGAACTACCCTTAACCTTTCCCAAAAAGACTATATTGACCAAAAAATTTCACCTAATGCTGATATTTGAAGGTGATATGAGCCATCAAAGTCAAAAAAGTTGAATTTTTCCAAAATTCTTAAAATTATGTTATAGTTCACCAATCCTCTTAAAAGTCTGAGGTATACTGGTCAGTAATATGGTTATCAAAAGCCTTCTATTAGAATTGTTTCATATCCTCAAGTTAATTTGTAAAAAATTGTGAAAAGTGGTACTTCGCAACTTCCATGACATTTCGCATAAATGATTTAATTTCAGTGGGAAATATTACTCCTACAGCTTTCTGTAAATTAAATGACCCCCCTAGATCACGTACTGGCAACACATGAGCATATTAATTTTCACCTGTGTCAATTTCCGCAACGTCAAATTTGAGGTCAAAGATGAAATGAAAATTGATTGTTCTCACAAATGATTTTTTTTAACTAGCAAGGAAAGTTCCAATTTTTTTAATATTAATTGACAAGCTTGACCAAATACTTGTGGTAAGTTGTGGCAAATGACAAGTCTGTAGGTACAGTCAACTTGAAGCAACTGAGGTCAAAAGGTCAGAAAAATGAAGAGATTGTCAGCCAAAAATTCATTTTCACATGATGCAGGTGAGACGCTTTCACACTCCAATGCAGGCTGGCCGCATATATTAGCATACATTAACCATATTTGGAAAGCTGTTTGGGCCGTTTCAGGTGACGGGGCCAGTGTACACTACTGTCTAATGTTTATATACATATTACAGTCTCAAATGACTGAGTCAGGAGTTAGAGTCAGGAGTTGGGGTCAGGAGTTGGAGTCAGGAGTAGGGGACAGGAGCTGGGCTATGGGTTGGGCTGTGAGTCGGGACTGTGAGTCGGGGACTGTGAGTCAGGACTGTGAGTCAGGACTGTTAGTCAGGACTGTTAGTCAGGACTGTGAGTCAGCACTCCGCTTCGGGCCTGCAAGTCAGGACTGTGAGGCAGGCCTGCAAGTCAGGACTGTGAGGCGGGACTGTGAGTCGGGACTATAAGTCTGGCTGTGAGTCTGGGCTGTGAGTCGGGTCTCTGATTCGGGTCTCTGATTCGGTCCTCTGAGTCAGGACTGAGAGTCAGGACTGTGAGTCAGGACTGTGAGTCAGGACTGTGAGTCAGTACTCTGCTTCGGGCCTGCAAGTCAGGACTGTGGGTCAGGACTGTGGGTCGGGACTGTGAGTCGGGCCTGTGAGTCAGGACTGTGAGTCGGAACTCTGAGTCGGGACTCTGAGTCGGTACTCTGAGTCGGTACTCTGAGTCGGGACTCTGATTCGAGGCTCTGAGTCGGGACAGGTCTGTGAATCAGGCCTCAGTCGGGACACTGAGTCAGGACTGTGAGTGGAGCCTGAGAGTCGGGACTCTGAGTCAGGGACTGTGAGTCGGGCCTGTGAGTCGGGCCTGTGAGTCAGGACTTTGAGTCGGGGACTGGGAGTAGGACCTGTGAGTCAGGACTGTGAGTCAGGACTGTGAGTCAGGACTGTGAGTCAGGACTGTGAGTCAGGACTGTGAGTCAGGACTGTGAGTCAGGACTGTGAGTCAGGACTGTGAGTCAGGACGCTGAGTCAGGACTGTGAGTCAGGACTCTGAGTCAGGACTCTGAGTCAGGACTCTGAGTCAGGACTCTGAGTCAGGACTCTGAGTCAGGACTCTGAGTCAGGACTCTGAGTCAGGACTCTGAGTCAGGACTCTGAGTCAGGACTCCGAGTCAGGACTCTGAGTCAGGACTCTGAGTCAGGACTCTGAGTCAGGACTCTGAGTCAGGACTCTGAGTCAGGACTCTGAGTCAGGACTCTGAGTCAGGACTCTGAGTCAGGACTCTGAGTCAGGACTCAGGCCGTGTTGAGTCTGAGGAAGGATTTGGCATCAGCAGTTGAACTCAGGAGTCTGAGTCCGGCATCAGAGAAAAGAGTCAGTGTCAGGACTGAGAGTCAGTAGTCTGAATTGTAGATCTGATCAGGAAGCTGACCAGGATTCAGAGTTGGAGTCATGGTGAGGAGTCAGAGTCCGCATGTGTCTGTCAGTCCGTCGGTTTGTTCAATCTGTCCATCCGTCCATTTGTCTGTCCATTTACAGGCAAAGTTTAGCCCAGCTGTCCATCTGTCCATTTGTCAGTCAATTTACAGGCAAAGTTTAGTTGAAAGTAAAGGTAAATTCTTTGTAATTGTCCCTGATGACAATTACCGTCTTCTCTAGTTATTATTCTTATTCTTATTATTATTATTCAGCTCAGGAAAACTGCGATTACTTCAAAACTATTAGAGATATTGGTTTACAAGTGAAGGGTAATATGCAACTCCATTGCGCGCTACTGCTTACGAAATTTCATGATAAAATTTCATGACACTTATGAGTTATGAGCAAAATATAAAAAAAATTTCCGGCGCAGGTTTCTGAGAACCTAAGCATAACTAAGACCTGCTGATTCTCTGGTTGGTTAATGCAATTTTGAGCTTTTTGAGGGCTACACTGTTATTCCTTCAAATGCTGCTGTATTAAAGGCAGTTCTGTGTATTTAATCCAAGTTTTCGGCATAAGGCTTCCAAGAAAATATGTCAAGGAAAAAAAAATTTTTTTTCAGGGGGGGCACTGTATTTTTCTAATAGTAAAAATGCTATTTTTAGCTTAAGATATAAAGAAAAACTTCAAAATAGGCCGAGGGATGAGTTTTAATGGTAGAAAGGCAAATGAGGTGTCAAATGAAAGCAGAGAAGCAGTGCTACAAGATGATGTAGGCGCTTTTTTGAAATTTTAATTTTAATCCCTGTTCCATGGGGTTTTATTTGAAACTGAGCCATTTTTTGCATCTTTATTGGGAATAAAAAAATACTCAGACCAAAATTCGAAAAAGTGCCTCCAGGATCATATAGTGCTATTTCTCTTCTTTCATTTGACACCTTATTTGCATTTCTACTATAAAAATTCATCCCTCGGCCTCTATTTTAGTGTTTTTATCAGATTTTAAGCTAAAAATAGCATTTTTTCCTATTAAAAGATGCAGTGACCCACCGAAAATTTTTTTTTTTTCCCCTGACATGTTTTAGTAGACCCCTGATGCCGAAAATTTGGAGTAAAACTGCACAATTGCCTTAAATTGAGCATCATTTAAGAGCATTTCAGTTCTGTCCAAAAAAGCTGAAAAGTGCATTAACCAACCAGAGTTTTTTCTAAGATACCTTGACAAAGTCTCCAGTGCAGAAAGGCGTCTCGTGGAGATTTCATGAATACATTTCAAGATATGATTTTTTGAAAATTGGACATCCCGAAAATTGACTGAAATGTTTCTGAAAAACAGGGAAGGAATGCTTGTAGAAAGCTGAAAATGGGTATACTTACAGACCTACTCTAGTGTACCAACTTCACAAAGTTACGGACCGCTCGGACAAACGGTCTTGGCGCTACGGACGTCCAAAAACCCAATTTTCAAGTGCTCATATCTCGGTCCCTATTTAAGCTACAGCAAAGTAATAATAATAATAATATAATAATAATAGGCATTTATATAGCGCTAATTCCAGTAAACTGCTCACTAGCGCTTGTGGATGCTGGATTTATCTGTAGAAACTTTTAAATAGGTAAGTCTTAAGATTTCTCTTGAAACCTTCAAGTGTTTTGGAGGCCTTGACTATCTCTGGGAGTTGGTTCCACAGTTTCGGAGCAGCATGCGAAAAGGCTCTGTCTTCATATTTGTTTTTATTGCAGGAGGGTGGATCATTTAAGAGCATTTTGTTATTGCTTCTCAGATTACAGTTTCGTTCAGATTTTGGCTGAATCATATTTTGAATATACAAGGGAGCTTGCCCGTTTATTGCTTTCCAAGTTGTTAACATGAGTTTGAATTGTATTCTTGCTGGAATGGGCAGCCAATGTAGCTGCTTCCTATGCTGGCTTACACTGTCATGCTTTCTCAATTTTTCAATGAGTCGAACGGCTGAGTTTTGGGCCACTTGAAGTTTATACAGCAAACGATGAGAGGTTCCATAAAGAAGACCATTTCCATAGTCTAGGTGAGGTGTGACAAGAGCATTGACCGCTGTTTTACAGGTTTCCTTGTCCAATGACTTCCTGATTTTTGAAATGTTTCTAATATTGAAATAGGCATTCCGACACATTTTGTTGACTTGTTTTTCCATGGTCATGTTTTTGTCAAAGATTACACCCAGATTTCTGACATGATCGACTGCATTGATTTTGACATTGTCGACATGGATTGATGATACTTGCAGTTTATTAAGTTGATGTGGACTGCCAATGAGCAGTAGTTCTGTTTTTTCTCCATTGTTACAAAGCTTATTTTCATGGAGAAATTTTCTGATATCAGCAATGCACTTTTCCATTTTGACTACAGCATTTCCTTGTTCTGAGAAAGTTGGTTTGAAAGAGAGTATAAGTTGCTCGTCATCGGCATACTTTTGGTCTTTGACTTGGTGTTTTTCAGCCACTTCACTTAATGGAGCGATGTATGAATTAAATAGGATTGGTCCTAATTTTGAACCTTGAGGAACTCCAAATTTAAGTGGCAGTCTGGTTGATGTCTTGTCGTTAATTATCACCGACTGTGACCTTTCAGAAATGTATGACTTGAACCAGCATAGCGCAGAATCATGAATACCGTATCTGCTTTCTAAACGTTTCAGTAGAATCTTGTGATCAATTGTGTCAAAAGCGGCTGAAAGGTCCAACAGTACAAGCATTGTTACTTCACCTTTGGTCATATTCAACATGATATCGTCATGGATCTTTGTCAGGAGGGTTTCAGTGCTGTGGAATTTTCTGTAAGCTGACTGTTTCTCATCGTCCAGGTTGTTTATAGTAAGATGGTCTGTGTATTGTTTAATAACAGCACTTTCAATAAGTTTGCCAAGGAATGACAGGTTTGATACTGGTCTATAATTCTTTTTGATTAGATCCAATCCACATTTTTTCAACAAAGGTTTTACTAAAGCATGTTTCAACTCAAGAGGCATTTCTCCCTGTGTGAGTGACTTATTGACAACATTGGTTATAACTGGGAGGTATTCATCAAGTATCACATATCACAAGAAAGGTCTGTTTCTTAGCTTTCCAATGATGTATAGCATAATAGTGTCAGACGCTCGACGTAGAATCGCGTCGGACATTGAAAATTTCATGTCACTTTTTGCGCCTAAAATACCTTTTCGGCTCAAAAAGTCGATGAAATTCTTCATGCACGTCCATGAATATTTTATGTGGGATACCCATATCAGCCCTCCATATTATCCCCAAAGATCAATTACCTACATCAAATAGTTTTTCCTGGAGAATTTTTTTAATTTCAAAATTGAAATGTACATTGCTCCGCTTCTGGTTATTCGAATTTCATGAAATTAATACCAAAAGATGCGTAAAATTATGGCCTTTACTGTCCTCCAAGGAAAAACACCTCTTCTGAATAGCCAATTTCAAATAAATGATTTTATATATTCAATTATAACTCATGAACTATTGTTTCAGATCACTTAAAACTGAATGTACATGTTGCTAATTTTTTGCCCTTTTTTGTGGTATAACGGCATCCTCATATCTCCAATACTTTGCTGGTAAAATAAAGCTAAAAAAATTATTCACAGATGCATGTAAGTCATATACTGTCTCACTGCCACCTTTCCAGCAGCTGACCTTGTGCCTGCCACGACATTTCATAGGCATATGCACCAGCAAGATTACTACATTCATACATGGTATGAAGAATTCATCATGACGGATATGAACTGGAAGGACGGAGTAAGCAGGGCAGGGGAGATAAGGGGGGGCGCGGGGGATTATCCGATATTGCCGTACGGCAATATCAGTTATACTAGTTATTATTCTTATTCTTCCAACTTTTTGACTTTTTTAAATGTTGAATAACTTCTTTACCAGAAGACATATGTCAATTAGCTTATATACAGTATCAAGACACTATAAAATTCCTTCCATGCTGGGAATTACACATCGGAATTCCGCCTGACATGGGAATTACAGGGGCTTTTCAATAAAAATTTCTGCTTCCGGTTTTGCAGAAAGTACTATGTACTTTTCCACGAATTTTTTTTTCCAGATTCTCCAAGGAAATGCGCAGTGCAGAAAGGATTTTTATGGAATTCCATAGACAGAAATTTCAAAATATGAATTTTTACAAAAACGGAATTCCCAAAAATCACTGGAAAATATCCAGGAAACAAGGAAGGAATGCTCAGATTAAGCTGATTTTGAGTGTGTATGGAGCCCTGCCCCTGTCTAACAATCTCACAAAATGTTGTTGTCGTCGTGTAAGCGGTATCGGCGCTAGGGCCGCACAAAAATGCAGTTTTCAATTGCCGATATCTCTGTTTCTATTAAAGCTACAGAAAAATTAAAAACATCATCAGAAAGTTCAGTTTCTCCTCTTTAAGATGATATATAGAACTTCACTGTAGCTGCTTTAGTATAGAATCGCGTCAGACATTGAAACTTTTATGTCACTTTTTAGGCCTCCGAAAACCTATTTTGCCCAAAAAAACTATGAAGCTCTTCATGGATGTTCATGTTTATTTTTTTAGTGTTACCCATTGTGGCCCTGCATAATGCGTCCAAAGGAAATTTTTCTACTTCAAATACTTTTTCCTGGAGAATTTTTTTAATTTCAAAATTCTAATGCAGATTTCTCAGCTTCTACTCATTCAAATTTGATGAAATTAACACCAAAAAATGCGTAAAAATATGCCCTTTTATGAGCTCCAAGGGCATATACCTCTCACTAATAGCCAATTTTACATTAGCAATTTCACTTATTCAATTATAACTCATTAAGTATTAATTGAAATCAATTAAAAGTAATTTGACGTATACCTAATTTTTTGCTCTATTTTTCCATGTAAGCACATGTTCCTACCATGAATTTTTTTATCCTATTTCAACTCTTCCAATAATGTTTCAAATCACTTAAAATTGATATGATATGTTGCTCATTTGTTGCCCTATTGTTTGCAAATAGCCTCATATTTTTTCCATTAAATTTATAATTAAATTATAACTTGTGAAATACTGCTGCAAATCACTTAAAACTAATTTGACATGTTGCTGACTGCTTGCCCTCTATGTGTATTTAAGCACATCTTCCTAGCTCTTATGGTTTGTCCGTAACAAATCATTAGGGTTAGGGTTTCATCAAAGTATTGCTTTCAGGGTGGTACCATCGCCCACAAAAGGCCTGCCTCCATGCCAAGCGAGATATGAGTATGTATGCCTGTTTGTGCAGTTCCATGGACTATGCAGGGAAGGTCATACCAGCAGTTTTGCTCAAGGACAACCTAAATACACTATTAAGCAATGGAAAGGAAAGGAATGCAAGGAACTCGAATAGCAGGGCAGGGAAGGGATTGGCAGGAAGGGAAGGGATAGGAAGGGAAGGGAAGTTCTTCCTTTAAATTGCTGTGCAATTTAGTATACTAGTTATAATCCCCCGCTCGCGCAGCGGCGGGGGATTATATTGATATTGTTCGTTTTACTATTATTATTATTATTCTTTTTATTATTCAGCTCAGGAAAACTGCGATTACTGCAAAACTATTACAGATACTACATTACAAGTCAAGGGTAAGATGCGACTCCATTGCGCGCTACTTTACCCGAAATTTCATGATCAAATTTCATGACACTTATGAGTTATGAGGAAAATATAAAAAAAATTTCCGGCGCAGGTTTCTCAGAACCTAAGCACAACTGAGACCTGTTGATTTTTTCTAAGATACCTTGACAAAGTCTCCAGTGCAGAAAGGCGTCTCGTGGAGATTTCATGAACACATTTCAAGATATGATTTTTTTAAAAATAGACATCCCGAAAACTGGCCAAAATTTTTCTGGAAAACAGGGAAGGAATGCTCGTAGAAAGCTGAAAATGGGCGTGCTTACAGACCTACCCTAGTGTACCAACTTCACAAAGTTACGGACCGCTCGGACAAACGGTCTCTACGCTACGGACGCACAAAAACTCTAACTTCAAGTGGCCATAGCTCAGTCCCTATTGCAGCTACAGACTAGTTTGACATATCACAAGAAAGGTCTGTTTCTCAGCTTTCCAATGGTGTATAGCATAATAGTGTCAGGCGCGCGCCCTAGAATCGCGTCGGACATTGAAAATTTCATGTCACTTTTTAGGCCCAAAAAAACTTTTCGGCTCAAAAAGTCAATGTAATTCTTCATGCATGTCCATCATTATTTTATGTGGGCTACCCATATCAGCCCTCCATATTGTCCCCGAACATAAATTACCTACATTAAATAGTTTGTCCTAAAGAATTTTTTTAATTTTCAAACTTCAAATATAAATTGCTCAGCTTCCGGTTATTCAAATTTCATGAAATTAATACCAAAAGATGCTTAAAATTATCGCCTTTACTGTCCTCCAAGGCCATACAGCTCATAGTAATAGCCAATTTTACATAGATGATTTTATATAAGCCACTATAACTCCTGCATTTATGTTTCAAATCAGATGAAAATCCAATGACATGTTCCTAATTTATTGCCTGATTTTTCCATGTAGGCACATCTCCGCAACTCTTATGGTTTGCCTGCAGCAAGCCATTAGGGTTAGGGTTAGGGTTTACTCAACATGCACTGCTTGCAGGGTGGTGCGCTTGGCCACCACAGGTGTGTCTGGCAGTCAAGATATTTGATAGGCATATGCTCCAACAACATTGCAGCGTTCATACATGCTTTTAAGAATTCATCATGAAGGACATGAATTGGAAGGGGAGAGTAAGCAGGGAAGGGGAGACAGGGGGGGCGCGGGGGATTATCCGATATTGCCGTACGGCAATATCAGTTATACTAGTTATTATTATTTTTCTTCCCACTTTTGGCCATTTCTTAAATGTTGCATAACTGTCAAACTATAGAATGTATCCCCATGAAAGTATAACAGCATAGACACAGCACAAAACTTCTTCAATGGTGGGAATTACGCATGGGAATTCCGCACTACATGGGAATTACAGCGATTTTCTATGAAAAATTTCTGCGTTCGGTTTTGAAGAAACTGTTGGTTTTTTTGGCATGAAATTTTTTCCTCATATACTACAAAGAAATGCGCAGTGCAGAAAGGAGCCTAGTGGTAATCGGCTTGATAGGTCTTGAGATAAAAAATTTCGAAGTCAAGGCAAAAAAAAAAAATTTCGAAGTCAAGGCAAAACGAAATTTCCATGGTTCATGTCATGAAAAACCATGATGCTATTATCAGATTTTCATGTTCTTCAGGAAATGAGTAGTACAACTTGGGTACACTGTCTATGCAAAAGTATGGGACCCCAGGTCCAATACTTTTGGTGCCACAAGGCCTCAAAAGTGCAACTTTTGAAGGTCTGTAACTCCCTTAATATTACACCAAGAAGGAAAAGAAAACCATTTTTTGAAAGCTCAGAATGTTATGTCACTTTTTGGGCCTCCCAAAGCCTATTTTGCCCAAAAAAACTATGAAGCTCTTCATGGATGTTCATGTCGATTTTTTATGTGGTACCTATTATGTATCTGCATAATGTGTCCAAAGGAATTTGTTCTACTTGCAGTACTTTTTTCTGGAGAATTTTTTTAATTTCAAAATTCAAATGTAGATTGCCCAGCTTCTACTCATTCCAATTTCATGAAATTAACACCAAAAAATGCGTAAAATTATAGCCTTTTATGTGCTCCAAGAGCATTCACCTATTTTTTATAGCCAATTTTACATGAGCAATTTCACATATTCAATTATAACTCATTAATTAGTCATTAAAATCAATTAAAACTCATTTGACATATTACTAATTTTTTGGTCTATTTTTCCATGTAAGCACATCTCCCTACCATCAATTTTATCATCCAATTAAAACTCTCCAATAATGTTTCAAATCCCTTAAAATTGATATGATATGTTGCTTATTTGTTGCCCTATTGTTTGCAAATAAGCACATATTTTTTCCATTAACTTTATAATTAAATTACAACTTGTGAAATACTGCTGCAAATCACTTAAAACTAATTTTACATATTGCTGACTGCTTGCCCTCTATATATATGTAAGCACATCTTCCTAGCTCTTATGGTTTGTCCGTAACAAATCATTAGGGTTAGGGTTTCATCAAAGTTAAGCTTATGGTTAGGCAAATTGTATTGCTTTGAGGATGGTATCATTCCTCGCAGCACACCTGCCTGCATGCTAAGCGCTATATTAGTCAAATGGCAAAGGAAGGAATGGAAGAAGAGGAAATGGAAGGGGAGGGAATGGAAGAGGGTTGATTGGAAAGGGAATGGAAGGGAAGGGAATGGAAGGCAAGGAAAGGGAGGGTATATAGGGAGGGAATACGGGGGAGGGGAATTCATATCTTAAAATTGCTGTGCAATTTTAATTATTCTCTAGTTAAGAACTTCCCGTAGGGAAGTTCTTATTGATATTGTACGTATTCTTATTATTATTATTCTTTATTATAATCCCCCGCCGCTTGCGGGGGATTATATTGATATTGTTCGTTTTATTATTATGAATTCCCCGTAGGGGAATTCATCTTGTTATTGCTGATTTTGTTATTATTATTATTATTATTATTATTATTATTATTATTATTTTTCTACGGCCCTCAAAAAAAAATTTTGAAATGCAGATTATGAGAACAGTGATCAAATTAAAGCAAAATGGACAAAACCTCCTTACAGATTGAAAGATACACTATTATCAGAGGTAATTACATGGTGAAATTACTGCTCAGTGAAGCGTAATTCCATAAATAAAAATTTATATTGTATTCACCGTTTCTCAGAAACTAAGACAGATAAAGACATGGGATTTTTTTTCAAAATACCTCAGACACTTATCCAGTGCAGAAAGGAGCCTAAAGGAATTCCGTTGAAGAAATTCCAAGTTATGAATTTTTGTGCAAAACGGAATTCCCAAAAATGACATTCCAACCTCCAGAAAACATAGAAGGAATGCTCAGATCAAGCTGAATTTATATGTGCATGCAGCCATACCCTAGTCTAACAATCTCACAAAATTTCGTTGTCATCGCGTAAGCGGTATCGGCGCTATGGCCGCACAAAAACTCATTTTTCAATCGCCGATATCTCGGTTGCTATTAAAGCTACAGAAAAATTAAAAACACCATCAGAAAGTTCAGTTTGTCCTCTTACAGAACATATATAGCATTTTACTTTTTAAGGAAGTTTTTATATCTCGCGTAAGACATTGAAAATTTCATGTCTGTTTTTGGGCTCATCAAAACTTTTGGGCCCAAAAAAACTATGAAGGTCTTCATGGATGTTCCTGAATATTTTTTTAGAGGTACCCACTATGGGCCTGCATAATGTCTCCAAAGGAAAAATTTCTACTTCAAGTACTTTTTCCTTGAGAATTTTTTTAATTTCAAAATTGTAATGTAAATTTCTCAGCTTCTACTCATTCAAATTTCATGAAATTAACACCAAAAGATGCGTAAAATTATTACCTTCACTATCCTATGAGGGCATTCACCTATTACTAATAGCCAATTTTACACTTATCATTTTGTATATCCACCTATAACTAATAAATTACACATTCAATTTAGTTAAAAGTCACATGGCATAATGCTAATTTTTCCCTCTATTTTTCCATTTAACCACAGCTCCATGACTCTTATGGTTTGCCTGCAACAACCCATTAGGGTTAGGGTTAGGCCTCAGTCAAAATGTATTGCAGTGAGGGTGGTAACATTGCTGACAACACACCTGGCTGCATGCTAAGCGCTATATGAGTCAGTATGTGCAAATCTACACTGCCAAGGACCAGATTACAACCAAAACTGGCTAGGGAATGGAATGGAAGGGAAGGGCCTGGAAGGGCAGGGAAAGGAAGGCAAGGGAATGTAAGAGCATGGAGTGGAAGCAAAGGGAATGGAAGGTCAGGGAATGGAAGGCAAGGAGAGGGGAGGGTAAATAGGGAGGGAATACGGGGGAGGGGAATTCATATCTTAAAATTGCTGTGCAATTTTAATTATTCTCTAGTTATTCTTATTATTATTATTCTTATTCAGCTCAGAAAAACTGTGATTACTTCAAAAGTATTACAGATACTGTTCTGCAAGTCAAGGGTAATATGCAACTCCATTGCGTGCTACTTCATACGAAATTTCATGATCAAATTTCATGATGCTTATAAGTTATGAGGAAAATATAAAACAAATTTCCGGCGCAGGTTTCTGAGAACCTAAGCATAACTGAGACCTGTTGATTTTTTGTAAGATACCTTGACAAAGTCTCCAGTGCAGAAAGGCGTCTCGTGGAGATTTCATGAATACATTTCAAGATATGATTTTTTTTAAATCTGATGTCCCGAAAACTGCCCAAAATTTTTTTGAAAAACAGGGAAGGAATGCTCATAGAGAGCTGAAAATGGGTGAGCATACAGATGTACCACAGTGTACCAACTTCACAAAGTTACGGACCGCTCGGACAAACGGTCTTTGCGCTACGGACGTCCAAAAAGTCAATTTTCAAGTGGCCATATCTCGGTCCCTATTTAAGCTACAACAAAGTTTGACATATCACAAGAAAGGTCTGTTTGTCAGCTTTCCAATGATGTATAGCATGATGGTGTCAGACGCGCGGCGTAGAATCGCGTCAGACATTGAAAATTTGTTGTCACTTTTTGCGACAAAAAAAATGTCTTAGGCTAAAAAGTCAATGAAGTTCTTTATGGATGTCCATGAATAATTTTTGTGGGATGCCTAGTGCACGTCTCCATACTGTCCCCAAAGATCAATTATCTACAACAAATAGTTTTTCCTAGAGAATTTTTTTAATTTCAAAATTGAAATGTACATTGCTCAGCTTCTGGTTGTTCAAATTTCATGAAATAAATACCAAAAGATGCGTAAAATTATGGCCTTTACTGTCCTCCAAGGGAATATACTTCTCCTGAATAGCCAATTTCAAATAAATGATTTTATATATTCAATTATAACTCATGAGCTATTGTTTCAGATCACTTAAAACTGAATGTACATGTTGCTAATTTTTTGCCCTATTTTGTGGTATAAGGGCATCCTCCTATCTCGAATACCTTGCTGGTAAAATAGAGCTAAAAAAATAATTCACAGATGCATGTTAGTCAGCCGTTGGGTATATACTGTCTCACTGCCACCTTTCCCAGCAGCTGACCTTGTGCCTGCCACAACATTTCATAGGCATATGCACCAGCAAGATTACTACGTTCATACATGGTATTAGGGTGTGTCAATTTTTAATTTTTATGCAAATTCAAAAAGCACTAGTGCCTAAAAGGTGCGTTTTGACCTGGAGAATCCAAATCTGTTCTCGAAATGGTGATACGACAATTCTTACCTACTTCAATTTTGGTCCAAAGTTTCAACATTTTTTTCGTTTTCGACCATTTTCGCCAATCCGCGGTTCTCTATAACTTTGTCAGTATGTGTCATACAGCATTCTAGTTGCCATGGTTGGAAAGCTCTGAAAAAGACCTTCATTTTGCATACCAACTTCAATGGTCTAGGACGATTTCTTGACTCCCATTGGCCCTTCAGCCTGCACTTTTTAGAATGAAAATGACACAGATTGTCTAATCCTGTTAAAAAAAGGCTTTTGAATTTTTTTCACTGATTAGTTGCAGTGATTTGCATTCTGTAAGTCCCAGAATGACAAAATATAAAAACCTTTTTGATTTTTACTGTGGGAGTGCCTGGCTTGTGAGTGATGAAGTTTTAATGTTAATGTCAGTTGAAAACTCGTAAAATGTGAGATGGGGTCTGTTGCATTTCATATCATATCTTCATCAAAATTTATTGCAGGGCAACATGAGTGGTACCACATGATAGAAAATATTCTTAGCATTCTCATGGTACCAGTGATGTTGTCCTATATTTAATTATTATGAAGTTAAAATACGAAATATAACAGCCCCTCCCTGATTTGTTGAAATACTTCAGACAAAATTTAGCATTTAAACTTCCAAGCTCATAAAGCAGGATTTCCCATAGCCAAAAGTTTAAAAAATATTTTATTTGCTCTTTCTTGAACTTGAAGAATGTGAATCACTGCAATTATCAGTGAAAAAAATTCAAAAACCTTTTTTTAACAGGATTAGACAGTCAGCAACATTTTTGTTTCTAAAAGTGCAGGCCTAAGAGCCAATGGGAGTCAAGAAATCGTCCTAGACCATTGAAGTTGGTATGCAAAATGTAGGTCTTTTAGAGAGCTTTCCAACCATGGCAATTATAATACTGTATGACAAATACTGATAAAGTTATAGAGAACCGCGGATTGGTGAATATGGTCGAAAACTAAAAAAACATTGAAACTTTGAACCAAAATTGAAGTAGGTAAGAATTGTCGTATCGCCATTTCGAGAACCGATTTGGATTCCCCAGGTCAAAACGCACATTTTAGGCACTAGTGCTTTTTGAATTTGCATAAAAATTGACACACCCTAACATGGTATGAAGAATTCATCATGACAGCCATGAACTGGAAGGAGGGAGTAAGCAGGGCAGGGGAGAAAAGGGGGGCGCGGGGGATTATCCGATATTGCCGTACGGCAATATCAGTTATACTAGTTAAGAACTTCCCGTAGGGAAGTTCTTATTGATATTGTACGTATTCTTATTATTATAATCCCCCGCCGCTTGCGGGGGATTATATTGATATTGTTCGTTTTATTATTATTATTCTTATTATTATTCTTATTATTCAGCTCAGGAAAACTGTGATTACTCCAAAACTATTACAGATACTGTCTTGTAAGTCAAGGGTAATATGCGACTCTATTGCGTGCTACATTACACGAAATTTCATGATCAAATTTCATGACGCTTATGAGTTATGAGGAAAATATGAAAAAAATTTCGGCGCAGGTTTCTCAGAATCTAAGCATAACTGAGACCTGTTGATTTTTTGTAAGATACCTTGACAAAGTCTCCAGTGCAGAAAGGCGTCTCATGGAAATTTCATGAATAGTTTCAGAGATATGAATTTTTTAAAATAGGATGTCATGAAAATTTTCTAAAATTTTTCTGGAAAACAGGGAAGGAATGCTCGTAGAAAGCTGAAAATGGGTACACTCACAGATGTACCCTAGTGTACAAACTTCACAAAGTTACGGACCGCTCGCACAAACGGTCTCGGCGCTACGGACGTCCAAAAACCCAATTTTCAAGTGCTCATATCTCGGTCCCTATTTGCGCTACAGCAAAGTATCACATATCACAAGAAAGGTCTGTTTCTCAGCTTTCTAATGGTGTATAGCATAATAGTCTCAGACGCCCGGCGTAGAATCGCGTCGGACATTGAAAATTTCATGTCACTTTTTGCGCCTAAAAAACCTTTTAGGCTCAAAAAGTCGATGAAATTCTTCATGCACGTCCATGAATATTTTATGTGGGATACCCATATCAGAACTCCATATTGTCCCCAAAGATCAATTACCTACATCAAATAGCTTTTCCTGGAGAATTTTTTGAATTTCAAAATTGAAATGTTCATTGCTCCGCTTCTGGTTATTCAAATTTCATGAAATTAATACCAAAAGATGCGTAAAATTATGGCCTTTACTGTCCTCCAAGGAAATATACCTCCTCTGAATAGCCAATTTCAAATAAATGATTTTATATATTCAATTATAACTCATGAACTATTGTTTCAGATCACTTAAAACTGAATGTGCATGTTGCTAATTTTTTGCCCTATTTTTTGGTATAAGGCCATCCTCATATCTCCAATAGTTTGCTGGTAAAATAAAGCTAAAAAAATTATTCACAGATGCATGTAAGTCATAAATTATACTGTCTCACTGCCACCTTTCCAGCAGCTGACCTTGTGCCTGCCACGACATTTCATAGGCATATGCACCAGCAACATTACTACGTTCATACATGGTATGAAGAATTCATCATCACGGATATGAACTGGAAGGACGGAGTAAGCAGGGCAGGGGAGATAAGGGGGGGCGCGGGGGATTATCCGATATTGCCGTACGGCAATATCAGTTATACTAGTTATTATTATTATTATTATTATTATTATTAAGAATTTACCTATGGTAAATTCTATTTGTTTTTGCTATTCTTATTATTATTATTCTTATTCTTCTTTTTTTTTCAAAATGGTCCTATGGCGATGAAAGTTGGTCAGAAGGTTAATCAGTCATTCAGTATTGTGAAAGTGGGTCATTTGATGTCATTTTCACAGTTGTCTTTTTCACAGAGGCGTTCAAAGTCGAAAATTTGTAAACTTTAAGGTTGAATAACTGAAAAAGTTGTTGAGATAATGAGTCAAGAGTCAAAATCATGTGATAAAAAGTTGTTGTCTACATATTGGTACAAGTGATATGAGAGTTGGTCCAACGGGTAAAGGGCTAGAGCAGAATGAGCAGTTTTTGGTCTGTCACAGAGATCTCAAGTTAGGTAATAGATGGAATCATGGTGATTGTGACAAAAGTTGGCCAGTATCTGGGGCCAGTGCATTGTGCAATATGGTTTGGATTTGTAGACTACTTTTTGAAATATGGCAATTTTTCAAAATCAAGGGTTCAAAATTTAGGTGGAATTGTAAATTCTCCTTGAAGCAGTAGTCTGAGGTAATCAAAATGTATAATGAACTACCCTTAATTTTACCCAAAAAGACTATTTTGACCAAAAAATTGGACAAAAAGATGATATTTGAAGGTGATATGAGCCATCAAAGTCCAAAAAGTTGAATTTTTCCAAAATTCTCAAAATTATGTTATAGTTCACCAATCATCTTGAAAGTCTGAGGTATACTGGTCAGTAATATGGTTATCAAAAGTCCCCATTAGAATGGTTTCATATCCTCAACTTAATTTGTAAAAAATTGTGAAAAGTGGTACTTGGCAACTTACATGACATTTTGCAGAAATTATTTAATTTGAGTGGGAAATATTACTCCTACAACTTTCTTTAAATTAAATGAACCCCAAAATGACACACTGGCAATCACATGAGCACATAAAATTTGACAAGTAGTCTCATTCATCATGGTCAAATTTGAGGTCAAAGATGAAATGAAAATTGACCATTTTCAGAGATGATTTTTTTTAACTCAGAAGGAAGGTCTCAATTTTCTTCATTTTAAAGGATAATGTGAAATGAATTGTTGTGGTCAATTGTGGTAAACAACATGTCTGTAGTTACAGCCATCTCTGAACAGTAAAGGTCAAAAGGTCAAAAAATGACCAATTGGTCAGCAAAAAAATTCATTTTCACATGATGCAGGTGAGACAATTTCACACTCCACCTCAGGCTGGCCGCATGTATTAGCATACATTAGCCATATTTGGAAAGCTGTTCTGGCCGTTTCAGGTAACGGGGCCAGTGTACTCAACTGTCTAATGTTTCTATACATATTACAGTCCCAAATGACTGAGTGGAGTTGGGGACAGGAGTTGTAGTCAGGACCCTCAGTCAGGACCCTGAGTCATGTCTGTGAGTCATGGCTCTAAATCAGGACCCTGAGTAAAGACCCTGAGTCAGGACCCTAAGTCAGGAGTCAGGAATCTGAGTCAGGCCTCTGAGTCAGGACTCTGAGTCAGGACTCTGAGTCAGGGCTCTGAGTCAGGGCTCTGAGGCAGGACTCTGAGGCAGGACCTGGAGTCAGGACTCGGAGTCAGGGCTATGAGTCAGGAATCTGAGTCAGGACTCTGAGTCAGGCATCTGAGTCAGGTCTCGGAGTCAGGTATCTCAGTCAGGCATCTCAGTCAGGGCTCAGAGTCAGGCATCTGTGTCAGGACTCTTAAGTCAGGACTCTGAGTCAGATCCCTTAGTCAGGACCCTAGGTCAGGACTCAGAGTCAAGTCTGTGAGTCAGGTCTGTGAGTCAGGACCCTGAGTCAGGACCCTAGGTCAGGACTCTGAGTCTGATCTGTGAGTCAGGACTCTGCGTCAGGACTCAGAGTCAGGTCTCTGAGTCTCGACTAGGAGTCTCGACTATGAGTCTCGACTATGAGTCTCGACTCTAAGGCTCGACTATGAGGCTCGACTATGAGTCTCGACTGTGAGTCTCGACTATGAGTCTCGATTATGAGTCTACACTATGAGTCAGTCCGCTGAGTCAGGACACGCTGAGGCAGGACACGCTGAGTCAGGACACGCTTAGTCAGGACACGCTGAGTCAGGTCTCGGAGTCAGGACTCAGAGTCAGGGCTCTGAGTCAGGACTCCGAGTCAGGCATCTGAGTCAGGCATCTGAGTCAGGCTTCGGAGGCAGGACTCTGAGTCAGGTCCCTGAGTCTGGACCCTAGGCCAGGACTCTGAGTTAGGTCTGTGAGTCAGGTCTCTGAGTCAGGACCCTGGGTCAGGACTCTGAGTCTGGTCTGTGAGTCAGGACTCTGAGTCAGGATTCAGAGTCAGGACTCAGTCAGGTCTATGAGTCAGGTCTGTGAGTTAGGACCCTGAGTCAGGGCTCTGAGGCAGGTCCCTGAGTCAGGACCCTAGGTCATGACTCTCAGTCAGGAATCTGAGTCAGGAATCTGAGTCAGTAATCTGAATCTGGTCCCTGAGTCAGGACTCTGAGTCAGGACCCTGAGTCAGGACTCTGAGTCAGGACTCTGAATCAGGACTCAGAGTCAGGACTCTGAGTCTCGACTATGCGTCTCGACTATGAGTCTCGACTATGAGTCTAGACTATGAGCCTCGACTATGAGTCTCGACTATGAGTCTCGCCTATGAGTCTCGACTATGAGTATCGACTATGAGTCTAGACTATGAGTCTCGCCTATGAGTCTCGCCTATGAGTCTCGACTATGAGTATCGACTATGAGTCTCGACCATGAGTCTCGCCTATGAGTCTCGCCTATGAGTCTCGACTATGAGTATTAACTATGAGTCTCGACTATGCGTCTCGACTATGAGTCGCGACTATGAGTCTCGACTATGAGTCTCGACTATGAGTCTCGCCTATGAGTCTCGCCTATGAGTCTCGACTATGAGTATCGACTATGAGTCTCAACTATGAGTCTCGACTATGAGTCAGGGGCCGCTGAGTCAGGCCATGCTGAGTCAGGACTTGGAGTCAGGACTCGGAGTCAGGACTTGAGGTCAGGCCTCGGAGTCATTCTCGGAGTCAGGCCTCGGAGTCAGGCTTTTAGTCAGGCCTCGGAGTCAGGCCTCGGAATCAGGCTTTTTGTCAGGCCTCGGAGTCAGGCCTCGGAGCCAGGACACGGAGTCTGGACTCGGAGTCAGGTCTCGGAGTCAGGACTCTGAGGCAGGACTCTGAGTTAGGACTCTGAGTCAGGACTCTGAGTCAGGACTCTGAGTCAGGACTCTGAGTCAGGACTCTGAGTCAGGACTCTGAGTCAGGACTCTGAGTCAGGACTCTGAGTCAGGACTCTGAGTCAGGACTCTGAAATGAACGTTCTCACTCCTGATATGTAAAACATTGATGAAGATAGTGAAAATGTGAACCAGTCCCGTTGAATATTATCATTTGCGTGTGTCCTTGAGCCCTTCAGTTTTGTCTGTCTGTCTGACCGTTGGTCGGCCATTTGTCTGTCCATTTACAGGCAAACTTTAGTTGAAAGTAAAGGTAAATTCTTTGTAATTGTCCCTGATGACAATTACCGTCTTCTCTAGTTATTATTATTTTTCTTCCCACTTTTGGCCATTTCTTAAATGTTGCATAACTGACAAACTATAGAATGTATCCCCATGAAAGTATAACAGCATAGACACAGCACAAAACTTCTTCCATGGTGGGAATTACGCATGGGAATTCCGCACTACATGGGAATTACAGCGATTTTCTATAAAAAATTTCTGCGTTCGGTTTTGAAGAAACTGTTGGTTTTTTTGGCATGAAATTTTTTCCTCATATACTACAAAGAAATGTGCAGTGCAGAAAGGAGCCTAGTGGTAAACGGCTTGATAGGTCTTGAGATAAAAAATTTCGAAGTCAAGGCAAAACGAAATTTCCAGGGTACATGTCATGAAAAACCATGATGCAATTATCAGATTTTCATGTTCTTCAGGAAATGAGTAGTACTACTTGGGTACACTGTCTATGCAAAAGTATGGGAACCCAGGTCCAATACTTTTGGTGCCACAAGGCCTCAAAAGTGCAACTTTTGAAGGTCTGTAACTCCCTTAATATTACACCAAGAAGGAAAAGAAAACCATTTTTGGAAAGCTCAGAATGTTAACTTTCCAATGGTATATAGCATTATACCCTTGGACGTCCGAGGGAAAATTTCGCTTAACAGTGAAAATTTCATGTCACTTTTTGGCCCGATCAAAACACATTAGGCTACAAAAACAAATGAAGATCTTCATGGATGTTCATGAATATTTTTTACTTGTACCTGGCCTAGACCCCTATAATGTGGCCAAAGGAAATTTACCTCCATCAAATAGTTTTTCCTAGAGAATTTTTTTCAATTTCAAAATTCAAATGCCAATAACTTGTTTCCTAATGACTCAAATTTCACCAAAACAACGTTAAAGGATGTGTAAAATCATGGTCTTCATTTCATTTAATGTAACCATGCATGTCAGAACAACAGGCAATTTTACATGAATTTTTTGGCGTTTTTCAATTATAACTCATCCATTTATGCTTCGAGTCAGTTAAAACTGATGTGATATGGTGCTGAGTGTGTGCCCTATTTATGTATACAAGCACCTTTTCCTAGCTTTTATGGTTTGCCTGTAGGAAGTCATTAGGGTTAGGGTTTCATGAAAGTGTATTGCTTTCAGGGTGGTACCTCTGGCCACAAAAGGTTTGCATCCATGCCAAGCGATATATCACTAAGTACATATGTATGCCTGTTGTTCTACTTCCATGCACGGTGGCAAGCATTTCCAAGTAGGAGCAATGATAGTCACTGCCGAATCAAAACATGCTAAGCTCTGGAAGGCAAATGAATGCAAGGAACTGGAAGAGAAAGGGAGAGCTAGGATTGGAAGGGAAGGGAAGGGATAGGAAGGGAAGGGAAGTTCTTCCTTTAAATTGCTGTGCAATTTAGTATACTAGTTATTATTCTTATTCTTCCAACTTTTTGACTTTTTTAAATGTTGAATAACTTCTCTCCTAGAAGACATATCTCAATTAGCACCTGCACAGCATTATGACACTATAAAATTCCTTCTGTGATGGAAATTACGCATTGGAATTCCGTTTGACATAGGAATTACAGGCAATCTTGACCAAAAATTTCTGCTTCCGGTTTTGGGAAAACTGTCAGTCAGAATTACATGAAATTTTTTCCTGTTAATCTGTAATGGAATGTGCAGTGCGGAAAGGAGCCTAGTGGTAATAGGATGAATAGTTATGGAGAAAAAAAAGTTCAAAATTCGAGCAAACCGGAATTTCGAGGGGTGATGTCATGAAAAACCATGATTGGAATGTCAGATTTGTATGTCCTTACAGGAATTGTTAGTACTATCAGGGTATAGTGTCTATGCCAAAGTATGGCATCCCAGGTCCAATACTTTTGGTGCCACAGGGCCTCAAAAGTTGAACATTTGAGCGGCTGTATCTCCCTTAATATTGGTCCTAGAAACAAACCAGGGACATTTTCGGAAAGCTCACAATGTCAGCTTTCCAATGATGTATAGAAATATCCTGTGCGACGTCCGGTTTAGAATCGCGGTGGACATTGAAAATTTTATGTCACTTTTTGGGCCGAACAAAAAGTTTTTTGTAAAAAAGTGTATGAAGAACTACATGGATGTTCATGAATAATTTATGTAGGATACCAAGGTTGGGCCTCCATATTGAACCAAAAGGAAATTTGCCTACATCAAATAGCTTTTCCTAGAGAATTTTTTTAATTTCAAAATTGAAACTTAAATTACTCTGGTTCTAATTGTTCAAATCTCATGAAATTAACACCAAAAAATGCATAAAATTATGCCCTCTAGTGTGCTACAAGGATATCTTCCTCTTACCTTTAATGATTTTACATCTAACATTTTATATATTCAATTATAACTCGTTAATTATTTATCAAAATCAATTAAAACTGATTTGACATGCTCCTAATTTCTTGCTCTATTTTTGCATGTAAACACAGCTCCATAACTCTGATGGTTTGTCCACAACAAGCCATTAGGGTTAGGGTTTCACCTACCATTCACCCAGATGTATTGCTTTGAGGGTGGTAGCGCTGGCCACCACACACTGGTCTCCATATGTGAGTGTATACAAGCAAATGTCTAGTGACAGCAACACTTACCTTTTTGCAAATGAAACAGCTTCAGCACGGAAGGCAAGGGCATGGAAGGGGAAGGAAGGCAAGTGAAGGGTAGCAATTGGAAGGGAAGGGATTGGGAAGGAAGGGAAGTTCATCCTTTAAATTGCTGTGCAATTTAGTATACTAGTTATAATCCCCCGCCGCTTTGTTTTTGCTATTATTATTATTCTTATTATTCTTATTCTTCTTTTTTTTTCAAAATGGTCCTATGGCGATGAAAGTTGGTCAGAAGGTGAATCAGTCATTCAGTATTGTGAAAGTGGGTCATTTGATGTCATTTTCACAGTTGTCTTTTTCACAGAGGCGTTCAAAGTTGAAAATTTGTAAACTTTAAGGTTGAATAACTGAAAAAGTAGTTGAGATAACGGGTCAAGAGTCAAAATCATGTGATAAAAAGTTGTTGTCTACGTATTGGTACAAATGATATGAGAGTTGGTCCAACGGGTAAAGGGCTAGAGCAGAATGAGCATTTTTTGGTCTACGAACAAGATCTCAAGTTACGTAATAGATGGAATCATGGTGATTGTGACAAAAGTTGGCCAGTATCTGGGGCCAGTGCAGTGCGCAATATGGTTTGGATTTGTAGACTACTTTTTGAGATATGGCAATTTTTCAAAATCAAGGGTTCAAAATTTAGGTGGAATTGTAAAATCTCCTTGAAGCAGTAGTCTGAGGTGATCAAAATGTATAATGAACTACCCTTAACTTTACCCAAAAAGACTATATTGACCAAAAAAGTGGACCAAAAGGTTATATTTGAAGGTTATTTGAGTCATTAAAGTTTAAAAAGTTGAATTTTGCAAAAATTCTGAAAATTATGTTATTTTCCACCAATCCTCTTCAAAGTATAGGGTCTACAAGTCAATAATATGGTTATGAAAAGCCCCCAATAAAGAATATTTTAGGTCTTCAACTCAATTTGTAAAAAAATGTGAAAAATGGTACTTCTCGGCACTCCTGAAATTTACCATAAATGATTTTTTTTGAGTGGGAAATATCACTCCTACAGCTTTCTTTAAATTAAATGACCCCCCTATATCACATCTGTCAATCACATGAGTGCATTACTTTTGAGCTTTGACCTTTTTATCAAGGTCAAATTTGAGGTCAAAGAGGAAATGAAAACAGGTTATTTTCACTGATTATTAACTGGGAAGGAACATTTCAATTTTCTTGATTTTAACTGACAACGTGGACCAAATACTTGCAGTAAATTGTGACAAATGGCAAGTCTCTTGCTGCAGTCAGCTTTAAGCAATAAAGGTCAAAAGGTCAGAAAAATGAAGAAATGGTCAGCAATAAATTCATTTTCACATGATGCAGGTGACACCATTTCACACTCCAAAGCAGGCTGGCCGCATATATTAGCATACATTATCCATATATGGAAAGCTGTTCTGGCTGTTTCAGGTGACGGGGCCAGTGTACGCTACTGACTAATGTTTATATACATATTACAGTCTCAAATGACCGAGTGGAGTTGGGAACAGGAGTTGTAGTCAGGACCCTGAGCCAGGACCCTGAGTCAGGTCTGTGAGTCAGGTCTGTGAGTCAGGTCTGTGAGTCAGGTCTGTTAGTCAGGTCTGTGAGACAGGACCCTGAGTCAGGTCTCTGAGTCAGGTCCCTGAGTCAGGACCCTAGGTCAGGACTCTTGAGTCAGGACTCTGAGTCTCGACTATTAGTCTCGACTATGAGTCAGGCCGCTGAGTCAGGACTCGGAGTCAGGAATCTGAGTCAGGATTCGGAGTCAGGAATCTGAGTGAGGCCCCTCAGTCAGGACTTTGAGTCAGGACTCTGAGTCAGGACTCTGAGTCAGGACTCTGAGTCAGGACTCTGAGTCAAGACTCGGAGTCAGGACTCAGTCAGGTCTGTGAGTCAGGTCTGTGAGTTAGGACCCTGAGTCAGGGCTCTGAGTCAGGTCCCTGAGTCAGGACCCTAGGTCATGACTCTGAGTCAGGAAACTGAGTCAAGAATCTGAGTCAGGAATCTGAATCAGGACCATGAGTCAGGACTCTGAGTCAGGACCCTGAGTCAGGACTCTCAGTTAGGACTCTGAGTCAGGACTCAGAGTCAGGACACAGAGTCAGGACTCGTGAGTCTCGACTATGCGTCTCGACTTTGAGTCTCGACTATGAGTCTCGACTATGAGTCTCGCCTATGAGTCTCGACTATGATTCTCGACTATGAGTCTCGACTATGAGTCAGGGGCCGCTGAGTAAGGGGCCGCTGAGTAAGGGGCCGCTGAGTCAGGGGCCGCTGAGTCAGGGGCCGCTGAGTCAGGGGCCGCTGAGTCAGGGGCCGCTGAGTCAGTGGCCGCTGAGTCAGGGGCCGCTGAGTCAGGGGCCGCTGAGTCAGGGGCCGCTGAGTCAGGGGCCGCTGAGTCAGGGGCCGCTGAGTCAGGGGCCGCTGAGTCAGTGGCCGCTGAGTCAGGGGCCGCTGAGTCAGGGGCCGCTGAGTCAGGACTTGGAGTCAGGACTCGGAGTCAGGACTTGAGGTCAGGACTTGGAGGCAGGACTCTAAGGCAGGCCTCGGAGTCAGGCCTCGGAGTCGGGCCTCGGAGTCAGGCCTCGGAGTCAGGCCTCGGAGTCAGGACTCTGAGTCAGGACTCTGAGTCAGGACTCTGAGTCAGGACTCTGAGTCAGGAGTTGTAGTCAGGACTCTGAGTCAGGACTCTGAGTCAGGAGTTGTAGTCAGGACTCTGAGTCAGGACTCTGAGTCAGGACTCTGAGAAAAGAGTCAGTGTCAGGACTGAGAGTCAGTAGTCTGAATTGTAGATCTGATCAGGAAGGTGACCAGGATTAAGAGTCGGATTCGAAGTTGGAGTCAGGGTTAGGAGTCAGAGTCCGCATGTGCCTGTCAGTCCGTCGGTTTCATCCATCTGGCCATCCGTCCATTTACCTGAGTAAGGGGTCGCTGAGTAAGGGGCCGCTGAGTCAGGGGCCGCTGAGTCAGGGGCCGCTGAGTCAGGGGCCGCTGAGTCAGGGGCCGCTGAGTCAGTGGCCGCTGAGTCAGGGGCCGCTGAGTCAGGGGCCGCTGAGTCAGGACTTGGAGTCAGGACTCGGAGTCAGGACTTGAGGTCAGGACTTGGAGGCAGGACTCTAAGGCAGGCCTCGGAGTCGGGCCTCGGAGTCGGGCCTCGGAGTCGGGCCTCGGAGTCGGGCCTCGGAGTCGGGCCTCGGAGTCGGGCCTCGGAGTCGGGCCTCGGAGTCGGGCCTCGGAGTCGGGCCTCGGAGTCGGGCCTCGGAGTCAGGCCTCGGAGTCAGGACTCTGAGTCAGGACTCTGAGTCAGGACTCTGAGTCAGGACTCTGAGTCAGGACTCTGAGTCAGGACTCTGAGTCAGGACTCTGAGTCAGGACTCTGAGTCAGGACTCTGAGTCAGGACTCTGAGTCAGGACTCTGAGTCAGGACTCTGAGTCAGGACTCTGAGTCAGGACTCTGAGTCAGGACTCTGAGTCAGGACTCTGAGTCAGGACTCTGAGTCAGGACTCTGAGTCAGGACTCTGAGTCAGGACTCTGAGTCAGGACTCTGAGTCAGGACTCTGAGTCAGGACTCTGAGTCAGGACTCTGAGTCAGGACTCTGAGTCAGGACTCTGAGTCAGGACTCTGAGTCAGGACTCTGAGTCAGGACTCTGAGTCAGGACTCTGAGTCAGGACTCTGAGTCAGGACTCTGAGAAAAGAGTCAGTGTCAGGACTGAGAGTCAGTAGTCTGAAGGTGACCAGGATTAAGAGTCGGATTCGAAGTCGGAGTCAGGGTGAGGAGTCAGAGTCCGCATGTGCCTGTCAGTCCGTCGGTTTCATCCATCTGGCCATCCGTCCATTTACCTGTCCGTTTACAGGCAAAGTTTAGCCCATCTGTCCATCTGTCTGTCTGTTCACAGGCCAAATTCAGTTGAAAGTAAAGGTAAAGTCCATTTGTCTGTCAATTTACAGGCAAAGTGTAATTAAAAGTAAAGGTAAATTCTTTGTAATTGTCCGTGATGACAATTACCGTTTTCTCTAGTTATAATCCCCGCCGCGAGCGGGGGATTATATTGATATTGTTCGTTTTATTATTATTCTTATTCTTATTCTTATTCTTATTATTATTATTATTCAGCTCAGGAAAACTGCGATTACTTCAAAACTATTAGAGATATTGGTTTACAAGTGAAGGGTAATATGCAACTCCATTGCGCGCTACTGCTTACGAAATTTCATGATCAAATTTCATGACACTTATGAGTTATGAGCAAAATATAAAAAAAATTTCCGGCGCAGGTTTCTGAGAAACTACGCATAACTGGGACCTGCTGATTTTTTCTAAGATACCTTGACAAAGTCTCCAGTGCAGAAAGGCGTCTCGTGGAGATTTCATGAATACATTTCAAGATATGATTTTTTGAAAATTGGACATCCCGAAAATTGACTGAAATTTTTCTGAAAAACAGGGAAGGAATGCTTGTAGAAAGCTGAAAATAGGTATACTTACAGACCTACTCTAGTGTACCAACTTCACAAAGTTACGGACCGCTCGGACAAACGGTCTCGGAGCTACGGACGTCCAAAAACCCAATTTTCAAGTGCTCATATCTCGGTCCCTATTTAAGCTACAGCAAAGTATCACATATCACAAGAAAGGTCTGTTTCTTAGCTTTCCAATGATGTATAGCATAATAGTGTCAGACGCTCGACGTAGAATCGCGTCGGACATTGAAAATTTCATGTCACTTTTTGCGCCTAAAAATCCTTTTCGGCTCAAAAAGTCGATGAAATTCTTCATGCACGTCCATGAATATTTTATGTGGGATACCCATATCACCCTCCATATTATCCCCAAAGATCAATTACCTACATCAAATAGTTTTTCTGGAGAATTTTTTGAATTTCAAAATTGAAATGTACATTGCTCCGCTTCTGGTTATTCGAATTTCATGAAATTAATACCAAAAGATGCGTAAAATTATGGCCTTTACTGTCCTCCAAGGAAAAACACCTCTTCTGAATAGCCAATTTCAAATAAATGATTTTATATATTCAATTATAACTCATGAACTATTGTTTCAGATCACTTAAAACTGAATGTACATGTTGCTAATTTTTTGCCCTTTTTTGTGGTATAAGGGCATCCTCATATCTCCAATACTTTGCTGGTAAAATAAAGCAAAAAAATTATTCACAGATGCATGTAAGTCATATACTGTCTCACTGCCACCTTTCCCAGCAGCTGACCTTGTGCCTGCCACGACATTTCATAGGCATATGCACCAGCAAGATTACTACATTCATACATGGTATGAAGAATTCATCATGACGGATATGAACTGGAAGGACGGAGTAAGCAGGGCAGGGGAGCTAAGGGGGGGCGCGGGGGATTATCCGATATTGCCGTACGGCAATATCAGTTATACTAGTTCTTATTATTATTATTCAGCTCAGGAAAACTGCGATTACTTCAAAACTATTAGAGATATTGGTTTACAAGTGAAGGGTAATATGCAACTCCATTGCGCGCTGCTGCTTACGAAATTTCATGATCAAATTTCATGACACTTATGAGTTATGAGCAAAATATAAAAAAACTTTCCGGCGCAGGTTTCTGAGAACCTACGCATAACTGGGACCTGTTGATTTTTTCTAAGATACCTTGACAAAGTCTCCAGTGCAGAAAGGCGTCTCGTGGAGATTTCATGAATACATTTCAAGATATGATTTTTTGAAAATTTGACATCCCGAAAATTGACTGAATTTTTTTACAAAAACAGGGAAGGAATGCTTGTAGAAAGCTGAAAATGGGTATACTTACAGACCTACTCTAGTGTACCAACTTCACAAAGTTACGGACCGCTCGGACAAACGGTCTCGGACCTACGGACGCACAAAAACTCAAACTTCAAGTGGCCATATCTCGGTCCCTATCGCAGCTACAGACTAGTTTCACATATCACAAGAAAGCTCTGTTTGTCAGCTTTCCAATGATGTATAGCATTATAGTATCAGACGCGGGGCGTAGAATCGCGTCAGACATTGAAAATTTTATGTCATTTTTTCGGCCTATCAAAACGTTTTCCCTCAAAAAGTGTATGAAGAACTTCATGGATGTTCATCAATAATTTATGCGGGCTACCCAGGTTGGGCCTCCATATTGTGCCAAAAGGAAATTTGCCTAAATCAAATACTTTTTCCTAGAGAATTTTTTTTATTTCAAAATTGAAACGTAAATTGCTCTGGTTATAATCGTTCAAATCTCATGAAATTAACACCAAAAAATGTGTTAAATTACGCCCTCTAGCAAGCTACAGGGATATCTTCCTCTTACCTTTAACCAATTTTACATATAACATTTTATATATTCAATTATAACTCATTCATTATTTATCAAAATCAATTAAAACTGATTCGTCATGTTCCTAATTTTTTGCTCTATTTTTGTATGTAAGCACAGCTCCATAACTTGCATGGTTTGTCTACAATAACCCATTAGGGTTAGGGTTTCACCTACCATTCACTGCAAATGTATTGCTTTGAGGGTGGTACCGCTGGCCACCAAGAACAGGTCTCCATGCCAAGCGATGTCTGATTTCAATATATGAGCCTCTTAAAGAATTCATCATGAAGGCCATGAACTGGTTGAAGGGAGTAAGCAGGGCAAGGGAGACAGGGGGGGGCGCGGGGGATTATCCGATATTGCCGTACGGCAATATCAGTTATACTAGTTATTATTATTATTCTTTCACATTTCAATGTTGAATAAATCATTGCCAAGGAAAGATATCTACTTGAAACTAGAACAGCATACAGACACCAGAAAACTCTCAAAAATTCGGGAATTACTCATCAGAATTACGCCTGACATTGGAATTACGGCCACTTTTCAATAAAAATTTTGTCATTCTGTTCAGAGAAAACTGCCAGTTGGATTATTGTGAATTTTTTTCCTCATCTTCTCCAAGGAAATGCGCAGTGCAGAAAGGATTTTTATGGAAATCCATAGACAAAAATTTTTTTCTATGAATTTTTACAAAAACGGAATTCCCAAAAAGCACGGGAAAATCTCCAGAAAGCAAGGAAGGAATGCTCAGATCAGGCTGATTTTATGTGAGTATAGAGCCCTACCCCTTTCTAACAATCCCACAAAATTTCGTTGTCGTCGCGTAAGCGGTATCGGCGCTCTGGCCGCACAAAAGTGCTATTTTCAATCGACGATATCTCGGTTCCTATTAAAGCTACAGAAAAATTAAAAACATCATCAGAAAGTTCAGTTTCTCCTCTTTAAGATGATATATAGAACTTTACTGTAGCTGCTATAGTATAGAATCGCGGTGGACATTGAAACTTTTATGTCACTTTTTGGGCCTCCCGAAACCTATTTTGCCCAAAAAAACTATGAAGCTCTTCATGGATGTTCATGATTATTTTTTCAGTGGTACCCATTGTGGCTCTGCACAATGTTACCAAAGGAAATTTTTCTACTTCAAATACTTTTTCCTTGAGAATTTTTTTCATTTCAAAATTCTAATGTAGATTTCTCAGCTTCTACTCATTCAAATGTCATGAAATTAACACCAAAAAATGCGTAAAATTATGCCCTTTTATGAGCTCCAAGGGCATATACCTCTCACTAATAGCCAATTTTACATATGACTTTTTAAATATTCAATTATAACTCATTAAGTATTCATTAAAATCAATTAAAACTAATTTGACATATTGCTAATTTTTTGCCCTATTTTACCATGTAAGCACATGTTCCTACCATGAATTTTTTTTTCCTATTTAAACTCTTCCAATAATGTTTCAAATTACTTAAAACTGATATGATATGTTGCTTATTTGTTGCCCTATTGTTTGCAAATAACCTCATATTTTTTCCATTAAATTTATAATTAAATTATAACTTGTGAAATACTGCTGCAAATCACTTAAAACTAATTTGACATGTTGCTGACTGCTTGCCCTCTGTGTGTATGTAAGCACATCTTCCTAGCTCTTATGGTTTGTCCATAACAAATCATTAGGGTTAGGGTTTCATCAAACTTTTGGTTACGGTTAAGTCAAATTGTATTGCTTTGAGGGTGGTATCATTGGTCACAACACACCTGGCTGCATGCTAAACACTATATGAGTCTCAGCAACTGTACACGTGCATGGACAACATAGCGTCCAAAAGTGGCCTGGGTATGGAATAGAAAGGGAAGGAATAGCACATGAGGGAATGGATTGGAAGGGAATGCAAGAGTAGGGAGTGGAAAGGAAGGAAGGGAATGGAAGGAAAGGGAAGGGCGGGTAACGGGGGAGGGAATACGGGGAGGGGAATTCATATCTTAAAATTGCTGTGCAATTTTAATTATTCTCTAGTTATTATTCTTATTCTTCCAACTTTTTGACTTTTTAAAATGTTGAATAACTTCTTTATGAGAAGACATATGTCAATTAGTATATATACAGCATCAAGACACTGTAAAATTCCTTCTATGCTGGGAATGACGCATCGGAATTCCGTTTGACATAGGAATTACAGGCAATCTTCACGAAAAATTTCCGAGTGCGGTTTTGGGAAAACCGTTTGACAGAATGTCATGAAAATTTTTCTTGTTAATCTCTAACGGAATATGCATTGCAGAAAGGAGCCTAGTGGCAATAGGATGAATAGCTTTGGAGAAAAAAAAGTTCAAATTTTGAGCAGACCGAAATTTCGAGGGGTGATGTCATGAAAAACCATGATTGAAAAGTCAGATTTTCATGTCCTTACAGGAATTGTGAGTACTACCAGGGTATAGTGTCTATGCAAAAGTATGGCATCCCAGGTCCAATACTTTTTGTGCCACAGGGCCTCAAAAGTCGAACAATTGATGGCCTGTATCTCCCTTAATATTGGTCCTAGAAACAAACCAGGGACATTTCTGGAAAGCTCAGAATGTCAGCTTTCCAATGGTGTATAGCAATATCATATGCGACGTCCGGTTTAGAATCGCGTCAGACATTGAAAATTTTATGTCACTTTTTGGGCCGATCGAAACATTTTTTGTCAAAATGTGTATGAAGAACTTCATGGATGTTCATGTATAATTTATGTAGGATACCCAGGTTGGGCCTCCATATTGTACCAAAAGGAAATTTGCCTACTTCAAATACTTTTTCCTAGAGAATTTTTTTAATTTCAAAATTTAAACGTAAATTGCTCTGGTTATAATTGTTCAAATCTCATGAAATTAACACCAAAAAATGCATAAAATTATGCCCTCTAGTGTGCTATTTTTTAAATGGCTATTATGAGAAAAGTAATGCAGATACAAGAAAAAGGCTACAACAGTCATAAACGTTGGCGTGATTCCTATTTTTAGAGGCAATTTCACAGCGGAATTACTTTTCAGTCTTGCGTAATTCCAAAAACTAATTTTTTCATTGTGTAAACGGTTTCTCAGAAACTAAGACAGATAGTGACATGAAACTTTTTTTCAATATATTTTAGACAGTTATCCATTGCAGAAAGGAGCCTAAAGGAATTCCGTTGATAAAATTCCTAGTTATGATTTTTTGGAAAAACGGAATTCCGAAAAATGACATTCCAACCTCCAGAAAACAAGGAAGGAATGCTCAGATTAAGCTGAATTTATATGTGTATACAGCCCTACCCTAGTCTAACAACTCCACAAAATTTTGTTGTCGTCCAAAAGCGGTATCGGCGCTATGACCGCACAAAAACGGAATTTTCAATCGCCGATATCTCGCTTACTATTAGAGCTACAGAAAAATTAAAAATATCATCAGAAAGTTCAGATTCTCTTCTTTCAGATGGTGTATAGAACTTTACTGTAGCTGTCTTAGTATAGAATCGCGTCAGACATTGAAAATTTTTTGTCACTTTTTGGCCCTCCCAAACCCTATCTTGCCCAAAAAAACCATGAAGATCTTCATGGATGTTCATGTGTAATTTTTTAGTGGTACCCATTGTAAGCTTGCATAATCTGTCCAAAGGAAATTATTCTACTTGTAATACTTTTTGCTTGATAATTTTTTTAATTTCAAACTTACAAGGTAAATTGCTCAGCTTCTACTCATTCAAATTTCATGAAATTAACACCGAAAAATGCGTAAAATTATGGCCTTTTATGTGCTCTAAGGGCATAAACCTCTTGCTCTTAGCCAATTTTACATAAGCAATTTCACTTATGCAATTATAACTCATTAATTATTCGTTAAAATCAATTAAA
Organism: Platynereis dumerilii; assembly: GCA_026936325.1. Classification (NCBI taxonomy): domain Eukaryota; kingdom Metazoa; phylum Annelida; class Polychaeta; order Phyllodocida; family Nereididae; genus Platynereis; species Platynereis dumerilii. Next base: position 649,052 of record JAPTHN010000107.1, on the reverse strand, counting down.
ACTCATTTGACATATTGCTGATTTTTTGCCCTATTTTTCCATATAAGCACAGCTCCATAACTGTTATGGTTTGTCTGTAACAAGCTGTTAGGGTTAGGGTTAGGGCTCAGTCAAAATGTATTGCTTTCAGGCTGGTACCATTGGTCACAACACACCTGGCTGCATGCTAAGTGCTATATTATTCAATACGTGGCCCTCTGCACTTCTATCCACTAGATTGCAACCAAAGCCAAACTAACAACATGTCAACCATATCAGGCTTCGGAATGCAACAACACGGAAGCCAATGGAAATGAATGGGAGGGGAAGGGAAAGACAGGGAAGGGAATGGAGGGGCAGGGAATGGAAGGGAAGGGAATATGGGGGAGGGGAATTCATATCTTAAAATTGCTGTGCAATTTTAATTATTCTCTAGTTATAATCCCCCGCCGCGAGCGGGGGATTATTATAATCCCCCGCCGCGAGCGGGGGATTATATTGATATTGTTCGTTTTATTATTATTCTTATTCTTATTATTATAATCCCCCGCCGCTTGCGGGGGATTATATTGATATTGTTCGTTTTATTATTATTATTATTATTATTCTTATTATTCTTATTCTTATTATTATTCAGCTCAGAAAAACTGTGATTACTTCAAAAGTATTACAGATACTGTCTTGCAAGTCAAGGGTAATATGCGACTCCATTGCGTGCTACTTTTCACGAAATTTCATGATCAAATTTCATGACGCTTATGAGTTATGAGGAAAATATCAAAAAAATTTCCGGCGCAGGTCTCTCAGAACCTAAGCAAAACTGAGACCTGCTGATTTTTTCTAAGATACCTTGACTAAGTCTTCAGTGCAGAAAGGCGTCTTGTGGAGATTTCATGAATACACTTCAAGATATGATTTTTTGAAAATTTGACATCCCGAAAATTGACTGAAATTTTTTTGAAAAACAGGGAAGGAATGCTCGTAGAAAGCTGAAAGTGGGTACACTTACAGACCTACCTAGTGTACCAACTTCACAAAGTTACGGACCCCTCGCACAAACGGTCTCGGCGCTACGGACGTCCAAAAATGCAATTTTCAAGTGCCCATATCTCGGTCCCTATTGAACATACAACAAAGTTTGATATATCACAAGAAAGGTCTGTTTGTCAGCTTTCTAATGGTGTATAGCATAATAGTGTCAGACGCGCGGCGTAGAATCGCGTCGGCCATTGAAAATTTTATGTCATTTTTTGGGCCTATCAAAACGTTTTTCCTCAAAAAGTGTATGAAGAACTTCATATATGTTCATCAATAATTTATGAGGGCTACCCAGTTTGGGCCTCCATATTGTGCCAAAAGGAAATTTGCCTACATCAAATACTTTTTCCTAGAGATTTTTTTTAATTTCAAAATTGAAACGTAAATTGCTCTGGTTATAATCGTTCAAATCTCATGAAATTAACACCAAAAAATGTGTTAAATTACGCCCTCTAGCAAGCTACAGGGATATCGTCCTCTTACCTTTAACCAATTTTACATATAACATTTTATATATTCAATTATAACTCATTCATTATTTATCAAAATGAATTAAACTGATTTGACATGTTCCTAATTTTTTGCTCTATTTTTCCATGTAAGCACAGCTGCATAACTTGCATGGTTTGTCTACAATAACCCATTAGGGTTAGGGTTTCACCTACCATTCACTGCAAATGTATTGCTTTGAGGGTGGTACCGCTGGCCAGAACACAGGTCTCCATGCCAAGCGATGTCTGATTTCAATATATGAGCATCTTCAAGAATTCATCATGAAGGCCATGAACTGGTTGAAGGGAGTAAGCAGGGCAAGGGAGACAGGGGAGGCGCGGGGGATTATCCGATATTGCCGTACGGCAATATCAGTTATACTAGTTCTTATTATTATTATTCAGCTCAGGAAAACTGCGATTACTTCAAAACTATTAGAGATATTGGTTTACAAGTGAAGGGTAATATGCAACTCCATTGCGCGCTACTGCTCACGAAATTTCATGATCAAATTTCATGACACTTATGAGTTATGAGCAAAATATAAAAAAAATTTCCGGCGCGGTTTCTGAGAACCTACGCATAACTGGGACCTGTTGATTTTTTCTAAGATACCTTGACAAAGTCTCCAGTGCAGAAAGGCGTCTCGTGGAGATTTCATGAATACATTTCAAGATATGATTTTTTGAAAATTGGACATCCCGAAAATTGACTGAAATTTTTTAGAAAAACAGGGAAGGAATGCTTGTAGAAACCTGAAAATGGGTATACTTACAGACCTACTCTAGTGTACCAACTTTACAAAGTTACGGACCGCTCGAACAAACGGTCTCGGAGCTACGGACGCACAAAAACTCAAACTTCAAGTGGCTATATCTCAGTCCCTATCGCAGCTACAGCACAGTTTCACATATCACAAGAAAGGTCTGTTTCTCAGCTTTCCAATGATGTATAGCATTATAGTGTCAGACGCGCGGCGTAGAATCGCGTCAGACATTGAAAATTTTATGTCATTTTTTGGGCCTATCAAAACGTTTTCCCTCAAAAAGTGCATGAAGAACTTCATGGATGTTCATCAATAATTTATGCGGGCTACCCAGGTTGGGCCTCCATGTTGTGCCAAAAGGAAATTTGCCTAAATCAAATACTTTTTCCTAGAGAATTTTTTTAATTTCAAAATTGAAACGTAATTGCTCTGGTTATAATTGTTCAAATCTTATGAAATTAACACCAAAAAATGTGTTAAATTATGCCCTCTAGCAAGCTACAGGGATATCTTCCTCTTACCTTTAACCAATTTTACATATAACATTTTATATATTCAATTATAACTCATTCATTATTTATCAAAATCAATTAAAACTGATTCGTCATGTTCCTAATTTTTTCCTCTATTTTTGTATGTAAGCACAGCTCCATAACTTGCATGGTTTGTCTACAATAACCCATTGGGGTTAGGGTTTCACCTACCATTCACTGGAAATGTATTGCTTTAAGGGTGGTACCGCTGGGCACTAAACATAGGTCTCCATGCCAAGCGATGTCTGATTCAATATATGAGCCTCTTCAAGAATTCATCATGAAGGCCATGAACTTGTTGAAGGGAGTAAGCAGGGCAAGGGAGACAGGGGGGGCGCGGGGGATTATCCGATATTGCCGTACGGCAATATCAGTTATACTAGTTATAATCCCCCGCCGCGAGCGGGGGATTATATTGATATTGTTCGTTTTATTATTAAGAATTTACCTATGGTAAATTCTATTTGTTTTTGTTAATATTATTATTCTTATTATTATGAATTCCCCGTAGGGGAATTCATCTTGTTATTGCTGATTTTGTTATTATTATGAATTCCCCGTAGGGGAATTCATCTTGTTATTGCTGATTTTGTTATTATTATTATTATTATTATTATTTTTCTACGTCCTTCAAAAAAAAATTTTGAAATGCAGATTATGAGAACAGTGATCAAAATAAAGCAAAATGGACAGAACCTCCTTACAGATTGACAGAAACACTATTATCAGAGGTAATTACATGGTGAAATTTCTGCTCAGTGAAGCGTAATTCCATAAAAGAAAATTTATATTGTATTCACCGTTTCTCAGAAACTAAGACAGATAAAGACATGGGATTTTTTTTCAAAATACCTCAGACACTTATCCAGTGCAGAAAGGAGCCTAATGGAATTCCGTTGAAGAAATTCCAAGTTATGAATTTTTGTGCAAAACGGAATTCCGAAAAATGACATTCCAACTTCCAGAAAACATAGAAGGAATACTCAGATCAAGCTGAATTTATATGTGCAAGCAGCCATACCCTAGTCTAACAATCTCACAAAATTTCGTTGTCATCGCGTAAGCGGTATCGGCGCTATGGCCGCACAAAAATCATTTTTCAATCGCCGATATCTCGGTTGCTATTAAAGCTACAGAAAAATTAAAAACACCATCAGAAAGTTCAGTTTTCTCTTTCAGATGATATATAGCATTTTACTTTTAAGAAAGTTTTTATATCTCGCGTAAGACATTGAAAATTTCATGTCTGTTTTTGGGCTCATCAAAACTTTTGGGCCCAAAAAAACTATGAAGGTCTTCATGGATGTTCCTGAATATTTTATTAGAGGTACCCACTATGGGCCTGCATGATGTCTCCAAAGGAAACATTTCTACTTCAAGTACTTTTTCCTTGAGAATTTTTTGAATTTCTAAATTGTAATGTAAATTGCTCAGCTTCTACTCATTCAAATTTCATGAAATTAACACCAAAAGATGCGTTAAATTGTTACCTTCACTATCCTATGAGGGCATTCACCTATTACTAATAGCCAATTTTACACTTATCATTTTGTATATCCATCTATAACTAATAAATTACACATCAATTTAGTTAAAAGTCACATGGCATAATGCTAATTTTTCCCTCTATTTTTCCATTTAACCACAGCTCCATGACTCTTATGGTTTGCCTGCAACAACCCATTAGGGTTAGGGTTAGGCCTCAGTCAAAATGTATTGCAGCGAGGGGTGGTAACATTGCTGACAACACACCTGGCTGCATGCTAAGCGCTATATGAGTCAGTATGTGCAAATCTACACTGCCAAGGACCAGATTACAACCAAAACTGGCTAGGGAATGGAATGGAAGGGAATGGAAGGGAATGGAAGGGAAGGGTCTGGAAGGGCAGGGAATGGAAGGAAAGGGAATGTAAGAGCATGGAGTGGAAGCAAAGGGAATGGAAGGTCAGGGAATGGAAGGCAAGGGAGGGGAGGGTAAATAGGGAGGGAATACGGGGGAGGGGAATTCATATCTTAAAATTGCTGTGCAATTTTAATTATTCTCTAGTTATTATTATTATTATTATTATTATTATTATTTTTCTACGGCCCTCAAAAAAAATTTTGAAATGCAGATTATGAGAACAGTGATCAAATTAAAGCAAAATGGACAGAACCTCCTTACAGATTGACAGAAACACTATTATCAGAGGTAATTACATGGTGAAATTACTGTCAGTGAAGCGTAATTCCATAAATAAAAAATTATATTGTATTCACCGTTTCTCAGAAACTAAGACAGATAAAGACATGGGATTTTTTTTCAAAATACCTCAGACACTTATCCAGTGCAGAAAGGAGCCTAAAAGAATTCCGTTGAAGAAATTCCAAGTTATGAATTTTTGTGCAAAACGGAATTCCCAAAAATGACATTCCAACCTCCAGAAAACAAGGAAGGAATACTCAGATCAACCTGAATTTATATGTGCATGCAGCCATACCCTAGTCTAACAATCTCACAAAATTTCGTTGTCATCGCGTAAGCGGTATCGGCGCTATGGCCGCACAAAAACTCATTTTTCAATCGCCGATATCTCGGTTGGTATTAAAGCTACAGAAAAATTAAAAACACCATCAGAAAGTTCAGTTTGTCCTCTTTCAGATGATATATAGCCTTTTACTTTTTAAGGAAGTTTTTATATCTCGCGTAAGACATTGAAAATTTCATGTCTGTTTTTGGGCTCATCAAAACTTTTGGGTCCAAAAAAACTATGAAGGTCTTCATGGATGTTCCTGAATATTTTTTTAGAGGTACCCACTATGGGCCTGCATAATGTCTCCAAAGGAAAAATTTCTACTTCAAGTACTTTTTCCTTGAGAATTTTTTGAATTTCAAAATTGTAATGTAAATTTCTCAGCTTCTACTCATTCAAATTTCATGAAATTAACACCAAAAGATGCGTAAAATTATTACCTTCACTATCCTATGAGGGCATTCACTATTACTAATAGCCAATTTTACACTTATCATTTTGTATATCCACATATAACTAATAAATTACACATTCAATTTAGTTAAAAGTCACATGGCATAATGCTAATTTTTCCTCTATTTTTCCATTTAACCACAGCTCCATGACTCTTATGGTTTGCCTGCAACAACCCATTAGGGTTAGGGTTAGGCCTCAGTCAAAATGTATTGCAGTGAGGGTGGTAACATTGCTGACAACACACCTGGCTGCATGCTAAGCGTATATGAGTCAGTATGTGCAAATCTACACTGCAAGGACCAGATTACAACCAAAACTGGCTAGGGAATGGAATGGAAGGGAATGGAAGGGAAGGGCCTGGAATGGCAGGGAATGGAAGGAAAGGGAATGTAAGAGCATGGAGTGGAAGCAAAGGGAATGGAAGGTCAGGGAATGGAAGGCAAGGAGAGGGGAGGGTAAATAGGGAGGGAATACGGGGGAGGGGAATTCATATCTTAAAATTGCTGTGCAATTTTAATTATTCTCTAGTTCTTATTATTAAGAATTTACCTATGGTAAATTCTATTTGTTTTTGCTATTATTATTATTCTTATTATTATTATTATTATTATTCTTTTTTGTTTCAAAATGGTCCTACGGCAATGAAAGTTGGTCAGAAGGTCAATCGGTCATTGAGTATTGTGAAAGTGGGTCATTTGATGTCATTTTCACAGTTGTCTTTTTCACAGAGCGTTCAAAGTCGAAAATTTAGTAAACTTTAAGGTTGAATAACTGAAAAACTATTTGAGATAATGAGTCAAGAGTGAAAATCCTGTGATAAAAAGTTGTTGTCAATGAATTAGTGTGAGAGATATGACAGTTGGTCCAACGGGTAAAGGGCTTTTGATGCATGAGCACTTTTTAGTCTGCGATCGGTTTCTCAAGTTATGTAATAGATACAAGCATGGTGATTGTGGCAAAAGTTTGCCAGTATCTGGGGCCAATGTTGATTCAAGGAATGGTTTGGATATGTCCAGTAGTTTTTGGAATATGGCAATTTTTCAATATCGAGTGTTCGAAATTTAGGTGGAATTGTAAAATCTCCATGAAGGAGTAGTCTGAGGTGATCAAAATGTATAATGAACTACCCTCAACTTTACCCAAAAAGACTATATTGACCAAAAAAGTGGACCAAAAGGTTATATTTGAAGGTGATTTGAGTCATTAAAGTTAAAAAAGTTGAATTTTGCAAAATTCTGAAAATTATGTTATTTCCCACCAATCCTCTCAAAAGTCTGGTGTCTACAAGTCAATATTATGGTTATCAAAAGCCCCCTATGAAGAACATTTTATGTCTTCAACTAAATTTGTAAAAAAATTTGAAAAATGGTACTTCTCGGCACTCCTGGCATTTACCATAAATGATTTTATTTGAGTGGGAAATATCAGTCCTACAGCTTTCTTTAAATTAAATGACCCCCCTATATCACATACTGGAATCACATGAGCACATTACTTTTGACCTTTGACCTTTTTATCAAGGTCAAATTTGAGGTCAAAGAGGAAATGAAAACAGGTTATTTTCACTGATTATTTTTTTTAACTGGGAAGCAACGTTTCAATTTTCTTGATTTTAACTGACAATGTGGACCAAATACTTTCGGTAAATTGTGTCAAATGGCAAGTCTCTAGCTGCAGTCTGCTTTGAGCAATAAAGGTCAAAAGGTCAGAAAAAAGAAGAAATTGTCAGCAAAAAATTCATTTTCACATGATGCAGGTGAGACAATTTCACACTCCAAAGCAGGTGGCCGCATATATTTGCATACATTAACCATATATGGAAAGCTGTTCTGGCCGTTTCAGGTGACGGGGCCAGTGAATGCTACTGACTAATGTTTATACATATTAGAGTCTCAAATGACTGAGTGGAGTTGGGGATAGGAGTTATAGTCAGGACCCTGAGTCAGGTCTGTGTGTCACGTCTGTGAGTCAGGTCTGTGAGACAGGTCTGTGAGTCAGGCCTGTGAGTCAGGCCTGTGAGTCAGGTCTGTGAATCAGGTCTGTGAGCCAGGTCTGTTAGTCAGGTCCGTAAGACAGGTCTGTTAGTCAGGTCCCTGAGTCAGGTCTGTGAGTCAGGCCCCTGAGTCAGGCCCTGGGTCAGGACTCTGAGTCAGGCCTCTGAGTCAGGACTCTGAGTCAGGACTGTGAGTCTTGACTATTAGTCTCGACTATGAGTCTCGACTATGAATCTCGACTATGAGTCTCGACTATGAGTCTCGTCTATGAGTCTCGACTATGAGTCTCGACTATGAGTCTCGTCTATGAGTCCCGACTATGAGTCAGGCCGCTGAGTCAGGCCTCGGAGTCAGGGCTAGGAGTCAGGCCTTGGAGTCAGGACTCGGAGTCAGGCCTCGGAGTCAGGACTCAGAGTCAGGAATCTGAGTCAGGACTCTGAGTCAGAACTCTGAGTCAGGACTCGGAGGAAGGCCTCGGAGGCAGGACTCTAAGGCAGGACTCAGAGTCAGGACTTGGAGTCAGGACTCAAAGTCAGGGCTCTGAGTCAGGAATCTGAGTCAGGACTCGGAGGAAGGCCCTCGGAGGCAGGACTCTGAGGCAGGACTTGGAGTCACGACTCAGAGTCACGACTCAGAGTCACGACTCAGAGTCACGACTTAGAGTCACGACTTAGAGTCACGACTTAGAGTCACGACTCAGAGTCACGACTCAGAGTCACGACTCAGAGTCATGACTCAGAGTCACGACTCAGAGTCACGACTCAGAGTCACGACTCAGAGTCACGACTCAGAGGCACGACTCAGAGTCACGACTCTTAGGCCGTGTTGTGTCGGTCAGTCAGGTCTGTCTGTCAGGACTGTCTGTCAGGACTCTTGAGTAAGGCCTCTGAGTCAGGACTCTGAGTCAGGACTCTGCGTCACGACTCTGAGTCTCGACTCAGAGGCATGACTCAGAGGCACGACTCTGAGGCACGACTCTGAGGCACGACTCTGAGGCACGACTCTGAGGCACGACTCTGAGTCAGGACTCTGAGGCCGTGTTGAGTCGAGACAGGAGTCAGAGGAAGGATTTAGTATCAGCAGTTGAAGTCACAAGTCTGAGCCAGGAGTCTGAGTCAGTCATCAGAGAAAAGAGTCTTCGTCAGTAGTGACAGTCAGTAGTCTGAATGGGAGATCTGATCAGGAAGCTGATCGGGATTCAGAGTTGGAGTTGGAGTCAGAGTCGCAGTCATGGCGAGGAAATAGAGTCAGCATGTGTTTGTCAGTCCGTCAGTTTCATCCATCTGTCCATTTGTCTCATTTACAGGCAAAGTTCAGTTAAAAGTAAAGGTAAATTCTTTGTAATTGTCCGTGATGACAATTACCGTCTTCTCTAGTTCTTATTATTCTTATTCTTATTCTCTCAAAATGGTTTTAGGTTCACAAAAGATTGTCAAAAGGTAAGTCAGTAGTTGGGTATTACGTAATTGGGTCATTTGATGTCATTTTCACAGTTGTCTTTTTCACAGAGGCGTTCAAAGTCGAAAATTAGTAAACTTCAAAGGCTTATCAGTCAAAAACTATTTGAGATAATGAGTCAAGAGTCAAAATCGTGTGATAAAAAGTTGGTGCCTATGTATTGGTACAAGTGATATGACAGTTGGTCCAACGGGTAAAGGGTTATGGTGGTATGAGCAGTTTTTGGTCTGTCACCGTTTTCTCCAGTTACATAATAGATAGGAACATGGTGATGGTGGCAACAGTTAGCCAGTATCTGGGACCAGTGTTGATTCAACAAATGGTTTGGATTGGTGCAATACTTAGTGAAATATGGCAATTTTTCAAAATCGAGGGTTCAAAAATCAGGTGGAATTGTAAAATCTCCATGAAGGAGTAGTCTGAGGTGATCAAAATGTATAGTGAACTACCCTTAAATTTACCCAAAAAGACTATATTGACCAAAAAAGTGGACCAAAAGGTTAAATTTGAAGGTGATTTGAGTCATTAAAGTTTAAAAAGTTGAATTTTGCAAAAATTCTGAAAATTATGTTATTTTTCCACCAATCCTCTCAAAAGTCTGGTGTCTACAAGTCAATAATATGGTTATCAAAAGCCCCAATGAAGAATATTTTATGTCTTCAACTCATTTGTAAAAAAATGTGAAAAATGGTACTCCTCGACACTCCTGACATTTACATAAATGATTTTATTTGAGTGAGAAATATTAGTCCTACAGCTTTCTTTAAATTAAATGACGCCCTATATCACATACTGGGATCACATGAGCGCATTACTTTTGACCTTTGACCTTTTTATCAAGGTCAAATTTGAGGTCAAAGAGGGAATGAAAACAGGTTATTTTCACTGATAATTTTTTTTAACTGGGAAGGAACGTTTCAATTTTCTTGATTTTAACTGACAATGTGGATCAAATACTTGCAGCAAATTGTGACAAATGGCAAGTCTCTAGCTGCAGTCAGCTTTAAGCAATAAAGGTCAAAAGGTCAAAAAAATGATGAAATGGTCAGCAAGAAATTCATTTTCACATGATGCGGGTGAGACAGTTTCACACTCCAATGCAGGCTGGCCGCATATATTAGCATACATTAACCATATATGGAAAGCTGTTCTGGCGGTTTCAGGTGATGGGGCCAGTGCAGTACTGACTAATGTTTATATACATATTACAGTCTCAAATGACTGAGTGGAGTTGGGGACAGGAGTCAGTACTCTGAGTCAGGACTCTGAGTCAGGACTCTGAGTCAGGACTCTGAGTCAGGACTCTGAGTCAGGATTCTGAGTCAGGACTCCGAGTCTCGACTATGAGTCTCGACTATGAGACTCGACTATGAGTCTCGACTATGAGTCTCGACTATGAGGCTCGACTATGAGTCTCGACTATGAGTCTCGACTATGAGTCTCGACTATGAGTCTCGACTATGAGTCTCGACTATGAGTCTCGACTATGAGTCTCGACTATGAGTCAGGGGCCGCTGAGCCTGGGGCCGCTGAGTCAGGGGCCGCTGAGTCAGGCCACGCTGAGCCAGGACTTGGAGTCAGGCCTCGGAGTCAGGACTTGAGGTCAGGACTCGGAGGCAGGCCTCGGAGTTAGGCCTCGGAGTCAGGCTTCGGAGTCAGGCCTCGGAGTCAGGCCTCGGAGTCAGGCCTCGGAGTCAGGCCTCGGAGTCAGGCCTCGGAGTCAGGCCTCGGAGTCAGGCCTCGGAGTCTATGAGTCGACTATGAGTCTTGACTATGAGTCTCGACTATGAGTCACGACTATGAGGCTCGACTATGAGTCTTGACTATGAGTCGCGACTATGAGTCTCGACTATGAGTCTCGACTATGAGTCTCGACTATGAGTCTCGACTATGAGTCAGGGGCCGCTGAGTCAGGGGCCGCTGAGTCAGGGGCCGCTGAGTCAGGCCACGCCGAGGCAGGACTTGGAGTCAGGACTCGAAGTCAGACTTGAGGTCAGGACTCGGAGGCAGGACTCTAAGGCAGACCTCGGAGTCAGGCCTCGGAGTCAGGCCTCGGAGTCAGGCCTCGGAGTCAGGCCTCGGAGTCAGGGATCTCAGTCAGGACTCTGAGTCAGGACTCTGAGTCAGGGCTCTGAGTCAGTACTCAGAGTCACTCAGGGCTCTGAGTCAGGGCTCTGAGTCAGGGCTCTGAGTCAGGACTCTGAGTCAGGACTCTGAGTCAGGGCTCTGAGTCAGTACTCAGAGTCAGGACTCTGAGTCAGGACTCTGAGTCAGGACCCTGAGTCAGGACTCTGAAATGAACGTTCTCACTCCTGACATGTAAAACATTGATGAAGGTAGTGAAAATGTGAACCAGTTGAAAGTAAAGGTAAATTCTTTGTAATTGTCCCTGATGACAATTACCGTCTTCTCTAGTTATTCTTATTCTTATTATTATTATTCAGCTCAGGAAAACTGCGATTACTTCAAAACTATTAGAGATATTGGTTTACAAGTGAAGGGTAATATGCAACTCCATTGCGCGCTACTGCTTACGAAATTTCATGATCAAATTTCATGACACTTATGAGTTATGAGCAAAATATAAAAAAAATTTCCGGCGCAGGTTTCTGAGAAACTACGCATAACTGGGACCTGCTGATTTTTCTAAGATACCTTGACTAGGTCTCCAGTGCAGAAAGGCGTCTCGTGGAGATTTCATGAATATATTTCAAGATATGATTTTTTGAAAATTGGACATCCCGAAAATTGACTGAAATTTTTCTGAAAAACAGGGAAGGAATGCTTGTAGAAAGCTGAAAATGGTATACTTACAGACCTACTCTAGTGTACCAACTTCACAAAGTTACGGACCGCTCGGACAAAAGGTCTCGGAGCTACGGACGTCCAAAAACCCAATTTTCAAGTGCTCATATCTCGGTCCCTATTTAAGCTACAGCACAGTATCACATATCACAAGAAAGGTCTGTTTCTTAGCTTTCCAATGATGTATAGCATAATAGTGTCAGACGCTCGACGTAGAATCGCGTTGGACATTGAAAATTTCATGTCACTTTTTGCGCCTAAAAAACCTTTTCGGCTCAAAAAGTCGATGAAATTCTTCATGCACGTCCATGAATATTTTATGTGGGATACCCATATCAGCCCTCCATATTATCCCCAAAGATCAATTACCTACATCAAATAGTTTTTCCTGGAGAATTTTTTGAATTTCAAAATTGAAATGTACATTGCTCCGCTTCTGGTTATTCGAATTTCATGAAATTAATACCAAAAGATGCGTAAAATTACGGCCTTTACTGTCCTCCAAGGAAAAACACCTCTTCTGAATAGCCAATTTCAAATAAATGATTTTATATATTCAATTATAACTCATGAACTATTGTTTCAGATCACTTAAAACTGAATGTACATGTTGCTAATTTTTTGCCCTTTTTTGTGGTATAAGGGCATCCTCATATCTCCAATACTTTCCTGGTAAAATAAAGCTAAAAAAATTATTCACAGATGCATGTAAGTCATATACTGTCTCACTGCCACCTTTCCCCGCAGCTGACCTTGTGCCTGCCACGACATTTCATAGGCATATGCACCAGCAAGATTACTACATTCATACATGGTATGAAGAATTCATCATGACGGATATGAACTGGAAGGACGGAGTAAGCAGGGCAGGGGAGATAAGGGGGGGCGCGGGGGATTATCCGATATTGCCGTACGGCAATATCAGTTATACTAGTTATAATCCCCCGCCGCGAGCGGGGGATTATATTGATATTGTTCGTTTTATTATTATTAAGAACTTCCCGTAGGGAAGTTCTTATTGATATTGTACGTATTCTTATTCTTTATTCTTTTTCTTTATTCTTATTCTTCCAACTTTTTCACTTTTTTAAATGTTGAATAACTTCTTAACCAGAAGAGATATGTCAATTAGCACCTATACAGCATTCAGACACTATAAAATTCCTGCTATGGTGGGAATTACTCATCGGAATTCCGCTTGACATAGGAATTACAGGCAATCTTCAGCAAAAATTTCCGATTCCGGTTTTGGGAAAACTGTCAGTCAGAATTTCATGAAATTTTTTCCTGTTAATCTCTAATGGAATATGCAGTGCAGAAAGGAGCCTAGTGGCTATAGGGTAAATAGCTTTGGAGAAAAAAAAGTTCAAAATTGGAGCAAAGCGAAATTTTGAGGGGTGACATCATGAAAAACCATGATTGGAATGTCAGATTTTTATGTCCTTACAGGAATTATTAGTACTACTAGGGTGTAGTGTCTGCGCAAAAGTATGGCATCCAAAGTCCAATACTTTTGGTGCCACAGGGCCTCAAAAGTCGAACATTTGATGGGCTGTATCTCCCTTAATATTGGTCCTAGAAACAAACCATGGACATTTTTGGAAAGCTCAGAATGTCAGCTTTCCAGTGGTGTATAGCAATATGATGTAGGACGTCCGGTTTAGAATCGCGGTAGACATTGAAAATTTTACGTCATTTTTGGGCTTGTCAAAACCTATTTTGCCCAAAAAAACTATGAAGGTCTTCATGGACGTTCATGTATATTTTCTTACTGGTACCCATTGTGGCCCTGCATAATGTGTCCAAAGGAAATTGTTCTACTCCAAATTCTTTTTCCTTGAGAATTTTTTTCATTTCAAAATTCAAGTGCACATTGCTCAGCTTCTATTCATTCAAATGTCATGAAATTAACACCAAAAAATGCGTAAAATTATGCCCTTTCATGAGCTCCAAGGGCATATACCTCTCACTAATAGCCAATTTTACATTAGCAATTTCACATATTCAATTATAACTCATTAAGTATTCATTGAAATCAATTAAAACTAATTTGACATATTCCTATTTTTTTGCTATATTTTTCCATGTAAGCACATGTTCCTACCATGAATTTTGTTCTCCTATTTAAACTCTTCCAATAATGTTTCAAATCACTTAAAATTGATATGACATGTTGCTGACTGCTTGCCCTCCGTGTGTATGTAAGCACATCTTCCTAGCCCTTATGGTTTGTCCGTAACAAATCATTAGGGTTAGGGTTTCATCGAGGCCTGGCTCCATGCCAAGCGATATGTGAGTATTTCTGCCTGTTTGTGCAGTTCCATGGACTATTGCAGGCAAGGTCAAAGCGGCAGTGATGTTTCGCTCTAGGACAACCTAAACATACTATTAAGCAATGGCAAGGACAAAAATGCAAAGAACTAGAATAGCAGGGCAGGGAAGGGATTGGAAGGAAAGGAAGGGATTTGAAGGGAAGGGAAGTTCTTCCTCTAAATTGCTGTGCAATTTAGTATACTAGTTCTTATTATTATTATTCAGCTCAGGAAAACTGCGATTACTTCAAAACTATTAGAGATATTGGTTTACAAGTAAAGGGTAATATGCAACTCCATTGCGCGCTACTGCTTACGAAATTTCATGATCAAATTTCATGACACTTATGAGTTATGAGCAAAATATAAAAAAAATTTCCGGCGCAGGTTTCTGAGAAACTACGCATAACTGGGACCTGCTGATTTTTTCTAAGATACCTTGACAAAGTCTCCAGTGCAGAAAGGCGTCTCGTGGAGATTTCATGAATATATTTCAAGATATGATTTTTTGAAAATTGGACATCCCGAAAATTGACTGAAATTTTTTAGAAAAACAGGGAAGGAATGCTTGGAGAAAGCTGAAAATGGGTATACTTACAGACCTACTCTAGTGTACCAACTTCACAAAGTTACGGACCGCTCGGACCATCGGTCTCGGAGCTACGGACGCACAAAAACTCAAACTTCAAGTGGCCATATCTCGGTCCCTATCGCAGCTACAGACTAGTTTCACATATCACAAGAAAGGCCTGTTTCTCAGCTTTCCAATGATGTATAGCATTATAGTGTCAGACGCGCGACGTAGAATCGCGTCAGACATTGAAAATTTTATGTCATTTTTTGGGCCTATCAAAACGTTTTCCCTCAAAAAGTGCATGAAGAACTTCATGGATGTTCATGAATAATTTATGCGGGCTACCCAGAGTGGGCCTCCATATTGTGCCAAAAGGAAATTTGCCTAAATCAAATACTTTTTCCTAGAGAATTTTTGTCATTTCAAAATTGAAACGTAAATTGCTCTGGTTATAATCGTTCAAATCTCATGAAATTAACACCAAAAATGTGTTAAATTACGCCTTCTAGCAAGCTACAGGGATATCTTCCTCTTACCTTTAACCAATTTTACATATAACATTTTATATATTCAATTATAACTCATTCATTATTTATCAAAATCAATTAAAACTGATTCGTCATGTTTCTAATTTTTTCCTCTATTTTTGTATGTAAGCACAGCTCCATAACTTGCATGGTTTGTCTACAATAACCCATTAGGGTTAGGGTTTCACCTACCATTCACTGGAAATGTATTGCTTTGAGGGTGGTACCGCTGGGCACCAAACACAGGTCTCCATGCCAAGCGATGTCTGATTTCAATATATCAGCCTCTTCAAGAATTCATCATGAAGGCCATGAACTGGTTGAAGGGAGTAAGCAGGGCAAGGGAGACAGGGGGGGCGCGGGGGATTATCCGATATTGCCGTACGGCAATATCAGTTATACTAGTTATTATTATAATCCCCCGCCGCTTGCGGGGGATTATATTGATATTGTTCGTTTTATTATTATTATTATTCTTATTATTCTTATTATTATTCTTATTATTCAGCTCAGGAAAACTGAGATTACTGCAAAACTATTAGAGATAACATCCTGAAACCTCAAACACAATATGTGACTCTGTTGCGTGCTCCTTCCAGTGAAATTTCTTGATCAAATTTCATGATACTAACGTGTTATTGAGAAAATAAAAAATCTATTTCTGGCAGCGTTTCCAGGAGAACAAAAGAAAATTGGCCTTTGCTGATTTTTTGTAAGATACCTTGACAAAGTTTCCAGTGCAGAAAGGCGTCTCATGGAAATTTCATGAATAGTTTCAGAGATATGAATTTTTCAAAATTGGATGTCATGAAAATTTTCTAAAATTTTTCTGGAAAACAGGGAAGGAATGCTCGTAGAAAGCTGAAATTGGGTACACTTACAGATGTACCTTAGTGTACCAACTTCACAAAGTTATGGACCGCTCGGACAAACGGTCTCGGCGCTACGGACGTCCAAAAACCCAATTTTCAAGTGCTCATATCTCGGTCCATATTTGAGCTACAGCAAAGTATCACATATCACAAGAAAGGTCTGTTTCTCAGCTTTCCAATGGTGTATAGCATGATAGTGTCAGACGTCCGACGTAGAATCGCGTCGGACATTGAAAATTTCATGTCACTTTTTGCACCTGAAAAACCTTTTCGGCTCAAAAAGTCTATGAAATTCTTCATGCACGTCCATGAATATTTTATGTGGGATACCCATATCAGCCCTCCATATTGTCCCCAAAGATCAATTACCTACATCAATTAGTTTTTCCTGGAGAATTTTTTGAATTTCAAAATTGAAATGTACATTGCTCCGCTTCTGTTTATTCAAATTTCATGAAATTAATACCAAAAGATGCGTAAAATTATGGACTTTACTGTCCTCCAAGGAATGTACCTCTTCTGAATAGCCAATTTCAAATAAATGATTTTATATATTCAATTATAACTCATGCATTATTGTTTCAAATCACTTAAAACTGATTGTACATGTTGCTAATTTTTTGGCCTTTTTGTGGTATAAGGACATCATCCTATGTCCAATACTTTGCCAGTAAAATAAAGCTGAAAAATAATTCACTGATGCATCTTAGTCTGCTGTTGGGACCATTCTGCCTCACTGCCAGGTTTTGCTCCCAAGCCCCAGCATTACACAATGGAAGGAGCAGCACACCCAAACACCGTCAGCAAGAACAAGGTGCAGGCTTAGGCCTATCATGACAGGGAATCATACACATTCAAGGGAATGGATTTTCTAAGCATTGGGTGATAATAATAAGGCATAAATTATGTCATCTATTCATGAACTGAAACAGCTTAATACTATGACCAAAGACGCATATACACTAAAATTATGGACATTAATTGAAAGGGGAGAATAAGCAGGGCTAGGGTCAAACGGGGCCCGCGGGGGATTATCCGATATTGCCGTACGGCAATATCAGTTATACTAGTTATAATCCCCCGCCGCTTGCGGGGGATTATATTGATATTGTTCGTTTTACTATTATTATAATCCCCCGCCGCGAGCGGGGGATTATATTGATATTGTTCGTTTTATTATTATTATAATCCCCCGCTCGCGCAGCGGCGGGGGATTATATTGATATTCTTCGATTACCTTTTATTATTATTATTATTATTATTATTATTCTCACAGGAAAACTGCGATTACTTCAAAACTATTAAAGGAACCGCTTCATACGTCAAGGGTAATATGCAACTCCGTTGCGCGCTACTTTACACGAAATTTCATGATCAAATTTCATGACACTTCTGAGTTATGAGGAAAATATAAAAAAAAATTCCGGCGCAGGTTTCTCAGAACCTAAGCACAACTGAGACCTGTTGAATTTTTCTAAGATACCTTGACTAAGTCTCCAGTGCAGAAAGGCGTCCTGTGGAGATTTCATGAATACATTTCAAGATATGATTTTTTGAAAATTGAACATCCCGAAAATTGACTGAAATTTTTTTGAAAAACAGGGAAGGAATGCTCGTAGAAAGCTGAAAGTAGGTACACTTACAGACCTACCCTAGTGTACCAACTTCACAAAGTTACGGATCCCTCGCACAAACGGTCTCGGCGCTACGGACGTCGAAAAACCCAATTTTCAAGTGCACATATCTCGGTCCCTAATTGAGCTACAACAAAGTTTTACATATCACAAGAAAGGTCTGTTTGTCAGCTTTCCAATGGTGTATAGCATAATAGTGTCAGACGCGCGACGTAGAATCGCGTCAGACATTGAAAATTTGTTGTCACTTTTTGGGCCTATCAAAATGTTTTCCCTCAAAAAGTGTATGAAGAACTTCATGGATGTTCATCAATAATTTATGCGGGCTACCCAGGTTGGGCCTCCATATTGTGCCAAAAGGAAATTTGCCTAAACCAAATACTTTTTCCTAGAGAATTTTTTTAATTTCAAAATTGAAACGTAAATTGCTCTGGTTATAATCGTTCAAATCTCATGAAATTAACACCAAAAAATGTGTTAAATTATGCCCTCTAGCAAGCTACAGGGATATCTTCCTCTTACCTTTAACCAATTTTACATATAACATTTTATATATTCAATTATAACTCATTAATTATTTATCAGAATCAATTAAAACTCATTTGTCATGTTCCTAATTTTTTGCTCTATTTTTGCATGTAAGCACAGCTCCATAACTTGCATGGTTTGTCTACAATAACCCATTAGGGTTAGGGTTTCACCTGCTATTCACTGCAAATGTATTGCTTTGAGGGTGGTACTGCTGGGCACCAAACTGAGGTCTCTATGCCAAGCGATGTCTGATTTCAATATATCAGCCTCTTCAAGAATTCATCATGAAGGCCATGAACTGGTTGAAGGGAGTAAGCAGGGCAAGGGAGACAGGGGGGGCGCGGGGGATTATCCGATATTGCCGTACGGCAATATCAGTTATACTAGTTATTATTATTATTATAATCCCCCGCCGCTTGCGGGGGATTATATTGATATTGTTCGTTTTATTATTATTATTATTATTATTCTTATTATTCTTATTCTTATTATTATTCAGCTCAGAAAAACTGTGATTACTTCAAAAGTATTACAGATACTGTCTTGCAAGTCAAGGGTAATATGCGACTCCATTGCGTGCTACTTTTCACGAAATTTCATGATCAAATTTCATGACGCTTATGAGTTATGAGGAAAATATAAAAAAAATTTCCGGCGCAGCTTTCTCAGAACCTAAGCAAAACTGGGACCTGTTGATTTTTTCTAAGATACCTTGACTAAGTCTTCAGTGCAGAAAGGCGTCTTGTGGAGATTTCATGAATACACTTCAAGATATGATTTTTTGAAAATTTAACATCCCGAAAATTGACTGAAATTTTTTTGCAAAACAGGGAAGGAATGCTCGTAGAAAGCTGAAAGTGAGTACACTTACAGACCTACCCTAGTGTACCAACTTCACAAAGTTACGGACCCCTTGCACAAACGGTCTTGGCGCTACGGACGTCCAAAAATGCAATTTTCAAGTGGCCATATCTTGGTCCCTATTGAACCTACAACAAAGTGTGACATATCACAAGAAAGGTCTGTTTGTCAGCTTTCCAATGTTGTATAGCATTATAATGTCAGACGCGCGGCGTAGAATCGCGTCTGCCATTGAAAATTTTATGTCATTTTTTGGGCATATCAAAATGTTTTCCCTCAAAAAGTGTATGAAGAACTTCATGGATGTTCATCAATAATTTATGCGGGCTACCCAGGTTGGGCCTCCATATTGTGCCAAAAGGAAATTTGCCTACATCAAATACTTTTTCCTAGAGAATTTTTTGAATTTCAAAATTGAAACGTAAATTGCTCTGGTTATAATCGTTCAAATCTCATGAAATTAACACCAAAAAATGTGCTAAATTACGCCCTCTAGTGTGCTACAGGGATATCTTCCTCTTACCTTTAACCAATTTTACATATAACATTTTATATATTCAATTATAACTCATTCATTATTTATCAAAATGAATTAAAACTGATTTGACATGTTCCTCATTTTTTGCTCTATTTTTCCATGTAAGTACAGCTCCATAACTTGCATGGTTTGTCTACAATAACCCATTAGGGTTAGGGTTTCACCTACCATTCACTGCAAATGTATTGCTTTGAGGGTGGTACCGCTGGCCACAACACAGGTCTCCATGCCTTGCGATGTGTGATTTCAATATATGAGCCTCTTCAAGAATTCATCATGAAGGGCATGAACTGGTTGAAGGGAGTAAGCAGGGCAAGGGAGACAGGGGGGGCGCGGGGGATTATCCGATATTGCCGTACGGCAATATCAGTTATACTAGTTCTTATTATTCTTATTCTTATTATTATTCAGCTCAGGAAAACTGGGATTACTTCAAAACTATTAGAGATATTGGTTTACAAGTGGAGGGTAATGTGTGACTCCATTGCGCGCTACTCTACACGAAATTTCATGATCAAATTTCAAGACACTTATGAGTTATGAGCAAAATACAAAAAAAATTTCCGGCGCAGGTTTCTGAGAACCTAAGCATAACTGAGAGCTGTTGATTTTTTCTAAGATACCTTGACAAAGTCTCCAGTGCAGAAAGGCGTCTCGTAGAGATGTCATGAACACATTTCAAGATATGATTTTTTTAATAATAGACATCCCGAAAACTGACCAAAATTTTTCTGAAAAACGGGGAAGGAATGCTCGTAGAGAGCTGAAAATAGGTGAACATACAGATGTACCACAGTATACAAACTTCACAAAGTTACGGACCGCTCGGACCAACGGTCTTGGTGCTACGGACGTCCAAAAACGCAATTTTCAAGTGGCCATATCTCGGTCCCTATTTAAGCTACAACAAAGTATTACATATCACAAGAAAGGCCTGTTTGTCAGCTTTCCAATGGTGTATAGCATGATGGTGTCAGACGCGCGGCGTAGAATCGCGTCAGACATTGAAAATTTTATGTCACTTTTTGCGCCTACAAAAATGTTTTAGGCTAAAAAGTCAATGAAGTTCTATATGGATGTCCATGAATAATTTTTGTGGGATGCCTAGTGCACCTCTCAATACTGTCCCCAAAGATCAATTTTCTACAACAAATAGTTTTTCCTAGAGAATTTTTTGAATTTCAAAATTGAAATGTACATTGCTCAGCTTCTGGTTGTTCAAATTTCATGAAATTAATACCAAAAGATGCGTAAAATTATGGCCTTTACTGTCCTCCAAGGGAATATACTTCTCCTGAATAGCCAATTTCAAATAAATGATTTTATATATTCAATTATAACTCATGAACTATTGTTTCAGATCACTTAAAACTGAATGTACATGTTGCTAATTTTTTGCCCTATTTTGTGGTATATGGGCATCCTCCTATCTCCAATACCTTGCTGGTAAAATAGAGCTAAAAAAATAATTCACAGATGCATGTTAGTCAGCCGTTGGGTATATACTGTCTCACTGCCACCTTTCCCAGCTGACCTTGTGCCTGCCACGACATTTCATAGGCATATGCACCAGCAAGATTACTACGTTTATACATGGTATGAAGAATTCATCATGACGGCCATGAACTGGAAGGAGGGAGTAAGCAGGGCAGGGGAGACAAGGGGGGCGCGGGGGATTATCCGATATTGCCGTACGGCAATATCAGTTATACTAGTTATTATTCTTATTCTTATTATTCAGCTCAGGAAAACTGTGATTACTGCAAAACTATCAGAGATAACACCCTGAAACCTCAAACACAATATGTGACTCTGTTGCGTGCTACTTCTTGCGAAATTTCTTGATCAAATTTCATGATGCTAACGCGTTATTGTGAAAATAAAAAATCAATTTCTGGCAGCGTTTCCAGGAGAACAAAAGGAAATTGGGCTTTGCTGATTTTTTGTAAGATACCTTGACAAAGTTTCCAGTGCAGAAAGGCGTCTCATGGAAATTTCATGAATAGTTTCAGAGATATGAATTTTTCAAAATTGGATGTCATGAAAATTTTCTAAAATTTTTCTGGAAAACAGGGAAGGAATGCTTGTAGAAAGCTGAAACTGGGTGAACATACAGATGTACCACAGTGTACCAACTTCACAAAGTTACGGACCGCTCGGACCAACGGTCTTGGCGCTACGGACGTCCAAAAATGCAATTTTCAAGTGGCCATATCTCGGTCCCTATTTAAGCTACAACAAAGTTTTACATATCACAAGAAAGGTCTGTTTGTCAGCTTTCCAATGCTGTATAGCATGATGGTGTCAGACGCGCGGCGTAGAATCGCGTCAGACATTGAAAATATTTTGTCACTTTTTGCGCCCCTTGAAACGTTTTTGGCTGAAAAATCAATGAAGTTCTTCGCGAATGTTGATGAATATTTTTTTACTTATTCCCTTGTTATGCCTCAATACTGTCCTCAAAGGAAATTTGCCTGCATCAAATGGTTTTTCCAAGAGAATTTTTTGAAATTCAGAATTGAAATGCACATTGCTCTGCTTCTACCAGTTCAAATTTCATGAAATTAATACCAAAAGATGCGTAAAATTATAGACTTCACTGTCCTCCAAGGGCATTTACTTATTACTCATAGCCAATTTAACATAAATGATTTTATATATTCAATTATATCTTGTGAATTATTATTTCAAATCACTTAAAACTCAATGTACATGTTGCTAATTTTTTGGCTATTTTGTGATATAAGGACATCCTCCTATCTCCAATACTTTGCTGGTAAATAAAGTACAAAAATCGTTCACAGATGCATCTTAGTCTGCTGTCGGGACCATTCTGGCTCACTGCCAGGTTTTGCTCTCCAGCACCAGCATTATGCCATGCAAAGAGCAGCACACTCAAACACGCTCATCAACAATAAGGTACAGGCTTACGCCTATCATGACAGGGGAATGATACACATTGAAGGGAAAGGCCTTTGTAAGCGTTGCGTGAAAAGGTATATATGTCCTATATTAATGCACTGAAACACCTTAATAGTATGAGCAGACACGCGTATACATAAAAATGATGGAAGTTAATTGAAAGGGGAGAATAAGCAGGGCTAGGGTCAAACGGGGCCCGCGGGGGATTATCCGATATTGCCGTACGGCAATATCAGTTATACTAGTTCTTATTCTTATTATTCAGCTCAGGAAAACTGCGATTACTTCAAAACTAATGAAGATACTGTTTTACAAGGCAAGGGGTAATATGCAACTCCATTGCGCGCTACTTTACACAAAATTTCATGATCAAATTTCAAGACACTTACGAGTTATGAGCAAAATACAAAAAAAATTTCCGGCGCAGGTTTCTGAGAACCTAAGCATAACTGAGACCTGTTGATTTTTTCTAAGATACCTTGACAAAGTCTCCAGTGCAGAAAGGCGTCCTGTGGAGATTTCATGAATACATTTCAAGATATGATTTTTTGAAAATTGGACATCCCGAAAATTGACTGAAATTTTTTGGAAAAACAGGGAAAGAATGCTCGTAGAAAGCTGAAAATGGGCGTGCTTACAGACCTAGCCTAGTGTACCAACTTCACAAAGTTACGGACCGCTCGGACAAACGGTCTGTGCGCTACGGACGCACAAAAACTCAAACTTTAAGTGGCCATAGCTCAGTCCCTATTGCAGCTACAGACTAGTTTCACATATCACAAGAAAGGTCTGTTTCTCAGCTTTCCAATGATGTATAGCATAATAGTGTCAGACGCGCGGCGTAGAATCGCGTCAGACATTGAAAATTTCATGTCACTTTTTAGGCCCAAAAAACCTTTTCGGCTCAAAAAGTCTTTGTAATTCTTCATGCATGTCCATCATTATTTTATGTGGGCTACCCATATCAGCCCTCCATATTGTCCCAAAACATAAATTACCTACATTAAATAGTTTGTCCTAGAGAATTTTTTTAATTTTCAAACTTCAAATATAAATTGCTCAGCTTCCGGTTATTCAAATTTCATGAAATTAATACCAAAAGATGCGTAAAATTATCGCCTTTACTGTCCTCCAAGGCCATACAGCTCATAGTAATAGCCAATTTTACATAGATGATTTTATATAAGCCACTATAACTCCTGCATTTATGTTTCAAATCAGATGAAAATGCAATGACATGTTCCTAATTTATTGCCTGATTTTTCCATGTAGGCACATCTCCCCAACTCTTATGGTTTGCCTGCAGCAAGCCATTAGGGTTAGGGTTAGGGTTTACTCAACATGCACTGCTTGCAGGGTGGTACGCTTGGCCAGCACAGGTGTGTCTGGCAGTCAAGATATTTGATAGGCATATGCTCCAACGACATTGCAGCGTTCATACACGCTTTTAAGAATTCATCATGAAGGACATGAATTGGAAGGGGAGAGTAAGCAGGGAAGGGGAGACAGTGGGGGCGCGGGGGATTATCCGATATTGCCGTACGGCAATATCAGTTATACTAGTTATTATTATTATTCTTTCACGTTTTTCAAAGTTGAATAAATCATTGGTAAGGAAAGATAGCTACATGAAACTTGGACAGCATACAGACACCATGAAACTCTCTAAATGCTGAGAATTACGCATCGGAATTACGCCTGACATGTGAATTACAGCGATTATACATTTAAAATTTTGTCGATCCGTTCAAAGAAAACTGTCAGTTGGATTATTGTAAAAAATTTTCCTCATGTTCTCCAAGGAAATGCGCAGTGCGGAAAGGATTTTTATGGAATTCCATAGAAACAGTTTTAAACTATGAATTTTTACAAAAACGGAATTCCCAAAATTCACTGGAAAATCTCCAGAAAACAAGGAAAGAATGCTCAGATCAGGCTGATTTTAAGTGTGTATAGAGCCCTGCCCCTGTCCAACAATCCCACAAAATTTTGTTGCCGTCGCGTCAGCGGTATCGGCTCTATGGCCGCACAAAAGTGCAATTTTCAATCGCCGATATCTCGGTTTCTATTAGAGCTACAGAAAAATTAAAAACATCATCAGAAAGTACAGTTTCTCTTCTTTCAGATGGTGTGTAGAACTTTACCGTAGCTGCCTTAGTATAGAATCGCGTCAGACATCGAAAATTTTATGTCACTTTTTGGGCCTATCAAAATCTTTTTTGCCCAAAAAACTGTTAAGCTCTTCATGGATGTTCATGAATATTTTTTCAGTGGTACCCATTGTGGCCCTGCATAATCTGTCCAAAGGAAATTTTTCTACTTGAAATACTTTTTCTTTAAGAATTTTTTTCATTTCAAAATTCAAATGTAGATTGCTCAGCTTCTACTCATTCAAATGTCATGAAATTAACACCAAAAAATGCGTAAAATTATGCCCTTTAATGAGCTCCAAGGGCATATACTTTTCACTAAAAGCCAATTTTACATTAGCAATTTCACATATTCAATTATAACTCATTAAGTATTCATTGAAATCAATTAAAACTAATTTGACTTATTCCTAATTTTTTGCTCTATTTTTCCATGTAAGCACGGCTCCATACCTGGGATGGTTTGTCTACAACAAGCCATTAGGGTTAGGGTTTCAAAATGTATTGCTTTGAGGGTGGTACCACTGGCCACCACACACTGGTCTCCATGCCAAGCGATATGTCATTTCTATATATCTGACTGTATGCTACATGGCTTATTGCAAGCAAACATCTTGTAACAGCAAGATTTCCCTTTTTACCAAATGAAACAGCTTCAGGGTGGAGGGCAAGGGAATGGAAGGGGAAGGAAGGAATTTGAAGGGTAGGAATTGGAAGGGATTGGGAAGGAAGGGAAGTTCTTCCTTTAAATTGCTGTGCAATTTAGTATACTAGTTCTTATTCTTATTCTTATTCTTATTATTATTCAGCTCAGGAAAACTGCGATTACTTCAAAACTATTAGAGATATTGGTTTACAAGTGAAGGGTAATATGCAACTCCATTGCGCGCTACTGCTTACGAAATTTCATGATCAAATTTCATGACACTTATGAGTTATGAGCAAAATATAAAAAAAATTTCCGGCGCAGGTTTCTGAGAAACTATGCATAACTGGGACCTGCTGATTTTTTCTAAGATACCTTGACAAAGTCTCCAGTGCAGAAAGGCGTCTCATGGAGATTTCATGAATACATTTCAAGATATGATTTTTTGAAAATTGGACATCCCGAAAATTGACTGAAATTTTTCTGAAAAACAGGGAAGGAATGCTTGTAGAATGCTGAAAATGGGTATACTTACAGACCTACTCTAGTGTACCAACTTCACAAAGTTACGGACCGCTCGGACAAACGGTCTCGGAGCTACGGACGTCCAAAAACCCAATTTTCAAGTGCTCATATCTCGGTCCCTATTTAAGCTACAGCAAAGTATCACATATCACAAGAAAGGTCTGTTTCTTAGCTTTCCAATGATGTATAGCATAATAGTGTCAGACGCTCGACGTAGAATCGCGTCGGACATTGAAAATTTCATGTCACTTTTTTTCGCCTAAAAAACCTTTTCGGCTCAAAAAGTCGATGAAATTCTTCATGCACGTCCATGAATATTTTATGTGGGATACCCATATCAGCCCTCCATATTATCCCCAAAGATCAATTACCTACATCAAATAGTTTTTCCAGGAGAATTTTTTGAATTTCAAAATTGAAATGTACATTGCTCCGCTTCTGGTTATTCGAATTTCATGAAATTAATACCAAAAGTGCGTAAAATTATGGCCTTTACTGTCCTCCAAGGAAAAACACCTCTTCTGAATAGCCAATTTCAAATAAATGATTTTATATATTCAATTATAACTCATGAACTATTGTTTCAGATCACTTAAAACTGAATGTACATGTTGCTAATTTTTTGCCCTTTTTTGTGGTATAAGGGCATCCTCATATCTCCAATACTTTGCTGGTAAAATAAAGCTACAAAAATTATTCACAGATGCATGTAAGTCATATACTGTCTCACTGCCACCTTTCCCAGCAGCTGACCTTGTGCCTGCCACGACATTTCATAGGCATATGCACCAGCAAGATTACTACATTCATACATGGTATGAAGAATTCATCATGACGGATATGAACTGGAAGGACGGAGTAAGCAGGGCAGGGGAGATAAGGGGGGGCGCGGGGGATTATCCGATATTGCCGTACGGCAATATCAGTTATACTAGTTATTATTATTATTCTCACAGGGAAACTGCAATTACTTCAAAACTATTAAAGAAACCGCTTCATAAGTCAAGGTTAATATGCAACTCCGTTGCGCGCTACTTTGAACGAAATTTCATGATCAAATTTCATGAAACTTCTGAGTTATGAGGAAAATATAAAACAAATTTCCGGCGCAGGTTTCTCAGAACCTAAGCATAACTGAGACCTGTTGATTTTTTGTAAGATACCTTGACAAAGTCTCCAGTGCAGAAAGGCGTCTCGTGCAGATTTCATGAACACATTTCAAGATATGATTTTTTGAAAATTGGACATCCCGAAAATCGACTGAAAATTTTTTGAAAAACAGGGAAGGAATGCTCTTAGAAAGCTGAAGGTAGGTACACTTACAGACCTACCCTAGTGTACTAACTTCACAAAGTTACGGACTGCTCGCACAAACGGTCTCGGCGCTACGGACGTCCAAAAACTCAATTTTCAAGTGCTCATATCTCAGTTCCTAATTGAGCTACAACAAAGTGTTACATATCACAAGAAAGGTCTGTTTGTCAGCTTTCCAATGGTGTATGGCACAGTAGTCTCAGACGCGCGGCGTAGAATCGCGTCAGGCATTGAAAATTTGTTGTCACTTTTTGCGCCTATCAAAACGTTTTTGGCTAAAAAAATCAATGAAGTTCTTCATGAATGTCCATGAATAATTTTTCCCTCATACCCTTGTCAAGCCTTCATACTGTCCTTAAAGGAAATTTGCCTGCATCAAATGGTTTTTCCTAGAGAATTTTTTTAAATGTCAAATTTTAACTTTAGATTGCTCAGCTTCTACTTATTCGAATTTTATGAAATTGACACTAAAAGATGTGTAAAATTATGGGCTTTCCTGTTGCACAAGGGCATAGACCTCATACTCATAACCTTTTTTACATGCATAATTTCATATATTCAATTATAGCTACTAAGTTTACACTTCAAATCAGTTAAAACTCAAATGACAAGTTGCTAATTTTCTGCCTGATTTTTACATGTAGGCACAACCTCGTAACTCCTATGGTTTGCCTGCAACAGGCCATTAGGGTTAGGGTTTACTCAACATGAATTGCTTGCAGGTTGCTACGCTTGGCCACCACAGGTGTGTCTGGCTGCCACAACATTTCATAGGCATCTGCTCCACATGGTTTTAAGAATTCAACATGAAGGACATGAATTGGATGGAGGGAGTAAGCAGGGCAGGGGAGACAGGGGGGCGCGGGGGATTATCCGATATTGCCGTACGGCAATATCAGTTATACTAGTTATTATTATTATTATTATTATAATCCCCCGCTCGCGCAGCGGCGGGGGATTATATTGATATTCTTCGATTACCTTTTATTATTATTATTATTATTATAATCCCCCGCCGCTTGCGGGGGATTATATTGATATTGTTCGTTTTATTATTATTATTATTATTATTCTTATTATTCTTATTCTTATTATTATTCAGCTCAGGAAAACTGAGATTACTGCAAAACTATTAGAGATAACATCCTGAAACCTCAAACACAATATGTAACTCTGTTGCGTGCTACTTCCAGTGAAATTTCTTGATCAAATTTCATGATACTAACGCGTTATTGAGAAAATAAAAAATCTATTTCTGGCAGCGTTTCCAGGAGAACAAAAGAAAATTGGCCTTTGCTGATTTTTTGTAAGATACCTTGACAAAGTCTCCAGTGCAGAAAGGCGTCTCATAGAAATTTCATGAATAGTTTCAGATATATGAATTTTTCAAAATCGGATGTCATGAAAATTTTCTAAAATTTTTCTGGAAAACAGGGAAGGAATGCTCGTAGAAAGCTGAAATTGGGTACACTTACAGATGTACCCTAGTGTACCAACTTCACAAAGTTACGGACCGCTCGGACAAACGGTGTCGGCGCTACGGACGTCCAAAAATCCAATTTTCAAGTGCTCATATCTCGGTCCCTATTTGAGCTACAGCAAAGTATCACATATCACAAGAAAGGTCTGTTTCTCAGCTTTCCAATGGTGTATAGCATAATAGTGTCAGACGCCTGACGTAGAATCGCGTCAGACATTGAAAATATTTTGTCACTTTTTGCACCTAAAAAAACCTTTTCGGCTCAAAAAGTCTATGAATTCTTCATGCACGTCCATGAATATTTTATGTGGGATACCCATATCAGCCCTCCATATTGTCCCCAAAGATCAATTACCTACATCAATTAGTTTTTCCTGGAGAATTTTTTGAATTTCAAAATTGAAATGCACATTGCTCCGCTTCTGTTTATTCAAATTTCACGAAATTAATACCAAAAGATGCGTAAAATTATGGACTTTACTGTCCTCCAAGGAAATATACCTCTTCTGAATAGCCAATTTCAAATAAATGATTTTATATATTCAATTATAACTGATGCATTATTGTTTCAAATCACTTAAAACTGATTGTACATGTTGCTAATTTTTTGGCCTATTTTGTGGTATAAGGACATCATCCTATGTCCAATACTTTGCCAGTAAAATAAAGCTGAAAAATAATTCACTAATGCATCTTAGTCTGCTGTTGGGACCATTCCGCCTCACTGCCAGGTTTTGCTCCCAAGCCCCAGCATTACACAATGGAAGGAGCAGCACACCCAAACACCGTCAGCAAGAACAAGGCGCAGGCTTACGCCTATCATGACTGGGAATCATACACATTCAAGGGAATGGATTTTCTAAGCATTGGGTGATAATAATAAGGCATATGTCATCTATTCATGAACTGAAACAGCTTAATACTATGACCAAAGAGGCATATACACTAAAATTATGGACATTAATTGAAAGGGGAGAATAAGCAGGGCTAGGGTCAAACGGGGCCCGCGGGGGATTATCCGATATTGCCGTACGGCAATATCAGTTATACTAGTTATTATTATTATTATTATTGCAGTCAGGAAAACTGTGATTACTACAAAACTATTAAAGATCCTGTTTTACAAGTCAAGGGTAGTATGCGACTCCATTGCGCGCTACTTCATACGAAATTTCATGATCAAATTTCATGATGCTTATGAGTTATGAGGAAAATATAAAATAAATTTCCGGCGCAGGTTTCTGAGAACCTAAGCATAACTGAGACCTGTTGATTTTTTGTAAGATGCCTTGACAAAGTCTCCAGTGCAGAAAGGCAGCTCGTGGAGATTTCATGAACACATTTCAAGATATGATTTTTTGAAAATTGGATATCCCGAAAACTGACCAAAATATTTTTGAAAAACAGGGAAGGAATGCTCTTAGAGAGCTGAAAATGGGTGGACATACAGATATACCACAGTGTATCAACTTCACAAAGTTACGGACCGCTCGGACCAGCGGTCTTGGTGCTACGGACGTCCAAAAATGCAATTTTCAAGTGGCCATATCTCGGTCCCTATTTAAGCTACAACAAAGTTTGACATATCACAAGAAAGGTCTGTTTGTCAGCTTTCCAATGGTGTATAGCATGATGGTGTCAGACGCGCGGCGTAGAATCGCGTCAGACATTGAAAATTTCATGTCACTTTTTGCGCCTTTCACAACATTTTTGGCTAAAAAATCTATGAAGTTCTTCTTGGATGTTCGTGAATATTTTTTTCTGTATACCTTTGTTAGGCCTACATACTGTCCTCAAAGGAAATTTGCCTATATCAAATGGTTTTTCCTAGAGAATTTTTTTAAATTCAAATTTCAACTTTAGATTGCTCAGCTTCTAACTATCCAAATCTTATGAAATTAACACTAAAAGATGTGTAAAATTATGGCCTTATCTGTTCTCTAAGGGCATGGACCTCATTCTAATAACCTATTTTACATGTATGATTTCATATATTCAATTATAGCTACTAAGTGCATATTTCAAATCAGTTAAAACTCAAACGACATGTTTGCTAATTTTTTGCCCAATTTTTCCATGTAGACACAACCATGCAACTCTTATGGCTTGCCTGCAACAGGCCATTAGGGTTAGGGTTAGGGTTTACTCAATATGCATTGCTTGCAGGGTAGTATGCTTGACCACAACAGGTGTGTCTGGCTGCCTCGACTTTTGATAGGCATATGCACCAACAAGATTACTACATTCATACATTGTTTTAAGAATTCATCATGAAGGACATGAACTGGAAAGAGGGAGTATCCAGGGCAGGGGAGACGGGGGGGCGCGGGGGATTATCCGATATTGCCGTACGGCAATATCAGTTATACTAGTTATTATAATCCCCCGCTCGCGCAGCGGCGGGGGATTATATTGATATTCTTCTTTTACCTTTTATTATTATTATTCAGCTCAGGAAAACTGTGATTACTACAAAACTATTAGAAATAATGTCCCAAAACCTCAAGGACTATATGCGACTCCGTTGCGCGCTACTTCATGCGAAATTTCTTGATGAAATTTCATGATACTAACGCGTTATTGAGAAAATAAAAAATAAATTTCTGGCAACGTTTCCAGGAGAACAAAAGCAAATTGGGCTTTGCTGATTTTTTGTAATATACCTTGACAAAGTCTCCAGTGCGGAAAGGCGTCTAATGGAAATTTCATGAATATCTTCAGAGATATGAATTTTCTAAAATTGGATGTCATGAAAATTTTCTAAAATTTTTCTGGAAAACAGGGAAGGAATGCTTGTAGAAAGATGAAAATGGGTACACTTACAGATGTACCCTAGTGTACAAACTTCACAAAGTTACAAACCGCTCGCACAAACGGTCTCGGCGGTACGGACGTCCAAAAGCCCAGTTTTCAAGTGCTCATATCTCAGTCCGTATTCAAGCTACAGCAAAGTATCACATATCACAAGAAAGGTCTGTTTGTCAGCTTTCCAATGGTGTATAGCATGATGGTGTACGACGAACGGTGTAGAATCGCGTGTAGCATTGAAAATTTCATGTCACTTTTTTGGGTCATCGAAGCGTCTTATGTTAAAACATAAGAAAGTCTTTACGGATCATTATGAAATTTGGTTGCCTAAACATCATTTGGAAGGGGAGAGTAAGCAGGGCCGGGGAGCTATGG
The DNA here is from genome assembly GCA_026936325.1 of Platynereis dumerilii. Taxonomy (NCBI): domain Eukaryota; kingdom Metazoa; phylum Annelida; class Polychaeta; order Phyllodocida; family Nereididae; genus Platynereis; species Platynereis dumerilii. The sequence continues at coordinate 616,949 of JAPTHN010000107.1, read as the reverse complement.
GGGCCGCGGGGGATTATCCGATATTGCCGTACGGCAATATCAGTTATACTAGTTATTATTATTATTATTCTTACAGGAAAACTGCGATTACTTCAAAACTATTAAAGAAACCGCTTCATGAGTCAAGGGTAATATGCAACTCCGTTGCGCGCTACTTTGAACGAAATTTCATGATCAAATTTTGTGACACTTCTGAGTTATGAGGAAAATATAAAAAAAATTTCCGGCGCAGGTTTCTGAGAACCTAAGCATAACTGAGAGCTGTTGATTTTTTCTAAGATACCTTGACAAAGTCTCCAGTGCAGAAAGGCGTCTCGTGGAGATTTCATGAACACATTTCAAGATATGATTTTTTTAAAAATAGACATCCCGAAAACTGGCCAAAATTTTTCTGAAAAACAGGAAGGAATGCTCGTAGAAAGCTGAAAATGGGCGTGCTTACAGACCTAGCCTAGTGTACCAACTTCACAAAGTTACGGACCGCTCGGACAAACGGTCTGTGCGCTACGGACGCACAAAAACTCAAACTTCAAGTGGCCATAGCTCAGTCCCTATTACAGCTACAGACTAGTTTCACACATCACAAGAAAGGTCTGTTTCTAAGCTTTCCAATGGTGTATAGCATAATAGTGTCAGGCGCGCGGCGTTTCAATTTCAATTTCAATTTCAATTTGTTTATTGCTCACCATTTACAATGGCATGGAGCCACAAAATCAAATAATTAAAAAAAAAATATATATATATATCGATGACATTCAACACAAACAACAAAAGATATTTACAAAAGTTTACATAAATGTATAATATAACTAATGACTTGTTCATTAACAGATATATATATTTAAAAATGTCTATGAAATGGGAAATAAAGACATCATGTTATATTATATCTAAAACATATATTATAGCCAAATGCAAGATTCATCATTTTAAACATTTAAAATAAATCTATACTAACATGCAAATCAATTTATGAAACTGCTAAATAATATGAACTTTATGAGCTATGCTAAATTTTCTAACTTCTTCAAGATTATATTACATAATTTTGAAAGGTTAGCAAGTGTAGTGAAATCTTTTTTTCTAAACAATTGAGTCATTTTGTACATACTTGGATTGCAATAGTAATAGCTGTTTAATAAAGTTCTCCTGTCATTCACAAATGTTGGACACTCCATTAAAACATGGTACTCATCTCTCTGTATTTATTTTCCTAGCGCTGAGCACAATTGACAATATCTTACATTTCTCTCAATATTCTGATATCTACCTATTACAATTGGTAATTTATTGTTTAGACACCTCATTTTGACTAATGGCATTCTAAGACTCCTGGTAGTAAGAACTTTAAGGTAAGGGGCAATTTTATAATCTAGTGAACATATTTCATTAAAAGTAAGACATTGAGTATTCTCTTGTAAATCTGCATCTAATTCTTGATTTGATACATCCCTTAATTTGTTTCGAATTGTAACTTTTAGCCAATGTTTTTGAAATTGGGATGGTTGAAGATCACACAGGTATGTCATTCCTGTTTTATTCAATATACTCTTCACCTTCTCAATCCATGGGGATTTATAAGAATTATCTTCATGAAGAATTCTAAGCAATTTGTATGTTATGTGACTGAGTTTATCTTCCTTGTTTGTGCATAATTTTACCCAATAATTGAACATTCTGTTCTCTATTGTCTCTACAATGTTATGACGTCCCAATTCTCTTAGGACTAAACAGTTTGGCGTATACTTGTGAACCCCAAGTATTTTTTTACAATACCTCATTTGAAAAGTCTCTAAATTGCTACAGTTTTCATAACCCCAAATTTCACATCCATAGAGCAAAATTGGGGCGATCATCTGATCAAATAGCTCACACTGAATATCAACAGGAAGATCTAGGTCATAACTTTTATGTTTTAAACTAAATAGAGCTCGCTGGCTCTGTTGAATTTGCATATTTTTGGCAGCTGAAAATTTATTATTGAATCTAAATTTGCATCCAAGATATTTGTATTCCTCAACTACTGTGATGACTTGATTTTCAAACAAAAAATCTGGATATCTACGGACCTTACCCCTTGAAAATATGATTATTTTAGTTTTGGTAGTATTTACTGTCAATGACCATTTTCTACAATAATCAGCTAAGGCATTCAAACCTCTCTGCATTTCCTGTTCACTTTCTGACAATATAATAGTATCATCAGCATAAAGAAGTGTAAATAATCTAATGTATTCATTCAATTTTTCCATTATCTGATTATTAATGTGTGAGAGACCATTATAACTTTCACTAACAAAATTTTGGAAATCATTTAAATACATTGCAAATAAGATGGGAGACAAGTTTTCACCCTGCCTTACACCTACGTTACAACTGAAAAAATCAGATTTTGAACTCCCAAGTGATACACATGATTTTGCATTTTCATACATGTTTCTGATAACATCAAAAACCTTTCCATTAACGCCTTGTCCTAAGATCTTCTCCCAAAGAGAGGTCCTGTCAACATAGTCAAAAGCCTTCTTATAGTCAATAAAAGCACAATATATTCTTTTTTTCTGATGCAAATAAATGGAAATTAACGAATGAAGTACGAAAACATGATCAATGGTACTATAGCCTTTTCTAAAACCTGCCTGTTCTTCTCCTAATATTTTATGGTCCTCTAAGTAATTTGTTATTCTTGTATTCAGTATAGCCGTAAAAAGTTTCCCTATACAACTTAATAATGTAATACCCCTGTAATTGTCCACAATCTCTCGGGAACCTTTGCCTTTATACAATGGTTTAATAAGCCCCATGGTCCAAACTATTGGAACATGACCAAATAAGAATACTTTATTAAAGAAAGCTACTAAAATGATCAATAACTTCTCTGGACAGTTTTTCAAAAACTCATTTACTATCAAATCTATTCCAGGGGCCTTGCTATTTTTCAACCTTTTGATACAAGCAATGGTTTCTTCCAAAGTGATTTCTTCATTTAGAAAAAAAAATTGATAAAACGTTAAATCTGTCGGTTGGCTGCAACCAATTCACCCAAGCAGGAGCAACCAAAAAAAGTTTCATCACAAGGGAAAATTAGGAATCTTCCATAAATTAAAGTTTTTTTCAATATTTTCTATTTGATCATTCAATGAATTAGGTGATTTGTGAGACATGTCAATCTTACCTAACTTCAGCCCCCATGGTCCTAACTTCAGCCCCCATATGACCTAACTTCAGCCCCCATGTTTCCTAAACTCCAGCCAATAATTCTCATGTGAGAAGTTTGTTTATTCATCCCTGAATATCTATCTATCTAAAAATTTAATTTTTAAAGCACTTTTACGTCTGGCATACTGGAATAGACCAGTTGCCTGAATTGGAGTTTAAAATAAATTTTTATCCTCTTTCCGTGAAAACTACGACTTCTTTCCAAGCTTTTTTGAAATACATTTTTGGAGGATTGATTTTTTTCAGACTGTCATGTTTTATATACAGGTAAGTAATTAAAGCCAAATTTAAACAGTCTTCTGTTTATATGACAGAATAGGATTAATTGGTTGAAGTTAGGTACGCGGCTGAAGTTAGGTACACCCTAGGCTGAAGTTAGGTACTACTCGGCTGAAGTTAGGTACATATCCCGCTTTTGTCTTTGAAGTACATTTGCACTGCCTTATAAGGCATTCGGCTGTTTTTTCACAATATGGTCATGAAGATGAGTGGAGGCTGGGGTTAGGTCCTCAGCTACATGTTATTCCCATGAATAGCCAGCCAGTGACAAGCGATCAAAACCCAAAGTAGGCTGAAGTTAGGTCAACTTGCCCTAGTCAATGGTACTGGCTTCAGCACATCTTAATTTTCCTATGTTTTTATCCTCACCACATCTTCCATTCACAATGAATATATTAGCTGATTGACAAAGTTCAAGTAATTTTCTACCATTAGCATTTAACTGTTTATCTTGATTGACTCTTTCTAAAGAAATTCCAATATCCAATAATGAACATGCACCATGAACTTGATCTTCGTCTAGGAAATCAAGATCAAGTTCGCTTGTGATAAGATCATTATCTGATAAATAATCATTATGTAAACCTGTCCTGGCATTAAAATCACCAAGTAATATAAGTGGTAAATTATATTCACTTTTGAGTTTTACACATTCATCTGCTATATCGTCAAATATATCAGATGTGTGATATTTTGAAGCTTCATGTGGGGCATATATGCAACCTAATATAAACTCATATCCAGTGACTTCCTTTGAAAACTTAAGCCACATAGTGAGCCCAGAAGTATTTGGCGACACTACTTCACAATAATTCTCAAATTTTTTAGAAACCAAAACTAACATACCATGTATCCCCCCTAAAGGATGTGATACCAACCCTGCCAATGACTTATATTTTTCAGCGTATAGAACAATGTGATTTGGTATTTTAGCTTGATTTACATTTGCACATTTTGTTTCATATAAACAAATAATGTCACAGTTTTCTAAATAATCATCAAGTAAACCAAGGGACAATTTTTTTGTTAAACCAAAAACATTAAGACTAATAAGTGACAAAGTCCTTGATTCATCATTGGTAGAACTGATTAATTCTGATTGTTCATGACTTTCACTAAAGATACTGATAATGTTTCAAGTCAGCCAAACTCGCTTGGATTCTGGAAATCAGAATGTCTTTGCTTCTTGAAGTCCAGTGAATGCCCCGTGCTCGCAAATCAGTAGCATCAATGACTGACATGTTTCTGCTTTTTCTGCAAATGTCCTGTAGATGACCGTGCAGGTAATGCATACGTCTGGAGATTTCAGGATTTGAAACATTTGCCGATGGAGAAATGATTATAATTTGTGATTTGGGGAACTTGTACTGAATTTCATGAACAGTATCTAAGGTATCCTGCAAGTGCTGATTGGTGCGAGCATCGATATCTCCGGTGTGTAAGACAACATGTGATGGATTTTCGCTGGCACAGTTTGAGATACGTTGCTTGATGATTTTCGAAGAGCAACCAGGAAATACAAAACCTGTTGACTTAATTCCTTGTTTGTTTATTTCATGTGCTAATCCTCTGATGTTTGAATTTCCTATTAATAATAGTTCAATTTCCTTGTCATTTTGCTTGCGAAGTTCTGTACCTTTCACTATGTCTGAGAAGAGTGGTCGATCATTTCTGGATGATGAGACTTTTTCCATGCAACTCTTATCAAACCAGGCTCTCACCCTCATCAATACCTTACCCATCAAATTGTTCCCTTTCCCATCAGCACCAAAGCCCCACTTGGGGTCAGTTTCCATATTGTGCACAAGTAATATTTCCTTGGTGTTCAGCAACAGTTTTCGGAACTCCCCATTTTGTTCTGCTTTAGTTTTCATAATATCAAACATTACCGAGCCTCCGATCTCCTCTCAGACCTTGTCTGGGTAAGGAACTTCATTTTTTGCAATAGCCTTTGCTTGACCTGGATGTTCAGCCTGCAAAATGGCTCTCATACCATGTCGATTGTTGTGGTGCTCCATTTTCTGGTACTGATAGCAGTGTTCTACAGTTTTAAAGTAAATCTCCTTGTACCTAATAGGAGTATCATGGAAAGAGGAGAAGGGACTCCATTGCCCCCTGAAGTAAACTCTATCTGATTGAACATTATCAGCAGAGCTGAATTGCTTCAAGTCATTTTGCAATTTCGCTATTCGTTCTTCCAAGACCTTTTTTTCACTCTGCCGAGAAGAATCAAGAGTGATTTTGTCTCTCATCAGTTTTTCATTTTCAGACTTCAGTCTTTTTTTCTCATCAATTGACAGTGACAATTCTTTCTTAAATTCATTCGTCTTCGTATTTTGAAAATTTGCAGGATTTCGGTGAGAGACTTTCATCTTTTAAATCTGTGTGATGAGTTGTGTAATAGTATTCTGCTTACTCTCCAAGTTAATGTTAGCAGTCATGAGATCAGTCTTTAAAGTCTGAACTGTCGCAAGCAATTCACTTATTTTAGCATTTGCCTGAACCAAATTTTTGACCATTTTTTCTCTTCTCAGTTCAGGGGGAGTATCTGGAATTGCATCAATTTGACTTGCAGAGAGATAACCCTTGCAAACAGAAGCGTCCTTTGAAGCATTAATCTTAGAATCATCTTTCATGATTATGGAATTGTCTAGTGTAAGATCTTGTGAGAAGTCAAGGAATTCTTCTTTATTTCTGGAAGATCTCCTCTTTTTCTGTCTTTTTGAAGGCATCCTAATGGGTTTCTTCAGCTCACAGATATGACGTCACAAATCCTGTAGGCCTAGAGGAGAGATGATGTCACAAACAGTATCCTAAGATGACGTCACAAACAGTATCCAGTGACTAAAAATAGCTTGGCTAGGCTAAAAATAGCTTAGCAGAATCATAACGTCATGATTCAAAATAATCCTCTTCAAAAAATATGTTTGCTCAGTTGGCTGTTATCTTCTGAGCAGATGAATTTCAGTCCAATTTCTTATCAGTTCTTGTGTCTTGGTGTGCTAATAGAATCCACTGGTACAAAATTCATGCAGATTTCGTTACTGGTCCTAGGAAAAAAAGGCAAAGAAAATTCCTGCTACTTTTCCACAACTTCACTGGCTGGCGGTAAACATTGGCTTTTCAAAGAATCGCGTGTGACATTGAAAATTTCATGTCACTTTTTAGGCCCAAAAAAACTTTTCGGCTCAAAAAGTCAATGTAATTCTTCATGCACGTCCATCATTATTTTATGTGGGCTACCCATATTAGCCCTCCATATTGTCCCCGAACATAAATTACCTACATTAAATAGTTTGTCCTAGAGAATTTTTTTAATTTTCAAACTTCAAATATGAATTGCTCAGCTTCCGGTTATTCAAATTTCATGAAATTAATACCAAAAGATGCTTAAAATTATCGCCTTTACTGTCCTCCAAGGCCATACAGCTCATAGTAATAGCCAATTTTACATAGATGATTTTATATAAGCCACTATAACTCCTGCATTTATGTTTCAAATCAGATGAAAATGCAATGACATGTTTCTAATTTATTGCCTGATTTTTCCATGTAGGCACATCTCCCCAACTCTTATGGTTTGCCTGCAGCAAGCCATTAGGGTTAGGGTTAGGGTTTACTCAACATGCACTGCTTGCAGGGTGGTACCCTTGGCCACCACAGGTGTGTCTGGCAGTCAAGATATTTGATAGGCATATGCTCCAACAACATTGCAGCGTTCATACATGCTTTTAAGAATTCATCATGAAGGACATGAATTGGAAGGGGAGAGTAAGCAGGGAAGGGGAGACAGGGGGGGCGCGGGGGATTATCCGATATTGCCGTACGGCAATATCAGTTATACTAGTTATTATTATTGAGCTCAGGAAAATTGTGATTACTACAAAACTATTAAAGATCCTGTTTTACAAGTCAAAGGTAGTATGCGACTCCATTGCGCGCTACATCATACGAAATTTCATGATCAAATTTCATGATGCTTATGAGTTATGAGGAAAATATAAAATAAATTTCCGGCGCAGGTTTTTGAGAACCTAAGCATAACTGAGACCTGTTGATTTTTTCTAAGATACCTTGACTAAGTCTTCAGGTCTGAAAGGCGTCTCGTGGAGATTTCATGAACACATTTTAAGATATGATTTTTTGAAAATTGGATATCCCGAAAACTGACCAAAATTTTTTTGAAAAACAGGGAAGGAATGCTCTTAGAGAGCTGAAAATATGTGAACATACAGATGTACCAAAGTGTACCAACTTCACAAAGTTACGGACCGCTCAGACAAACGGTCTTTGCGCTACGGACGTCCAAATAGTCAATTTTCAAGTGGCCATATCTCGGTCTCTATTTAAGCTACAACGAAGTTTGACATATCATAAGAAAGGTCTGTTTGTCAGCTTTCCAATGATGTATAGCATGATGGTGTCAGACGCGCGGCGTAGAATCGCGTCAGACATTGAGAATTTGTTGTCACTTTTTGCGACTACAAAAATGTTTTAGGCTAAAAAGTCAATGAAGTTCTTTATGGTTGTCCATGAATAATTTTTGAGGGATGCCTAGAGCACGTCTCCATACTGTACCCTAAGGAAATTTATCTACATTAAATAGCTTTGGCTAGAGAAATGTTTTACTATCAAAAATGAATTGTAACTTACTCAGCTTCTACTTATGCAAATTTCATGAAATTAACACCAAAAATTGCGTAAAAATATAGGCTTTCCACTTGCATAAGGACATTTAACTCACACAAACAGTCTATTTTACATAGACAATCTTACATATTCATTTATAACGCATGAATTAATGTATAAAATCAGTTAAAACTCATATGACATGTTCCTAATTTTTTGTCCTATTTTTTGGTATAAACACATCCACCTATCTGCAAAAAAAAAATTCACAAACTTTTAACAGATGCATGTGGTCTGCAGTGGGTACCATCCTGTCTCACTGCCACCTTTTGCGCATAATCTTATTGTACAGTCCAAGCAGCATCACAAGTGTCAACAAAAAGATGCACAGTCTAATCATCACATTTGAATAATATATATTGTACATTGAAAGGGCATGTGTAAGAGTTTGCCGACAGGGTTTTATAACCGGTATTTGTGCTATAAACTTATTAGACCAGACATTGACTACAGTAATGCCAAAATGTGCACTCTTGGAATAGAAGTTCATCCCCAAAAAGCAGGCCAGGGGAAATACACACAAATAATAGACATGAATTGAAAAAGAAGAGTATGCAGGCCTGGGGGTCATACGGGGCCCGCGGGGGATTATCCGATATTGCCGTACGGCAATATCAGTTATACTAGTTATTATTATTCTTATTCAGCTCAGAAAAACTGCGATCATTTCAAAACTATTAGAGATAACGTTTTGAAAGCAAGGGATGATATGCAACTCCCGTGCGTGCTATTACTCACAAAATTTCATGATCAAATTTCATGATACTGATGAGTTATCGAGGAAATAAAAAATCAATTTCCGGAAACATTTCAAGGAGAACCAAAGAAACCTGGGCTTTGCTGATTTTTTCTCAGGTACCTTGACTAAGTTTCTGGTGCAGAAACTCCAGTGACTTAATGAAAAATGAAGGCAAAAATTGCCAAAATTCCAAATTATTTAATTCCCTTTGATGTTTTAAGCCACAGAACGATTATTTCTTAAAAATTGTCATGAAAATTTTTTTTCTCATGCTGGAAATATGTTTGTTTTCATGCCATTTAAGGGCATTATAGGCCTATAAATAGCCTATAAATAGCCATATTTGGCACCTACACCTGGCGCCACCCTATGGCAGCAACTATAACAAAACTAATTTTTAATATTGTTTTCTAAGGCCTAAAAAATCAAATTTGTGGAGGGACAATTTTGAGATAGCCCCTTATTGGGCTAAAAATAGCCAAAAACTGGTTTTCCCGCCAAAATTTCAGCCTCATTTTTGGTGGGAAAACCACATTTTGCCTTTTTTTAGTCAAAATTGTCCCTGCAGATAATTGTTTTTGGAGGCCTCAGAAAACAATATTAAAAATTGGTTTTGTTTTAGCTGTTGCCATAGCGTGGCTCCAGGGGTGGGTGCCAAATATGGCTATTTATAGGCTATTTATAGGCCTATAATTTACTGAAATTGCATGAAAGCACAAATATTTCCAGTCTGAGACAAAAAATCTTTTATTTTTAATGAATATTTAAAGGAAATTATTGTTTTGTGCCTTTAAAGTCCACAGAAAATTGAGTAATTCAGATTTATGATAATTTACCCTAATTTTTTACATTAACTCACTGGAGAAGGCGTCTCATGGAGATTTCATGAATACATTTCAAGATATGATTTTTTTTAAATTTGACATCCCGAAAATTGACTGAAATTTTTTGGAAAAACAGGAAAAGAATGCTCGTAGAAAGCTGAAAATAGGTACACTTACAGACCTCGGCAATATCAGTTATACTAGTTATTATTATTATTCTTTCACGTTTTCAGTTTTTCAAAGTTGAATAAATCATTGGTAAGGAAAGATATCTACATAAAACTTAAACATCAGACAGACACCATAAAACTTTCCAAATGCCGAAAATCATGCATCGGAATTACGCCTGACATAGGAATTACAGCGATTATACATTTAAAAGTTTGTCATTCTGTTCTGAGAACACTGCCTGTTGGATTATTGTGAAATTTTTTCCTCATGTTCTCCAAGGAAATGCGCAGTGCGGAAAGGATTTTTATGGAATTCCATAAAAAAAAATTTGTAATTTTAAGTAATCCAATGCTCAGATCAGGCTGATTTTTAGTTTGTATAGAGGCCTGCACCTGTCTAACAATCCCACAAAATTTTGTTGTCATCTCGTAAGCGGTATCGGCGCTATGGCCGCACAAAGATGCAATTTTCAATCGCCGATATCTCGGTTCCTATAAAATGCTACAGAAAAATTAAAAACATCATCAGAAAGTTCAGTTTCCCCTCTTTCAGATGATTTATAGAACTTTACTCTAGCTGCTTTAGTATAGAATCGCGTCAGACATTGAAACTTTTATGTCACTTTTTTGGCCTCCCAGAACCTATTTAGCCCAAAAAAACTATGAAGCTCATAATCGATGTTCATGTTGATTTTTTTAGAGGTACCAATTGTGGCCCTGCATGATTTTTCCAAAGGAAATTTTTCGACTTCAAGTACTTTTTCCTTGAGAATTTTTTTAATTTCAAAATTCTAATGTAGATCGCTCAGCTTCTACTCATTCAAATGTCATGAAATTAACACCAAAAAATGCGTAAAATTATGCCCTTTTATGAGCTCCAAGGGCATATACCTCTCACTAATAGCCAATTTTACATATCACAATTTACACATTCAATTATAACTCATTAAGTATTCATTAAAATCAATTAAAACTAATTTCACATATTGCTAATTTTTTGCTCTATTTTTCCATGTAAGCACATGTTCCTACCATGAATTTTTTGATCCTATTTAAACTCTTTCAATAATGGTTCAAATCACTTAAAATTGACATGATATGTTGCTTATTTGTTGCCTTATTGTTTTGCAAATAACCTCATATTTTTTCCATTACATTTATAATTAAATCATAACTTGTGAAATACTGCTGCAAATCACTTAAAACTAATTTGACATGTTGCTGACTGCTTGCCCTCTGTGTGTATGTAAGCACATCTTCCTAGCTCTTATGGTTTGTCCGTAACAAATCATTAGGGTTAGGGTTTCATCCAAGTATTGTTTTCAGGATGGTTATATTGCCAACAAAAGGCCTGGCTCCATGCCAAGCCAGATTTGAGTATGTGTGCCTGTTTGTGCCCTTCCATGGACTATTGCAGGCAAGGTCAAAGCAGCAGTGATGTTTCGCTCTAGGACAACCTAAACACACTATTAAGCAATAGAAAGGATAGGAATGCAAGGAACTACAATAGCAGGGCAGGGAAGGGGCTGGAAGGAAGGAGAGGGATAGGAAGGGAAGGGAAATTCTTCCTTTAAATTGCTGTGCAATTTAGTATACTAGTTATTGTTATTATTATTTAAATAAAACCTCATTTGAAGTGAGGTCTTAATACATTTTTGTACTTCTTTATATTATAGATTTAACAAAAAACATTGTATGAGTAAGTTATTTCTCCTATTGATTTACACCACACAGGTCCACCAAGTAATGGAAACATTAAAAGAATTGAATAGTTTTTTCCACTATCTGCCAAACATATTAATCATGTCTATTATTCCAAAGCATGTGCAGCTTGGCTAGTTATGTGCTCTAAGAGTGATCTTTTACATGTTAACTATCATAAATTATGATTCATATGTTCCAAAGCCATAAAATGTACCAACTGTTCACTCCCTCATTCAAGTAATCAGCCATCGGACAATCACACATTTTATTTGATGCACTAAAAGACACTGCTCTAGTCCATCCGTGAACACGGAAAGATCCAATCTGAAATGGAGCTTAAGAAAGTTAGGGTCAACACAAAAAAACTGAACAAGTCATTTCTGGGACAGCCACAACAGCAACAATTCTGATCCTTCCTATCTGCACAGATAATAAATGATAAACACTTTTTGTTTCTATAATGTTTCAAATGTCAAAGACTTTCTGGAAAAGCTGCATACCTTGTGCTCCTTGTTGTTTCTTATCATAGATGATAAATTATATTTGAAGTACTTTGTAGGTTCTTGACAGGTACTTTAAAAGTCGGACGATAGTCTTGTAAATAGTTGTACCAGGTACAAAAGTGGTAATAAATTTTGCAAAAAAAAAGGCGATAACATTTTCCAAAAACAGAATGACACTTCAATGTTTCAGAGAAGATTATACTGATAAAGCATTAACTTGATACATCAATGCTGATAGATGATAAGGAATGTGGTTGGCACACTAGCATTTATATCGTATCCTTGTCTTAAGATATCCCAATTTTGCATGAAAACTTAAGGTCTGACTGCCCAGAAGGGCCTTAACAAGACGCCTCATGACAGGATACACCCAATACTCCCTCTTCTTATTCCCGCAATATCAGTTACCCCCATTTTGCCCTGATTCCCCTGATTCCGCCCACTTGCCCCCACCTGCCCCCACTTGCTCCCCCTTTCCCCCACTTGCCCTGTGTCCCCCCACTTGCACCTGCTTTGCCTCACTTGCTCCCGTTTCGCCCGCATTACATACTCCTTTCTCCTATTATCCTCTCTTTTTCTGCTCACTACACCTATCTAAATGTTGTTATATTGCTGTTACCATATAGGCACGGGGTAGAGTAGGTCGGGGCAAGAAGCCCGGGTTAGGAGAGAGGCCCCCCCAGGCTTATATCCAAACTTACATTTTTGGTGTGTTTATCTATTGATAGGATTGAAGCTAGATGTGTTTTAGGTGACGTCACACATTTTCAGGGCAAACAGGACCAAACCATAGTAGAAATTAAAGAAACAAACAAATTTGCATGGTTTTTGTAACTTAGACTAATTCTTTGAAAGGGGTTGTCAGAAATAATATAGAGGTCAAATTAAAATATGTGGGTTTGGGGCGAGAGGCCCCAGATGATATGGGGCATGAGGCCCCCTTCAATGGGGGGTCGAAGTTGCTTCAGGAACCATTTAATAATGTGTAATTTACCTTAAATCTTGGTAGAATAGCTAATTAAAATAGAAAAAAAATTGGCCTGAAATTGAAACAGGGCAAAAAATATTAAAAAATAAAAGTATGAACAGAGAAATTTAAAAATTCAGAAAAAGTGAATAGAATGCCTAAAACATTATAGAAGAAACCTTTTGAAATAACTTTTAGGCTGAATGCGCTCGCAAGAAAAATTGCCATAGGATTATAATAGGGGGGCTTCTTGCCAGATGGGTGGAGTAGGAAGGCCATTTCAATTTTTTTTACAAAAATGGCCGTAACTCCTTTATTAAAATTGGTAGACTTTTCTTTCACTATTTATTAGTAGAGTCATGTGATCCCTTCCTGACAGCATAAGCATTCAAATAATTGCCCATAAAAAGTAGGTCAAAGCGCACCTCGAAGTTAAGGGGGGCCGCATGCCCCAACCTACTCTATATCCTATCATGAGGCCTAACAGGTTAGCCTAACTTTACATGATACAAGCAGCTTTGGAACACAAATCTAGGATATGTCCATGCATTTGTTTGTCAAACTTCTTCTTATAGTTTTGTAGATGTTATTTAAAAGGAAACTTGTTTTGTTGTTGGACTTTCCTCCTCTTCTTCCGGTAGCAGCCAGTGTTGCGTTCAAATACAGATTAAAGTAATAGAATAAAATCTTTCTAAATACAAATACAGACACAAATACAGTTGAGCACAGAAATATGTAAATACAACTGCAAGTACTTCAAATTCTTTCAAATACAAATACAAATACTCTAATTTTAAAATATTTGAATACAAATATAAACATATTTGCAAATGTATCTCAAAATACTTTCAATAATGCCATCTTAGAACTTCAATCTTGTCTTTTTTAATTGTTTCAATTCTAACTTTATCCGTTGCTTATAAATACAACACCGTTATATGTCTGTGGGTTAAAAAACATTTTAGCAGTAATATTATTTCGTTTTCTCATATATTTATATCAAGTTCCTTTTAATAATGTTGTTGAAATTGGTGAATTTTTGTCATTTACTTACCATATATTAAACTAAATAATTGCACACTATAATTTTAAGCATGTAAACATTTTATTTTCTTATTCTTAAACTGACTAAAATATTAAGCACATCAATAAATAAACATTGATTTATCTGTAAATATTTTTTAAGTAATCCAATCATTTTAGATTGAAATCCGAATTTTCACTTATTCACATTATGTTAGCTTGTCTGGGTGATGACTGTTATCACTGTGGATCACACAAAAGCAGGTTGCAGCTGCTCATTCAGGCACATTGGCTTTAAGATGCAATTACGTAGATACAATAATGCTCTTTAACTGTTTAAAATAAGTAATGTTGTTTATTCACATTTTGTACTTAGTATTTTAGTGAAACTAACTTTAAACGATAAAAGACTTCCTCGATTGTTCGAATGACAAGTCAACTAATAAGTGAAATTAATAAATTAGTGAAATGCTTAAAATTGTATTGAAATGACAAATTGATATGACTTAATTAATGAAATGAATAAATAAGTGAAATTACTAAATTAGTGAAATGACTAACTAAATTTTTTAAATGACTAACTAAATTAGTGAAATGACTAATCAATGAAATGACATACAAAATCACTCATTGTGAGTTTTGACTTGTAACTCTCAATAAGACAAAGACACTGCTGGTGTTGGAATGATTTTGATAACTTTGGGCTTAACAAAGTTCATCTATGAGTTCAGATTAATTCATTATTTCAGTTTTTGCTTGTTGTAAAATAGGTTATTTAAGTAATGATGTAAACTTTATAAAAATAAAATAATATTAACTTTATATAACTGCCATGTGTCTATTTAATGTTCACACAAAAGTACCCCTATATAATTGCGATGCATCATTGTTCACATTATATAATGCATGACCTGTGTTTGAATAGCAATTAAGACAATGGCTAGTGTCAGCATGGCAGTTAACATTCAAAATGGTGATATTTAATATAATAAGTTATGTCATGGAAATATTCAGCTATATCATATTATTAAACAATGTCATAGGACATATACCTGTAACTATTAGATACTTTTTTTTGTTAAAGAATATATATTGGCAATATTGGTAAGTGTTTATAATTACTCGGCTACTACAGAAGAATGTGTGTATTAAATTAATTAAAGGCAATTGTTCGTTTTAAATAACTTAATATGCAAACAAATATGAAAACAATAATTCCTGATTTCTCATGCAGGGCATATTTCATTTGTAATTAATGTTCAACACATATTTTCTTAAAATCCAGACTTTAAATAGGACAGAAGCTGAGTTGTATTTCGCTTGTGCAGGCCATTGCAATTATTGTTATTAATTTCTTCAAACCTATCAACACAGAGACAGCGATAATATCTCCACAGGCAGGTATGTTTGTGTTTATATATGCATATATCATATGTGACCTGCTCCACCAAAAATGGGTTCAAAGTCGGCCGGCCTGCCATCATATTCAGTTATGAAAATTACTTTGTTCTACTGGAATTTGGCTTTAAAATGATGTTTTATTTGTCTTGATATCTCTTTCCAATCCAAAGATATGGCACCTCAAATATTCATGATACAAAACATCGAATTTTGAGAAAATGGCATTTGAATTTCCCGCCATTGCAATGAAAGAACTAAGAAAATCAAGAAGGATGCCCAATTTGGATAATTTAAAATCAGTTTTTGGTAAAGGTGGTCTTAAATAATCAAAGCAAATTACTTTTGTTAAAACGTGGTACCAACAGCTAAAAATCTTCAAAATGTGACCTTTTGACACATTTTGCTAATTTCTGAAAATTACAGATTGCCTACTTTGAACTCAGTTTGGTGGAGCAGGTCACACATATGTATATATATTCTCCACTCGGATTGTGTCAGCCAATCACAAGCGAGTATTCAATGGACTTGGTGACGTCACCTTTGACTGCTCTTTCACGGTTTGAACACTAAAAATTACAGCTGCCTGTAATGTTAGCCTGGGGTGGTATTGAATAGCCTTCCAAAAATTTGGCAATTTTTTTTCTTTTCAATTAAGAGGGGAAAAATACTATCTTAGCAGCATATCCTGAAAATTCAAAACATCTGAACAAATATTTTTTGACCATTTGGCAGCAAGTCAACTTAAAAGGAAAATATAATTTATATTGGATGGAGAATATAACAGATATCGGATGGTAAGTCGTCCAATATAGAGTATAATTGGATTCAGAAAAGTTATATTGGATTCGGCTGCGCCTCATCCAATATAACTTTTCTTCATCCAATTATACTCTATATTGGACTCCTTCCCATCCAATATTTATATAATATATACTGTCAACACAGAAATTATTTGCACACTTTGATTTTTATCACATTTCACAGAAAAATGGCAGTTTGAAAAAACAAACTGTGCTGTATTTTAGAGTAGTGTCAGCAGGTTAGGATCACATGCATTTCATTTGTTACCAAAATTCGTTTTCTTGGAAAATGTGAAAAAACTGAATTTTGAAAACAAAAAAATATTTGCACGCTTCAGCCAACAGCCAGAAACTGAATTTTCAATGATGAAACTCAATTTTTTCTATGGAAATACTGTTGTTTATAGTATCTTTAGCTCATTTACATCAATCAGACATTATTTGGGGTTCACAGGTGGGATTACAGGTGTTACCCAGGGAAAGCTCTCAATCCCATGTTCTTTTTCTATGCATGACTATAGAAATTTGACTAGAAACAAGCAACTCACATGAAACTGAGTAGTAAAATCCATCATTATGTCTATTTGTCTAAAAATATAATTTGGCAGGTATTGGTAGGTGATTGTGTTCTATATGCAACCACAAAATGCCAGAAAACTTTGATACGAGTAGAATCAGACGGAAAAAAATTTAATTACAAGACTCAATTTTGCCCCTGGGGACTATTTTGACTGTGAGCTTTGAAAAATAGGTTGTAATAATTTTGAAGAAAGTCAGCTGAGATAATTAAGACAATTCGTCTTAGAATTTTGCACTATATCATTACCATCGTGCAGCCTGCCGCAAGCGTTGCTTCGTAGGGTAACCCTGTGGAGGACCTAAATGAGTGAAAATTTCACAATAATTGATTTCCTTTGTAAAAATAAGCTCTCAACAATGTAAACTACATGCTATCATAATAATTTAGGCCATATTAATTGTATAGACAAGCTTGAGTGGATCTTAATAATCGATGCATGACAATGCATTCAATATGTCACACTTACAATATGCTAAAATCAAATAATAGCCTAATTTGTGAGCAATATTAATAAAAACAACTCGAAATATTCTTTCTTAATAATTATTTATAAGCCAGTGGTTAAATAACTTGTCAGAGGCAAATTATCAGTTGTATCACAGCACAAAATCACCAAGAGCCTTTTTTTGGGCATTTCCTGATGAGATACTGAACATAGTTCTTCGTAAAAACCTGCGTAGTTTATCTTCTTCTCACAATTTGACTATTTTAAAGGACTTCATAGGCCAATTTCATGACAATTGCTATTTTAAATTAATTTTGTAATACCTGTATGCAGGAGAAAAACATGGGAATGGGTGTACTCCTTGAATAACACATGTAATTTCACATGTGAACCCCAAATAATGTCTGATTGATGTAAATGAGCTAAAGATACCATAAACAACAGTAGTTCCAAAGAAAAAATTGAGTTTCATCATTAAAAGTTCAGTTTCTGGCTGTTGACTGAAATGCGCAAATATTTTTTTGTTTTCAAAATTCAATTGTTCACATTTTCCAAGAAAATGGATTTTGGTAAAAAATGAAATCCATGTGATCCTAACCTACTAACACTACTCTAAAACACAGCTCAGTTTTTTTATCATACTGCCATTTTTCTGTGAAACATGATGAAAAATCAAAGTGTGTAAATAATTTCTGTGTTGACTGTATATATATATATGTATATATAAAGTGCAATATGAGTTTTTATTGAATAAAAGAAATTTCCAAAATTTTTTTTTTTCCAAATTTTTTTTATTTTTATTTTTTGACAAAAGAAAAAGAAAATTCACAGTTTTTTTTTTCGAAAATTTTTTTCAGAATGGAACGTTATATTGGAAGCATAGTGGTCATGTAATAAAACAAATACTGCACTTATCATCGTGCAATATGAACATTTATTTGCACTCGTAAATTCATATTAAACTCGGGCTGCGCCCTCGTTCAATATGAACTTCCTCGTGCAAATAAATTTTCATATTGCACTCATATCATGCCGTATTTGTATAATATAATATGTATATATAAAAGCTTAAGGCATCACATTCAAAGCATCAAGTGCAACTCAATTGTTTGATATTTTCAGTTACTTGTTATAACTACTTAAGCCACGCATGGTCTATTAATCTGTATCAACAACTAATTGATCCTCTGAATTCTAAGTCTATGGTCCCTGGTCCTTAACTGAAAAAACTCTAGTAGGTTACTACATGGTGCCTTGAGATTGCGTTCAGTAAAATACTTGATACTTGATACTACACCTGCAGTGGGGTGGCATTTATGACGTCATTACTCTTATAACAAAGACTCACGTCAGTTTACCCTGCTCGTGACGTCACCTGTTTGCTTTTATTTTTGACGACTCTGTCCTAAAAGCTGCTGTTATCAGTGTTATGTGAACACCAGTATCAATTCTGGCAAAATTATTGGCCAGAACCCATTGCTCTATTGTGGATCTACATATTGACAGATGCACACCCTGAATATTAGAGATGGACTTTAACAGGCGCCAAATCAAACTATCAAACAAAATGCCAATGTGAGCTGAATCTTGAATATATTTGTCAACCACAGATCAATCATTTTGTTTGTTTTTACTCCCATTTTCATCCCACATTACAGTTTCCCACAAGTTTTAACTGCTTAAGATGCTGTAAAAAAATGGTGTAATGCGGAGTTGATTCACCTTGGGGTTTCATATTTCCTTTAGATTAAAAGTTTAAGTACTTTATGTAATAGGTCATGCCAAGGTATTATGGTATACACATAGATGGTACCACATGTGGCATGCTAGATCAGTACAGCATTAAGCACAGCATATGATGCGAATCCTCCAATCAAATCTCGGATCCAAGGACGAAGAGATATCGGCATTGCAAGATGATAACGGAGAGAAGGAGAAATCCATCTCCAACCTGAAATCCCGACTAGACCAAAAGTACAGGGAATATGAAGATCTACTTGAGCAGTTCGATGCCCTCGATGATTCGAACAACTCAGAAGCATCGAAACCATTTGCTGTCATCTTAGTGGATGATATCACCACTGCAGTTATGACTCACCTGACGAAAAGGTTCCACTGGACCATGATCAACAATACAAACTCAGACGTTGACTTCAGGAAATTTGATTGCTTTTTCATCTTAAGTGGCACCACTGAGCTAAATAGAAAGAAATCTCCAGGCAAGATTGCCAATGAATTTACAGATATGTGCGAATCAGCAAAGAGGTCTGGTGCTATGCGCTTCTTTATCCAGTTTCCTCCAGTAGATGTGAAATCTCTGACTGGCAAACACTCCCTTCTGACTTTTAAGATGAGCAAATCTGCAAACTGCACTTACCTTGCGATGGACACATCTGAGTCCTGTAAATACGACTTTCTGGAAGAAGATGGCCTCACACTGTCAGATGATGGGCTATAGCGCTTCAGTGACATGCTTAATACTAAGCTGGATGAAATGGAGATCAAAGCTAATCCCAACCTTGCTGGTACCTCAGCCTTACCCGGAAACTCTGCTCCGCAGGAGTCCTCCACTCCAGTGAAACTCTTCAAGTCCGCAGCTCTGATGTTGGAAAAATCATTGGAAGGGGAGGCCACACAGTGAAAAAACTCTCCATGGATCATAATGTGAACATTTCGATCGGGAAATGGTATGAAAAGAATAAGAGCTCTACCGATCAAGAAGTTTGCGATGGAGTGATTGTAGCTGGAACAATAAAAGCTACCAAGGATGATATTGAAGAAATCGCTAGCCTATGTGAAGTCAAGAAATGATGGGATGTTGCACAGAGGTCTGACAATCTTAATGTTAAAAGGACTGACATATTTAATGGTAAACGGATTGGCATGTACAAATTCACAAATAAAATTCTGCTCTCTCAAAAATGCTGTTCCTGTCAGAATCAAAAACCCCCAATGGAGGCCTCTTTGCGGTCGGGAATCAGTAGTCCTTATCAACCAAGCACACTCAAACATAGAATATCATACTTTGTCAGGCCCTCTGTTGAAAAAGTATGAACAGGTTTCAATTTAAGCTCTCGATTGACCACTCGAAATACCCGGCTAAAATCCATAGCAAAAAAATCAGACAAGCTTGGCCTGTGGAAAACAAAACTGAGTTAGTAAATAACTACATTGTGGACCAAGACTTAGACATATTTTTCTTCACAGAATATTGGTTAAAGAATGATGATTTTATCACAATTAATGAATTGGAGAATAATGGTGAATTCAAATTCATTCATAAGCCAAGAGTGGGCAGAGCTGGAGGTCGTGTGGGTTGTCTCCACAAGTCCAATATCATAGTCACACCTGTCCAATCAATCCAATTCCAAACGTTTGAACATCTATCTCTCGATATAAGACTTCCAGTTGGCAACATATCTGTTTTTTAGTGTACAGACCCAAACCAACAATGCACAACAACTGCTCTATGTCAGAATTCTTTTACAAACCTCCTTGCACTGTATCAAACCTCCAAAAATGAACTGTAAAATTGGAGAGGGAAGGAAAAAATTAAACAGCATACAGTTTTTCACTTGTAGCAGTTTCTAGTGAAAAGCCCCAGCCAATCAGCATGCAGTTTTAAGTAAAAACTAGCCAAACATCAAGCAGTATTTCATGAGTAAAAGCTACTACTAAATATGTTTCTAAATGTAATAATAATAATAATAATAATAATAATAATAACTTAATATAGCGCTAATTCCAGTAAACTGCTCATTAGCGCGTTTCAGGTGAATTTAATCATAGAAATTTTTTAACAAGTGGGTTTTTAAGTTCTTTTTGAAGCTTTCAAGTGTTTTTATTGTTCTACATTTTTCGGGCAAGGTGTTCCAGAGTTTTGGGGCTACATGTGAGAAAGCTCGGTCTTCAAACTTATTTTTATTGCATGATGAAGGCTCTGCTAACAGGTGTTTGTAGTTGCTTCTCAGATTACGGTTTTGTTCAGGCTTGGCTTGAATAAGTTCCTGAATATATAATGGTGCTTGAGAATTCACAGCCTTCCATGTGATTATCATCAGTTTCAAGTGGATTTTTGCTGGAATTGGTAGCCAATGAAGCTGCTTTCTGCTATGACTTACACTGTCATGTTTTTTCAATCTCTCAATTAATCGAACAGCTGAGTTCTGGGCAACTTGAAGCTTACTTAACATGCTGTTGTTTATGCCATACAAGAGACCATTGCCATAGTCCAGGTGAGGGGTGACAAGGGCATTCACAGCAGTTTTAACAGTTTCTTTGTCTAGGTTCTTTCGAATTTTTGATATGTTTCTCAGATTTAGGAAGGCATTGCCGCACATCTTATTGATTTGTCTTTCCATGGTCATGTTTTTGTCAAAGAGCACACCTAAGTTGCTCACATGATCTGCAGTTTTAATTTCAACATTTTCAACATTGATCGAAGAAAATTGCAGTTTCTTTAACTGATTTGAAGCACCAATCAGAAGAAGCTCAGTTTTATCACCATTTTTGCATAGCTTGTTATCATGCAGGAAGTCCCTGATTTCTACAATACATTTTTCCATTTTCTGTACAGCTTGCTCTTGATTCAAAAAGGTTGGCTTGAATGAAAGAATAAGCTGTTCATCATCAGCATACTTTTGATCATTCACTTGATTTGTTTGCGCAACCTCACTTACTCAAACAAGATCGGACCAAGTTTGGAACCTTGTGGTACTCCAAACTTTAGTGGAAGTTTGCTTGACGTTGTGTCATGTATCATAACGGACTGTAATCTATTGGAAATATATGATTTAAACCATTTCAGGGCAGAGCTTTGCACACCATATCGATTTTCCAACCTGTCAAGCAAAATGTTATGATCGATTGTATCAAATGCAGCAGACAAGTCCAACAGAACCAGCATTGTTACCTCTCCATTGCTCATATTAAGCATTATGTCATTGTGGATTCTTGTTAAAAGGGTTTCTGTACTATGAAACTGCTTGTATGCCGACTGCTTATCATCATCAAGTTTGTTTCGAGTGAGGTGATCAACATACTGCTTGATGACGGCACTTTCAATAAGTTTACCAAGAAAAGAGAGGTTAGAGACAGGATGATAGTTCTTTTTTGTCAATTCAAGGCCTGCCTTCCTCAACAGAGGTTTTACAAGTGCATGCTTTAAATCAAGAGGCATTTCTCCAAGAGATAGTGACAGATTGACAATCTTTGTTGTAATAGGAAGGAATGCATCAATGCATTCTAGCAGTAGCCATGTGGGCATGGGATCAAGTTGACAGTGTTTTACTGGCATATCAGAGACAAGTTTCTTCACTTCCACTTGTGATAGAGCTTTGAATCGATATAGCTTGGGCCTAGAATTCACTTGGGCATCAGTTGTCTTCTTTGGATAGGAGTCCAGTTTTGATCTGATTGTTTTGATCTTTTCGTCAAAGTAACTGTTGAAGTCATTTGCCAGGTCTTTTTCATTGGTGTGAATTGGTAGAGGCAATACCTGTTTTCTTTTAAGGCTAGAATTGAGAAGTTTGAACATCGCTTTTGAATTTCCCTTTGTGGCTTGAATCTTGGACTGAAGGTCATCAGACTTAAGTATGTCAAAATCTTCTCCAGAAGGTAGACAAGAGTCCATAATTTTCGCTGTAGTCACAATATATCTGATATTAACAATTGATAATGTACAGATATTAATAATTGAAAAAAGAAAAATTGACAAATATTAATAATTAAAGAAGGAGAAATATTAATAATTTAATAATTCAAAAATATTAATAATAGACCAATATTAATAATTCTCTATTATTATGCAAATGAGGTATTATGCTAATTTATGCATATTAGCTCAGCTATTACGTAATTATTAAGTAATAATCCCTTTGAACAACTGAAAGTACCTGCACAGTAGTTTACAGAAATAGTAAATAGGTCATTCCATGTCAATTCGACAAATTTCCAAAAATATTCCCACTTGACCCCCTCAGATTTATCTGAAAAAAATCTAAAATGACATACAATAGTTTTAAGGATGTGTGCCAAATTTTAGCTCATTATCTTATATCGTTTTTCTAAGAAAAAATATTAAAGCAAACAAGGTTGAGGCTGTATCTGCACTAATTTTAGGAGTGTCAAATGAAAACCACTTTTCAAATGTGAATATCTTGAGATTCAAGAAAGTTACAAACTTTATTTTAACCAGACGTCTTATCTAGGGTCATAAAGTGGATTAAAGCTATTTATAGGAATATCCTACATTTGACATTCTTTTCAAAGGCATTCAAAATGGCCGACCCATTTAGCGCAAATTTTTGTTGAAGCATTTTCTAATCATATGTTCTCCTAAACTATACTTGTTTAGGTTGTGTGAATTTTTTTATCATAGCTATGATTTTAATACTTTTTTTCATTTTGAATACTTCTTTTCCTGTGAAGGTGTCAGTAGAAATGCATCCTGCCTGCAAATATGACCTTGAATCTATATTTAGATAAATAAGTAATTAATTTGTCTCATTCATTATTTTTTTTTATATCCAGGCAAATTTATAAAATAATTAAAAGTTGTACAATGCTGTTATCAGGTGTTTTTATAACACTGAAATATGCAGATTTTGAAGAAGACTCACTCTTGATGACATAATAATAATAATTTATTATTATTAGCCGATTATGTTCGTTATATGTAAAAGGTTGATAAAACAGTTAGTTGGAGAGACAGTGGCATGTTGGACCAACAGTAAATGTTTTTCTAGAACAATGAATCTACCTTCTGGAGAAGATTTTGACAAGAGTCCATAATTTTCGCTGTAGTCACAACAGCTCCATCAGTGGGTCTGGTGGTAGAAGGTAAGTTAACTGTTCTATCATTGATCTGGAGATTGGAAATCTACACTTACAATATTTTTTTATAAAACAAGTCATCCAAATCTCCAATGAATTGACCTTTTGTAGTATTCTCTTAGCCGAAAAGTTACATGAGCAATTGAGCATTTAATGGCACACCATTGCTTTAAGTACATTCTTGTGCTAATATCCTGAACATTTAATGACTTTATGTCTCATAGTTATTAAGATAGAGTTGAATTACATTGATAAACAAGCATTTTTTCATTTAAAACGTGACATAAAACTTTTGACCACTTGAAAGTTTTTCATTTTTACTAATTTAGACGTATTCTAGGGCATTTTCCCTACATTTTTCGGAATCTCTACATCCTCAGGCTTCATAAATCCATCAAATCAAGTATTTTTATTTGCCTGTGTGGACATTATTGAGTAATTTAGATTCATAGATTGACTTCCAAAAATTAAGTCAAATTTGACACTTACTGATCTGGGATGCTCTAGCGTCCCTTTGACATGTGTTAGTTGAATCTTTTTGCCCTTGAGACCTAGTCTAATATCAGCTTAGCCGTTTTGGAGCTTCTTATGGGTGTGGAAAATTTAGTTCATTGAAAAATTCCAATGAATAGCAGGGTAGGTGAATCTGTCGCAAGCGTAACGCTCAGAATACTTTGCAGTGCTACAGAGCAATAAAAGCTCAGTTTTAAATCTGGTTTGGCTTGTAATATTGCAAAAACAATCAAGCAATCCAGGTCCGCAGCTGGTTTCTGGTGGCAAAATACAAAGATTTCTTAAATGGGTCTTTTTCGCAAGCGTAATGCCATTGAAAATATTGCTCATATTTGCATGTTTTTCTTATAGGGAGTAAAGCAATCATTGTAGTATTACTTGTAGTGATAATGTAGTGATAATCAGCACAATATTTCAGTGGTTGGAGTATGTTTAATTGTTAAATTATCAAAATTTTGCTCCTTGTGAAGTTTGCCTCAAAATATGGGGCCAATTTGCCGAAAACCAATACAAATTTCACTTTAATTTTGTAATTACTCTTATGCTTCATCCAGTTACCACTGATAATGCATACAAAATTGTTTTGGGTCAAAACAGAAGATTTTTTTGACTTTAGTGTTACACCATTGCCCAAAATGGGTTTTTTTCTGGAAAAATATGCTAAAAAACCATATATATATTTTCATTATTTGGCATGTTCACGAATTTGTGGAGGTGTTAAAACGAACATGTACGAGTTTTGGGGATGTGTAAAAACGAGCATAAGTGCTCGTGTATATGTAATAACTAACACTCGTGGATGTGCTTTATTATCATTCGTGGACCTGCCAATACTAACATTTGTGAAGGTGTTACTGGTTTCGGATTTAAGGTCAAAATTAGGTTTAGGGTTAGTTTTAGCCAAGTTTAGGGTTAGTATGTTCGTAATTACACCTATGAAAATGAATGACAATATTTGACACTTCCACGAATGCAAAAATCGTGTACAAGTTCGTTTTGACAGGTTTGCAAATTCGTCTACATGCAAAATAGTGAAAAATATATACCTCAAAAAACACGCTTGTATCATCATTTGGTGTCTTCGTATTCAATTCGGTGGCACTTATACCAATTCGAAGCCCACTTACAGACGCATAACACAGGACAGGTGAAATCATTTTAGAGTAAAATATGTACATCTGGGCAGAATATATATGTAAGTTTTTTTTAAATATTGCTACAAAATTTCGAAAAATAATGTATTCCTCATGAAATATTTGGTGAATTTGGATAAAAACGGTCATGGAGATGTAAGAGTATATGAGTTTTGTCATCCAATAAAGAAATTAGATTTAATTTTGAGATAAGTTAACATTTAATATATTTTCCTTTTACTGCCATGGAAATGAAAATAAATAAAATTTGGTAATATTCGGCTTTTATCAGTTATTCCTACAAAGTACAGCAAAATGGTAAATACAATTTATAGAAGTTAGACATGCTTGTTACAATATTATGTGGTCATTTGATGCATATAAACATTTTAAAATGTTGATGGTCATGTCACACTTTGGCTTCATTATTTTTTAACTAGGCCTTAAGTATGAGGGATATAGTCAAACAAGTCTTATCAATTAAACCCTTCTGGCTGAAATGAGACTTAATATAATTATTATCCGGGCAAATATTCAGATATAATCATTCTGCAATAACACACAAATACGTTTTATTCTATGGTCCAACATGCCCCACATTTTCTCCACAACTATACAAGGCAGAGCCACTTGGTTTGGCATAAAGGCAGTGTAAATATTAAAGAGTCAGCAAGTAAATTGATTTTTTCATGATATTTAGAAAAGTTTTCTATTGAGAGGCAAAAAATAAAAAAAGGGGACCAACAGGCCCTGGTCTCCCTACTTTTGAAGTAACATCACACTAAAACTTAGCACACAGTGCCAACTTTTATACCACTCGTTTCAAATAACTTCCGGTGCACATCCATGTCATTCCATGACAAAACATTTTTTATGCACTCAAGTCAAATATAATATGTGTTTTCTGTAAAATTTAAATGTCCTGCTGTAGTTATAACAGCAGCCAACAGACAGACACAGACAATATTCATTTATTTGACCATAGACAGATACAACATGAAATAGTTCCAAAATAATTACATATATACGGTCTTTGGAGACCCACATTAAGGCTACTGCCGCTATCATGTGGGCCACCAAGAAGCAAGCGTATAACAATAAATTAGACATCTGCAAAGGCTATTGATTATCATATGATCAAAGTAACTTACAATGTATAATTCGGTTAACAGAGACAGGAAAGGATTTATATGTATACACAGGAGTTCACAAAAGGATAATAAATAAATAAAATATTGACAATCAGCATGATTATAGATTTTGACATGGTTAATAATATACTACGGTTTAGGCCTAAGTACTGTTGAGATTCCTACAGATGTAGCAATTCACAACAGAGCAATTGTTGCTATAGATATTCAAATATGTTCTTTTCAGATAAAATTTCAGACCATAGATGGTGTGAGTTTGAATTTTGTCAATGATACATGAAGGGGCAGAGTTTATAATTGAGGGAAGTCTGATTCAAATTGCGCATTTAGAGGTATTGTATTTGAGACGAGGAACGGCTAGTAAGGAGCAATTTCTAGTTTGGTGGTTATGAATGTCACTATTACGCAGCAATGATATATTTTGAAAATACTTTGGGATACTTTTGTGAAATAGGTTATAGTAGAACTTCCACTCTTCTATTTTGAGGACATCTGTCAGTTTTAAGATACAAAGCTGCTTAAAAAGTGGTTCAGTATGGGCATTGTACTTGGATTTAGATATCACCCTTATAGCCTTCTTTTGTAATTTCTCAATTGAATTGGGTTTCCAACCCCATAAGGTCACACCACAGAGCAAGTGGCAGTGAATGAGGGAGTAATATATGGTTCTTAATATCTCATTTGGAAAATACCTTTTAATCTTTGTCATTATTCCAATAACTTTGGATATTTTCTTTCCTATTTTACTCAGATGGGGTTTCCAGGTTAAATTCTTATCAAAGGTAATTCCAAGAAAATCAAAACTATCAACTCTTTTAATATTTACGCCTTCCATTACTAGGTTTGTGGGTGGGATGATTTTGTTTGGAGTATGGAATACCATGTATGTAGTTTTCTTAAGATTCAATGATAACCTATTAACTTTTAACCAGTCAGACACTTTAGTAATTTCACTATTTATTTTGTCAATTGGGTTTTCGTGACCATCATTCAGATGGTTATTGCATAATGTTGTAGACAGGGTTGTGTCGTCTGCATACATAATGAAACTAACATATCAGTGGACCTGCCAAAGTCATTGACATAGATCAAAAAAAGGAAAGGGCCCAAGATCGATCCTTGCGGGACACCTGTCTTGATTATTAGTGGATTTGACAAGAAACTCCGAAATTCAACTTGTTGTACCCTATTATCCAGATAGTTGCGACATAGTTCTAGAGCACCATCTCTGATTCTATAATTTTGTAGTTTGTTAAGTAGGATAGAGTGGTCTAAAGTGTCAAATGCCTTCGACAGGTCCAGAAATATATTCAGTGGAATTTTACAATGTTCTAAATTGCCAACAATTCTGTCTATATTTTCAAGCACTGCATGCTCTGTGGAGTGACCTTTACGGAAGCCATATTGATTATTAAAATATAAATCTTTTGAAAGGAAATAATGGTCTAGCTGAACTAGCATAACTTTTTCAACAATTTTCGAGAAAGAAGGCAAGAGGGAAATTGGTCTGTAGTTTGCAATATTAGTGGAATCATCTTTTTTATAAATAGGAATAATTTTTGCATCCTTCATTCTATTAGGAAAAATTCCACTTTCAAATATTTGATTTATAAGTGTGGCCAAAGGTGAGCTAATTGTATCTTTAATAGACCTCAAGAACTTCATTGATATGCCATCAATTCCACAACTAGTCTTTGGGGCAATTTGCGTTATAATTTTATCAACTGTATCAGCGTTTATAGGTGCAAATTCAAATCTATCAACAACAGGTTCCGTGAGGTAATGCCTGAAATTAACACCAGGTGGACAATTGATATTGGATGCTAAAACAGGCCCAATATTGCAAAAATATTCATTAAATTTATCTGCTATAGTCTGTGAATCATTAATTTCTGTACCATCAATTATAAAGGAGGTAACGGGATTTTCCTTATTTCTACCATTTTCTATTACACTCCGTATAACATTCCATGTATTTTTGATATCATGCTTATACTTTCGAAAGAGAGAATGGTAATGCAATTGCTTAGCTTCACGAATAGTGACCTTCAAAATTCTGTTGTAAGTAGAAAGGTTGTTCTTCAATGTGACATATTGTGGCGTATTATTTTGGCATTTCTTCATTGCAACATAAAGCTTGTCCCTAAAACGTATGGATTGTAGTAAGCCAGTTGTCATCCATGTGTTTTTTTTGTGTTTGAGTTTGTGATATTTAACATATCTAATAGGGAAATATTTCGACTTGAGTCTGAATATTTCAGAATGCATCAGTTCAAAATTGACATTCGGATCTTGTGAAGATCCAAATTTCTTGCTGAGCTCCATGGACTGCAATTCATGTTTGAACTTTTCCAACCTTTCTACTGAAAAATGTTGCATCTTTACATATTTAGGTGGAAGGGATTTACTGCACAAGTAATCTAGGCATATAAAATATGGTTGATGATCAGAAATTTGAGATGTTAATATCCCTGTTGTTGTCTTTGAAAAATTGGTGGATAATTTACAGAAAACATTGTCAATCAGAGTAGCTGTTTCAGAGGAAAATCTGGTTGGCAGAGTGATCTTAGGTATATACCCACTGGATAACATCAATTCAAGGAATTCATTTACATTGGCCTTTTCATTTAACTTGAGCAGGTTAATGTTAAAATCTCCACATAGAACCATATCCGAGCAATTACTTGTGTAATATTGTAACATATCAGAGAATTCCTTTAAGAATTTATCATAATCCTCATTAGTTGCACGGGGGAGACGATAGATATTTCCAATACGAAGACTTTTTTCCAGTGGATTGTCCAACTTAACGTCTATAATTTGGTATTCCCAGCTAGTGCCTTCATATTCTGAACTTGAAGTGATGTCATACTTATACAGTACAAATTTCTAAAAGTGGCTCGTCATTTAAAATCTAGCCTTAGCTATCCATCCATAGCCATTCCAAGCTTAACTAAGCTACCCTTATCCATAGCTAGCCATAGCTATCTGCAGTTACTATTGTTTAAACAAGGGGTAAAGAGATTCCAGTGTATACAAAAGAATAGAAATGGATAGCTATGGATAGATATGGATAAGACTAGTAATGAATAGCTATAGACAGCTAAGTTGAGCCACATTTAGAAATTTGTACTGTACTTTTCATGTAGGTATATAGCCAAACCGCCATGCATGCTACAAGACTTCCCTTGACTGATTAACTTGTAATTTGGCAGGTTAAGGTCAGATATATTTTCAGAGCAAGACAGCCATGTCTCTTGCATGCAAATCGCATCAAAAGTAAGATTTTTTTCCGTAAATATACTCACATACAGTTGCAACTGATTTATTTTAGCACGAAGACTTTGACAATTAAGGCTAAGAATTTTGAAACCACTCTTGCCCTTGAGTATATCAGACATTGCATCTACTTCAAAATACATGGAATGTTCCAGAATATTAGGTTCATCATTGTTTAAATCCATGTCAGGCTGAAGGATCTCAATAAGAGAGTTACGACTTAGGCCACCGTAGTTATTTAACATGTCAATGCTACTATTGTGATACATTATTCCTGATATTCAGAAATGTTTTATGGCTTTCGGTGCCTTTCCTGTAAAAATCTGTCCCATGAAATATAAACATAATAATTAATGAAATAAACGTATACATGGCAATCCTAGGATGGTAAAGATAGAGCATTGGTGGGTTTAAAGGATAACTAAAGAAGGCTGAAGGCGCGAATGGGAGGTTGTTGGATAAGTCAATGGAAAATTTTGGGGAAAATAGGATATCTATATTGACTTAAAGACTTGAACTTTAAAATACTATTAGGAAACATCTCATTGTAGTATCATCAAATATTTTAAAATATTAAGCAGTGGTAACATGATGAACTATGGAATAAATATAGGACGAGACTATATCTAAGTAACACCTTACTGGCACATATTATATCTACCAAGCTAGAGATAACAAATACCTCATAAGTACTTAAATTAACTAAGTAATTTCTAAGGTTCCAAGGGAAGTCATTGTCATCGGCCGTGACCACCCCTGGCACAGACCCTGGCCGCGGTGGCTGCCTAGGTCTGAGCCAAGAGAAGCCACAACCACTGCAATACTACATCATGCACCAGCAGCGCTAGTCAGCACAATTATATCTCATGATAAAGTGTAATGGTAGTGTCTAGAGTATCACAAGTGACATACTGTAACAAATAGACCAATGATTTTTCCTTAATTAGCATATATACAAACTATAATAAGAAGCATATATATCAGCTACGATAAGAAGCGTATATATCAGCTGTAATTAACATTATATATAGCTGTGAAAAGAAACGCAAGAACCGGTGAAATAATTAGAAATGAAAGAACATTAGACAGTATCTCAGTTACAACAAATAATCATTAAACAGTATATTTTCACTGCCATTAGTCGTGACCTCCCCCGGCTCGGACCCTGGCCGCGGTTGCTGCCTAGGTCCAAGCCTAGAGAGGCCACAACCAATGCAATACTAGATGTATCATGCACAACAAATACATTTATGATGTAGTAATGTATAATAGGAATGTTTAAACTAACACAAATAATCTATCATACAGATAGAGATGGCCATAACTCAGATAGGTAACAGTGATAGGAAAACGGGTTGGACATTGTCCTTGCCATTGGCTGAAACCACCCCTTGCCTGGACCTCAGCCGCTCTTGCTGCCTAGGCCCAAGCAAGGAGTGGTCACAGCCCATGTAGGAAGTTTGACAGAAAATCTTAGCAGTAATTAATTTCATTTGATACATGCCAACAATGCAATCAAAAAGTTAAAAAAGAGTATACATCATTATAAACGAAATGTCAGAATTACTTAGCATCAGCAAGATAATTAGAATTTTGTGCTTGAGACAGTGTAGGAACTTGGTTGCAGTTCTTTGCGACTGTCCATCAGAATCCTTCCAAGGAGGTTACTTCCCCATTTGTTTTTGTCAAAAGCATTGGGATCAGACATTTTTATGCA
Source organism: Platynereis dumerilii (assembly GCA_026936325.1). Classification (NCBI taxonomy): domain Eukaryota; kingdom Metazoa; phylum Annelida; class Polychaeta; order Phyllodocida; family Nereididae; genus Platynereis; species Platynereis dumerilii. The sequence goes on along the minus strand of JAPTHN010000107.1, from coordinate 584,979 downwards.
TGTTCCCCAAGTTTGATTTGGTCCTGCTTCAGCAAGTATTGTGTCGGATGTATTTAGGAGTGCTGGTTTCATCAGTGAGTGACGAAATTTGGCTGCGCACGCTTTTAGCATGATTTTCTCGGCTGCAGGAAGCCATTCACTTTCATTTACTACAGTTGAGTCACCAATGGCTTTGCACTGTGCTGCAGTTCTAGCTGTTTGAATTCTGTGTGCTTTATCTATTTTCCCCGCAAATTTGGCTTTGCTTAGTTGGAAGAATCTCTCAACAGTGTCGAATCTTTTGTCATCAATGACAAAGCCACCTTCCACGACGTGAAAATTTGACAAAGGAGAATCTGCGGCGAAAAAGCATGTGACACCATTTTTCGTTTGGGTGCTCATTGTCGTAGAGATGAGATCCTTTGGCAGTTCAGACAGGTTACCTGCGCTGTACTCAGTACTATTGATGACCACCTTGTCATACTTCATCATGACTTTCATACCTTTGGCTCTGGCAGCTTTGGCTACAGGATACAGTTTTTTCCTGCGGTCCTCTATTTCTGAAGGAAAGTTCTCTGTTATGTAGACACCACTGCCTTTGAATTTGAAACGTTTGCTCCAGACCAGTTCCCGATCATCATCAAAGGCAAATTTGCAGATTATAGGGCTGTTGCTTGCACCAGATAGGCGATGACATTTTGGTATTCTCATAGCAGCCACTGTGTCAGCATCCATCTTCAGCTGGGTCTTCATCAAGTTTTTCACTTTTTGATCACACTTTTCATCTTGAGTGATGGGAACTCCATGAATCATCAAGTTAATTTTCCTGTTGTAGCTTTCGAGCTTGAGTTGACGCTCAAATAGAGAATCATACTTCGACTGAACACACTTTAGCTCAGATTTCAGGGCGGCAGCCTTGATTTCCTTCTCCAGGGTGGGAATTTTGTTGGTAGTTTTGATTGCCTCATTTAACTTGACTTCAACATTTCCAAGCCTTGTTCCCAGGTCAACATTCATCTCTTGGAGATAGCTGAGTATTTTCCTTTGGCCTGGGTCAAGTTCATGATCTTGGTCATCATCTTCCTCATCTTCATTTGCAGCGTCATCACTTTCATCAGCTTTATGTCCATCCTGTGATTCTTCATCCTCAGACAAGTGCTCACTTCCTATGTCATCATCTTTCTCATCCTCATTCTGAGATTGGTCATTGTCAAATTTAGGAGTAATTTCATCTTCTTCCTCAGACTTTGACTGTTGCTCATCATCACTATCTTCTTCATATTCGTGTGGATATTGAATCAGTTTTGCTTCAGCACACCTTTTGTCCAAGTCTGACTTTCTCAACTGACTTCTGGTCCTCATTGTAATATTGTTTGTGTCGTACTGCTGCATAGTTTTTTCTAATGTCTGAATTACTGGTGATGAGAGGAGTCTCAGTACATTTGTAATACCTGTTTCAATGGTATCCATACTGCACTGACAACAAGAGTAACTTGGTAAATCCAATTACAGAAAACACTGCAGTGTAAACATTGGGAAATAACTCCTCATATGACACAATTTAACTTGACACAGTTTCTTGACACAGTTTCCTGAGCTATCTATTCAATAATACTATTCATCAGTTACACAATGTGTCTAATTGTGATTGTGTCCCTCATTGTTTATTTCTGTTTGAAATCGCCAACAACACCTTTCTGCCTCCAGGCAACATTGAATCAAAGCATGTAACAAGTTAGCATGTATGGAAGATTAGCATGGAGTGCATACATACTTGAAAATTCCACGCTCCAGTGAGTGGCAATGATATTCCAATGGCAGTCCAATAAAGTCTTAATTTCGTATCAATATCCAAGTCTAATACATGTAACCATCCCACAATTGGTTCTTGGGTATATAACAGGTATACTAGTCCACAAATGGTCGGATGTAATTATGTTATTCCTGTAAAAGTTCCATAAATAACTCAGAGCCCTTACACACGTCTGTCATTCAATCAGTCAACCATAACCACAAGCAGTAACCAAGTCCAACCAGAGGGAATGTTCGCTAATTCATTAAATACCTTATTAAAAGGAACTCCTAAAAAAACTGCATATATGTAGGAGGAAGAAAGGAACGAAGGAAGGCAGGAACATATAGATAGATAGATAGATAGATAGATAGATAGATAGATAGATCGATAGATAGATAGATAGATAGATAGATAGATAGATAGATAGACATATTTATATAGATAACCAATTAATCATTTAAGAAAATACATAAGCAGATCTGGTGTGACAGTGTATATCCATATAAATAGAAAAACAGACAGAGATGTATATGTTTATTTAGACATACAGGTTAGACAGACAGGTAGGTTGGTAGGTAGACAGTAGAACACTATGCAGCCACACAAAATTAATTCCTACTAGATAGATAATCCTCAAGCACCTCTAAAAGTGCTGGCATGTTATCTTTACTATGTTTAAGAGTGGGTCATCTTCTTTTAAAACATTACTGTTGCATCACCGGGGCAGGCCTACAAAATCAGCCTATAAGTGAAGTTAATTTTTTTTTTAAATTAGAGATTTATCTTAATAATTATAGATTGGAGGTCATATTTGGGGTAGGATGCATTTTACTGACACCTTCACAAGAAAAGAAGTATTCAAAATGAAAAAAGGTATCAAAATAATAGTTATGATAAAAAATTAGCACAACATAAAGGAATAAGAGTGCCACGAAGAAATCAATGTCAATAGTAGCCATCTATATAGCCTTGAAAATGACACTGGTTTGACATTGGTAACTGGTGTCATATTTTGGCAATTGAGCTTTGAAAATCAAGATAATTGCATTTTCATCCAGATTTGAGGCCATTTTTATAGGAAACTATAGTATTAAGATGATCTCTGATGACCATTCTCTCTTACAGTACCGTAGTACATTACAAACCTAAGATTTGAAGTTTCTAGGTACCATAGTTTAGCACAGCGAGCTTGAACAAAATTTGGGGTTAAAAAAATTGACCAAGAAAACGATTAGTGCCGTGATGTAGAGGAGGGTCAGACGAACATCTTGATGTATCAAATGAAAAAATCTGTTTGGAATTTTTTGAGATATTTGAGTTTTAAATTATTTATTCATCACACCCTATTCTTAGCATGGAATCTCCATCTAAAAATGATAAAAACTTCCCATTATTCCTGTTAGGTAATATATAAGATAAAAGTCAGTATTCAGAAGTAAAATTATGCAGTCATCTCCACAATAGCAAGTACATGCCACTTCTTTCAGACTGACAGAGTGTGATAAACCTATAACAGTAAACTTTTTTCAGAAAATTTATAAAATGTGTTTATTTGCCAGCTTTTCCTCAGTTTCATCATTCTGACGAATAATTGTAGTAGAATCTATCTCACTTTTGAACTCTATGGTGTATTATTGAGGTTTTTATATGTTTTTTAAGAAATTTCACCACTGTGAAACAAGTACTTTTGCAACCATGCAAAGTGTAACCAATGTTGAGGGAATCATCAGAAAAAGTATAGATAGAATGTTTGGAAGCATTTAGTTAATTATGGAGTAAAATACTTTGACATTGCAGACTTCATGATCAATAGTTGCACATATTTGTATTAACTACATTTTCACATAATTTACGCTATTTTTGATGTTCTATACAATTAAAAATTGGTTGATTTTGGATGCCAGATAACCTACATCAACATTAAACACCCAACATCCATTTTAGGTACTCAAAATACGTTAAGCATGAATATTACTGTTTATTTATAGCTTTTTATCTTATCTTTTGTTTTTTTGGTCCAGTTGCAAAGACTTTTCATGTAACATCAGGGGATTCAACTTCATAGTGAAGCAGATACTTACAAACATTCTATGCAGGCATTGTCTGATAATTTACTCAACTTTGTCAATCCTTTTTCATTGTTATGAAATGCTTGTTGTACGGTGACAAAATTTGTGATAAAATGCACAAATTACTCAACAAAGCCTCTTACAATGAGATGATGAGACCAAACTTGCTAAAATTACTTACCAGAGTTATGTTGCTAACACAACCTGGTATTGCAAACATTTTCTCATGCCTTTAGCCAGAGATGTTAGCTGTTATAGGTTTATCACACCCTGTCAGTCTGGATGAAGTGGTGCATACTTTCTGCAGAGACAATGACTGCATATTTTTATTTCTGAATAATGACTTTTATCTTAGATATTACCTAACAGGAAAAATGGACAGTTTTGATCACTTTTTCATGGAGATAACATGCTAAGAAAAGGGTGTGATAAATAAAAAATCTTAGACTCAAATATCTAAAAAAAATTCCCAACAGATTTTTTTCATTTAATACATCAAAATGTTCGTATGACCTTCCTCTACATCACTGCGCTAATTGTTTTCTTGTTCAATTTTTTTAACCCCAAAGTTTGTTCAAGCTCGCTGTGTTAGGAGAACGAATTATCAGAAAACGCTTCCACAAAATTTTGCGCCAAATCAGTCGGCCACTTTGAATGCCTTTAGAAAGAATGTCAGATGTAGGATATTCCTGAAAACAGCTTTAATCCACTTCAATGGGCATAGATATGATTTCTGATTAAAATAAAGATTGTATCTTTCACGATTCTCAAGATATTTATATTAGAAAAATGATTTTCATTTGACGCTCCTAAAATAAGTGCTAAAACGGCCTCAACCTTGTCTCCTTTAATATTTTTTCTAAGAAAAACTATTCAAGATAATAAGCAAAAATTTAGCACACATCCCTTTAACTATTATAGGTTTATTTTAGAATTCTCTCAGACAAATCTGAGGGGGTCGAGTGGGAGGCATTTGTTGAATTGATATGGAATGACCCAAATAGTAGCCCCAGTAAGATGTGAAAGATGAATATAAATGCCCTTGTAGTAATTGACAATTTCAATAATATGAAAGACATCCAATCAGTCAAACTCTTCCATTAATTAAAATAAAAAGTCCTTTATACTCAATATAAAAGTAACTTGGGACTGAACGAACAGGACCAGATATTTAAATTGTATGATGCACAATAAAAATGGAAATAGATATAAAAACAAAAAGTTAACAAAAACGGAAAGCCATAATCAAGGAGCTGCCTCTTGTGGCCCTGCATTTAAGGCTGCCAAATCTGATATATTGATCAAATGATCACCAAAGGCACAGGTATTGTGCATCATGGCAAGACCTTTAATGAGTTCTTAGATTTATGACCTTGACCTCCATCTCTTACCTTAACCTAGGTAACCTAGAAAAAGAAATATCTGTAGCCGAGGGTATCACTTGCATGAGCAGGTATTTGTACTTCTTAGTTCCAAGTTGGGATTGTTGGTTGACTGAGATTAATTTTATGATTTCTTTAGTATTTTTATAATAATTAAATATCATAAATGCACTTTCAATTGTTCATGTTTTTTTTACTGTAAAGTTTCTTTTGCATTAACTCTTTGCCTACTTGACCAAAGTCAAACCTATTTTTAAAGTTGGTAAAACAAACTAATCAATATAAATCTTGTACTATCATCAGTAACATTATGAATTATCTACGGGACATTGGCAGTAGATAATACAGATTCAAAAGTAATTCAGCCATTTGTATATAAAAGAACATTAGTGCAACTGCATAATATACAAATTAAAGTTTGAAAAGAAATTACAATTTTTTCTTCCAAATTGACTAGCTGTTGATTTTTCTGTCAAACGGCAGTAAGCTGAACATGAAAAGGTCAATAACTACATTGTCATTTCTCTTTGCTGTGTATAGTTTACAGTTTACTACTGACTGACAATAACGTTGCAGTGTAAAGTATTCACAGTTGACTGTAATTTTTTTTTTACAGTTTTTGTTAGGCAGCCAAAACTGCCAGTCATTTGACCATAAAATCTGCAGAAATTTCTAACAATGTATGGTTGACATTAACTTGAACATAATTTTTTGTTTTGGTAGTTCTTTTCTGCAACATACAATATATACCATACTCTGAGCTCCAATGAAACTCTATTGTGGGTTTCAACAACAATTCTTAAAGGAAAAAGGTCAATTATCTAAAAAAGCATGTTTGTGTTGACAATATATTTTTACAGTGTAACACAGATAATCAATCTGATGACATCAATACTGTTTCACAATCTCAAGACAAGTTCTATATAGGTTGATTTTTTTTATCATGCTTTTTAAGTCATACGAAATCACTTGTAAAAGTTCATATATGCTAAAACATTAATGCATTGTGTAAGAAGACGTCAGGAACATCATGCAGTGGCACATGTCTGTTGAAAAGGTACTGTCAGAACAGTAACTGGTTTTTACTTTGTTGTTCATTATAGAGAAACGATCAAGCTTTTTACCTTCGGCGAACTAAGGGTGAAGAAGGTATTGTATTCACTTGGGTAAAAATGTTGGGGGGATAGAACGTTTCTGGGATAGAACTCAGCCCCTATTAATGCACATGGATAAAATTTGGTACACATATAGCCTATATGGTCTAGCTGTGCCTTTTGATGGTCTGATTGATGTGTATTTGTTACTTTTTGAAATACGGAGAAAAAATATGAAATATTATTATTTTTGTTTCCATTCCAAGGATGAGCCACTATTGCATATACATGGATAGAATTTGGCATGCATATAGAATATATGATCAAGTTGTGCCTTTTGATAGTCTGCTTGATGGATATTTTATAATTTTTGAAACTTTAGTTGGCTAATGCACTTTTGACCTTTTTTTGGACTGCCATTCCTTCAAATGTTACTATATTAAAGGCAGTTTTACATATTTCATCCAAATTTTCGATATCAGGTATCAGAGAAAATATGTCAAGGGGAATTTTTTTTTTGGGGGGGGGGTTACTATATTTTTTAATAGAGAAAATTGATAGTTTTAGCTTAAAAAACATTAAAAAGCGGCCTAGGGATAAATTTTGATAGTAGTAATGCAAATAGGGTGTCAAATGAAAGCTGAGAAGTCGGAAAATACTATAGCAGAGGCACTTTTAATTTTTTTCATTTTAATCCCTGTTCCACGGGGGTTTTAATTGAAATAGCGACATTTTAGGATCTTTGATATGCAATTTAAAAAAGTGCTTGGATCAAAATTTCAAAAATGTGCCTCCAGAAAATGAAGCGGATTTAAGTGATACACAAGTTGTTGCAGCCAATCTCCAAATCATTTTACAATCTGGCTTGACTATTTCTCCTATTGGCAAACTATTTGAACTATTGGCAAACTATTTCTCCTTTTGGCAAAATCTTACAACTTTGCCCAAAAGAACTATTTGCAACCTATTGTTCCTACCGGCACATTTTGACCAAAGGAGCAATTTACTATTCTAACTAATGGCATACTTTGCAATCTCTAAATGTTTTTTCGGGCAGCTAAGAACATTACAAATAGTTAAATCGTATCCATTCCTGAAATTATCGCCCATCCGCAACCTGCTTGAGTGACCATGGCTCATCTTAAATTGGAAGGCATCGCAGTAATGGACTGCCCAGATGGGTCATCAGTTCTCAATTCCATAGAACATGTGTTAGACATAATTTACAATGTGTTTACTGGCGGCCACAGCCTCCCTGGACCATACAGAAACAAAGGAAAATTTGAGAATTTCCAAGCATCCAACAATTTACCACTCGCAGGTCCATCAAAAGCATTGCAATCTGATTCCAAAGGCATGTTCATTCTCTTCTTGGCCTAACCCAGTAATAAGAAACATTTGGTTTCAGTAGAGGGTCAATTAAATACATTTTTGGATTTTGTCATATTGTGTTTTTTCGCATCAGTTTTGGGGGTAAGTTTCAGAGTCCCTGTAAGGAAAATATTCATTCTATCCATTCAGCTGTGATTTTATGAACCCTTCAAAATGAGATTAACTTTGCATTGAATTTCATTTGCATCTTTCCAAATTCCCAAAAATTTACTCGAAAGAGCTGTTCCTTCAATTTTTTTTTAGTTTTTAGCAGTGTTGTTGAACAAATTAAATGTCAAATATTCATGACTGTATAATTTATTTCTTAAGTATTCACATGTTCCATTGTCTTCATGGAAATGCACCACCACATTTCATAAATTCAGTTGTTATGGCTTGTGATGTTTACCAAATTAACACACGATGAGCAAATACTTCAAATGTAGTTATACCTGAGTGTCAAACTTAGTTAACTAGAAAATTGTTTATATTTAGGGCCTCCATTGTATGACATAGTCTACCAGAAGAAAACAAAAGCTGTGATAGTCTTGATGTTTTTAAAAACAAGACAATGATGCATTATTGCTCAATTGATTTATGTATGATAGATGTTCTTTTTCTACGTTCTTTTTCTATGTATTAATTCTTTTATTACCTCTATATTTGATCCTGTTTTTATCTGTTATGATGGGCTCCTGAAAAACGGTTCCATGTTGCCCATGTCAAATATATGCAAAATTTTAAAAGATTAGATAAACAAACTCTTGAACACAATCTATAGTCGATAGTGACATCAAACACATTAATTCTATTACTCACAACAAACTTATTAATTCCATCATGTGTCTTTGTCACGTTGCTATGGTACAAATTTAAATAATATTATTGATATCCTATATATTTTGTTATTCTATAAAAAATTATTAAAACACATTTATCTTCCAGCCTTATGAAATTTGATAGTCTTTCAAGTTCCCACTGTTTTGAAATGAACTCGATGGTGGTTTCAGACCACAAAAAGAGGCTTTGACCACTCAGTTACAATTGTTTTGGATTTTTTTAATCACCCTGAAGTGTTCCTATGCAAACATTGGGCCAAACTTTATAAAATACTTTCTGCCAACCTCTTACTTATTTTTGTCGTATGTTATTTGGCCAAAAATTTGATTCGTACCAAAAAAAATTTAGGTAAACGACATATTATACAAAGAGTGAAATCATTTTAACACAAGAAAGAAAGCAAAACTTATCTCTTATTTCTGTGCGTTCTTAAAACATGCCTTCCTGCTTTTTACCTCTAGATGAATAACATAGTTGTTTTTAAGAACTTGAACTTGTTCATCAAAATCCTCTTTCTATTACAATTTCAGCGTCGGATGGTGTCCTTGCCTGGACAAAATTTTTGAAGTGTTTGGACTCAATCTTCAAATTTAAGTTTCCCTTCACCGCTTTAAAGGAAATGACGGAACCTCTTTCTCTCAATAAAGACATGTCGGAAGTGATAATTGAAAACGTACCTCGTGGTTATTTTGAAGATAATCTTCGTTTCCTCATTGATGATCCGGAATTTGGCATAGAATTGGAAGGCAACATAGACTCAATAGAAATTGACTCTCAGGTGGCAATCGTCAAATTTACATCGCTTTCAGGTTGGTTTGTTTGCTAGAAATTCGTTATTCACATAAAAAGATGGGGGATTTACTCAGAGTCATATTCAATCACTCCAGAAAAAAGCCATTTGAATAATAACAAACAGTAAATATAATGCCCACACAGCACCATTAATGAAAAAATACCCATTTTATTCTTTGAGGATAAGAGAAAATTATACAAATTCTACTTCAGGTATAGCAGCAATTGCAATCAATTACCCCACCACTTCCTTAACTCATTTTTTGTGAAAAGCTAGAGCATCTGTTTTGCACAAAACAGATATCTTTCCAGCTGCCACGGCTTAAGCTTGAGTTTGTGGAATACTATGAGGTTATACCATGGGTAGGTGCAGTACATCCCCGGTATACTCACCGAGACCCCAGTATATTCCCGAGACCCGTCTGTTATTTTACGTTTGAACTGAAAATTCTTGTTTCAGTAATAATTTTTTTATGGAACGCGTTTTTTAGATATTGCCTTGAAATTTTGGATCAATAATCTTTGGAATATGACAGATAGGAATGGTGGATGAGATGGCGCTGGTGTCTTTAAAATACATTGACTCAAAACTGCGATTTCACACTAGAACTGAAAATTCTTGTTTCAGTTATAATTTTTTTTGTAGCAAGAGTTTTGAAGATATTGTCTTGAAATTTTGGATTTGTAGTCTATACTATATTTTTGGCAACATATGCTAATTTTGTGCGTCTACCTTCTATAGATCTAGACAAATAGAGTTAAACGGCAGTGGAATGCAGATAACCTTTTTTGAATTCTTTGAACTACAGTGCTGAAACTGTACCAAAAAACAGAATTTAATATCAATATTCTCCTATGTGTTGTGAAATATTGTCTAGAATAAGAAAATGAAATAAAAAAGGGTCCTCACTGCGATGGAAATTAATATAAATCAGTATTTGTTCAACTAAGTCATTTTAGAAAAATTAAATGAATTTAACGAAAATCGCTTAGGAACATTTTATATACTGAATAGAAAGTCAAAACAGCATCAATCTGATGCAATATTTTCGTCCGGATCTAATGCTCCTCTCTAGCCCTCATAGATCCTTTGGAAATTGCAAAAGAGTGGACGTTTTCTGTGCATGCAAAATGAACAGAAAATATTATGAAGCAACAGCAGTTGTTGTGACGCTATACTGGATTTTGTGGGTTGTGTCTGAATACTGCTCTCTGATTGGTTGTTTTCAGTATATACCCAGGGAAAAAACGTCATATACAGGTCAGATGACCATGTACTGCTTTTTCTCCCCTATACTGACTTTTTCCCTGCTGTATTGCCCAGGGAAAAACACAGTATCACGGAGAAAATGTGCCTAGACATGGGATAAAGCATAATATAGGGGAGAGCGTGCACAGTGAGACAGCAGGCACAGTAAGACAAAGCCCGTAGCATCTAGCAGTGCTGTTAACAGATTAACCCTCTTTTGTATAGGACAAAAAGTAAGTAAGTGAGAGACAATCCTATATCCTGAATCATGCCTTTGTCTTAGTTCAGTGACATGATGAACCACAATACAGGCATCCGGTCCACAGGATTAACAAATTTTATAAAGAGAGCTGCTTGGGTAATCAGTGACACCGTTTGAAACTGGGCACAGTGAGACAACACAAAATATACTCGAAACGACCTGAATATAATGCATAGCTCACAGTTCCCTATCAAAAACAAATTGCTTGCTATAAACTGCTGACTTCAGTGAGTCATATCCAAAGGGAAGCATCAGAAATAATTTTATTAGTATGTAACAGGTGCGGCAGGTTGAATAAGTCTTACATGTGTCCTTTGCGATAAAGTGGGCGAATACAGAACTGAGAATGAGTAAAGCAGACTATTGTGTTGTTGTGCAAGTGATCATACATGAGTAAATCACATGGTACCTTGGAGGCAACTACGGATTGATTATGAATACAAGTGACAGAGACATAAGGGGACCATTTGATATTCAGGAGGGGCTTGGAGTTTTCCTCGACAGGAAATTATTTCACGGTAACATCGAGAGTAATTATTTATTTCAAGTGGGCGTTGTCCCCGAATATTCAATCCTGAAACAAGCATCACCTTCATCAGAAAAAACCCCACCAGAAAGTATTTATTTCAAGACTACCCAGAAAGAGTTATTTATTTTACCAAAACTGAGCAAGAAATTATTCATTAAAAAAAAAAACTCAAAGTCCCCCTTGGTATTTTGACATGGTCACCTACTAAGAGCATTTTGCTCATAATTCGTGCCAGTACTTACATTGCATGATCCAGTATACATAAAAATGTAAAAAAAAAACCCTTACAATGTACCATGACCATGGACTTACAGAAAACTTCCATGATATCTCTGATCAATTTCTGAAGCCCTCTCAAGTTGTCTTCCTTTGTGTTAGTCTCGGTGCTCAACAATTGAATATCCTACATAATTATAATTTATGAGGTCAATGTGAATGAATTATTGCTCTTTATGCCCGTATTGATACGCAGGTGTTTAAAGTTGTAAAAACCATAAACATGTACATATATATAATACATAATTCTTTTACATAGTTTTTTATTTAACTTTTAAATTGGTTATCATCTTACATAACCGTAACAAAAATGTTTATGGTCTGTATTATCACCCTGTACAGGCATATCGGCTAAAATGCAGGGCCACGCTCTCTGCTCAGGAGGGCCACGGGTCTGCTCAGGATAGCCACAACTCTGCTCAGGCAGTGAGAAGTTGGCAGCAGTGAGAAGAGTTTTCACAAAACATCATCCAAACGAAGCTAAATTAAATTTTTATAATATATCATATTAGCTCCATTGAGTGAGTAACTATTATGACTTTTCATCTAATATATCTGTTTTTGCCAGTCTCAAACAATAAACTTGCAATAATCAACATAATACCACTGTTGTGATTGACATAAATTTTTGCTTCATGTTTTTGATCTCCTTTCTGGTTATTCTGAGCAAAACCAATGACACAATCATCATAATGTTTGCCCTTGAGCACATAGACATGTACTAAAGTCAATTATTACACATTAATTGCTTTATTTTGGTAGATTTTTTACATTTTCTCTAAATTGCTCAACCAGTGTAATGTCGCAGGTGCAGCCAAAGTGGCCACTACAAATGTGCAGTTTTGGTGCAACTCAGTGAAACATAGTTGTCAAGTAACTTGCTGAGTATATTGTCTATTGAAAATGGTATGAATTAAGTGGATGTAGCATCCCAATGCTTCATCTCTGTTGTAGGTGACAACAAACCTCAATGTCTTGCAGTAGGTAGAACTGCGTTTTTGTGGTGACCATTCTGCGCATTTACACGTGGCCACAGTATTTTGACAGAAAGTGATGTTTTCTGCCTTAGCAACAAATATTTGATTCCAAAACATGAAATAACGCATTACAATGATAGATATAGGCTCCCTGTATACATTTAGTGTACAATTAAAGTATTGATATGTCAAATATCCGCTGAGTACAGCATTTGAAGATGGCACAAACAGACCAACAACATGATGCAAACAAATTGTAAAACAGATTTCAGGAATTATTGATGAAGTCATGATATTTGGATGGCATAGGTGGTTTCTCATGGAAATTACCTACTCAATAAGCTCATTTAAGGGGAGCGTGGAGTCTTGCATTGTGGCCCCCTCTGGCTTTTTAAATGTTTACTAAACACATTGTGACGTCATCGCACCTATTGCCGTACTACTTTCGATGACGTCATGGCCACGTGGTCACTGACCTGCATAGCGTCAAGTCTTGACTCAACACCTGCAGTGCTATGCTGCCAGCGTGCTACTTATGCATGATGAGCTCTATATTTAGAACAGGTGACCAAGTTATAGGTGGAGTGGCTTTTGTCACTTCAGCTTGTTGTGTCAGCCACGCACATTTTAATGAATATGGCAAGTAGCACTTTGACAACAGAGGAGTTTCCAATTTCTTTGTTGCTACTGGTGGAAGCTAGATTTTACGCCAAAAAAAAAAAATTCATTCAGAAAACAAGCTCCTGGTTAGCCACATTTTGTCTACTAGGCCTAGGCTATATCTCCTTTGTGGGCAAACAGCAGTTGATAAAAAATCTTCAGTTTTGCCAGTTTATAAGATTATTTACTAGGCTATTATGCGTAATATCACTGTCAGTTTTGACAGATCTACAGTGTCACACGGTTTATTTTCCTCAGTATGAGATTTTTTTTTAAAGTGACCATTCTGAATTTAGGGTCACAAAAGTGAGTTTTCAGTATGTTATTTCAGTGACCATTCAGAATTTATGACTTGTAGAAGTTTTGCCAACAAAAACACAAATTGAAACGATACTCAAAAATTAATTACCCCCCCCTTTGGTTTCATGTGAACTTTTAGTACCCCCCTTAGGTACCATGCAATTTTTTCTAGATCTACTGTCCTGGTGACATCCGTAACTGTTAAAACTCCAAAGAAAATGAGCAACAGCAGCCTTTGAATAAATAGAGAGTAGCGAACAACCAGTATTTGATGTAATTCACAAGCACAGGACTTTTTCAACATCACAGACAATCTTATAAACTGTAGCGAACTCAATTAAATTTGACAAAATTCACAAGCACTCAGACTCTTACCATGATTAAAACAAGGGTCCCAAATAGTTTGACAGAAATGCTGAAGTCAAAATAAGAACAACGAAAATTACATTCAAATTTCAAAAATTGTCATTGACAGGGCTTAACTTCTTAAAATATTGACAAACAGTCCTACTGGGTGAATCAAGCAAAGTCAACAATATCACGTTGCTTTTGTACCATATATTTTTAAAAACTTGTTCAGATATAAAAAAAACAAAAAACAAAGCAGAGTTATAAAATATACCTGGATGAAAATTCAGCTGCTCACTCCAGTGGTAATGCTTTTGATTAAACTCCAAATAGTTTGAGTAATTGACATTACAAGTTCAGCTTATTCATATAAAGCATAACACCCATGAAGACATACACTGTATCTTGGTGGTCTAGGGAGGGGGGTTCGGGCCCCCAAGGCACCCCCCTCGATCCGCCACTGACCAGTGTAGGTTAGCTGCTTGCAAGTTTTCAGTTTGGCTGGAGTAGTGTGAAGGGTCCATGAATTTAAAATACTTTCTTTTTGAAAATTTCATTGTTATACAATTTTTCATTTGGCTAAAACTTAATTGCATGCTGATCGTGTGTTGAATCCTGGAACCACTGCCATTTGCCGTATTTATAGATAATCAGCAACTTTCTGTTTAGTTTTGAAGCTTGATGGCATGAAATTATCAAGAAAAAACAGTTTCAGTACTGGATCCTGTAAAGCTGTACACATCCAGGGTATGTTCTCTGCAACAAAGACACATAAAACATCTTCATAATTCAGTTCAAGAATGCTTTCAAATCGTACTGCATGATGGATTGATGGTGTACATTAAAAGCTACTACGCAGTTGTAATTTGCTTCAGAATTAAAAAAAAAAAACAACATAAAAGCACTTTTCACTGCCGTGACAGATTCTGGATGCGCTTCACTATTTAGTACTAGTTTTGAGAATCATTTCTGCGAAGCGACACAAATCATACAATACACATCATCGACACTCAGGAACAATACGCAATATGTATCTCGATACACGTGATCAAGAAAATTTAGGAATAACAAAATAGGATATTGCATGGTGAAACGTAAACGTTTATGTGCATAAGATCTAAGAAGCATTAAATTTGTGAGTTTTAAATAAAAATGTCACGAAAATCTTAGCCTGACCATTCAGAAATATAAAAAAACTGCTATTTTCTCTGAGACAGCTCATTAACATATTTCAGGTAATTCAGCTTAAGACTGACACATGTTCGAGAATGGATCTGGGATTAGGCCCTGTATTGAGATATACACATTTCACTTTTGTTTTAATCTGCACTTCATTTGTGCGATAAAATCTCCAGAAAGAATCCCTGTAAATTTGTGCGATATTTCACATTTACTCACAATATTAAATTCAGATTAGCTGAGGGGCAATTTTTTGCTGCACACAGCTGTTAATAGGCCTACAAGTTGAAAGTCGAGTCTTCATTCTGCAATCTGCATCATATCTTGTATTTTGTATTGTATTATGACCATTGACCATGTTGACCATGATATCATAATGTGAATTTTATAAGAACTGCTCGGACTAAAAAAAACTTGAATTTTTCTGATTTTCAAGAGTTTTAAAAACCCGCCTAGAGTGTTCAGATTTGCGATTCCCCATACAAATACTCTGTATGGTACTAAGTTTATGGTAAGTTTAGGTTTTAGACATTTATACACTTTCTCAGAAATATTTATGGTTATCGGTTTATGATACCGTGACACCCTCTTATTCTAGATGAAGTGGTACATATCTTAAAGCTTTTACTGTACCTATATTTCTATGTCTGAATAATGTACTTTATTTTAGATATTACTAACAGGAAAAATATAGTCAGTCCTTAAGCTGGCTCCCTACACCATGACTATCATTGGGTTACGTTTGCGTCATTGCAACACTTCAAGCGGTTTAATTTGTCAAAAATCCGACTCCCTAATTGGTCAGATTACAGTAAGTCAATGTGTTGGCGACGACTGTCACAATTTTGACTTATCCAAAAATTTGCAAAAAAAAATTCGAAAAATTTAGATGTCAGTCATAATCGTGACATTTGTCGGCACTTTGTTATCCTCCTTGCATTCATAGTGCCCTGACAGCAAAAATGTCCACTTTGCTAAATAAGGGGTTTACGCCAGAAAGGTGCCTAAAACTAGTTTTCTGCAAGGCGGTATGTACCGGTAAAAACCACCTTGCTGACCCTGATTATTGTCTTTAGAACTGTGTAAAAATTCAGGGAGCTGTCAGGGAGCCAACTCGAGGAGCTAGGTTCTCCTTCACTCAAAGACGTTGTCGTGGAGTCGGAGGTTTTTGGCTACCAAGGAGTTGCAAAGGAGCCTCAAGGAGCCAGCTAGGTTCACCTGACTGAAAAATATGCAATTCTGAACATTCTTTGACAGAGATTCAATGCCAAGAATATGTTGTGATAAATACAAAAATAGAAACCGCAATATCCCAAAAAATTCCCAACAAATTTTTTAGTTCAATAAATTAAAATGTTTGTCTGACTTTCCTCCATGTCACTTTGCTAAACGTTTTCTTTAACCAAAAGGTTTTGTTCAGGCTCAATGTGTGCGCTGAATCTTTTCCGAATGTTTTGTATCAGAGTAGACCTACGCAAATGTCCTTTATCCCATGCTGATGTAAATTTGATAAGGGGGGCCGACCATTTAATATCCAGGGATTTGTCCTCAGCAGGAATTATTAGTTCTATGTAGCGGCGGCAGAATTTTTTTTATTTCAAGTGTGCAAAGTCCCTGAATAATATTCATTAATAACAAGCAACGCCTTGTTAAGAAATACCCCTAGCTGAAATTATTTCAGAACTTTATTTATTTTACCTGTACTGAGCGAGAAATGATTATTATAAAGAACTCCGAAGACCAACCCATCCCGACCCTCCCCTGGATAATACATAGTCAACCCGAAAGCAAATAGGTTCTCAGTTAGATGAAGGATGAGCAGTCCTGCCAGTGGGGAGTTATTTTGTCCATGAACAACTTGCAACTCACTGGCATAGCAAATCATTGACAGTTTGGTGCAAATTTAAATGTCATTGAATTTTCACCCAACAGACGTGGTTCTACAGAGATGTGTCATGTTTTAACAGGTGCACTCCTCTGTTTCATCAAAATGCAGTAATAATAACATTTTTTAGTATTCCTGTCTGTGACGGTTTGAGCTGTCAAAAGAAAGGGTCATTGACCTTTCTCTTCACTGTCAGACGTGCAAGAGAGCATTAGTACAACCCAATCTCCTTAAACATTTCAGCTCTCATGACTTCAGTATGTGCAGCATTCCTCCAAGACCCAATATAGAACAGGTTGTTGCACTAAAAAAGTAAATATCCCGAGAAAACTGATGCATGTGAGCCTCACTGCAAGCAGCATGCTGCACCCTCGATGGCGCCGCATGAACTGTCAAAGTCTGATGACGTCACTACTAGTGTTAACAGCGCTGAAGTGCTGTAACAATGCCCTGCATGAAATAGTTCCCTCTTCTGTGGCTTGAATTTTGTTTGAAATTATTTATTTCAATTTATTGAATAGCCTTGCTGTAGAATTTCGTAGAGATGTAAATGACTGAAAGAAAAGCAGGCATTTTCCCCTCGATATGGGTTTCTTAGAATTTGCCCACTAATACAAAGGTCACAGTTGATGTGAAGGGGTCAAACAAGAACAAAAACGACAAAAATGGAGACTGGCATCATTTCGTAGGCTGCAAATTCAGAAGAATTGACAGTTAGGTAATTATTTCCAGTTATCGGAGATTATTTTTGACAAAATTTTGTGCAACTTAGTGTAAGGAATTTTCGATTTTTGGCCTCAGATGGAAGATCCAGTCCCTTGAAGTGGAACGTCTGCAAAATTGATCAAAAGATCATTTTTTGACCAATGAAATTCAACTGAATGTTCAGTTCAATGACCATTTTCTAGAAACGTAGACAATTAAAAAATAAATCCCTACACTAAGTTGCTTAAAATTTAATTTTCTCCCATTTGGTTTAGGTCTTGGGCTCAGAAACAGCTGGTAACTTCTTAATTTTCCAGCCTATGAATCAGTGTTGAATTGGAAAAATGGCTGTTTTTTGGGTCATTTTTGCAGATTTTTTATCCAACTTTTTTCAAATTTTGCACTAACATCGTTTTACATGCAAACAGTTTTGCCTTGCCAGTGAAAAGATAAGACATTTGGTTTTCCGAAATTGTAACTGTCATTTGTATTGTTGTGATATTCACATGAAGACGCTGCAGCAAAGTTTTCAAGCCCATATTTTTTAGGAAAAAAATAGTTCCAAATTTGACCACAGGTGGCAGGGCAATGCAAGACTCCACGAACCCCTTAAAGTATTTCAGAATCTCTAAAAACCTTGTTTTAGACCAAAATAGACACATACCTCCTCAATCCTGCACACACCTTCCCTCCAAATTCCCTGAGCAGACATGGCCCTGCATTTTAGCAGATATGCCTGCACAGGGTGATTATGGTGAATTGTGCAATAACCTGTTCGAGGTTCCTGAATCCTGATGAAATGCACCATGCAATATTACCTTTCAATGCTGCTATAACAAAACTAAATATTTTAGGACTGTCTAAACCTTTTTCAGTGGATTTACACCTACTCAACTTAATGTATCTATCTTCTAGGATGACTAAGTGTGCATTTAATGGTGTCAAATTATAGTGCAGCATAGTGGAAAATTTGGAGGGGGGGTTGGCCGTGCACCCACACCCCACGGCCAGCTACAGTGCTACCCCATGGCCCAAAATTAGGATAGTAAGTTTCAATATGCAGCACAGTGTCCTTGAACAAAGTTTAGGGTTAAAAAAAATGTACAAAGAATCCGCCAACGCAGCATTGTAGTATGTGGTCTCAGCTTCGATTTGATGTAAAAATAAAAAAAATCTGTTGAGAAAATTTTGAGAAAATTGAAATAAAAAATTTTTGGTTTTTCACACCCTTGTTGCATGCAAAATATCTGCTATAGACATTTAAAATGGTAGTGCAGTGATACTGAAACATCATAATTTATATAGTTACACATTAGTTTACACAATCAGGTAAAAAAATGAAAGAAAAGTCATTTATTTTCAATTTTCACATCATTTCCTATTGTTAGGGGTGTTGTAAACTCACCAAATATTATAATGTGTTTAAATCATATGTAAACATGACCAATTGACCATTTCGGCTTTTTTATTTCTTGAACTGTATGGAATGCTCAAAGTTTGAGGCAAAAGACTGAGTCTGTGAAAGAGTTCAAAGATGAATTTGATCTGGATATAAACATGGCTAAAAGCAAATGACCAAGTTGAAATAGGGGAACTGGAAAGAAATGGAGAATTTTTCTATTTAAGTGCACCTTGTGAATCCAGGCCTGGGGGTGGTGTAGGTTGCATCGTGAGAACAGGCATAAAAGCAATCAAGAAAGAAAGCATCAACTCAAAGACTTTTGAACACATGGAAATAGAATTGCAAATCAATGGTACAACTGTCACTATCCTACTTGTGTACAGGCCTGAACCTTCAAACAAGAATAAATACAGCTTATCAGAATTATACACCAAATTTACAAACTTTCTACCCGACTTTCAAACATACAACCATGAAACGATTGTTACTGGGGATTTCAACTTTCACTTGAACAAACCTAATGATGCCAAAGTAATCAAATTCAACAACATTCTTGAAATGTATGACCTCACACAACATGTGTCATCACCAACGCACAAGGATGGAAATATACTCGATCTTGTCATAACAAATACAACTACATCTCTGACCAACTGTGTTGTAAGTGATCTCCTTTCGGACCACAACTGTGTGCTTTTTGATATTAAAATTGACAAATGCAAAAATCCTCGGAAAGAAATCGCATTCCGCAAAACTCGGAATATACATTTATCTGAATTCAAAAAGGACATTAAGCAACATCTTTCACAAAAAGTACAACATTTCAATCGATCAATCCACCTAAGTAACCTGGTGGCACTTTACAACTCAACTGGTGAAGTTTTTGACAAACATGCCCCTGTGAAAACTAAACTAGTGACCTTACGCAAACCCAATCCTTTCAGAAATCAAGAGATCAAACCCCTCAAAGCAGCAAAGAGAAAAGCAGAGCGATTTTGGCGGCGAACTGGTCTTGAAAAAGACTGGGAAAACTTCAAAGTAAAACGAAACGCATTTAATGAAATGCTTTATCAACTCAAGTCTCATAATCTTAAGTCAAAGATTCAAGCCACAAAGGGAAACTCGAAAGTAATGTTCAAAGTTCTCAATTCCAGCCTTAACAGGAAGCAAGACTTGCCTCTACCCAATCATACAAATGAAAAAGACCTGGCAAATGAATTCAACAATTACTTTGACGAAAAGATCAAAATGATAAGGTCAAAATTGGACTCCAATTCAAACAAAACAATTGATGCTCGAATGAACATTCATCATAAGCTAGGCCAGTTTAAAGCCTTATCTCAAGAGGAAGTTAAAAAGCTTGTCACTGACATGCCAGTAAAACATTGTCAACTTGATCCCATGCCCACATGGCTGTTGCTTAATTGCATTGATGAATTTCTTCCAGTTATGACAAAAATTGTCAACATTTCATTGACACTCCTCTGGTTGGTTAATGCACTTTTGAGCTTTTTGAGGGCTACACTGCTATTCCTTCAAATGCTGCTGTATGAAAGGCAGTTCTGTGTATTTCATCCAAATTTTCGGCATAAGGCTTCCAAGAAAATATATCAAGGAAAAAAAAAATTTTTTCAGGGGGGGCTCTGTATTTTTTTTATAGTAAAAATGCTATTTTTAGCTTAAAATACGAAGAAAAACTTCCAAAAAAGGCCGAAGGATGAGTTTTAGTGGTAGAAAGGCAAATGTAGTGTCAAATGAAAGCAGAGAAGCAGTGCTACAAGATGATACAGGCGCTTTTTTGAAATTTTAATTTTAATCGCTGTTCCATGGGGTTTTAGTTGAAACTGAACCATTTTTTGCAACTTTTTTGGGAATAAAAAAATACTCAGACCTAAATTCAAAAAAGCGCCTCCAGGATCATATAGTGATATTTCTCTTCCTTCATTTGACACCTTATTTGCATTTCTACTATTAAAATTCATCCCTCGGCCTCTATTTTAGTGTTTTTATCAGATTTTAAGCTAAAAATAGCATTTTTTACTATTAAAAGATGCAGTGACCCCCCCCCGAAAAATTTTTTTTTTCCCTGACATGTTTTAGTAGACTCCTGATGCCGAAAATTTGGAGTAAAACTGCACAATTGCCTTTAATTGAGCATCATTTAAGAGCATTTCATTTCTCTCCGAAAAAGCTGAGAAGTGCATTAACCAACCAGAGTCGGAGAAATGCCTCTTGATCTGAAGCATGCACTCGTAAAACCACTTTTGAAGAAGGCTGGTCTTGAACTCAACAAAAAGAATTACCGACCTGTCTCTAACCTTTCATTTCTTGGCAAACTAATTGAAAGTGCCATAATCAAACAGTATGTTGATCATCTCTCACAAAACAAACTTGATGATGAAAAGCAATCAGCCTACAAACAGTTTCATAGTACAGAAACTCTCTTAACAAGGATCCACAATGATATAATGCTTAATTTGAGCAAAGGAGAGGTGACAATGTTGGTATTGCTGGACCTGTCAGCTGCATTTGATACAATTGATCATGACATTCTTTTGGACAGGCTGCAAAACAGATATGGTGTGCATAGCTCAGCACTGAAATGGTTTAAGTCATATATTTCAGAACGATCACAGTCTGTAACAATAAATGACACAACATCAAGCAAACTTCCACTCAAGTATGGGGCGCCACAAGGTTCAAAACTTGGTCCAATTTTGTTCAATTCGTACATCGCTCCAGTAAGTGAGGTTGCACAAAGAAACCGAGTGAATGATCAAAAGTCCGAAGTATGCGGATGACCACAATCTGAGAAGCAACCATAGACACCTGTTAGCAGAACCTATCCCATGCAACAAAAATAAGTTTAAGACAGAGCTTTTTCATATGCAGCCCCAAAACTCTGGAATAGTTTACCAGAAAAATTGAGAACAATTAACACTTTGGAAAGTTTCAAAAATAACCTTAAAACTCACCTGTTCAAACAATTCTACCCCTGAGCTCATCTGAGCAGCGCTAATGAGCAGTTTACTGGAATTAGCGCTCTATTAAGTTATTATTATTATTATTATTATTATTATTATTATTAACTAAGGAAAAGTGGCAAATGAACCACCAGCATGTCCGAAACTGCCTTGTTAACTTCGTTTGTGATGCAAAGTGAGATTTTTAGCATTTCACCAGTTGATTTTTTTCAAAAGAGATTCACAAAACATCTGTAAATTTATCAGACAATAAAACAGCAGACAAACGTATTAATACCTACTGCTGGGATCTGACAAATCTGTATCTTCACCATAGCTTAGCATTTAGGTTGTATTTGATATTTAAGGAAACTACATATTTTGATAAATTTTTTTTCTAAAATCAATACAAAAAACCATTCAAGTGGGCTAATGAACATGTAAGATGGCCAATTCCAAGTTGTATTACAGTGTCTTTATCCAAATTGAAATATAGGTCGCAATTTATGGTCTTCTGACGGATTTTAAGTGCTTTGTTCACCCGTTTTTGCCAATAATTAAGATTACTTCTTGGAATTTAGTAGTTGCAGACTTCCAAGATTCAGTTGTTTAGTAGTATCATGCCTTTGTGCAATCAACATATTATCAAACTATTAGTCAACACTTTCTACTCTTTAGTCACATAGTTAATATCAGTTATCTGTGAACATTACATACAAAATAAAGAGTTATTAGCATTTTTAACAAGTTAACTTCACACCAGAAGTTCCGAAATGAATAATTATTGGCGAAATTACTTTTTTTCTTTCATGGTCAGACTGACAACACTCAAAAATGTATCTTATACGTATTTTCTTGCCTTTTTGTTGCATTAGTGATGCCAAATCTACTGAGAAAGTACTAATTTGAGAGTTTTGCACAATTGCAGAAAATCTATAACATGCCTTCTAAAATAAAGTCCCTGAACAAAAATATCATATTTAAGGAATGGACAATTGAGACAATCATATTTCTTCAGATTGGAATGAGAGGTTTTGATATTAATTTGGAGAGATGCACTCTCTAAGTGTTGCGACATATGTCTCGGAATATGGGTATAAAAACCCTATAAAATATCTAAATATGTCTTATTATTGACTATATTGCTGCAGTGTTTTGCTACTTAACTTAGGTACTCAATGAATTAGTAAACCTATGCAGGTTCAGTTGATTAGATGTTATAAATGTGCTCTGATAGTGCGGGATGTAGCCTAGCTAGCAAGTTTGTAACACCTTCTGAATATATTCCTTTAAAATCTACTTAATCATAATTCTGAATTTTTTAAACTGTTAATATGAGAACCATGATGGTTAAAGAAAGTATTTCTACATTCAACTCAATCAGATAGATCGTTTTCAAAATTTAATGATGGATATTTTGCATGCCACAAGGGTGTGAAAAACCAAAAATTTTAAATTTCAATTTTCTCAACATTTTCCCAACAGGTTTTTTTGATCTTTACATCAAATCGAAGCTGAGACCACATACTACAATGCTGCGTTGACAGATTCTTTGTGCATTTTTTTTAACCCTAAACTTTGTTCAAGGACACTGTGGCAGCTTTGAATGGGAGCTTTAATCTTTTTTACCAGATTACAAATTACAAAAAAAAGAGAAGTGAGATTAATGTCTCGGTTGTTCAATCTTAATTTGGTATAATTGAAAAATAGCAACGGAGGCAGACAGGGGCGTTAGTTTCATTTTAAAGTTGTGGGGCAAATCAGGCAAGAGATTTCGTGTGAAATGTCAGACAAAAACCTAAATTTTTTCCATGCATAAAAATCTGTGCTTTGCCCCAAAATAAAAACATAATATCACTTTCCAAAAAGGTGATATATAATATCATTCTCAACACACATACACATAGTTGATGACTTTGAAACAATGTGGTTGACTGTCTGATCGAATAAAATGCCCCGTGATTGCAGCGATGTACTCCTGGGAGTTGTGTATTATACTAGAGCATTGGTCCAGCAACACAGGGATATGAGTAATCATATAGTTGGCGCGGTGGATTACATTAGGCAGATTCATCCCTATGCAAAAGTGGTGCTCACGGGCGATTTCAACCAATTCCCAGAGAGAAGCATAACACATCAGCTTGGTTTAAAACAGACTGTGACTAAACCTACGAGAGGAGATGCCATCCTAGATAAATTCTTGACTGACATGGTGTGGCTCTACTGAATGTTTGGTCACTGGTCCAGTAGCCAACTCTCATCACAATGCTATTGTCGCAGTTCCATCCCTCACATATGACAGAGGAATTTCAAAATTGATTGAAACAAAAGTAAATGGCATCAACGAAAGAGCTATGTTTGCTTTTGAGATCCAGAATGTAAGATGGGAAGAGCTATACAGTCTCCAAAGCTGTGAACAGAAAGTAAAATTCTTTACATATACTGTGCAATCCTTACTTCAAAAACATTTCCCAATGAAAGTGGTGAAAAGACATAAAAAGGACAAGCCATGGGTGACTGATCATTTTAAGTCCATGATAGCACAATGTCAGTCTGCATTCATGTCAGGTGACATGGCAAAATATAGACAATTAAGGAATAAAAGAAATAGACTGGCCAAACTCCTTGAGAAGAACTTTTACCAGAATAAAGCGGAGCACTTGAAGACATCTGACATCAGATTGTGGTGGAAACATATGAAAGGTCTCCTTGGCATGGGCTCGTCAATGGTTGGCCCTCTGGAAACCCTCTCACAGACAACTAGTGATGGAGACATGGATTCCTTTGTGTGTGACATAAACAAATTTTTCAAGTCTGTGGCAAGTCATATTGCGGCTCTGAGCAGTGATCATCCCCTGGCAAACCAAGAGTGTGATGTTCCGGACAAGTACCTTGTAAGTGTCGCAGACATGGAAAAGAGATTATCATCCCTCAAGGTGCACAAGAGTACTGGGCCTGATAATATTTCAGCCTGGGTTTTACGGGACTTTGCTCAAAGTTTGGCTGGGCCACTTCCATCCATCGTTACAGACTCTATCAGGGAAGGTAATCTACCAAGAGAGTGGAAAACTGCCAATACGATACCCCTTCCCAAAGTACATCCTCCCACATCAATTCAAACTGACCTGAGACCAATCTCGGTCACTCCTGTAGCAGCCAAGACTGTGGAATACTTCCCAATCAATATGGTGTCTGAGGCTATCAAGGACAAAGTTGATCCTAACCAATTCGGTGGGGTGAAGAAATCTTCAACTACCCTTGCACTCCATAAGATAGTGCATTACGTCGCATCTGCTATGGATGAATCTTCCGCAGTGGTTCAGTTGTTGTTATGTGACTTCAGAAAGGCCTTTGATTTAGTTGATCAATCGTGATACCCCTTCCCAAAGTACATCCTCCCACATTGGTCATTTTCGGGCTGTATCTCAAGAACCATTCGACCTAGAGAGCTGTAAATACACTCAAAATGTGTGGAATGGTCATATTTGGTATGGTCCCCACTTAGTTTGACCTTCTAGGTGCAATAGTTTCTGAGATATTTGCAAAAAACTGATTTTATTGTGCTCATTGGTTGTATGTTGAGCTTAATCGTGCTAATAATCCAGTCTTTTCAGGATTACAATTAGTAGACCCACCAAAAATTGCAAAATAATACTTTACACTCTTATTCTCTTCAATTTACTTTATAAACATTAGAATTTTGCTCAACCATAGCACTGCAGCAATGGCTAGTTTTGCCATTGAATATATGGCCTTCTCATCAGAATGACAAAAATGTCATTTTCGATAATAATGTCACTGGTATAACTTACCTTTTAGGCCATTTTAACCATACACTCGTAGTATTAACTTGAAATAATAATCAAATAAAAGGTTAAAAGGTATTTAACTCTATCCAAGATCTCACCACCATGTTGCAAACAGCACTTTAGTCAACAATAAGGTAATTTTTAGCTTCAACTGTCCAAAAGGCTCCTACTTTCCTCAAGAGTATATAGAATATTGCTGTGAAAAAGCTTGAAGCTATAATATTAACAGAAGTATCTAGCTGTCACCTATTGACAAAACATGACAACAGAACTGACTGCACTGATTACGCTACTGGTAAGTGAAATAAAAGAAACCCTCAACACAAGAATAGATCTGCTACATGAGAAAATCAACTTACAGATCGATGAAAACAAGAAACTAAGAACAGAAAATATGGAGCTGAAACAAACAGTAGAAAAGCAAAATCAAATTATTGAAGGTTTAAAACAGCAAGGAGGGAATGGACAATACGAAATAAGGACTGGGTCACAAAAACTTCAACAAATACCAACAGCAACAAAAACAAGAGGAATAAAATCACACAACCTGATCTTTAGCGGCCCAAATATCGGAGAACAAGATCCAAAAGAAATCATTGAAAAAATTTTAATCGAAAAATTTCACAGAAATCCTGCTATAAATACAATCCAGAAACTCGCTGCTGCAAATGCCACTCCAAATATCAACTCCACCACCAAAATTATTGTCACCTTCAATTCGGTATGGGATGCAAGATCGTTGTATCGTGATAGAATATGGGCTCTAAGAAACACTCAAACTTACATCGCAGAGGACCTCAATCGTCAGGACTCAAATACATTCTACATGGCAAGGAAATTGAAAAAATTGAAACTCATACATACTACATGGACAGAAGAAGGTGATACGTACATAGTCGAAAAACCAGGAGAAAATCCAAGAAAACTGAGCCACAATGACGAGATATTCTTGAAAATTGAAAAGCAAGAAGAGCAAGCCAGAAGTACACAAGATGCAGAAAAGATTCTGAACAACACTCAAGAAGAAAAACAGACTGGAAAGAAAGAATTTCGAATCACAGAAGAGAAAGAAGCTCAAACAGCATCAAATGAATCGACTGCTTCGTTGGGACAAGAAGATGATTTTTCTGATGAGTGTATGTCTCTACTACAGGGAGTCATAACAAGAGCTAAAGAAAAGAAAGGAAGAGAGAAGAATGATGATAGCAATACAGTAACAAAACAATAAATACTTTAATAGAAAATTTGCAGTTTGATAATGGTAAACAAACTCTCCAACACCCTAAATATTAAAATAATTGTGACATTCCCAAATTATTTTCAAAGTTAGGAAGCCCCTTTTCAGTCTTAAGTCTGAATGCCCAAAGCCTTCCAGCGAAATTAGACCAAATCAAAATAAATCTGATTGATCTCCTGCCGTTTCAGAAACTAGGCCAAACAGCAAATTATCATCAGATATGATTCTCAATGTATATTGAATAACTGCTATGTTTGCAATTTATATTCTAAAGTAATTTCCTATCTTATTAAGATTTCATAGTATAATTGTAATTTGAATTTTAAAAACTATTATATAACTGTACTTTGGATTTGACACCCATACCAGCGGCCATGAGCCAAACTTGGGTGGTAATAAATATTCAATTCAATTCAATTCAATTCATATGAGTGTTTCCCCAATACAGATATTGCGCAATCATACCATTTTCAATTGTAAACTGATGATTTCAGTAGAAACATGGTAATTATTGGAATTTTGAATTTTGAAGATGACCAATTGACCATGAACTGAGACTTCCAGATATGCCAGAGCCAATTTTTGTTAAATGGACAAAACATTGATTGTGTTTTGTATGTCCAAACAAAATTCATATTGAAAATCAATGCAGGTGACACCAAAGAGTTGTGTTCCCTAAAACTGAATGATAGATTAATTTTCATGGCAAATTCTATTACCGTGTTCATATCAATGCATTGATATCCATGATATTTGGATGTCACTCTATGGTCTTCCAACAATGATCTGTTATACTGCTCTTTTGACCACATCTAGAGCATGAAATCAAACACATACCGAAACATCGGTTGACACTTTCTAAAACCAAAAACATGTTGCTCTGACATGTGTAAGGCTCTACTTGGGTAAATTGGACTGAAGGTCATGGGGTAGATCATTTATACAAGCAGGAACAAGTCACTTGACATGTTTTTTCAACATTCTATCATGCCTGTAACTGGAAAATTCCTATACATGTATGTACCTTCAAATTTGTCTGCTGAGCTGGCAATTGCCAAGAATTTAGACAAATGGGGCCTTTTGCCTTAATATTAGTGACCAGAACCCACAAATGCACAATAAATAAAAAATTCTAATAACATATGAGATATCTAGTGATTTAGCATTTATTAGGACAAAAAGAAAATATTTTTGATCTATTGATGGCTGACCAGAAGATGTTTCAGTTGCAAATTGATTCTGAATGGCCTCCCACCTTGCATTACCTTTTCGTCAGATAGGACACACTGGTACAATTTCGTGAGGAGAGTTTTTACCAGTTGATAACCTGTGACCTGGTCTAATTGTAGTTCCTAGTTGATAATCACTGCATTTCAAAGACAGAATGGCAGCAATGTACAGTAGGAAATAGAATTATGCCTAACTTGACATTAAACCATGCATGTTTCAACTGTCTTGATTCCACCGTGTTTGCGTCAACAAAGTGAGACACAGGATAGAGCAGACAGTTGCTAGTGGTACATGGAAATGCATTACATTATTGCTTACATGTACTTTAATGCATGTAAAGGCAATACTACAAGTTTATGGCTGAAATTGTCTAAAAGGTGAAGTTATTACCAATGAAATTATCATTGAAAGCGGCGTTTTTGTCATTCTGATGAGAAGGCCATATATTCAATGGCAAAATAACCAGTGCTGCAGTGCTTTGGTGGAGTGAAATTCTAATGTTTATTAAGTAACTTGAAAATAGTAAGTGTAAAGTATTATTTTTCAATTTGTGGTGGGTCTACTGATTGTTATCCTGGACTATTAGCATGATAAGGCTTAAAATTATAACCAACGAGCAAAATAAAGCAGTTTTTTGCAAATATCTCAGAAACTATTGAACCTAGAATGTCAAACTAAGTGGGGACCATACCAAATATGAATATTCTGCACATTTTGAGTGTATTTACAGCTCTCTAGGTTGAATGGTTCATGAGATACAGCCCAAAAATGACCAAAAATCGCCCTTTTTTAGGTGAAAATCAAAAATCGGGGGAGAACCAGCGTAAGGACATCTTCGATTGACCTGAAATTTCACAGGATGTCTTCTTTGCTCCATTCACAACTTTCGGGAAGGTTCGCCTCTGATTGGTTATCTTCGTCGAAATTTGGTACGGCCTAATGTGGATGACACTTCTATTGTACATGTTGCCAGTGACGAGAAGGATGAAACAATGCTGAGAGCAGCTGAGTATCTGCACAAATGGGCTGAGGAAAACAATATGGCTTTCAATGTCAAGAAGACAAAGGAGATAGTTTTCTCAACCAGACCCAATTATACCATGAAAGGCCGGCGATCTCAATTGGTGACACTGTCATAGAGAGAGTACATGAGGCAAAAGTGCTTGGTGTCACCATACAGTCAAAGTTGAAGTGGAACACTAACATAAACAATATGGTTAAAAAAGCAAACAAACGATTGTACCTGCTGAGGCTGTGTAAAAGGGCTGGTATTAATGATGTAGACCTTGTTTGTATCTTCACCGCCCTCGTACGTTCCATATTGCAGTACTGTTGTACATTGTGGCATGTAGCTCTGCCGAAATACCTGCATGACGAGGTCGAGAGAGTGCAGAAGAGAGCTTTGAAAATAGTGTTTCCTAGATATGACTATGACGAGTGTATTAAACTGTCAAAGGAACTTTGTAAGAAACTTTTCAAAAGTATTTGCGGTGCTGAGCACAAACTGAATGATTTATTGCCAAAAACAGTTGAGCATGATCATTATTTACGACAAAATGTCATTCCTCATGTTAAGACAAAGATATTTTATAATACTTTTATACCATATTGTCTGCATAACTTTCAATAGACTGTAATTCTTATTGTCCGAATTTTAGAGAAGCCTTTTCTGTGTCTCAAGTTTTTAAGCCTATACATTATTTTATTACTTGGTATACATTTATATTTACTTATTTATTGTACTATTCATTTCAACATTCTTGTTGCTAAATAAATATTTACTTACTATATTTGTGAAGTGGTATATAATATCACTCTCCACACAACAATAATAGCGGGGAGGGAATCCGTCAGGATTGTGCACTTGGTGACAAGTTTTTGCAATTTGGCATGGTGTTTGATATGGCTTAGGGGATTTCAAAAACCACCGCACACAACGTGGGAGTCGCCCCTAGTGGCTGGTATGCACAAAATCCAATATGGCCGCCGCGAAAAACAAAAAATACCATATCTTAGTCACTATTTGTTCAAAATTAAAGTGCAATACCTTATTTTCAATGTTTATTATAATGCCAAATCTGTTTCTGAGGTTGGTTTGGTTGTAAATTGTGATTTAATGGGTCTGTGGTATAGCTCCAGGTGATTTTCTGACAGATTTTCATGTTTTTCTCCCTTCAAGGCTTAAACATATTTTTTGTGAGGTATTTGAATTTAAATCAGGTTTGGAGATTATTCCACAGAGCTGGAAGCAAAGTCCAAACTATAACCTGTCCTGTTTAAATAGTGTTTTTTCTTTTTGAGAACTCAACAATGAGGCAAACTGCTATGACTCTGCTGATGGGGCGTAAAACACTAACTCACTCACTCACTGCTACGACTGTCATTTAGAAGATCATTGCGTACTGCGCAACAATGTAAATTGAAATGTAATTCCCACAAAAGACATCGACTCTCCTTAAATAAATAAGCTATTATTGAACTTATTAACATGGCAACTATTATACCTCACCAGTTGAATGTTTCACATCTGAAGTGAACACTCATTTCTGGCCAATGTCTGAACTGTCAGAACTAGCATGATGCCTCCAGTTGCTTAGAGCTGAAGTTAAATGGTAACTAGTGATCAAGGGCTTAGCACAAAATCATAATTGCTGCACAGCCACTTACATTTCTTTTTGTTATGATGTAAGTCAATAACAAGATAATGTGCCAAAAAAGTAGATTCTTTGTGGTTTTCTGACTATAGACCAATTCCAGTGCATTAACACTGGGAGGTGCAAAACAGCCAAGATACTATCGTAAAACAATCACGCAGTGACAGAGAACTTGCTTGTACCACATCTGACAGGTCAATCCAGTGTGGGGACCCACTATTCTAATCTGACAGCATGTCCAACCTAGCCACCAGTACCAAATTGTATCAACGCTTTTAAAACACGGGTTAACCTGAAGTGGTTAAGTCATTTTACTGACATTGTGTCAATGCTGAACATGAGTTAGATAACTAATTTTAATTAACTGAACTCCTGATACAACATGACAAAAGTTTTTGCCAATGACCTGGCTAGAAGATAAGTTACAGGAGTTAACCACTTTAGGATAACCCATGCTTAGCGTTCATACAATCCAGTACAGTAGTGAAATGTTGCTGAGTGACTGTTGTCAGATGAATACTGCACAACATAGTTGCCACTTTTGAATGTTACAAAAAGTGACAGCTTATAAAAGCCTGCCTTCTTGTATCATTCAGGGAGATCCTGTCTCCCTTAGCTGTTCATAAGTACAACTCCATCATGCATGTACCAGCTCTTCATTGTATGTGATGAGATTCAAGTTTGAGTCATGCTGATTTATGGATTAATGCCAAAAGTGACCGATTGAATTCAGGAATACCTCTGCAAATATGCCATGAAGTCCAAACATTATCTGAGCAATGTGACTTACTGAGGTCTCAGACTTAAATATCTAAAGGTTTGGTCATGGCTAAACCCAATCAACAGTTCAAAGTGGCCAAAATTATTGAAGAAGATGATTGGCAGTACCAATAAAGTGCTGAAGAAGGCTTAGACAATAGCCTTGCTGAGTAATATGATGTAAGTGCAATATGAGGAGTGTCAGCCTCTCCCTGCTAATAGGGTGATACAAATGTAAGACAATAAGTCTGGGTGCTCAGAACAGGACCCATATTTTGAAAACAGGTGCAAATCTGGATGTTGAGTTGCTTTTTGCCCATAAACTGCAGGAAGCCTTCCTTGTGCCTTGTGACCGTCTTTCAAGAACTTCAGCCATGATTAAGTTCTTTTGAACTGAGGAACATCTGGCAAGACTTTGACTTTCTGAACTTTTCGTCCCTCGCTAATGTCTGGGACTTGAGATGTTGGTTTTTGTGGTGTCTAACTGAATAACAATAAATCTGCTCAGGCTATGCTATTTGGTGTTCTGCAGATTAAGGCCCAGAGCTACATTTACCTTGCATTGACTGAGATGGAGTCGTGCATTCCTGAAGAAGTCATTAATCGGCAACTTGTCCAAACTCCTCAAATGCTTTAAAGGCTCCAGACTTTGAATCATTGTCTTCTTTTTCTGTTGGCCATAGAGATCCTTTGGCTCTCCATCCTCTTTCTAAAACTTGACACAATGCTCATCGCTTTAGACAATGGCAATGAGAGTTTCAGAGAGAACTTCCTTTCACTGTGCTAGACAATAATCACATCTTTTATGGAGGCCTGTTAGATGGAGGGGTAGAAGTTTAGAATTTGGGATGTTTCACACAGAAGGAGAGGCATCCAAATTGCATAGTTTGTGTCTCCAAACATAAATCATGGAAAGAGACCACTGCAAGATTCTAGAAGAGACCAGCTGATTGATTGTTGACCACTGGCTGTTGATGAGAAGGTGATATCACACCAAAGACCAGTAAGTAGTAAGAGATTAGTAAGAGATTGGTTGGCGAGTGAGTGCAAATTGCTCTTCTCACTTGACTTAAGCAAAATCAGACATGGACATGATGTTCATGTGATCTAGGCATATGGAGCTACATGTAAGTAAGTGTCAGTTGGTGTGTATACCTTTACCTCTTTGTTCAGTTTTTTCTAGAAACCAACACCCAACGACAAAGTATACACACCAAACTTTTATATGAAACAATCATGTACTTGAAGCCAGAGCAAACCAACAGCTCACCAAGGTCTGTGGTCTAGAGATACCAATCTCGATATCATTAGGGAAGCCCGTTTTCGAACCTCTTGACTTTTGTCTCCCTAATGTTGTGCTGAAATGTCACTTTATTACTTCCTCTCTGCACACCATGAGCTGCTTAATTCTATGACTAGAACCCAACTAGCTTTATAAACTGATGGAATTCTTCACTATGAGCTGAGATTGCGTCTGCACTACAGTGGATAAAGCTTTCTGACTGATTATGAGAAAGCAAGCCAGAACATGTGATAGCCACTGCCACGAACACTGCGTGGTTAAGAGCAAGGACTCTGGTGAAAAGGTTTACTTTGTTAGAATGCTTCCACAAGGGTTTGCAGTGCATACTGCCTCACTTTACCATATCAAACCACATACTTATAACATAAGATACAACAGACGTTTTTCGCTGAAGTTTGATCGTGTCATCTTCATATCAGTGAGTCAGAGAAGAGATGGTTCTTCAACTTCCAGTTTTCTAGTGAGGTCTGTGTGCCTATATAGTCATACACAGGATTCACCAAGAACAACATCAACAATTCTCAATTATCATTGATGTGATTGATCAGAAGTTCTAATGAGTAATAATATCACATTTGATATCACTGTTTCGCCCTTTTACAGATCACACTGAAAATGTTGCAAGATCTCTGTTATTAAACATTAAGCAGAGTAAAGAGAGCTGAGAGTTATGAATGACTTGGTGCATATCAGTCACATGGCAACATGTTTATTGAATAGGGGCACATCAGCAATTATTAAGTCTCTGATGTACATAATGGGTTATTAAATGTGCATTAAAACATGCATACATTTAGCGTTTGTGCCTCTTGCCCACCAGACAGAACACACTGTAAATTTTGAATTTTGAGTTAGCTTAATTGATTGAGTGAGATAGTTGCACAATTCCTTTGAGCCAAGATAGCTTGTTGTTTGCAAGTTATAACAGCATAAAGATTATCATAACTCAAAACAGCAAGCTATCATGGCTCAAACAAATTGTGCAACCGTCTCACTCAATCGTTTTAGCTAACTCAGAATTTCAGAATTTACAGTGCAGTATCCATTCTTACATGAATAACACAATTATAGCATCAATTCATCCC
Organism: Platynereis dumerilii; assembly: GCA_026936325.1. Lineage (NCBI taxonomy): Eukaryota > Metazoa > Annelida > Polychaeta > Phyllodocida > Nereididae > Platynereis > Platynereis dumerilii. The sequence continues at coordinate 550,845 of JAPTHN010000107.1, read as the reverse complement.
CATAACTTTCCATGGCAATAATTAGTCATAAAATTGTACAGTTAATTCACATTCATTCAAGTCAGGCACTAGTGAAAATCCCAAAAGGGACAAAATACCAAGTGACGTCTTTTTTACATCTTGCTGCTGCAATGAACATTGATTTTGGTATTGAAATTCACATTTGAGCTACAAAGTAACAGCCAGAACACATTTTCCTCAATCAAAATAGTGGAAAATGATGTATTACACACAGTGGTGTCAGTAACTCTAGAGTGCTTGGTCGCCCACTGGGCGACCTAGTTAGGAAACCAAACTATTAAGTTGGTCGCCCATATGTTTTAATAATGGTTGCTCGGATCTGTAGTTTCAGCATAATTCATACAAATTATGAAAGCATAATGCCTGCAGGCCTATATTATATTTACAGATAGGGTTCACTCAGTGTTAGCATGCTGTGGTGCCAATTGCTGGGTCCAGGGTTCAAATACAGCTCTTGCTGTGTCACCTGGGCCTTTGTTGGATAGTAATTTCCCTCGATCATTGCCATGTTTTTCCTAATTGGTCTACAAAGTTTATAAATCGAATTTATGTTTATTTTGCTCATATTCCATGACACAGATCATCAAAAATTATTCAGTGATTTCACAGGCACAGATATAAGTCATAGAAATTGTATAAACAGTATTAAACAAAGACAACACCATTGCAGCATTTAAATGCATGCAGTGCAATGTTGGTGACTTCTCAATTAAGACACTGTATAGGAGGTCTAGAAGACATCAGAGACTCTACATGATCATTTATTAGCAATTTTAGCATGTATGAAGTCCTGAACATTACTGAATTAGATTTGATTTTAAAACCAAAAAACATTTCGGAAGTTTATTGCAAGATTAGCTTGTCATGTGAGCAAACAAGAACACAAAAATAGCACTTTGTGATTGATCTCGTTTTCTTCTTTAAAATAAGACCAAAACGATTTCTGTGAAGCAATTATTCACCAAGTTATGCCCATTTCTGACTTGGTCGCCACTTGGGCGACCTAAAACCATATTTCAGTCGCCCAGACGGAAATTTGGTCGCCTGGGGCGAGCGGGCGAGTGTTTACTGACAACACTGATTACACATCAATATAGCTCAAATAGTGACCGAGATATGCTAGTTTTTGTGTTTTGTGGCGGCCATATTGGATTTTGCGCATACCGGCCACCAGGGGGTGGTCTCACTTTGTGTGCGGTGGTTTTTGAAACCCCTTTGGTCATATAAACACCCATGCCAAATTGCAAAAACTTGTCACCAAGTGCACAATTCTTGGAGATTCTGACGAATTCCCTCCCCGCTATAACACCTTCAAGACACCAATATTGTTAGGTGTAGACAATACAGTAGACTGCAGCCCCCAAAATATTTTTGGAAAATTAACTCCATTAATTTTCATTCATTGGTGGGAAGAACATTTTGTTACTTAATATTTTTGGGACAATTTGGGCAATATCTTTTTGACAGCCCCCTCAAACTTTGAGAAAAAACCCGGATTTGGGCGGGGAGGCTAAAAATCTGGGGAGATGATCAAATAAGTATTATTGGTAAATTAGTGCATGGTTTCCAAGCAATTTCATTTTGATATGATGTGAATTTGGATCATGAAATTGAGGCAAAAAAATTACACTTGCCATATGCCTATGCCTACAAACACCCAATTATTTTATGATAGTGCATGCAATTACATTGCCCAGACCTACTGGGCGTACAATCACTTTCAAAAGCATTGCATCTGGAGAGGTGGCATCAATTTCAAAACCCAGACATCAACTGTTACGCAAAAGTTGAAAATTTTCGAATATTAAATGAGTCATATATAAACTATGAGGTAAATTTTTATAAAATCTACTGACATTAATAGTTTTATCTTAGTCTCTTCTTTAAGAAAATCGATTAAATTATATCTTTCCCTTACCTGATTTAATAAATAATATCTTAAAATATTATATTTATCAAAGTACAATAGGAAATGAGATTCGGATTATATACAATTTAGATAACAATATAGACACAATCTGTATTCAATGGTGATATCCTGAAACCTGCCTGTTTCTATTATAAATGGTAGCATTCCTAGACGAAGCTCTGCAAATACCGAACGTATACTTCTATTACTGATAACTTTAACATAGTTTTCAGCCGCATAATTTGCTAAAATAAACTGTAAAACCTATGTTTTGGTGCAGTATTAATTTCTCTTATCCACGGTTCTTCATAATCGCTGCATAAAGAAGTTCTTACAAAATTTGAGTTAGTATACATATTATCATTAAAATTACTGATTATATCAAAATCTTCACAAATCTTCTTTAATTCACTCAACCAATTAGTCTTGCACAGTCTTTTAATCATCATGAAAATGTCTGTGGTGTATTCCTTGATATGCGTAAAGCATTTGATACAATTGATTATGATATTTTTCAGGCAAAATTGGATAGGTATGGCATATGTGACAATGCATTAAAATAATTTATTAAGAGTTATCTATCTGATGGAAAACAATTATGTCTGTTATAATGGTAGATAATTGTCTCGATCTTACTTGTGGAGTTCCCCAAGGCACCATTTTGGGTCCCTTACTTTTCTTGCTTTAATGAATGACCTGAGCAGCGTTTCATCCAAACTCCTGCCTATACTATTTGCGGATGATTCTAGTCTATTTTTCCGGGAACGTAATATTGCTTCACTAGAAATCCTTGTCAACAATGAACTAGCCAAGGGCTCATAACCAATAAATTATCCTTAACTGTAGAAAAGACAAGTTACATGATATTTAATACCAACAGTCAGCAATTAGAACTAAAAATTAATGAAAATACATTAGAAAAAAATCTAAAACTTTGAAATTCCTAGGCATAATCTTGGATGAGAGGTTGACCTGATCTAATCATAACCATAGGATCAAAGACAAGATCTATAAGGGACTAGGAATTCTTTATAAAACCAATAATTTTTTATCCCCTGGAACTCTACGCACTTTGTATTACAGCTTTATATATACTTATTTGGTATATTGTATTGAAATCTGGGGTCGTGCTGCTGATGTTCATCTAGGAAATCTAATATCTTAGAAAGTAAGAAACTTTACGTGTATCAAGTATCAATTTTGTGTTTAAAGTTTTGACATCCATGTTGCCATCCTCAGTTTCTAGTCACCCAGAGAATCTACCCTAGACGAATCCCTCCATCGCCGTACATTATCATAAGATTTACGTCATAGCGTCACAACCAATCAGCGCCCAGGATTCCTCTCCACTTCAAAACTTTACCGGCAATTTGCGAAGCAACTATTAACACCACAGAGACGTACGACCTATCATTGTAAAGGTCTCAGAGAGATCTATCTAGCCATATAAGAAACACACATGTGACCCTTACGGAAGTGTCCAAATCAGCGAAATCGACCTCATTTGCATAACCTGTGTGAAGGCCTGTTCATTGGCCATCCTTGTGGGTGTGTCTGATCTATTCACTGAAGGCTTTGCTGAAGTGTTTCTAGTATGTTTATCAAAGTTTCAAGTATCCATCATGATGGTCATGCTACTCGCGACATGGACAAGTTCAATAATCCATTTGTGAGACTTAGTAAACCTCAAAGAATGTTGAAGTACACGGGACCAAAAATATGATTTTAAATTTAAGTCTCACTTGGGAATCCAATCATTTAAGAACAAACTGAGGCTTTATCTAATAAATAATGAAATCCTGCTGCCTGGAATTTGAGTGAAAAGCATCAAGTGCGTAATTACCTTTTCTTATTGTTTAAGATTACTTATGAAGGTGTGTCATCAACTAACATTAACATTTCATCTCATCGGTCATTCCATTACTTACAGCGCTGATAATGTGTTACTATTATCTAGTTTTAGCAGTTTCTTGCCTGGCAAAATACACCTGTGGTGTTATATTCCATGTACCTTTTGTGTATTACGTATATATGTCTAATAAATAAAAAAATAAATAAATACATAGAATAGGTGACAAGGATCTTCCTGTCTAACCCCCACACGAAAAAAAACCAATTTCTTAAAGCCCCATTAATTTCCCCCAAGCTTTTGCTTTGTCGTAAATCATTTTTAAACTTTTAAACATATTTACATATACCCCATAGTTTCCTACCTTATACATCAATAAAGCCCGATCAACCCTGTCAAATGCTTTTCCAATATCGATGAATCCTACAAAAGTGTGCTTTCACTTCAGCTTCACTTATTGGGCAATTCAGCTCTCTGTTATTTTCAACATCTACAGTGTTATCATTTTGTTGGTTTGACAGGTTTATGCAATCCTTCAGGATGTCATTATAAAAAATTTTAGTGTCATTTTCTGGATTGGGGGTATTTTATCAAACTACGTTAATTGGGGCAATACAGCACCCTGTATGACGTCACGACAGCTTGAAGCTGATTGGTTTGCAGAGAGGGCGCTGGTGGTGCCTATCCTGCCTATTAAGGGTTCTATTCTTTGTCCGGTGGCTGCTTACAAAACAATGATCAGGTTGAATCCGGAAGGGCCGTCCGATCCCGCTTTTGTAAAGAGGAGCAAAAAGGGGGAAATAGTGCCCGTGGTTTACCATGAATTTCATTAGCGTATTAAAAGGGCTATTGAAAGCATCAGGGCCATGCAGAGCCTATAGTAGGCCCAGGCCAAGATGAGAAAGTAGGTCCTCTTCAGGCCACAGTGTTTGACTTCTTGTTACTCAAAACTCTCTCGAAGGCATTTTGAGCAGTTGGTTAGTCAAAAAATAATATAAAAAGGCTTAATATGTCAACTTGAAATTTTGAAATTTTTTAAAATATTTTATTTTGGAGAAGTTAGTGGGACAAAAAATGAAAGATGCAACTTTCCATGAAAATGTTTCATGCCAACAGCAGTTTCATTTCTACTTTACCGGCTGATAGCCAAACAGCAGTTTCATTTCTACTTTACCGGCTGATAGCCAAAGTTAATTACAGTCATGCATTTAGAGAACTTGTTTCAGCTCAAGAACAATCTGACTTTTTGGTCAAATGTGACCTTTCTTATGTCAACAAAACGTATATATAAATATACATATATATATATATATACACATACACAGTGCACCAAAAAAGTTATGGGAAAAATTGGAATTGGTTTGTTTTTACCTCTAATTTCTCAATTTTTAGTTTCTGAAGGCAACTATTGCATTTCTACGCTTTCAATAGACATCTCATGAACAGATCTACCTGGTTATTTTATTGTTTTAATCTGCAAACCGGGTATGCCAGGTGATTCTTGGTTGCAACTCCCATTTTCGACCTCAAAAAAGTTATGGGAAAAATCTGATTTCCTCAGAAATAACAACCTAAAGATGATGTCTCTCATACAAATGACATCAGTAATATATCATTAGACTATATTGGTAAAATTGACCATTGTTTAACATTAAAAAATGTTAATAACAACGGTTTACACTAATTTTTAACGGATATTACTAATTTTGAAATAAAATAGCATTTAAATCAGGTGTGTTCTTAAAAATATTTCCTGTAGCCTACTCAATGCTCTGGTATTGCTGAAATATGTTACCCATATGAGTATTGAGCATGTACGAGTTGTCTTTGTAAAGTGAAGATGAGCAATCCCCTGACCGATGAACATCTTGAGGCAAGATAAAAGCTAACGGCATAATATAGATGCTATAAATGATCTACATTTACCTCCTTTTACTTGGTATAACACCTCAAAAGGTTGTCAGCACGTCTCAGGGCGTTTTTACAATGTTTCAAAGGTTTCCAGTAGGATAGGGTATGAGTGAGTCATCTGTTGCAAACTAGTGGAATATGGGACAAACAATGAACATGCCACAAAGCCAAAATTACTTTTTCTGTATCATTCCAATTGATACAATTTGATGGATGGTGATTGAAATTTGTCTTTAAACCTTGTGAATTTGTGATTTGTGCATGATATGACCACAAATATCGAAAAATGCAATGGAAGCATTTGACCACTTTTGCAGTACGAAAGTGAAAATAATTCTATTGGTGCAAAAAAGTGGTAGGTCCTGTTATTTCTGTCATTCAAACTATCTGGACTAGTTTTTCACTTACAAACGTAACATTTTAAGCCAGTTTCGCCACAAATAACACCAAATTGCTGAAAATCCCTGATGCTGAATATCAGCACCGACACATCTGTTGACATAAACTTTGAATTAACTTCTGTTTCAGCTTAAAAAGATGCTTTTTTCTAACTGAAAACAGAAGACCCTACGAATAAATTTTAAAATAAATGTTTTGTCAACATATTTCCATGATTAAAATGACAATTGAATGGCAACATATTAATTTGAGAATTATTTGAAATAACAAACTTTATATCATTAAAAATACATATTTCTTTAACATTTAACCTCAATATCTCATCAAAAATTGGTTCCCTACTTCTAGAAACTGACATGAGAAGCACAAAGCAATAATTCATACTTATATTTTAGTATTTGACTGCTTCATGAAAAATTCCCATAACTTTTTTGAAGGCAAAAAATGGTGAGGCCACCAAGATTCACTGGCATATCCATATCATAGCATAAAAGCATGAAACTATTGGTAAGACCTGCTCAGGAGATGTCTATTGAAAGGATAAAACATCAATAATTATCACTGGAAATGCCTTTCTGTGAAATTAGAGGTAAAAACGGGTGCCACCACTTTTTTCCCATAACTTTTTTGGTTCACTGTATGTATATATATATATACAATTACAGTGTCTGTAAATGTGTGAAATTTTCGTTCAAGGAAAAGAGGCACAATACAATTTTCACTAAAACATTCTGAAAATTCAAATGCTTAACTGAAGGAAACTTGACACATTCACAGACACAGTTTCAAAACTTTCTTCGTGAACTGCAGATTTAAAAAAAACGTGGCTTTATTGAAGAGTTTGCCCAATTAAGAAACATCAAAGGACTAGTATTTCCATCACAATCAATTCAAGTACAATGCACACTAATCAGCCCAACTTGTGCATCTTAAAATTTGCATTCAGAAAACACTTCTTGGTAGTTTGAGAACACTTTGCCATCTGATTTTAAAATTCCATTGATTTTGCAAGACACTGTTGTTTTGGAGAGTAGCTTACTAGCTTGTCCAATAAGATATCCTCGATTTGAAAAATAGGCAGTACAAAATGGATATTGGAGAACATGTTACCCAGTTTCACATTAAGAATTTCCCCACAGAAGTTCTTTGGGCTAACCGAATCAATTTTTAATAAATCTTACATGGAAGACTCTTTTTAGCAGCACCCACCAGATCTTGTGAAACATGGTTTGCTTACTTTAGCTAATTAACTTTTGGTCAAATCTATTAAATCTTAGTCCAGAAATTTCCAGAGAAAGGTAAATAGTTTGCCGATGTTTCTAAGATCTGAACATTATCGAGAAAAACTTTGAACATGACAGTCAATTATGTTGAAGAACACCTTGACTGGGTCATTCTCAAATTTCGGGACAATTTGCGTAACTCTAGCTCCCTGACATTAATATGAATGCGAAAAATATCTGAAGCATCACTCTGCATCTGTTATTCATATTTCTACTTAGAACCACTGCATTTTGAGCAAAAAGTCATTCATTAGACTTTTTTTAAGGCATTAATGTCCAGAAATCCGTGCAAAATCAATGGTTTTTCCCTGTCACTGGACCTGACATGACAAAATCAAGTGTTCATTTTCCTCCTAATATACCATTATTTTCAAAGTTTCTTTGCACGATTCATGGGAATATAGACTTGAATTTATATTTAGTTCATATTCAATTTTTTTTGGGTATAATTTCATTGATTAAATTGATACAATAGTCGTGTCACTAATTTATGTCAATTTTTTTGTCCCCTCCGTTACTTGCCATAGCTCTGTTCCTTATTGTTTTTTATGAGCGATTTTCACTGAATATCATCAGACGCATGTGCGCCGTAGTACCACTGCCTTGCAGACTTCATAAAACATGTATTCAATAAATTATGACATAATGTTCATACAAAATTTTTTTGGTCACACTAAAATGTCCCCTCCGTTTCCTTCATTTCCAAGCTTACCAATGATAATTTTACAGAGCCTTTTCATGTATATGTTGCTGAGGGTGGCAGGTTTTAATATTCTGCAATTATTGTGTCTAATTTCCAAAATAAAAAGCAGTAACGAGAGAAAAGCAAAAAATTGTTCCCCTCCGTTACCGTACTCTCCGTTACCAAATCATGAGCAAGAAATCGACATTTGGACCAAAAAATCTACTGATACGAGATGAAGTAAATCTAAAAATAATAGTTACATCAATCTTTTATCATTTTTCCTTTTGTTGCTGTTCCTACAGTTGGTTTTTTACATCAAAATTCCCCTCCGTTACCACATTGTCCCCTCCGTTACAGGACAATTTTCCTATACCCGTTGTCCCGAAATTTGAGAATGGCCCGACTCAAAATTGTTTTTCTGCATCCTCCTCAGTTGAGCACCCACTTCCTGCAGTAAAAGTCAGATGTCACTCCTACTTCTCTAGAGATCAGACATGCTTCCTCGAGGATGTTAGCCAACTTTACTCTTAACGTGGTTATGTCATCTCACAGTTGATTGATATTGTCTCTCTTTTTACATCTGGCGTTGAACTTCGATATTCTATGATCAGGTGCGCTGCAGCCGCTGCTCTGTGGCTGCCTTGAGCTGTAATCAGCAGAAGGCTCACCGCAATTTTCCCCACACCAAGGAGACAATGAATATATACAAACAAACACCTCAATGACAAAACAGCACTACTCCTTGTTTACCATCTTGTATGTTATATGAGCACGGCAAAATACAAATCCTGGGTCAGACAAAGTGGCAACTGCCAAAAAGTTTTGCAAATAAAAAGAAATTTGTCAAGAAATTCCTGGATTGCTTGAAACACAACCAATAGTCTGGTGTGCTTGCTTGATTCTGGACCAAAAACCGAATGTCAAGATGAGGCCCCAAGAGAAGAGGACCTAGTAGTTTACAGGGCCCTCTAACATCGTAGGCAAAATGGGTAACACTGACTGACTGTCAACAGCTTCACAGAATACCCACTTAGGAATCGCAGAGAATGATTGACGATACATGAGACATCAATTTACTATGCACAAGATATGAAATGACTCAAGTTGCCTTTTTTTGACATAGACAACAGTACACTAACATTAACTCTAATTCTGATGAATATAGAAATAAAGAAATCCTTGCAATTTGTGTCTAATACAGTATATTATAAGTATGTATATATATTGCTGACAGTGAGGGCCCACCAACTTATTTTTTCAAGGAGCCAAAACGGCACCTGACCGACCCTATACAAATCTAGTATAATTTCATTTTCGCGACGCGTGCTTAACTTTGCTTTAGAAGTAGGCCCCGAGAAATTTGCTTAGGCCTGTATATCACCCTGTCATCACGATTTAATGTTAAACAAAAGAGACAAGAATTTCTGCTTTAGCAAATTTTGACCCATTCGTGAGATTTTCTTCTGTCTTTGCTCATTTCATTCTCTTCATCTTGCTCCCTTCTTGTGTTTTTCTTCATTTCTCCTTCTTTATTTTCTTCCTTTTTCCAATCCTCCTTTCATCGCTCTCCTCACTTGTCCTTGCTTGCTTTCCATTCTTTCCTGTCTTCTTTCTTTACTGCTTTATTGCCTTCCTTTAATTTCTTGAATTATTTCTCTGCCTTTCTTCCTTCATTTCTTCTTGTATTCTTTCTTTCTTACCTAATAATTGTTTTGATCTACCTTGATGTCTTTGTTTCTTTTTTTTTCCTTCTTTCATTTCATTCTTGCTAGATTGTCTGTATTCCTTTCTTTCCGCCTTCCTTTTGTTGCCTTCCTTACTTGCTTTCTTACTGTCTTTAGTTTTCCTTTCTTCCTGCCTTAATTCATGTTAGAGCCCGGAGCCGCCGCCGTTTCAAGCCGCCGCCAGTCATGATAGACTTAAGTCAAGTCAAGCCATGACCAGTCGCCACCATCATTTGGCAACCAAGTCGCCACTGTCAATTGGCAGTCAAGTCATCCATGCTTCTGCAAGTACAAGCCTAATAGCAGTTACTGAAGCAGCCCAATAAGCAGTAATTGCAATTCGGGAACTCTTTCAGCTTTGTCACCCTGAGTTTGCCTAATTGCAATTAATGTATAGCACTAGACTAGCTGGCTGTAATTAAGGCTGATTGAACTTTGCTTTGCAACTTTGATTATGCCTGTCTTTATGATTTTATTTTTGAATTAGTTTGTTGATTTGCTAATCTAATCTCTTTAAAAAGAACATGTTGAAAATGGACTTGATGTGATTGCCATGTTTTTCTCAAGCTGAAACATTTTTTTAAAATGTGATGACTTTCAATGGATTTAATTAAGTACTAAGATCGGTAAAATTTTAATTATTGGTTGTTTGATGTTTCTGTTTACCATACGTCTAGCTACATTTCCTGTCTGATACTGATCAGTTGCCATGGATAATATTCTATAAGCCAGGAAAATAAGGGAGGGAGATATTGACAAAATGAGGTAAAACATTGAATTTAGAGGGAGATACAGAAAGGGAAATACGAGCCCCACCAAAATAATGCAGAAGTAATGATACTTATATTTTTGATAGTTATATATAGATACAGGGGCTGCAATAAGTAATATTCTCATTTGAATGTTTTTAAGTTGAAAGACACCAAATATACATTTCTGTAGGCCTGTAATATACAAGAATTTTATTAAAATATTTGAGTTTACATCCAAAAACTGGGGATAAAAAGGAAAAACATAGGAAAAATAGAAAATAACTCCGGCTCTCAGGAAAATTCAGGGTCTCAGATGTAAATATCAGGGAAACACAGTCGAAGCCATGCAATAACTTATTATTAGCTTTACTTGTGTATGTTAAAAGTTTTAATTAATAACTCGCTAATTAAACCAGCTTGCTAATGACTGTTCAATGGGCATCTTTGAAACCAGAAAAATTAAGCTGCGAAAGTTGGTCAAGTCAAGTAATTAAACTCTCAAGTCATGATAAATGGCCAAGTCATGAAATTCTCTCAAGTCAAGTCACCAAGCACTCAAGTAAAGTCATGGTGCCACAATTCAGTGACTCCGGGGTCTAATTCATGTATTTCTTCCCTAATCCTTTTTACCTTCGGAAAATGAAATTAGCAGAAGGTATTGTATTTACTTGGGTAAAAATGTTGTCTGTCCGCACGGCCGGCGGTTGGGTGGGTTTACGGGTGGGTTTGCGGGCGGGTTTACGGGCGGGTTTACGGGCGGGTTTACAGGCGGGTTTACTGGCGGGTTTATGGGCGGGCGTTCGGCGGCGGGCACATAGATCGTTTCCGGTCCATTACTCAGCCCGTATTGCATGTACATTAATGCAATTTGTTACACATGTAGCTTATATAATCTAGTTGTGAAAATCGGAATTACTGTGATTTGTGCCGTGACATTGATTTAGGCTTCATTTTGACATTTTGACTTTTAAATCAAACTGATACAGCACGCTTGAATTATACTAAAATGGTGACATGAGTAATTTAGAGATGATTAATAACACAAATGAAACCATTTTGTAGAATCAAAACCAACATTATTGGTTATTTGTTGGCCATTTTGTTTTCTAGGCTGTTGAACCCATACGAACTAAAACTAAAGCACGAAATGTTACTAAAATAGTTCCAACAGCATCTCTTTATACTAGAATCAATGTATTTGGTAGGTTACATGGAGCTATTTGCAAAAAAATGCTGAATGTATGGCTCATATTGTCATATTTCTGACAATTTTTTGTCATTTTGGCGGCCAGTTTATTTTGCCAATTTGACCACTTAGAATTAAAAAGCCAGCCCGGCAACAAGCGGATTCAGAATCAGCACCTTCTAATAAGGTTAAAACCACTTGTTGCAGACTTTTAACAAGAAATGCCTATTAAAGTCACAGTTTCTGGAATCTCTCCTATACTAATATACATGGATGAAATTTGGTACACATGTAAACTATATGATCAAGTTGTTCATTTTGATCGTCTGATTGATGTATATGCTTTTTTTTTATATTGAGAAAAATAACATTCGAAGTTTCAAGTTTCAAATTTCAATTTTTATTGTACCAAACGAACATGGCAGGCTGACACTTAAAAATTTTAGCCCTTGGATAGACGTATCTTTTGTCGCCAAAATCATCTTCCTATCTTCCTCCGTTGCTGTGCAGTGAATTCTGTAGTCACAGCAGGTTCATTTAATGGGAATTTCTGTGGCTTCTTTTCTCAGTATTCACGTAGCATTTTTAGATTGCCTGATTGGTTCATAAGCCGTCAAACGTCCACCAAATCTCTCAGGTAAACGTCACGTCAAAACTTGGGAACAACGCAAAATATAATACTGTACAACAAATTAATTGAATCTTGGGAATGCCCAAATCAGGGGAATTCCCACATTTAAAGGGGTAACATGCATTGACCTTTATTGCATTCATTGTCTAAACAATAGAGTCATTCTACATTTTACCTGTCTGTCTATGATATGATAGATGAACAGATCAACAGCTTTTTCTTTATATGTTCAAATTTAAACACATTGGGTACTAGGTTAAAAAAAGCTGGTCTGTTAAAGGCTTAATTGTTAGTTAATAGTGTTAAATCACATTTTGTCAAGATCGCCAAAATGGATTTAACTTAGAATTTACAATCGATTTTTATAAGAAAAATCAATTATATATAGCCTCATGTATTTATGTTGTGTGACTGTATTTACACCAATAATGTCAATTTTGCAGATGCAGAAAAACTCATCAAAAAAGGACTTCTTAAAATTGAGGAACATGAAATGCCTGTGACGAAACCTGATCCTACAGCTGTACTTGTTACTGGCCTTTCTGAAGATATACAAGAAACATTTTTCAAGCTCTACTTCAGCAATCCAAAGGAAAGTGGCGGTGACAGGACTGTTAAGATAGAAATTTTTGAACCTGAAATTGGAGTCGCTGTTATAAGATACAAAGAAAAAAATGGTGAGTATTTCTCTATTCTTAATGCTTTATGCGTTTAGGTTGTCCTCATCGAATATGTATATTGTGAAGCAAGTATTTATTGACCATATTTACATGTACGTTAACTATCTATTTTTAATTGCCACCAACAAAACTCAATATATGGGAAGTGGAGGACCATCATCATATCAAACACATAAAATATTGATGCTTAATGATGTATTAGTGTAAAGCATTTTATCTAAGACTTTCTATGTTTGAATTTATGTGAATATACAAATTATGTTATTATTAGACTTGGGTCAAAATTATTTGAATTGAAGTTATTGCTTTGGATTTCAAGATCAGAATGAATTATTTAGAATCAATTTCATGTTTGCAACTGTATAAAGATATACAAGAATTCAATTTAACATATTATCTTGGTTTGTGCAAAACAGCATTGTATAGTCTTTCAATTATGATTACATATAAGTTTAAGGCCATTTTGTCTAATTGTTCTCTAGTCACATGACCACCAGCACAGTGGTCACATGTTTAATGTTGACCAATGAGCTTCTCCAAAATGAGAGCCATCTACTGGTATATAATAATTGGTTTAATGAAAATTGTTCAGAAACTGTTCTGGAGTTCATCTGGAATACAATCCACACTCTCTCTCTGCCAACCCAACACAAGACTCAGTGCTTTACATGTCGTCAGCCTAAAGCAAAATTGGCCTAAGTCAGACTTAGGCCATTTTTCCTTTTTGGTACCGTAGGAAGGCCCTTATGATAATACGTGTGCTAAAAAAAGTTTGGACTCCTAAATTAATAATAAACCCCTCAAAACCCCAACTCAATTTTCTCATAAATGGCCTAAGTCCAGTTGACTTAGGCCATTTGGACTTAGGCCAATTTCTTTATCACTAATTTTAGTGGATATCACCAATATTTTTCGGTCATAATTGTGAGTATTAATTTTATTGAAGTTGTTTCCTCACATTTCATTCATAAATTTTATGGAGAATTGCTTAATAACACAGCTACACCACAAATAATTTGGGCCTAAGTCATTTTTGTTTCAAAAAAAATTTGGCCTAAGACAGTTTTTCGCTGTTTGCCAAAAATTGCCAAAAATGACTTAGGCCAATTTTGCTTTAGGCTGACGATGTATGAGTACCAACTAGATATATTACATGGTGGATTGTGGAAACAACAGACTTCCAGAACTTCAATACATACTTGGCTAATGAACATTCTTCACGAAGGCTGACCTGTTACCAAAATATGCATCCCTGCATTCAACAACTGTTACAATCTAGAACTCAGGTTGTGTGCACATTATCACTTGTCTCTGTGAGTTAGGTTAATTGGAAGAATGGTTGATTGTATATATAATATTGTTATACAATCTCAAGTGGCAAATATTCAAAATTCTACTTTATATACTAAGTTCACATTCAAAATGACTGAGAATGCAGAGCAGCTAAAGATAACTCTTGTTAACAACTACTTCGCAGAATGTAAATGCGGCGCCAAAGAAAGCGAATTGAGTGCAGCCCATTTGGTGGCATATCATGATTTTTGCTCACCAGCTGGGTTTAACAATGAGGACTGGGCCAAATATTTTAAAATGACTCTGGAAAATGAAGCCCGTCTTTGGTTGAATGACCGTAGTCAGTCCCTCACAACAAAACTTCAAATTGAGCCAGCAATGCCCAGCATTTAAGAGTAGATTTTGTAAGAATCTGACTAGGGAGGACTTCCTCAGACAGTTTATCCAAATAACCATGAACACAGGCGAAGGCCTGAATTATTTTAAAAATAGGCTAACTACAGTACAACCCAAAATAAAGTGCGATTACCCCAGCAGGAAGGAAGAATCAGCCACTACTTAACCCTTTCACACCTTTTGACTACCCCTGAATCACTTCCTACTTTTACCTACTTGAAACTACCTTGTAAAATTACATTAAAATCATATTTAAACAACACCAATTTAAACTCAATCACCCCCATTGTGTTTGATTTACTTGATATTTTGCAGCTCTGCTAATTGCAGTTACATTGGTAGCTGTCTAAATAAGGTTCTTAATGTGGGCTAAGGTTGTTGTAAGGAGTCAAAGGGAGTTGTAAGGATATTTGGGGTGGAGAGGAGAAAAAAGGGTAAAATAGGTAAACAGAGGACTTCTGACAGAAAATGTTCTTACTTTATTTTGGGTTGTACTGTACCCTTGCAGCCAGGGCAACCATCACAGACAATGACCTGGTCTTACATACATTCGTATCTGCCATGCCCTCTCATGTTCGGCCGCTGCTCATAGCAGCCAAGGATAAAACCTTGGATGAGTGCTACCAGACAGCCAAAGCCCTGTTGTCTGAACAGGAGACAGCTCCTGTCACTCAGCTGTATGCTGCTACAGCCAGTCATGATGATGACCATGTTCATCGCATTGGCATTATGGGACTTTCACAACCCCGTTCTCAGCAGGTTGGAAGGTCTCAACAAGGTGGATCTAAAGACAGAACATCCAATGATCATCACTTTTCCAGTGATAAGTCTGTGTCCTTTGGTAGATCAAAGTCACCTGTCATGTTTCATGCATGCAAAAAGATTGGTCATGGTTGGAAGCAATGCCGTAGCCTTCATAAGGCTTTGCAGTACAATGATATTGATTTGTCTCAACTTTTTCATTAGGCTGCTATATCAAGCTATTTTGAGTTATCATTTTCTGAAGATCAGCTCATTTACAATTTGTTTTGTGGAAGAAGAGGTCAAATCAACTTAACCATTGGTGAATTTGACCTTATCAGTGCATTTCTAGCCTTCATCATTATATCTCAGTCTTGCATGATGAAATTTGGCATTTTGTCAAACGCAAAAGTAGGATATAACCAGTTTATTATCGTTTTCATAGCTACGTGTTTTTTTGAAAACTTTGTTTTGCAGTTAAACCTTGACATCATTGGGTATTTGTCAATGTGATTGGTCTAATCTTCAATCTGTGACATATCAGTTCAGAGTTTTACATCACAGTTAATGACAAAGGAATTTAAAACTGTCAGGCAATGTTACGATTTGTGTACAACCACAACAAACAACGCATGTCTAAGCTGAGTGTTTCACCTTATATATTGTTTTTCATACAAAATGTGTTACTGTTTTTCACAGGACACCAGTCATCAAAATTTCAAACCAAATTTTTTTGTTAGTAATTGCAACTCTCCTTTGAGGCTAAGTAGTCTGTTTGGTTCAGTTACAGCGCAGAGTAAAACATACATCATCCGTGTGTCACTGCACTTTGTCAGTTTGTTGAAATCTGTGCTTGTAATAAACAAAATTATTTAACTTAATCTCTGACATCACAGTTTGGAATGAAGCAAATTGCAAACTTGAAAAACACGTAGCTATGAAAACAATAATAAACCACTAAGTCCGTGGCATTTTCAGTGGGAGGTACAGGGTGGGGAACCAACATTTTCCATGAACTTCCTTGTGCTAAAAAAGCATCTCACATCTACAGGAAAATTGTGAAAACAATACAGCATAATCATTAAGGTATCAGCCATACCTGTGGAAGGTTAGAATGAGCTGTGACTAAAAATGACACCTCAAGAGGTGGTCAGATTTGCTTCAGTGCCAAATGGACTAAAAACTATATCTGACATAGAGTGACCTCATGACCGGAAAACAATATCATGAAGGCAATCAATGATGGGAAAGGAATAAGAGGGAAGTCTAGGAGTTTGTGGAAAGAATTAAGAGAGGAATGGAGTATTCCTGAAGTCACTGACGACAAAACTGACGAGGTACCTGCAACCTCCATGAGAGAGGTGGTTGAAGAGCTTCAGGTGGACGTCAAGGCAGCAAGAGCGGCTATCGATGGTGAAAGCTCAAAACCTCTTAACTCAAATTTGGGCAAAAGTGTGTTTTACCACCAGGTGGCATAAACTACATGCCCCCTATAGGATCAGAGAAGAATATAGGTTAGACATTGCTTTATGCCCTCTTGTGGATGGATATTAAAACCTCTTAACTCACATTGGCTGAAACTTTGAAAGCTGAAACCTCTTAACTCAAAAATAACTTTTTCTGGGATGTTTGCAGCATACAGGACAAAACAGTTAGTAATTACAGTGTATAAGCATAATCATGATAATTTGACAATTTTCATGTTTAAAGATGATGTTATATTGAGGTCGAATGCTCCCATTGGGGTGGGAGGCTGCCAATATTTGCCAAAAAATATTCAGTTTGATCTCTGCTCCGGAGCTGTCCAAAGTGCCCAAAAGGTGCACAGTTTTCCGTACTCTCGGAGTTGTGGAGATGAGGGGGGATAGCTTGTGTTCATTGGTAGGAATATGACC
This sequence comes from Platynereis dumerilii, assembly GCA_026936325.1. Taxonomy (NCBI): domain Eukaryota; kingdom Metazoa; phylum Annelida; class Polychaeta; order Phyllodocida; family Nereididae; genus Platynereis; species Platynereis dumerilii. The sequence goes on along the minus strand of JAPTHN010000107.1, from coordinate 533,490 downwards.
TTTATATGAAGGACTTTGCAAATTATAGTCATTAATGCATGAAATTTGGCACAGTTGCATGTTTGTTGATCTGTGCATATATCGAGTACATCTTGATAGGGAAGCACTTCCAAATAAACCCCCAAGCGTAGTTACGGCAATTTTCAAACTGACTACCACTTCAGCATGTCACTGAGATTCAGTTCAGTGGATTGAAGTCATGGCCTCAACCTTAGGAAATCTTTAGAACTTAGTGGGAATAATACAAACATGCAGCATCTAGATCGATTTAAAAGAACATTATTGTTATTGATTTATTGTATACAATTCCTGAAGAGTTATGTTCTTTATGACGTCAATTTCTCACAAATTGATGCCATAATTATCGAAAAGTCGTATTTTTTGCATATCTATACTAATATTCAACTTAGCCTAACAAGTATGGTGTGCATCCTAGGGTGTACCAAAAAACAACAACGTTCTTTGATTTTTGCATCTGTCGGAGGAATTGTGCCTTTTGGTGAGTGAATCAGTTGGAAAAAAAAAAAAAATTTTAGAAATCGGTCAACTCCTTACACTGGTTTACCCCCTTTGAATAATAAGGGGTCCGAAAACAACAAAAATCGCCATTTCTATGCAGTTTTTGTCAGTTAAGAGAGTCACAGCTGAAATATTTCACCCAAAATGCTGTGCATATCCAGCAGGCAAGGTTATGACATCCATATTAAACAAACTTGACAATTTTGGTGATGAAATTTTATCAAAATGGTCATTTTTTATGGCAAAAAGGCCAAAAATCACGGCTCGGGCATTAAGTTAATGATTTCTGCCTTCAGGCCACTACTGATTAATACCCTATAATGCCCTCCAAAAAAACGTTATTGACCAATTACAACACATTGTGTACATGTAATAGTAATTTTTTCTGCTTATCAAGTTTCAATAATTCTACGGACACAGTAAATGATATGTATATATATATATATAGAATTTTATTGACATGTAAAAGCTTCAAACAGATACATATATCATAAAATAATAAAAGTAAAATATGGATATACAGCATAAAAATAAGCAACTACAATCTAATGGGATTAGGCTATACATTCATAAGCATATATATATACACAATTCAATTACATTAATACTGAACATTTGTTATAAAATAAAGAGTATAAGGATTATTGTTGTGAGCAATTATAAGTTAGAACAGCTTCATTTAAGTTGGCATGAGAGCCCCAAGGCACCGAGTCAGCGGTAACAGCTATAAGGCCACACCAAGGAACTCTCACATTCTACTTTCATTGTCCATAAATGTCCATACATAAGCACATAAAAATATATACACAGAATGTCAATTTGAGCACCATAGACAAGTAGCGCACCTTTAAATTAGCACCCCAATTATGCACCAATAAAGTATATACAGCCTGGAAAGTAAATTAATAGCTGAGTATCCAGTAACAGTCAAATTTACAACATATACATACGGAGGATTAAAACAGAACATTTTCAGTAGCACCACAACCTGAGGACAAATAACAAATACAAAATCAATATGATACATGCATTGATAAGAACAGTACCAATAATTTGCCAATTGTCACCAAGAAGAGCGAAGGTCATGTCAAGTGAGGAGGTCTATGCACTATCATCATTAAGTGAATAATACAGGAATTGTCCCAGAGCTATATTTATTTCGAAAATTTTACTTTTTGCAATCGCTAAGAGCTGCTGATACCTACTAGAAACTAAAAAGCCTGAAATATGTTTTCACCACAATTTTCACTAATTTGAGACGTTGGTATGTCCATTTTGGACATACCTTTAAGAAATGCTCTTTTCGTCTTCTACTACATACATATCACATCTTTTGCACTTTCGGTCTTCTGGTTGCACATACGGTCGCTTGTGTCTTCCCAGTTCTATTTGTAAATTATGGGAACTAAGTCTGAAACTAGCTATACTTCTATAGAGATGTTTAGGCAGGTCACAATTTAAATACGGTTCAATACGTATTTCGGTTTGGAAGTGTTTATAAGTTCTTAGCTTCGGATTGATATTTGAGTCAGAAATTTCACTAAGTAACCTATTGTGAGTATGCTTCTACATTTCATTTGGTATGACAGGAAGATCCCTATCTATAGTGATATTATATTTTCCTAGTGCATTGCATAGTTTAGTGTACCAACATTCCTTTTTGGAATTATGCATTTGAATTTTAATATCATAACAAGTTTTAAGTATGCTAGGGCAATCGGGTGCAATCAACCGTTGCAGATATTTGACAGCTGAAACTTGTTGTCGGATGACAAGTGGAAATCTACCACAGTTGGCCAGAATACCTATAGTTGGTGTTTGCCTTCTAACACCAAGTATCTTTTTCAAATACTGCATCTGAATTTTTTCTATTACATCAATTTTCTTGTCACTGAACCACACTTCGCTGTTATATTCTAAGATAGGCAGGACATGAGTGTCGAACATTTTAAGGCTAAGCGTAGGAGACAGGTGCCCGACAGTCTTTTTAATGTTATCATAGAGTAAGTGAACAGCTCTTTGAGCTTGAGTAGCAACATGGCCATGCATTGATGCATGGATGTTCTTACACGATGTTAGGACATGTCCCAAGTACTTGAAAGAATTAACAATTTCTAATTCCATGTTATCTAATACAAATTTATGGTTCGTAATACCTTTTTTGGAAGTATTGTAAATCATAACTTTACTTATACTGAAGATAACAATTAAGTGCCATTTTCTACAATATGCGGCTATGTTATTTAACAAAGTTTGGAGTCCTTTTTCACTCTCCGATATTAGTACTAAATCATCAGCATACACCAAGTGAGTGAAAGTGGTGTCATTCACTGTAATCCCTTGACTGGTATCTAGATACTAATCCAAATCTGCTAGGAATAGATTGAACAATTTTGGACTAATAATACCACCCTGCAACACCCCATGAGTACTGTCTATTTTCTCACCAATTTCACCATTCCAACGGACTCTAGCATTTGCTTTAGAAAACATACTGACTACTATCTTAACCAGTTTGCCACCAAAGCCACTTTTCAGTAGCTTATAATATAGCAAATCTCTGTTGATGAAATCAAACGCTTTGGTAAAATCAATAAAGCAAAGATATAGCGGCTTCTTAACAGAGCGCTGATGGGAGATTAGAGTGTCTAAGACGAAGACATTGTCAGTGGTTCTGCGGTTTTTACAGAAACCAAACTGATTTGGATCATCAACTGACATTACCTCACTTTGAAATATGAGTCGTTTGTTCAATATACCTTCGAAGATTTTTCCCATACAGGCCATAAGCGTTAGTTTCCTGTAGTTGTCTGCTATACTCTGAGAAACTTTTTTGTGCAAAGGTTGTATAATTCCCTCAGCCCATCTGTAAGGGAATTCACCTTTTTCCCATATGTAGTTAAACAAAGTGGTCAGAGAGGGAACTAGCTGTTCAGAAGCACATTTATAAAATTCATTACTAATACCATCAACACCCGGTGCTTTGTTTGATTTGAGGCATTTGATCTGCTTGTCTACTTCTTCGCATGTAATAGGATGGTCTGTTAAGATAGATTCAACATTGTTAGTAGTAAGCCTATCTGTAACATAAGTTTCAACAGTTTTCAGAAATGGCATTTCGAAAGAGGAGATTGCCCTTTCAGGAGGGCAACTGACATTATCAGTTCATTTGATTTAGAACTGGAACAGTTACTTTATTTCAATTTTTCCCATAGTTTCCAATAATCATTTTGATTTTTGGAGTGAAAACTTTCTAAATCCGACCGAACCAATTTTTGGTAGTCTCGTTTCTTTCTTTGTATAATCGCTTTGTATTGCTTTTTCATTAAGTTATAGTAGTCGCAATTGTCTTCCAAAGATAGGTCATTTTGTTTAGAGAAATCATTACATGCACGCTTACTATCTTTACACTCCTGGTCGAACCATTGATTTTTTGGAAAATTGTTTGAAGGAGAATTAATATACCTTTTGTCAAAATTTTCAGAAATAGCTTTATCTAGATAAGAATACAAGCTGGAGACGGCCATATTAAGACTTCTATCATGAATAATGCAATCTGTCAGCTCATCTATTAAGTTAAGACATAGTTCATCCTCTAGAGATGACATATAACCACCTATCTTATCTGTTCTGTAAATAAATTTGTAAAATGGTTTGTGATGCTTAGACTTTTCAAGCTGTGCTTGCTGAAGTTCATATGAAGCATTCACACTTCTGACACTAAATGAGAGACGCTTGTGATCTGATTCTACAGTAATAGGAGACAGATGAAATTCTGTCAGTTCATTCATAAATCCTCTGTCTCAGATTAGGTAATCAATGAGGCTGGTACCTCTGGATGTACAGCAGGTAAACTGACCAGTTGAATGATCGTTATTAAAGAAACCATTCATAATTCGCATTTGGCTAGACATGCAAAGTGCAATTAGTTCTTTCCCATATGTATTAGTTTTATTATCTTCCGAATGCCTCTCTATTCGAGGAAAATCAACCTGAAAAGATGATATACTGCAATTTATATCTTTTCCATGGGTGTGGTCGTAATCACAGAGTTTACCAGTTCTGGCATTGAAATCACCACATAGCGCAACTTTGCCTTTTTGCATGTAATGTACAACATCTTGTTGAATGAGCTGAAAAGCATTGTTATCCTTATAGTTTGCAACCATGGAACTTGAGTCAAGAGGTGGAATATATACTCCGCCAATAAATAAATCATCCTGATTTGGTCTACAGATCTTTAACCATACAACAAAGTCACAATTTTTAGCTATAGTTACAATTTTGTCATCATACAAGTTAGATTTGATTAATACTCCGATTCCACCTGAGGGTTTACGAGCATTTGGGTTTTGATATTTCCTCTGAAAGTGCTTGAAAATATAGCTTCCAGTGTTTGGACAGAAATCATCTAACTTCATAGTTTCTAGAAATATCACTACATCGAATTCTGACACCTGGTTGAGCAAATCATGCGTTTCAAATTTACTACCTAGTCCCTGTACATTCCAAACTAACAGTTTCAATTCATTGTTACTCTCTGGAGTTACAAGGCAATCTGATTCTGGAGGCATTGCCCTTTCATTTGACATATCACATTCCAATGACAATATTGGATCATTTAGCAATGCATTAAACTCTTAAGTTCTCCGGAGATTTATCACTATCATCACTACATGAGTTAATATCTTTGGAATGGGTACCATAATTCAGATTCGCATTTTTCACATTACCATTTACATTTGTATTAGCTACATTTGCGTTAACATTTTTGAAGATGACATTTGCTTTCTGGGACTCTTCGTTAATCTTGGTAACTGGCAGCAAATTAAAGACACTGTTTAACATGCCTAGCTAGTAGCAACAGTGCGAGCCACTATGTCCTTTGACTGGTGAGTGAAGTGGATATTGTCTCTGAGTTTGGCTCTGGTGTTCGGAAGAAATACACAGTTCTTTGTTGTCAAACACAGCGTTGACAAGTGGGCATTGAGTTCTGTAATCCTCAAGTGGAGCGACGACCCTCTAGGTGAGCGATCTAAGGGCAGACCACTCAGAATGACACGAGATTGAGGGAATGTCGAGCGAATGCTATCAATGAGGGCATTGTAGTCCGATGTGATCGATGAGAGCGAGCGAGAATGATCACGGACCTCAACATCGCATGCATGGCATACAACTGCGGATGGTGGCGTAGTACTGGCGAAGTTCTTCACTCGATTACAGATCTTTTCGGCAGTCTGGCCAGGGTATACGAACCCAGAGCAGGAAATTCCACGAGCATTAATTTCTTTGGCCAGACCGCGAGTGTTCGAATTTCCGACAACCATGACGGATCGAGACTTCACAGATGGCGTAGCTTTATCTGTTGAATGTGAAGGGTTTGTCGGTTTGGGCAGTGGAGGGAATTCTTGTTGATATGAGCGTGCAGTGTCTCTAACATCCATGAGGATCTTGCCAATCATATTGCGGCCCTTCATGTCTACACCACAACCCCATACACTGTCCGTTTCAGTGTTGTGGATAAGGATAGCACTGTCAGTTTTGGTTAGGGCATCACGAAAATGTTTACAGTGATGAAGTTTGGCTGTGCAAATCTCAGTCATTAAGGCAAACTTCATCTCATTCCATGAGTCACATGGAGAGGGTACAAGCTCATTTGAAATTCGTTTCACATCATGCGATGAGCGACATCTCAGCAGGCGATTACGACCAACACGGGATACTTTGTGAAATAAGAGTTTACGATGTTGATAAGCCTGCTCCGCTGAGATGAAGGACATGTGGTTCCACTGCAGCTTCTGGTGGTAGAAGGCTGACAGTGGGTTCTTTGGACCTCTGAATAGGTGCACAGTCTTAGTCACTTGGGGTGTAACAGTCTGGCGAGTTGTGACTACTGTTTCAATCGGGGAACCAACAGTCAGGGTGGGGGATTCAACAGTAGAGGGAGTAGCTTCTGCGGGGCGATCAACAGTAGAAGTACTAGCTACTGGAGGACCTGGGTCAACGGGAGGGGCAGCATTTGTAACAGTTTGACCATCTTTGGTGACTGTAGCGGGGGCCTCAGTATCAGTCGGGGGAGCTACTGAGGCATTGTCAATGAGTAAGCTGCTTTCATCAAAAGAGTCTGCTTCACTTACAAGGGTCGCATCAAAGAGGTTAGTCTGCGACTGTTGTGTCTCGGGGATCACAGGAACTTCTTGCAATTCAGACACGTCAGATGTGATCGGAGCATCTGAGTCTTGTGTTTCTGGAACATGCTCATCACAGTCTTGTGTATCTGGAACATGCTCATCACAATCCTCCTCTAGCACAGATTCAAGGAGAGCCCTCGTCTTTCTGGTTAAGTACTGCCTGGTCCGGGCCTCTGGCTTCATCATGGGCAAAAAACTGCAAAATATTAGAAAAACATTCACCAAGTATTTTGTTCTAAATCAATATGCTGTGATTTTTAAAGTTGATATAAACTTCTGTGTTGTGCGATTTATAGATGTACTAGTTCTTGTGAATTTGATTTGAAATAGACAACTAAAAAATAATAAATATATATATATTTATACAATTTTTATTTGCACAACTTTAGCACTCTGTGGGTTTACTAGAATTAATGAAAATGCAGTTGGATTTAATAATTAAACCAAGTGAAATGCAGTGAGGAGTAGATTGAATTCAATGGACTTGTCAATGCAGAATTATTCAACTGGAAAGTAGGTCAAATGACTGAAGGGCAATTAAGGACCGAGACAGTTTAGAGAACTAGGTCACACAATTAATTTGATGCCCAATATGGAAAATTTGCCAACAAACAAGACAACAGATAAATATAGTAGACACAAAGATACAGGCCAGTGAATCCAAAGTATGGTACTTATTAGTTACTAGGCCCGTTTACAATGTCTATATGAACAGTAATAACTTAGGAATACTAACTGGGCATAAATTAAACAGAAATACAGGCAAAATTCGGACCCTACACGCTAATTAAATGGGCGATAATTGGGTTTGTTTACACTTACAGACAAGTAGCGGTTGGGGTAGATAATAAGTTGCCGATTTTTTGTCTAAAAAACACTCTTACAAGTTAAAAAACTGTGTCAATATATGCTTAGTACCTTTAAATACACGCAAACACAGTGTTTACACAACTACAACAAAATTTAACCACAAGAAATAACAAATAACTTAACTGGAATTGAGCAGCATTTCACAAAACGTCCATCTTGTCTGGCCCCCTGGCAGATATCATATATATATATATCATATGGTTAGCCAGAATACTCGCTGCTGATTGGCCGACAGCCGTGCAATATTCTACGATATTGCACGCATGTTATTGCACGCTCATTTTAGCATGTAAAAGATTGGACGGACCTCAGAGGAAGCACCATATTTTTATGCTGCTGCAGCCACAAGCAGACAAAAGGAGTGTGTTTTTCAATTATACTAAAAAGTCAACCACATGGCAACGGAAGTAGGTTTTAACGGCAAAAGATGTGTCTATTAAAGGGCTAATCGGATATCAAATTTTTGTACTGCTTATGTATTTTGTTTTATCAGAATAAATCATTAATTGGCTGTCTCTGAGAAAACCATGCGGGCAGTGAAACGTGGCCCGAGCCGGATCTTAACGAAATTTTCACCAAACGCCCTTTAGACACAATAATGAAGGTTGGTCAAGTCCGTTTTTCTATGACTTCAATTTTTCCTTGATTTTACCCCACTTGAAACTAGGGTGTCAAGTGTGGTGCAAAATTCCTTTAACATGGGTTTCAATGGGAAAACATGCCAACTTTAGCACTATAGGAACCAGAGCGCAGCGCATGATTTGAAAATATTATGATGGAGGATGATTAAACATGACTTGAGTATTCTAAATTCACTTTTTGTAGCGTGAAACACTCCTTCATAAGCCAGATATAAGCATTTTTAGATAGCGGAGGATGGCAAATTTCTGTGCGTTTCACAAAAAATAAAAAAATTCATAATTCTGCTAAGATTTGTCCAAATTTCACAATGTTAGTGTCTAACAATTTGTTTTGGGCAATTCTACACCTCTTGGGATGATTTTTATTTCGATTGGAGGTCAAGGTCACTGCCTAAGGTCTTTATTCAGAATAAACAGATTTTATAAATTTCTAGCTATATGTTAGTATCCTACACTGTATCAAAAACCTGTTTTTTTTAACTATAGGGGTCACTTTCAAATTTTCGAAATTTCATAATTTTTTCAAATTGCACTTTAAATATTGGCCCAAGTAGCTATTGCTACTCCTACCACTGTATAAACTGCAATAATAAAGCGCAAAAGTAGCAATAGCTACTTGAGCCTAAATATTTTGAAGATGTCCATCGATCATTGTGCATTAATAATTCAGAGTTCAATGGATTGGTGCTATTGCATGAGAGTCAAAAAAGGGATTCTGGGCCAGAAAACAGACCTTAAAATGTGATATGAATGTTTTCGGCCTACATTATTGGAAATTCTGTCACATCAATTAATGTCAAAACTAATAGAGATAACAGAAAAGTTTTTGTTTGTATACCTATGTTTTCAGGGTCAAGGAATAACACAAAAACATTTTTATCATTGTATGTTATGTAATATATGTGTAATTTGGCTGTCACAACAACAACAAAAAGTATCTTTGCTGATATCTGCAGAGGTTACAGAAATATTGGAATAATTCTTATGCCTATAGATACCTATGTTTACATGGTCAGGGAATATGATACCGTTCACATTGGTCTGATTTTAATTTTTTGGCTCTCAATCAAAAAGATCTCTAAATATTTGAAAAATATCTTTACTGACTGACGTAGATCTGAACATCTGCACTACAGTTTGTCACATCAAGCAGAAGGCAGATGTTTGGCCGGATATCTCAGCAACCAGAAGCCCCACAGGAGAAATACACATACCTATGTATAGCTTAGCTCTGTTGTAATATGAATATCACATTTCTGTGATATTTTGGGCCTGTTTTTGTCCGATATTTGCCAATGTTGTCATTTATGACTGTACAAACAATGCTAAATTTCTGTTACAATGTGAGATGTGACAAACTGTAGCCTTATTAGCGGGGAGGGAATCCGTCAGGATTGTGCACTTGGTGACAAGTTTTTGCAATTTGGCATGGTGTTTGATATGGCTTAGGGGATTTCAAAAACCACCGCACACAACGTGGGAGTCGCCCCTAGTGGCTGGTATGCACAAAATCCAATATGGCCGCCGCGAAAAACAAAAAATACCATATCTTAGTCACTATTTGTTCAAAATTAAAGTGCAATACCTTATTTTCAATGTTTATTATAATGCCAAATCTGTTTCTGAGGTTGGTTTGGTTGTAAATTGTGATTTAATGGGTCTGTGGTATAGCTCCAGGTGATTTTCTGACAGATTTTCATGTTTTTCTCCCTTCAAGGCTTAAACATATTTTTTGTGAGGTATTTGAATTTAAATCAGGTTTGGAGATTATTCCACAGAGCTGGAAGCAAAGTCCAAACTATAACCTGTCCTGTTTAAATAGTGTTTTTTCTTTTTGAGAACTCAACAATGAGGCAAACTGCTATGACTCTGCTGATGGGGCGTAAAACACTAACTCACTCACTCACTGCTACGACTGTCATTTAGAAGATCATTGCGTACTGCGCAACAATGTAAATTGAAATGTAATTCCCACAAAAGACATCGACTCTCCTTAAATAAATAAGCTATTATTGAACTTATTAACATGGCAACTATTATACCTCACCAGTTGAATGTTTCACATCTGAAGTGAACACTCATTTCTGGCCAATGTCTGAACTGTCAGAACTAGCATGATGCCTCCAGTTGCTTAGAGCTGAAGTTAAATGGTAACTAGTGATCAAGGGCTTAGCACAAAATCATAATTGCTGCACAGCCACTTACATTTCTTTTTGTTATGATGTAAGTCAATAACAAGATAATGTGCCAAAAAAGTAGATTCTTTGTGGTTTTCTGACTATAGACCAATTCCAGTGCATTAACACTGGGAGGTGCAAAACAGCCAAGATACTATCGTAAAACAATCACGCAGTGACAGAGAACTTGCTTGTACCACATCTGACAGGTCAATCCAGTGTGGGGACCCACTATTCTAATCTGACAGCATGTCCAACCTAGCCACCAGTACCAAATTGTATCAACGCTTTTAAAACACGGGTTAACCTGAAGTGGTTAAGTCATTTTACTGACATTGTGTCAATGCTGAACATGAGTTAGATAACTAATTTTAATTAACTGAACTCCTGATACAACATGACAAAAGTTTTTGCCAATGACCTGGCTAGAAGATAAGTTACAGGAGTTAACCACTTTAGGATAACCCATGCTTAGCGTTCATACAATCCAGTACAGTAGTGAAATGTTGCTGAGTGACTGTTGTCAGATGAATACTGCACAACATAGTTGCCACTTTTGAATGTTACAAAAAGTGACAGCTTATAAAAGCCTGCCTTCTTGTATCATTCAGGGAGATCCTGTCTCCCTTAGCTGTTCATAAGTACAACTCCATCATGCATGTACCAGCTCTTCATTGTATGTGATGAGATTCAAGTTTGAGTCATGCTGATTTATGGATTAATGCCAAAAGTGACCGATTGAATTCAGGAATACCTCTGCAAATATGCCATGAAGTCCAAACATTATCTGAGCAATGTGACTTACTGAGGTCTCAGACTTAAATATCTAAAGGTTTGGTCATGGCTAAACCCAATCAACAGTTCAAAGTGGCCAAAATTATTGAAGAAGATGATTGGCAGTACCAATAAAGTGCTGAAGAAGGCTTAGACAATAGCCTTGCTGAGTAATATGATGTAAGTGCAATATGAGGAGTGTCAGCCTCTCCCTGCTAATAGGGTGATACAAATGTAAGACAATAAGTCTGGGTGCTCAGAACAGGACCCATATTTTGAAAACAGGTGCAAATCTGGATGTTGAGTTGCTTTTTGCCCATAAACTGCAGGAAGCCTTCCTTGTGCCTTGTGACCGTCTTTCAAGAACTTCAGCCATGATTAAGTTCTTTTGAACTGAGGAACATCTGGCAAGACTTTGACTTTCTGAACTTTTCGTCCCTCGCTAATGTCTGGGACTTGAGATGTTGGTTTTTGTGGGTGTCTAACTGAATAACAATAAATCTGCTCAGGCTATGCTATTTGGTGTTCTGCAGATTAAGGCCCAGAGCTACATTTACCTTGCATTGACTGAGATGGAGTCGTGCATTCCTGAAGAAGTCATTAATCGGCAACTTGTCCAAACTCCTCAAATGCTTTAAGGGCTCCAGACTTTGAATCATTGTCTTCTTTTTCTGTTGGCCATAGAGATCCTTTGGCTCTCCATCCTCTTTCTAAAACTTGACACAATGCTCATCGCTTTAGACAATGGCAATGAGAGTTTCAGAGAGAACTTCCTTTCACTGTGCTAGACAATAATCACATCTTTTATGGAGGCCTGTTAGATGGAGGGGTAGAAGTTTAGAATTTGGGATGTTTCACACAGAAGGAGAGGCATCCAAATTGCATAGTTTGTGTCTCCAAACATAAATCATGGAAAGAGACCACTGCAAGATTCTAGAAGAGACCAGCTGATTGATTGTTGACCACTGGCTGTTGATGAGAAGGTGATATCACACCAAAGACCAGTAAGTAGTAAGAGATTGGTTGGCGAGTGAGTGCAAATTGCTCTTCTCACTTGACTTAAGCAAAATCAGACATGGACATGATGTTCATGTGATCTAGGCATATGGAGCTACATGTAAGTAAGTGTCAGTTGGTGTGTATACCTTTACCTCTTTGTTCAGTTTTTTCTAGAAACCAACACCCAACGACAAAGTATACACACCAAACTTTTATATGAAACAATCATGTACTTGAAGCCAGAGCAAACCAACAGCTCACCAAGGTCTGTGGTCTAGAGATACCAATCTCGATATCATTAGGGAAGCCCGTTTTCGAACCTCTTGACTTTTGTCTCCCTAATGTTGTGCTGAAATGTCACTTTATTACTTCCTCTCTGCACACCATGAGCTGCTTAATTCTATGACTAGAACCCAACTAGCTTTATAAACTGATGGAATTCTACACTATGAGCTGAGATTGCGTCTGCACTACAGTGGATAAAGCTTTCTGACTGATTATGAGAAAGCAAGCCAGAACATGTGATAGCCACTGCCACGAACACTGCGTGGTTAAGAGCAAGGACTCTGGTGAAAAGGTTTACTTTGTTAGAATGCTTCCACAAGGGTTTGCAGTGCATACTGCCTCACTTTACCATATCAAACCACATACTTATAACATAAGATACAACAGACGTTTTTCGCTGAAGTTTGATCGTGTCATCTTCATATCAGTGAGTCAGAGAAGAGATGGTTCTTCAACTTCCAGTTTTCTAGTGAGGTCTGTGTGCCTATATAGTCATACACAGGATTCACCAAGAACAACATCAACAATTCTCAATTATCATTGATGTGATTGATCAGAAGTTCTAATGAGTAATAATATCACATTTGATATCACTGTTTCGCCCTTTTACAGATCACACTGAAAATGTTGCAAGATCTCTGTTATTAAACATTAAGCAGAGTAAAGAGAGCTGAGAGTTATGAATGACTTGGTGCATATCAGTCACATGGCAACATGTTTATTGAATAGGGGCACATCAGCAATTATTAAGTCTCTGATGTACATAATGGGTTATTAAATGTGCATTAAAACATGCATACATTTAGCGTTTGTGCCTCTTGCCCACCAGACAGAACACACTGTAAATTTTGAATTTTGAGTTAGCTTAATTGATTGAGTGAGATAGTTGCACAATTCCTTTGAGCCAAGATAGCTTGTTGTTTGCAAGTTATAACAGCATAAAGATTATCATAACTCAAAACAGCAAGCTATCATGGCTCAAACAAATTGTGCAACCGTCTCACTCAATCGTTTTAGCTAACTCAGAATTTCAGAATTTACAGTGCAGTATCCATTCTTACATGAATAACACAATTATAGCATCAATTCATCCCCATAACTTTCCATGGCAATAATTAGTCATAAAATTGTACAGTTAATTCACATTCATTCAAGTCAGGCACTAGTGAAAATCCCAAAAGGGACAAAATACCAAGTGACGTCTTTTTTACATCTTGCTGCTGCAATGAACATTGATTTTGGTATTGAAATTCACATTTGAGCTACAAAGTAACAGCCAGAACACATTTTCCTCAATCAAAATAGTGGAAAATGATGTATTACACACAGTGGTGTCAGTAACTCTAGAGTGCTTGGTCGCCCACTGGGCGACCTAGTTAGGAAACCAAACTATTAAGTTGGTCGCCCATATGTTTTAATAATGGTTGCTCGGATCTGTAGTTTCAGCATAATTCATACAAATTATGAAAGCATAATGCCTGCAGGCCTATATTATATTTACAGATAGGGTTCACTCAGTGTTAGCATGCTGTGGTGCCAATTGCTGGGTCCAGGGTTCAAATACAGCTCTTGCTGTGTCACCTGGGCCTTTGTTGGATAGTAATTTCCCTCGATCATTGCCATGTTTTTCCTAATTGGTCTACAAAGTTTATAAATCGAATTTATGTTTATTTTGCTCATATTCCATGACACAGATCATCAAAAATTATTCAGTGATTTCACAGGCACAGATATAAGTCATAGAAATTGTATAAACAGTATTAAACAAAGACAACACCATTGCAGCATTTAAATGCATGCAGTGCAATGTTGGTGACTTCTCAATTAAGACACTGTATAGGAGGTCTAGAAGACATCAGAGACTCTACATGATCATTTATTAGCAATTTTAGCATGTATGAAGTCCTGAACATTACTGAATTAGATTTGATTTTAAAACCAAAAAAACATTTCGGAAGTTTATTGCAAGATTAGCTTGTCATGTGAGCAAACAAGAACACAAAAATAGCACTTTGTGATTGATCTCGTTTTCTTCTTTAAAATAAGACCAAAACGATTTCTGTGAAGCAATTATTCACCAAGTTATGCCCATTTCTGACTTGGTCGCCACTTGGGCGACCTAAAACCATATTTCAGTCGCCCAGACGGAAATTTGGTCGCCTGGGGCGAGCGGGCGAGTGTTTACTGACAACACTGATTACACATCAATATAGCTCAAATAGTGACCGAGATATGCTAGTTTTTGTGTTTTGTGGCGGCCATATTGGATTTTGCGCATACCGGCCACCAGGGGGTGGTCTCACTTTGTGTGCGGTGGTTTTTGAAACCCCTTTGGTCATATAAACACCCATGCCAAATTGCAAAAACTTGTCACCAAGTGCACAATTCTTGGAGATTCTGACGAATTCCCTCCCCGCTATATGCCAAACCAAGTCAATCTACCTTCAATAGTTGTGGAGAAAAATTAATTTGAACTTTTTTTTATAGTCCACCATGCCCCGGACTCGGGGCACGTTGGACCGCCATGTGTGGTAGGTTGGACCATGGTATAAAAGTCCACAAAAGTAGAAGAAGGTGAGCAAACACCACATTTTATTCTCACAGATCACAACACACACTTGTGTGTCATTGCAGAATGATTATATCGGATATTTACCAAGATAATTTTAATAAATCTTGTTTCAGCTAGAAAGGCTAGCAGATTAGTCAAGTGAATTGATTTAGCCCTCATATTGTACAGGAATGGCTTAGGTGTTCCATTCATGTTAGAAATTATGCAGCTGGCATTTTGCAGAATATTTTTTGTCAGTCAATCGAGTTTACAATGGTTCAACATGCCCCGGCCATGCTCGTCCACCTGCCCCATCCCAACCTCTTACAAAAATGTGCATGCCTCGCTAACAAGTTTGAATTTAAACTCAGGAAACTTATATCAAACTTTACTTAAGGTGGCTCGATACTCGTGAACTTTCTAAGATATGATTTCTTAAAAAATAGTTTAAAATGATCAAAAATATAGTTTATAGCAAGGATATATAAACAAAAGTGGTCGCTACCAGCCTTTCTTTCAAAATATTGGAGGTTTATGTAAAAGAATGTCAGTCCACACACAGAAAAACTCAATTTTTTCTTAATGTTTTTACTGTGAAGTTTTCCTTGCCATTCAGTGACCATTCATCCTATGTTATTAGATGAAGCATGGAATTAAAGAGGACAGTTTTATGGAAAAGCTGATTAAAATTCGAGAGAGATATATTTAGTTTAAGGAACTTTTCTAGGGGTTCGGAACAAAAGTTTTGATTTTTAAAATGTTGATCCTTTTATGAATCATAGCGCTAAAAAAAAAATGAGATAGAATTTTCTATTTCTTTGTCATCTGTTTCCAAATAAAGGGAGGAACAATATAATGATATTGACAAGGCTTCCAACGAGCCTGGATATTGATATAAAAATGTATTTATATAACGGAGTCATTTTTGAGAAATCAGACATGCTTGCGGAAAATCGCTTGTAGAAATTTTTTCTTCTTCTAGCAGAAAGCTGAAAGTCCGTTGGTTTATAGAATTCTTCATAGCGCATCTAACAGTGAAAACCACAAGTCTCTTACCCTGTTAGAAGTCCCACAAATGCTAAACGAAACGGCCGATGCATGAAATTCTTAGAAGTAAAAAAAGATCCTGAAACAGTGTCAGCAGTGCTCATATGCAATAGTGACGTTACGATAGATAGGGCCTGCCTGGCTGTGTGACCTAGGCAGGCCACTTTGCAGTGGGCCTTAACTGAGCCATAAGGAAGGTTGTTGATCACAGAACTTGCAAGAATAAGGAGCGACCCTTTGACCCTTGCCGGATAAGACTCAAAATTATAGTTTAAGAGAAAAGCTGATGTAAAAAAACACCCCTAAATCTCACACTACAAAATACTTTATGCGTCCCATTTTCTATTGTGAAATTGTCCAATTATCAATGCATGAATGTGTGTACTTGAAAGCATATAGAGCATGGAATATGACTGTATCATATTCCCTGACCATGTAAACATAGGTATAGACCTAAGAATTATTCCAATATTCCGCAGATATCAGCAAAGATACATATTGTTGTTGGTGTGGCGGCCAAATTACACATATATTACATAACATACAATGATAAAAATGTTTTTGTGTTATTCCTTGACCCTGAAAACATTGGAATAGAAACAAAAACTTTTCTGTTATCTCTATTAGTTTTGACATTAACTGAGGGGACAAAATTTTCAATAATGGCCGCCGAAAATATTCATATCATATTCTAAGGTCTGTTTTCTGGTCCAGAATACCTTATTTGACTCTCATGCAATAGCACCAATCCATTGAACTCTGAATTATTAATGCACAATGATCGATGGACATCTTCAAAATATCTAACGTGCAATTTGAAAAAATTATGATATTTCGTAAATTTGAAAGTTCCCCCTACAGTTAAAAATCAGGCTTTTGATACAGTGTAGGATACTAACATATAGCTAGAAATTTATAAAATCAGTTTATGCTGAATAAGCATTGATGTTATGGGACATTTTGACAGATATCGGGGACAAAAACTTGAAATATCATTAAATTACAGAAAAAATTGACTTTGACCTTGACCTTAGGCGGTGACCTTGACCTCTAATCAAAATCATTCCAAAAGGTGCGGAATTGCCCAAAACATATTGTTAGACTCTAACATTGTGAAATTTGGACAAATCTTAGCAGAATTATGACGTTTTTAGCTTTTTTCATTTTTTGTGAAACCCAAAGAAATTTGTCATCCTCTGCTATCTAAAATTTTCCCCAGAAGCTGGTTAACGCTAATTTCGCTACTGCTCTAAGACCTGGATTGTGCCCATTGTTTTCTTTCACCAAATCTATTCCTTCTGCCTCTCGATAGCGTCTGATATATTCATCCTTGTCCTCTTCATCGCTAACCCGTTCCGGGTATCCAGACGATTCTTGTTTTATTCTCAGGAAAGTATTGACGTACTCCGCAAAAAAATTGGAAGACTTTCTTTCCCAATTGTACACTTCGTAAATCTTTTGGACCGCGTAACCCTTTTCGATTGCCTTGTCAATTTCAGGAGTGCAGAATGTTCCAACTATTGCTCTATCCTCAACACTGCATTGACAAGGGTGCTGAGACTCTTGATCGGCACAAGTTCTACACGGAGGAAGTTTCAACTTACCGTTTGATCTGTATGGTAATACTGGGTGATAGAGAGTCCTTGGGGGTAATACTTTGACTTTAGCGATTCCGAAATATGATCTTAATGTATAATCGAAGTCCCTCGTTATTATCGTTGGATGTCCCGAAGGTAGATCCTTGTACTTGTTCACATATGGATAGAGAGAGGTAAAATCGTAATAAAATATTTTTTCGTCTTCCTTTGCCTCATAATGTAACTTGATAGCATTGACTCTTCCCCCGAAGAAGGCGTCTCTAATTTTTAGTCGCTCGGGGACATCTACTTCGTTTAAAAAATTTGCCAAACTCGGGTTAGTTCTGAACAACAAATCAAACTCGCATTCCCAGATGATCTTCAGGTCATTCACTTTAGTTTCCAAAAATTGACCTCTTTTCATGGTCCGATTGCATATTTCTTCCATAGTCTGACCGGTGTGAGGGTCTTTAGTGTTTGTGGCAGGAAAGCACTTAGGACAAGCATGCCATCTGCAGCCGTAAAACTCAAAAGCGACTGAATGGTGTCTGTCATAGCAGTCTACTCTGAAATTCCCTATCTTGTATTCCCCTACATTTCGTGCCTGCTCGATGAATACTCCAGTCCGAGCAGCAATGGATTCGAGCCATTGAATAGACTTGTAGCTATGATTAGACCTTGCCACATAACCCTGACGGGGGTACATGAGCATTATCCGAATCTTTGAAAGTTTTTTTGGTAATTTCATTCGAAAGTAAAGGTTTCCCATCGCGATAGAAATTTCCTCCCTTCTCTATTGTTGTTTCTCGACCATCTCGTTCCACAGCCTCATACCTCTCCTTAAGAAAGTTTTGCCTGCATAACTTCATACAAGTTGACTTGAGAGAAAGGGTCAACGTTTTGAACATCAGTCTCCGTCTGAACTGATGTTACTTCTCGAATCAAATTTTGAAATTTCAGGCACGCTTCTCTTAGGATATTTACATCATTTCTGCAGTAAGAAAGCATGTCCGCGTGCATGTCATAGGGGCCTGTCATCGAATCGTACCATCCCATGTTTAGGCCTTCTCCGTAATATCTTACGTCTGGATAATTAGGAAAAATCTCTTATCGAAATTCTTTCCGTTATTAAATTTGTGAGGGAAATCCCCTTTTTTTTTCAAACCGGCAGATAAACCCAATGTTTTTGGTAACTTGCTAAGGGCCATAGGGAGGAAAGGGTGAAAGCACAGTAAGCGCCTCAATATTTGGCCCCTATGACCTTAGAATTATTTTCATCAGAAGTGCAAGTGCAGTACATCAATTTGAACCTACTGATGATTAGAATACAGAATTATCTTTGTCTAATAAATCAAGACAGGTATTTGCTGGGCTGCTATGAACTACATTATGAAAGTTCCATGAAAATCTAGGTTTTTCTGCTGGAATGAACCATTGGCTTTTCGACAGTTTTCGCTGATGTGGTATGGACAGTTTGCATGAAGTGTGAGAAATTCAACTTATGAACCTTGTCAGCATTCACTAAAATAATCTGAATTTGTCACTAAACATGGTATCTCTGCTTTATCCGTGACATACCAGACCTCCAAATATCATTCCCCAGACTAATTTGAACATTTTTGTGGACGTAATGGACGGACATTTACACTTTTTAGCCTGGTGTCCAGTGTATAAGTTAAATTCATTGTGTTTTTTATTTTTTCAGTTGCATACATAGGTAGAGAGAGATAGACATGCATTTGCATCTCAGTTGACCTGTTATCTGGTCTTTAATTCATTTAAATAACCAAAAAATGAGTTGTGGAGGTAATGGACGGACATCGATTTTAGACATTAAAACGTCTTCTATCATACAATCATCAGTGGCCATTTGAACTTTTTTGCTGAAATTCACTAAGTCAATATCATATCAAGGCAAAAGCACCAAATTTGGCTAATTATTACATAAAAATACCCTCCAGCCAGCCTTTTGAACCCCTGACTGTAAATTTGCAAAAATATGGTTGCAAGCAGATCTTTCCTTTGGAGGTCATGGCTGCCATACTCATCATATTGAAAAGTCAGCCAATGCTCCCTACAGATGGCCAGGGAGGTACAGTAAACATATAGTGTCACCGGCAGAATGTGAACTAAATATTAGGCTACAGCATTGCTGCAATAGACGGTGCTTCAGAAAAAGGGCCACTGGTTACATGCTAAAATTGACAAATTATACCAACTTTAAAGGTCTGCCCAGAGCATGGTTTTAATTGTATGCTCATAAAAAATGCCTAAATTTCTTAGATTTACTTGTTGGTTATGCTTAAATACTGCACTGTTTCTTCTTTATGTCAGAAATTGGTTTCTAGGACCCTAAATTTACTTTTATCTGATCAAAACGCAATTGAGGCCTTTACTGTGCTTCCACCCGAAACTGAAAGAGTCTACAAATCTGATGTCTAAGGATTCGTACACTCGCATATACATAATCTTAGATCCAGCCCATGTCACTTGAGGGTACATGCCGTTGTTCAGCAAGTAATTTAAAATAAACACGCAGTCATATCCCCTTCCATCCCCTTTATGCTTTTCGTTGAACAGCCATTTTCCAAATTGATCCACAGTATTAAATCCTTTGAAAACCACCTCCTTCTTAAAGCAGTCCGGACACTTTTCTCCTTCCTCGTGACTCAAACATTGCATCCCGCAAGAATGACAATGGGTTTTATCATTCGCGCAGGAGTTACAAGAGGACTGAGCGACTACCATGTTAGGCAAATGCCGTTTGAGACCGCATTGCCATGTTTTACAGTTTCTACACTTTCTACAGGAAGAGCAAGTGTAATCATCAGTACAATCTTGACAGCCTTCTCTTCTTCTGCATAAGTAACCTCAATCGCACTGAGATATTTCGTCCTGAGTTGATTCGAAGTCGAAGAAGATAAATTTACCAGTAGAATTTTTAGGCGCAGCACCTCTCATATAGCACAAGTGTTCTCCCACTACGTAATCCTGACAGCACTGACATAGCCACTCACCGCATTGATGGGCATCTCTTGATCTCTTAGCACTGTTCAATAGTTTGCAACAGTAGACACATTTGTAGAACTGCTCACAGATGGAAGGCCTGTCTTCTCCCTTTTTCTTCCCAGTTTTAAAAGACCTCTTCTCCTTATGCCTTCTGTAACATTCCGCATTTCTGCATGACCGATTGCAGCCCGCGCAGTAGATCTTCCTTTCCCACTGGCAGTTTCCGCTGCCACACACGTGACACTTTAAGTCGCAATGATGCATACTATTTCTGCAGTAGAATTTCAGACATGTTGTGCAGATTTCTTTGTTTGTCAATAAAGCGCAAACATTAGTAATAGCGTGAAAATGCTCACCCTGTTTCAACAAGAATATCTTCTTTTCTCTCATCTCTCCGGCATAGACAATGTCGTAGCCAACAGCTACATCCAATACCACAATCTGTACATCCAGGTGATTTTGAAATTTCCAAAAGTCTCTTATCTCAACCGGCTCATACTCGGATAGTCCCACCTGCTTCAACAGCTCGATAGCTCTACCCTTTTGCGAATTTCTTCCGAGTCTGTGGGCCCTTTTTGCCTCCATTATATGGTTAAGATTAGGGTCAACATTTAACTTGGCCATACAGACCGATATAACTCTTGCAGCGCAGGTTTCATCATCGGGTATTTCAGAAATTACCATCACACACTGCTTTCTGATCAAAAAGTTATTCTTGTCTGTCGTGTCAGTGTTTGTTACTGCCATCCTTCCTCCGCCTCTGTCAGATCTGAGAAGGCCAAAGTTTATTTGAAAACTATTTTCGATATCCAGAGTTTCATCCGATTGCAGAACCTTCTCCAATCTATTCATTATAGAGTTCCCGGATAAATCTCTGTTTCTTCTCATACGTATGACGACATCTCTTCTCAGGTCATTATGTTGTATCACAATACTCGCTCGATCTTCATGATCATAGTCTCTGAGTCCTCTTTCAATAACTTCTTCAAACACTCCATTTAGCTCTCCTTGAACATCCACCAATCTCCTGCCCATGTATTCTTTATTAAATTTTACTTTAAATTTTCTCTCTTCGTAGCCATATTTTCTTGGCATCAACTCATCACTTTCTTCAATGCGGTAGGGCATTGCACCCTCTTCATCTTCGTTTTCGGAATCCTCCGACCTTTTTAACCTTTTGGCAGGGATGTTGTCATCATCATTCTAAGATGGCCATCTTTTGGCCATGTCATCCGTACACTGACTCGGTCAGGAATGGTTGGTTGACAGACCACCCAACATTTATAACCCAGAAAAATGGGTCAAACGGAGGTGTGGCCTAATCCAGTAATATATTTTTTACGAGTAGCCAGAAAGATGACAAAGATTTAAATTTATTATACACGGCAAGATTTTAATAGACAATTTCAACAGGATACAGTTATACATGTATAATTGTAATAGGATTATCACATTTTTTGTTGTAAAAATGGGAGCACGTCATTTCACCCATCATAGTCTAGCATTTGAAGCGCAGTTTTTGAGTACAGAGTCTGACAAATTAAATTCTGCTGCGCGTAAATTAAATTCTGCAGCCCATAAATCAAATTCTGCAGCGCGTAAATTAAATTTTCGTCCACGGTATCCGAGCTCTCTCCACCAATTTTCTTTTCATCTTTACCCATCTATCCTTCATTTTTACCAGTTCATCAACTTTTTCTACCGGCAGCTGCGGCGGATTCCTCTTCTGAATGAGTTCATCATTCTTTGGTTCATCAGTCTGCGCTTCTTCAGGACATAGTTTACAATGTTGTCACATTCAATTAAACAATTAGTTATACAATTACAATATAATAATAAATGTATTTTGCAGGTTGTTATGTAGGTTGTAGGTCGTAGAATACAATGCCCTGCTACATCATGTGTAGGTCGTAGAATACAATGCCCTGCTACACTTCTCCGATTTCATTACTGCAGGTCTCATCATTTTTGCTCGGTTCATCATCAGTGGGTTTACTCGGTCTTTTAAGTAATTTTTCGTACCGCTCACGAGGGACTAGTACGTGTTCCTCCGTCATCGTTACAAAAATATAATGAGAAAATATTCCTAGTGTAATATGACATTTCGGCCACCGTCGGACTTTCGGAATATACCAATAATGTCACGGACGATTCAAAAGCCTTTTGCAACGTGCCTTGAATTGTTACATTAGCCGTCCTGTTTACTTCCAAATAATTCTTGTCCAACGCGTTGAGCGGAAAACAAATGATCGTTTGACCTTCGCAATAGTCTGCCAGACTTAATCCGATACCGAATAGAGGATTGTTACTGGCACCAACGCAGTCATACATTCTCAGATACGGTGTTGCTGCTTGGATCCCATCGGCATCGAACACAAAATCCAAAGGTCTGGACGGCGCCGATACACCGTCAATATTCAATTCGATTTGACTCAAATTGAAATGTTGGAAATTGAAAGCCTTTTTTGACAATTTTCCCGAGAAGGCCTCCGCTTCTACAAAGGCGCATATCACTTTCTGAGGCGTCGAGTTGTTAAAAATATTGTCAAAGGAAAAACTGGTGGGATCTTTCGGAATATTAAAACATTTGCAGTCAACCTTTGTATAGGGATAGATCGCGTTTGCCGATCTTTTCAAGGCTTCCGAATGTCCAGAAATAACCCCAAGATGAACTTCGATATACTTCGCTTTTAGGCATATATCCTCTATTACGAATTTGTACTTTTTATCATCCTTGGCCGTCATCAGTAAAAACTCGGGCCTTGACCTATATAAAGTCACGTCTATAGGAGTATTGCATAAAATGTATCTGGGAGTAGAGAAGAAGTCTACCATGAGGGGACCCTCCATCGTTACGGGCTGACTTTTTTGGAACTTTTTAAGTCGCTCGATAAATCCTACCTTTAAGGTCGCATCGTCCATGTTATTATCCTTGAAAAACATTCGAGCCGACAGATGGCCCGATTTAGCGGTTTCGGAATTTCTCAATAAAGTTTGAAGCATCGCGATATAAGGATAGCATCCATTGCTCATCATACTCATAGTTTTCCCCGTTTCAATTCGATCATGGACCACATCGATTGTAATGTCAAGTTTACCGGGGCGACCTCTGGTTTTCCTTCTCCTTTTTCCAAAGCCGTACCATCGTCACTGACTATCTTCGCTTTCACGAATAATCTGGTTTTTTCGAGATCCAAGTAGTTTCTAGAATCTCCTCCTAATCTAAAGTGTATCGGCGTATCTTGAGCCTCTGACAAATGACTGGTTGGCCTATACTCTACTATTAAAGACCGCTGCACTGCCGATTGAATGACGGGTGGCTCGAACAAATTGAGTTCGTCTATAGTGGCGATAATGCCATCTTCTAATACGCTGTCATTCATTTCGAAGAAAAGATGTCGTTGTATACTCTCCTTTTCTTCCTTTTCCTCTTAGGTTGCTCTCCGCTTACCGCAGCCAATCTCTTGGTCGTCTCCTTGTATATCTCAGATTCTATATCGGTAGACTCTTTTATGACTCTATCCAATTCCGATTTGGCGCGTTCTACTGTGGCTTCAACCGGTGAAACCGCTTCTATATTTACGGTTTTTGTTTCGGTAACTTTACTTTTGACGACTACAACTTTGCTTAGTCCTGCGAATTGTCCTTGAACGGAAACTCCTCCTTTTACGGTGGCGTTTAATACTTTTTTCTGAACCGGCTTACCCTTCAGTTGTTGATCGGCTTGCCCCGCGAAATATTTTTCCCATTGTTCTATGTTAGGCCTATAAGGTAGAGTCAAGGAGGGTAATTCCGTCCACTTTTGGCTATAACTGTATTTTCAGGAAAATGAGAATAGATACAGAAATAAAAATTAGTCCATTAGAAAGGACATATTCCGTACTATCTTCAACAGCCAAAAATATAAAATATTCAAATAACTTTTGCTGAAACCATGGCAACCAAATTGAAGGTTATTGCACCTAAATCCGTCCACCCTGCTGCTAAATCCGTCCAGCAAGGATGGCAAATCCGTCCACGGGGCATTATGCAGCACAAATCTATCATGTTTGAATTTTTTTTTGAAATTTTACATTCATTTAACTTTTATCTAGAATTTCTGTTGATTTTAGGGAGGTGAGATACTGATTGCACTTCTTATAGAACAATTGGCCAATAGAGGTTAATTTAACTATGCAGAATTTCAATGGACCATCTGAATTACAAAAAAGGAACCATTGTAACCAAATCAAAGTGGTATAATTGCCCCAAACTAATTTCTCTTATCAGTTGTAGGCAATTTATTAATATTGAAAGTCTTAGAAGTGATCTAAGTGATATTTAATGCAGGTGGACGGATTTACAAACTCCCAATCAAGCCAGTCCTAAAATGATGATGGTAATTCCGTCCACTTTTATTTGCATTGTATTGTCATTCAAGGTGTCACAATCAAGTAATTTTACAAATTTAGTATAATTTTACTTTCTAATCATTGACTTTTTACCTGAAATACATGTATTTGTGGATGAGAATAGGCCAACAAGCATAGGATAACCAACACTCTAAAATTCGCAAAATGTCTGTGGTGACGTCACAGACTTTCATTGTTTTTTATTCCTTATTGTTAAATCACCTGAATTAGGATTAAAAAATGCTATCAAAACAATAAAAACGCAAAATATGTTAAAAATTAATTTCTCGTGCATTTAAGACTTGCACAACTACAATGGGTATATTTAAATGTATATATTAGTGGGTGGACGGATTTACCCTCCTGGACGGATTTACCATCCTTGACTCTACCATCCTGCCGAATGATAAGAGTTATTCTGATCGGATGATCGGAGTGGAATGACAAATCGGCTGGTACTACGGGCCTTATAAAGAATTCCAACTTGTCTAGATCCGACGAATTAAAAGGTATGAAATGCCCGGCGGCACCGTAATATTTGTGCAGCGATTTTGCTCAGGCCCTAATCACCACTCTTCTTAACAAAGACGTTTCCCTTCCGTTAAGCAGGGATCCATTGACTTGATTGAGAAAAACGTCGAATACCGCGTGAGCCGATTTCGTCGTAAGCGGCAGCTCATCCAGGGCAACCAAAATTTCTTGCAAAGCCACCGGACAGTTCCCTATTCGAAGAGGAGGGTCGACAAGACAAACGAAATGTTGGTGGTCGTTTAATGGAAAATATTGACGAGAATCGTGACTGGTAACGTTTATATATTTTGTCATCCTATTCTTTTTAAACAGATGGCCAATATTTTGACGACCGTCTACACGTCATCCTGAGCGACACTCTTTCTCTTTCTCGGTCCAAGCTCTCGGTCGCCTAGCCGACGAATGACATCGGCTTCTTTCGCTAATAAACTTTTATTATGTCTGGTTAAGTCTATCCGGCCGCTAAGCAAGTTTAACGCCAACTCGGAAACGCAGTTTAACTGATCTTCGCTAGCCGTAGCTACAAGAGCGCTAGCCTGCTCCTGAGAGGCGGGTTTGGCCAATAATTCCAGATAATGGATCTGCTTCGAAACGCCCTCCATAGCGTTCGAAATAGTATCAACGGACCTTTCGCTAATAAACTTTTATGAGGCAAGGTATATGATTTCGTCTTCGTCAAAGATCCCGCTTCTCAGCGGATACTGATGATCCAAATGTACTAGTAGTAACCGTATCTTGGCTCTACCGCTTTGTGATAGCTGTCCATAAAATAGTTAGTTTTTCCGGGATACATCTGAGTGGCAAGGGTTTTTATCTGAAGAGCGCTTCTACTGTTTTTGAATAGGCAGAAGCAATTAGTATTCAAGCTGCATTCTCTCATGTACTTGTTTTGGTAAAAGAGATTCTGCACCGCGAGAACGCAAGACACGTGCACGTGATGAGAAGTGATGCAAAACAATTTCGACGTTTCCTCGTCTATAGAATGCATCAAATCGTCCAAAATCAATAAAGTCTCCTTACGATTTTCCTCCCACCATTCCGTTAATTCGTGATTAGACGGTATATCTTTTCTGAATTGAACGTAATCCTCTAATTCGTCATACCCGTCCGTCCATACGGAATAACAATAGACTATCTGTGGACGGAACCGGCGTAAACATTTTTTCCGCCTCTAAAATCAACCTTTTGATAAATTCCGATTTTCCGCATTTCGAAGGTCCAACGACCAAAAAGTTGATGTGTAAAGGGAAGGGTAAGGTCATTGGAAGTCCTTTGCGTTAACCCAACAATCGAATTTCGGTCCGTAACCTTTCCACCGAACTAAGGCTTCCTTGACTCCTTTACGTCTGCAGTATCTTAGCACTTTTTCCACTCTATATACCCCGTCGTCTATGGCCAACTGCATCTCTTGGGCATAGAAACTGCCTAGGATCTCCTCGCCATTCAAGTCTACCAGGTAGGTAGGTAGGTAGGTAGATTTTATTTTCAAGTATCAGATGTTTCATACTTGCGGAAAATTATAAAGGCTGGTCAGCCCGTGTCGTAATTACCTCAGTTATCATTAGAAAAGAATAAAATACATTTATAATAGCAATAGTAAAGCAAAGGTAAGTTATTTTAGCATTTGAAAAAAAGCTAATAAATGAAAATAGTGATATAATAAGGAAAATATATAAATAAAAAGTAATTATGGTGAAATACAAGGAAAAAAGAGATCAATGAAGTAGGTACATTTATGCAGTGGAATTAAGAGAATGTTTAATGGGAATGAGATGGAATGAGTTGTAGATGATACAATGTCAAGAATGGAATGAACATTACTTTCAATGTCTGTTACAAATAAAACAGTTAATTACAGAGCATGATGTGGGATATAGTGACACGTAGTATCTTTTTAATGCTTTGACAGTGGATTTTGCAGAGATGTTTGAGGAAGGCCTTAAAGAGGTCGGAATTTTGTTCCATGCTTTAGATATTTTTTGATTAAAATTTTGGGTCTGGATCTGGAGTTTGACATTAGGGATGTGTGCATTGCTTTGTTGACGGGTGGCATGGATATCCGATACCAGGTTCAGCTGGTCATTGAAGTAGTGAGGTAAGATTTTCCTCTGATGATTTATGTACATCTTGCAACAGTTTAAGTTAAACAAGTCAGCTAAAGAAAGAAAATCATACTTTTTAAACAGGGGTCCACAATGACTGTTGTACTTGACTTTTGAAGCGAGACGGATGGCTTTCTTTTGGAGTGTTTCTAGACGCGTCCGTGCCCTTGATCCACAGTTTCCCCAAACGGTAATGCAGTATGTTAGGTGTGGTAGAATTAGAGAGTGATAGATTGTCCGCAGCAGTTTAGAGGGCAATTTATTTTTGAGTCTGTAAAGAATTCCAATTACCTTTAGCACCTTTGATGATAAAACATCTATATGTTTAAGCCAACTAAGGTTTTTATCTATCTGGATACCCAAAAATTTTGATGAGGTTTCTCTGCTTGGTGGCTTGTCATTAATTTTTATTACAAGGTTGTTGCTTGCTAATTTCATCTTTGGAAGATGGAAAATTACATAATGTGCTTTTTCAACATTAAGTGAGAGCTTATTTGCATTGAACCAATCTGTAATTTTTGTTAAAGTTTCATTTACTTTGCCTTCTAAAGTTTGAAGGCTTATGTCAGAGAAGAGCATATTTGTATCATCGGCAAATAGTAAAAACACGCAATTTTCACAGACTTTGATAATATCATTCACAAAAATAATGAATAAGAGGGGTCCCAGGATTGAGCCCTGGGGGACTCCATAGGTGACAGGCACTTTGTCTGATAAAGACGTTTTGTACTCTGTATATTGGAACAGGTCTGAAAGGTAGCTGCGGAACAAGTTTAGAGAAATACCACGAACTCCGTAGTGTTCTAACTTCATAAGTAAGTTAGAATAATCAATGGTATCAAAGGCCTTAGACAGGTCCAGAAACAATGCTGAGTAGTTTGTTTGACATATTGTATATTATCCTGTCTTGCATCTCAAGCACTGCCAATTCTGTAGATCTGTTTTTCCGAAAACCATACTGACTGGTGGATAGTATTTTATTTTTAATCAGAAAATCATAAAGTAATCAGAAAATCATAATGTATCTCGGAGGATGCGAAGCGATTATCTTATTCACTACGAATATCTCATCGGTCCAAGTTTGTTCGTAGCCTTTCGCAAAAGGTCTTCTCGCTTTCGGAATTCTCACTTTATCTCCAATCTCAAACTGGAACGCTACCGGGGTTTTCTCCCTTTCTAGTTCTATCGGTAAATATAATTTTTTTTATATTTCCCGCTGATTAGCTCGATTTACTCGGGAGGGCGACGTCTTTAGAAAAGAATGCTTATTATTGTTGTAACCCTTCACAATGTCTTGGAGGCGGTCAATGTACTTCAAAGTCCTTCGTTTTGTGAAATATTTTGAGATGCGACCCTTGATAGTCCTTATGACTCTTTCCGCGTAATTCGCGTGATATACGTTGTAAGCGATGAAATGAGCTACCTTTTCCTCTTCCAGATATTCCCTGACAACTTTTCCCGCGTATTCTTTGCCTTGGTCAGTTCTTATCACCTTGGGTTTTCGACCTTCCTTAAATACTTTTTTCATAGCCGCAACCATTTCCTGCGGGGTCTTCTTCTTGAGCGGCTGTATCCATAAATATCTGGAGAACAAGTCTATGAAAACAGCCAGGTACTTGTATCCCTTGTTATACTTGGCTAGTTTATCAAAGACCATAAGGTCCGAATCCCATTGCTCATCCAATTCTCCCACGATAATTGACTCTCTTTTAAACTTGTCATTGTAAGGTTTGTGTTAGCTGTAAGTCTCTTGATTTTCCAGCCATTCCTTGATATCTCGATACGCCAATTTCTTGGGGTTTCCATCAGCTTTCACGGCATTCCACAGAGAAACTATACCGCCATAACAGCCTCTACTCCTCGGATCGTAATATATATCTTCCAGATAAGAATCAGACACTTTGATTATTGAGAACTACTCTGGAATTCTTGATACTCGGATTGGGCAGTAAAAACCCAATGCTGGACGACAAAAATCCAATCCAGACTTCGTTATGCTGCTGGCTCAGACTCAAATTTACAATGCAGGTCAATATTAAAACGTACAAAATAATTATTTGACTGAAGAATACCACTTCGTTCTTTGGTACTTTAACGCCTAACACGCGCCAGTCTTGATGGCTGGATTGCGATGCCTGTTCTTCCATGTCAAATCCGATACTGTCGTCAAGAGCGAGACTACGACTCTACAGGGTGGGGACCCGAAACTTGCACTGATTTGTATAGCAGATATCCATAAAACAGCTCAATGGACTGCAATGAAACTCCTTAGTCGATAATCAGCTATATCTTAAGTGTATAATACTCAAGTATTAATTCATTCTGAGCAAAAATGGCTTCACAGAGAGAGAAAAGGCAGAGAGTCTCTGATTTGCTGCGTGCAGAAGTTACTCCCAGGAAAATCTCCAATATTGTTTAACTGCCCTCACAGACAGTATTTAATATTAAGAAGGTAATGAGGCAGCAAAAAGGTGTCTAGAGAAGGCCAGGCAGTGGTAAAGCCAATAAGAAATGATTTCCTGATGTTATTAAGGAAGTGAGGCCAAAATTGCATTGGACCCCACAAATTCAATGCAGAGGCTGGCTGGAGAGATGAATGTTGATACCAAAACAATGAGAAAAGATGCATGGGTGAACTAAGGCTTGAATTTGTGTGTCAGGACCACAAGACATCTCCTGACAGCAGCCAAGAAACAAAGGAGACTTAAAGGATGCAGAAAAGTTAGGAAATACATAAGATCTCAGCAAAACTCTTTTTGCGTATCCCGCATGCGAATATCTTCACTCTAGATGTTGTTGTCAATAGGAGAAATGATAACTGCCTGGCTGGATCAACAGCTGAGGTCCAAGAGATGTTCAGGAAAAAATATCGAGCCCAAATTCTGGTACTAGGAGTCATTGCCACTGATGGAAAAAATATGCCTGAAAAATTCAGCATTTCTGTAAGAACAACTTTGCCGCTACCGTGTGCAGTATGTAATAATAATAATTGTTGCCAAATAGAATGAAAACATTGTCTTCTATGTCTACTTTGGGTGTGCCAAGCTACCTGTTGTGAAATCTTACTGTTTGTGAGATATTTTTCAAACAAATCTTCATATGTGCAAGTTTTGGGTCCCCACCCTGTAATACATTATTTTGGCTTGATTAAAAATCGGTGTATTATAATGTCGATTGATTTATAAAATATCATGCATATATATAGCTTATTTAGTGGTTTTGAGCGCCAATATTCTCTTAGTGAGTTCAGTTATAAATGCTTGATGTCTCAGTACTACCTGAACCAGTTGAATTGTAACCTTCCCATTATATGATGTGTAAATAAAACTCAATAATAAGGAGACAGGAATGTAAGTTCAAAGAGATCACATTATGTTGTTCTTCTGCATACAAGTGTCTGTAAAAGCCTGTTATACTCTGGGAATATAGCTGCTTATTAATTTGAAGCACACTCAAGTAACTATTTCTAACTAGATTTGTGGTTAAAGTTCTTAACACAGTTAAATAAAATACTTAAGTACACACGTTTGGATGTTATAGTTGCTGCTGGCTTTGCTCCCTGTGGCCGGCTGTAGTAGGTTGTGGTTTGTAGGATTCAATACCGCTTGAAGATGGATGATGTAGGTGTCGATGGATTGGTTTGCAAGAGAGGAATATTACTTCTTGTTCCTTGAGCCCCTTATATACTACCCTTACCCTTACATCACACGCCATATATAGCCATGGCATGCTCATCTATTGCCTACCTACTCTCTGTGTGTTCATATTCTCATGATGGCTGTGGATATGACTCATTTTTTGTGTTCATATTCTCAAGATGGCTGTGAATATGTGACTATTAATTGCTTTTTAATTGTTCATATTCTCATGACAGCTGTGAATATGACTCATTTTTTGTGCTCATATTCTCATGACGGCAATGAATATATGACTATTAATTGCTTATTAAGTGTTCATATTCTCATGACAGCTGAGAATATGACTCATTTTTGTGTCATATTCTCAAGACGGCTGTGAATACGACTCAATTTTGTGTCCATATTCTCATAAAGGCACTCAGGGAAAGTAACCTCAGGCACATCTGTGGGAGCAGCAACATTATCATAATGAAGTGGAGTCAGTTGAATATTTAATTTTTCAAAGAGCCCAGCTTCACTGATTGGCTGCCAGGGATTCCTTGCCTCCCCCCTCCATGGCCCCCCTTCCTTACCCCCCCCCCCACCTCAACATGCTCAACAAGAAGTTAGCAGATCTGCTGCACATGAATTTTGAAACTTTGAAATTTACTTGAAATCCCAGCAAAGTCTCTGCTGCCCAACACTCTGAGAATATTAGTTCTCTGCCTCAGTTAGGTGCAAATTGTTCTATTATTTATAAAAGACCCACAGCATCCTTTCAAACTGGTTTTGCCAATTTCAAATAAATTGTGTCATGACCTCAAAACACTGACCCCATGATGCCATGCTCATAAGTTTATTCCATTCATCTGGGGCAATAACTGAGAATTTCTAGGGGTTACTGGATAATCTGAGTTACAAACATGTCATGAGCAAATTTAAACATACCTTTATTCACATCTTATTAACTCATTCCATGGAAATGTACACAATCCACATTTTAGATATCAGAAGTGGAACAAGCAAAAGTCAACACAGTTCACTCAACTGTCATGGGCACCCAAAGTGGGTCACAGACAGTGGGTCAAAGACAAGCATGCATGCACAACAACTCCTTGGAGTACACTCTGGTGAGCATCTCTGGTATTAACCCCCCCCCCCTCTCATCCTATATATGGTCAGGGATGGCCAGTTAGAGCTTGTAAGTTTGAAAAGGTGAACCAATCAGGGTAGACATATCACTTAAAAGTCAAGCCTACTCATTTGCATGTTGGCTGTTTGTGAATAGCACATTTCAGGGGCCTCTGAAGCTGATTGGCCTAGAACCAGCCCTATTCCCACAGAAATGTCAGAGCTTGATTCTCAGAGTGCATAAAGGCTGTCAATATGACTCATTTTTGTGTTCATATTCTCAAGACGGCTGTGAATTAGTGGCTACTAATGGTTTTTTAAGTGTTCATATTCTCATGATGGCTGTGAATATGACTCATTTTTGTGTTCATATTCTCATGACAGCTGTGAATATTTATAGGTTATCCCATGGCTGGCCCAGTATTTCCCTGATATTTTCACCAGAGACCAAGTATTTTCCCGAGACCCGAAGGGTCGAGGGAAAATACAGGTCGAGGGTGAAAATATCAGGGAAATACTGGGCCAGCCATGGTATAACCTATTTATCCCATGTTTTCAATGTGTTTGCTTAAAAAAAAAGTCGTTAAAAAATGAGCAAATATAATATACGGTATGTAGCAAAAAAAAAAAAAGAAGCAAAATAGATATAGGGGAAACATAATTTGTGTGACAAACACTAAATAAAAATAAAAATACTGATGATGTCTGATGGTGTGATATCAAGAGCCTTTTTAAAACATTCTTCAAATCTGTGGTATACTATAGACAGTTTGAATTCAGCTGCTTTATTCAGATTTAGATGACTGTCTAAAGTTAGATTTCCGTCATATTTAACGTGTTATAACCATGTAATTAATGAAATGATCAATATAAGTTGTTCTTCTTAATAAAAATATCAACAAAAGGACCATTAAAGTGAATTGCTTGCAGTGCGCTTATCTACTGCATGGAATTATATAATCAATTTGGCGGAAAATTGACTATGTTATTATAATAAAATTATTGAAAGCTTTGGCCAAGAGTTATATAAAACTTTTGATGCTTTTAACAGCTGTCCTAATTTTACTTTTTTATATAAGTATTACATAAAAACCTCAATTCTTTTCACTGTGATAATTATTAAATAAAACCAATGGAATGAATAAAATCTGTTATAAAAAAATTAAATCTATTATCAAAGTGCTAATTGTCATCAAGACAATTGCCTTAATCGTACTTCAAGTGTCAATTCAAACCAGCGGCAGTTCACACAAATGATCTGATTGCAATGGAGTTAAAGATTACTGCTCTAATTGCTTCTCTCTATGGAGCTGTCCAATTATTGATTTTTTTTCTGCTTGGCCAAACGACAATCCTACAGCGTCGGTGGCCGTCATCTGATGCATAGCTGCATTGTAATTGGTTTATTTTAAGTAATTAATATTAATGAGATCGTATTTCCCTCTAAATGTCGTATCTCCCGCTAAATGTCGTATCCTCCCGCATTTTGTCCATATCTTCCCACATATTTGCCTAACTACCAAAATATCTGCCAGGGAAATTAGACAGTATCAGGGAAGAAATGTATCTAGACATGGGATAAGTGACTATTACTTGCTTTTTAAGTGTTCATATTCTCATGACGGCTGTGAATATGACTCATTTTTGTGTTCATATTCTCAAGACGGCTGTGAATAGTGACAATTAATTGCTTTTTAAGTGTTCATATTCGCATGACGGCTGTGAATATGACTCTTTTTTGTGTTCATATTCTCAAGACGGCTGTTAATATGTGACTATTAATTGCTTTTCAAGTGTTCATATTCTCATGACAGGGAATATGCCTCATTTTGTGTTCATATTCTCATGATGGCTGTGAATATGTGACTATTACTTGCTTTTTAAGTGTTCTGTCCAAAAAATCTGAAATGGGGATTCCACAACCTTTCTAAAAAATCTTTTTTGCCAAACGGCGATTTCCTATTTCTTTGGTAATAATCTTGGTACCACCCCCTATAAGTGCCTGTCCTGTGCTCCATTTGCATATCCCATTGCCTATATCCTCTCTATGTGTCTTTTGCATACTGTTGGTGGGCACTTCTAGCTGGTACCATAGGTACCAACTGTACTGTACCAGTTGGTATGGTACCACCCGGTACCATAGGTACCAGCAATTCCCTTGGGTTAATAGAATCATTTAAAAAAGAGATACCCTTGATATACACATAGAGACAAAACCTCTCTCTAAGGGTGGTACCTGGTACCTATGGTACCAGAGGTCAAGGGAGTCCCCCATTTCTGACACAAAGTTTTCACTCACTCATCTCAGTGCCAGAGTGCATAAAGGTCAAAGTGCCTCAGAGGATCTGGGAGTGTGCCTCAGAGGATCCATGACTCAGCTTTCATTAATGGCCCAATAAGCCCTAGGCCCAAAGTTGGGAAAGGGGTGTATAAAAGTTGGCCTGTGACCTTTG
Organism: Platynereis dumerilii; assembly: GCA_026936325.1. Taxonomy (NCBI): domain Eukaryota; kingdom Metazoa; phylum Annelida; class Polychaeta; order Phyllodocida; family Nereididae; genus Platynereis; species Platynereis dumerilii. Next base: position 498,625 of record JAPTHN010000107.1, on the reverse strand, counting down.
ACCGTTGACCCAGTTACGCGACCTTTGACCCGGTTATTTGGCCTTTGTCCTAATTAGCTCTTGGCCCAAAGTTCGGAAGCGTCAAAGAGGGACCAGGGTGCTATATATAGTAGTGACTCTAACATTGTGAAATTTGGACAAATCTTAGCAGAATTATGACGTTTTTAGTTTTTTTTCATTTTTTGTGAAACCCAAAGAAATTTGTCATCCTCCGCTATCTAAAAATGCTTATATCTGGCTTATGATGGAGTGTTCCACGCTACAAAAAGTGAATTAAGAATATTCATGTCATGTGTAATCATCCTCCATCATAAAATTTCCTTCATTATTCTGTTTAAAGGGCATTTGGTGAAAATTTCGTTAAAATCCGGCTCGGTCCGCATTTCACTTTACTGTACAAATTGCATGGTTTTTTCAGAGACAGCCAATTAAGTGGCCGAAAAAGAGCATTTTTGCAGATTTTTTGGTGATTTCATTGTGTTTAGACGTCAATAGTCTGCTATAAAGTTTTGCAAAAAAATCTAAAATTAAATCTATCATCAAGTATATCATTTTTTGATTCCTATAGTGTGACTTTTTTTTTGGTGAGTGAAATATTCATCCATTTCTAGTGAGATGCATTTTAAATATGTGAAAGGAACGCAAATTGAGTCTTGCAGCAGCAACAATAGTGGCAATACTTATAACATTGGAGTCTGTAGAACTAATTTTATCCCCCAAATAGCAATGTGAAGGATACATTTATCCAACGAAAGTGAGGGGGGAGGATGCACTGCGTACCCCCCCCCCCAAGGATCCGCCCATGTCTACCCTTGATTGACTGATCGTTTGACTTCCATAAGGTCATCTTGGTCAATGAAATCATATGCACAGCAAGCATTTTTCAAGTCAGATGTAATTCAAATGCAGCAGATTCTGTGTGTTTGGGTGTACACTGGTCAGGTATTCTTAAAGATTGTCTCCAAAACAAAGTATGCTTCAGGGATATCTGCTGTGTATAAGTTTTCAGAAAAGTTCATGACTAGAAATGCACAGAATTCTCAATGTTATTCTGAGCAAGTTTGATAAGCAATGGTGCTTTTCTGGCCTCCTAAACTTTGAAATAGATTGATCAATCATTCAAAATAGCCCAAACTAAATAATGCCAGTTTAAGTCAGTCCATGGATATGTTCAGTCAAAATATGAAAAGATGCCTTGACCAGTTGATTCCTGTCTTGCTGACCACAAATAGTGGGTGCTGTAAACATATCAGGACATTAAGGAGATAAACACCTCCATGGGGGAAATCACCCCAAACCTCCTCCTTCTAATATAAGAATAGGCACTCTCCCCTCTTAGCTTCTCAGCCATGCCATATTCATTCTGGCCTGAATGACTGTGGAGAGGTGCCCAGGATCGTACTTTTTGCATTTCCAGTCTAAGTACCAAGTGTATTCTCATTAGAAGTTGTCAAGATATTGAATACAAACATTTTAAGGGGATATTTGAATACATTTATTGTCAGTAAATAAGGCACCACAAAGGTGAACACTCTGATGTAAACATATTAACATGAACATTTTACATTACAATTTACTTCAACTAGCTTTTCAGATACAACAATGCTCTTCAATTACTACAACAATGCTCTTCAATTAGCTTTTCAGATGTGCAACAATGCTCTTAATGTTTACTTTACATATTCAAAATGTGTACTGTTAACTCAGACTGTTATTAGATGTCAACAGAGAGCACATTCAGTTGCCTGGGACTCCTATGACACAATTATACCTCTGTGGTTGGTAACATAAAAAAAAACACTACTTCATGAGCCGGTCCTCTTACATCGGTCTTCCTGCCGCATGTAACCTCACTCGGTCTCAAATTCTCAACATCAAAAACTCAATATATATATATATCTAAAGTCACCAACCTTCTTAGTCAACAATGTGTCACAGAAATCCAATTCAACCAGATGTGGGAGCCCAGAATCAGTACCCAGCAGTGCATTGCTACATGTATGTGAGACTGAGACTGCTGTTGGGCACATCTTCTGACCCACACTCTCCTGTTTCTATCCCTTTCTACATGATCTTGCTATCTAACTAACTAACTCTCTCTCTAAATTGTGTTTCAGCAGCTCTATATATACTGAGCTGTGGCACCTGGCACACAATGGACCTGACAGTCATCATATTTAGATCAGCTGACCTTAGGCTGGACATGTTAGAGTTCACCTATATACAGTATGCATTATTTGTCAAATCAGCTGACCTCAGGCTGGACATGTTAGAGTTCACCTATGTACAGTATGCATTATTATAAAACAATAAATATGATATATATTACTCTCTATTGCAATGTTTTCCCTTTCAAAGAAGTGGAGACAAACATATGGAACAGCATACCACCATATTATACTAATGACGCTACTCTGAGCCTAGTTCCAGGAGTGTATAATAATTGGTTTAATGAAAATGTTTAGAATGTTTTGGAGTTTGTCTGGACTAAAATCCACACTCTCTCTTCCAAGCCTTCACGAGACTCAGTGATTTACATCTGTGAGTTCCATCTATATATTACAATAGTACTAGCGAAGATTAGTCATTGTTTTGTCATACTTATGAAATGATCACTGTTGCAAGAATTTGACTTAATTTTCCCATTTATATTGTTTGACAGTTGCTGAGGAAGTGATCCGCAAGAAAAACCACAAATTCCTTAAAACAAACCTTGTCGCAAAGTGGTGTGTCCCCGAAGCAGTGACAAAGTTGAGAAAAAAGTCAAGAGTAACTCAAAAGCCCAGACATCTTGACAGTGAGGAAGAAGACAAACCCCCACCTGACTATCATTCAACAAAGGGTTTTAGTTCAGATAAAGAACTTGCAGCCAGCCCAAGATACAGGTCAGATCGAAGCAACAGACCACAAAGGAGTGTGACCAGTCCAAGAGACTATGAGACAGATGAGGATTATGAGATGGGTTCAGAAGCAGAGGAAAAGCATTACCAACCAAGAAAAGCACGAGCTAGTCATTCAACTATTGGTTCTAGGTCAGATGAAGAACGCGCAGCCAACCAGAGATACAGGTCAGATCGAAGCAATAGGCCACAACGGCGTGTGACCAGTCCAAGAGACTATGAGACAGATGAGGATGATGAGATGGGTCCAGAAGCAGAGGAAAAGCATTACCAACCAAGAAAAACACGAGCTAGTCATTCAACTACTGGTGCTAGGTCAGATGAAGAACGCGCAGCCAACCAGAGATACAGGTCAGATCGAAGCAATAGGCCACAACGGCGTGTGACCAGTCCAAGAGACTATGAGACAGATGAGGATGATGAGATGGGTCCAGAAGCAGAGGAAAAGCATTACCAACCAAGAAAAACACGAGCTAGTCATTCAACTACTGGTGCTAGGTCAGATGAAGAACGCGCAGCCAACCAGAGATACAGGTCAGATCGAAGCAATAGGCCACAACGGCGTGTGACCAGTCCAAGAGACTATGAGACAGATGAGGATTATGAGATGGGTCCAGAAGCAGAGGAAAAGCATTACCAACCAAGAAAAACACGAGCTAGTCATTCAACTATTGGTGCTAGGTCAGATGAAGAACGCGCAGCCAACCAGAGATACAGGTCAGATCGAAGCAATAGGCCACAACGGCGTGTGACCAGTCCAAGAGTCTATGAGACAGATGAGGATGATGAGGTGAGAGAAAAAGAGGGGAAAGTACACGCACGCTCAATTCTTGTAGAGGGCATCCCTCCATCAATGAAAAAAGAGACAATTCGTCGCTATTTTGAAAAAGAGTCGTCATCTGGAGGGGGCAAAATTGAAAGCCAAGCAGCTCGTGCAGATGGCAGTTGTATCATAACTTTTAAGGAACGAACGAGTAAGTACTTAACCAAAAATCATTCTACACATGTAAACAAACTATGGCACTTTACAAAGTATATCAATAAAATTAAAAGAGTAAAATGATGTATATTGTAATTTGTAATTGTAATTTATTTTGATTTCCAAAACAAGATGTCATATATATGCAATTATTATGTATAAAATCAAACAATGTTACTAAAAGCTTCTGAAAACAAAGGTTTTGACTTTAGATCTAAAAACAGAGACAGATTCAGCAGTTCTAATAACAAGTGGCAGCGAGGTCCACAGTTTAGCACCACACACACTGAATGAGCGATCTGCAAACGTTAGGGTGCATCTAACCCCCTTACATAGTTGGATCACCTCTGACTTTTTTTTGGGGGTGAGGTTTGGTGTCCTGGATAAAATCCCAAAATTTCATTGAAATCCATTAAGGTCTAGGGGTGGCTGATTGCAATTGAAAAATACGCAATATTTATGTTTTTCGATCATTAAAATAATCCACGGTTCTCCGTAATTCGGTCAATATTAGAGATACATCAAAGATAATGATTTCTCAAGAAAGCCCTGATCAAGAGCTTCAAAATGAATACCAACAACCTATGTTTTTATGCATTTTAAGCAGTGGTAGTCATCTTTTTCAAACAAGAAATGAGGCTTTTTCTAATGACTCTATGCTAGGCAGTACCAAATTTCGACAAAGTTAACCAATCAGAGCCCAACCTTCCCAAAAGTTGTGGATGGAGTCCAAAAGACTTCCTGTGAAATTTCAGGTCAATTGAAGACGTCCTTACGCCGGATCACCCCCTACTTTTGATTTTGCATTAAAAAGTGGCCATTTTCGGGCTGTAACACCACAACCTTCCCACATAGAGGGCTGCAAATACACTCAAAATGTGCGGAATGGTCATATTTGGTATGGTCCAAGTACCCTTTTACTTTCTAGGTACCATCTCTGTTGTTATACTATGAAAACGGGTTCAAGGAACTCTGGGAAGTAATGTGAAGTCCTAATCCAAATGCCACGACAAGAAAAACCAAGAAATTCCATTGCATCTCTCACTTTGCATGCAAGCTAAATGTGTCCGTTGGTAATATATTTGGAATTCAAAAAGTCCTTGAAGTCATCCCAGTGATAAAAGATGACAGAGCATTATCTGGTAATAGCCTAACTATTGCATCCTTCCACTAGAAAGGATTAACAAGTTTGACATGACCTGCCATGGCTGGAACACTTGGAAGGTCTAGTAATAATTCCATCGGTATTTAAAACTTTAAAACAAAGAAAATGTTCATTTGACAGCTGTGAATCTTTTCCTCGATTAAATATCCACATACAGCATAAAAAAATGTAATCTGCGTGTCTATTTCATCCTCGGTAGCATGTCAAATATATTTGCCATACCCAAATCAAAATCAAGTCTTGTGTAACTGACACACAAGGGTTCCTAACAGCATCTTCTCTGTTGACTTCATCAGCTAGTACGCCTACAGTTGCAATTCTCCTATTGTGAGCATCAAATTCATTCATGTCAGCCTCAGCAGCTTTGTATTCTTCTCCAACACTAAAGCCTGAAACAGCATCCAGCAATTTAAAGTCAAATGCTATCGTGACTGAAATTTTTCCTGTGGTTTATGGTGACACAGCTGAGGGGAGAAATTCATCCTTGTCAATATGCAGTCCAACATATTTTCTGGTTGTGGTGCAGAATCATTAGCATTTGTAATTATGGGACCAGCAGCTTTTGTTTCCATCTCCCTTTCATTGAATTCCATAGTGTCTTCATAAATGTATCATTTATGAATGAGGCACATCGTTATCATTATAATCAATTTCTTGCACATATGCCCAATGGCATTGCCCACTTGTGGCTGAACATGGCTTTACCACAGCAGTTTCTCAGCAATGGCCTGTCTACATTTGCAAGCTGTTGTTGAGGAAAGATGGTCTGGTGCACATTCAGATAAAATAGTCCTGAGAGTAGATGGATCATCATCTTCACGATGGCATTATTATTTTGATGGATTCCCAATTAGACTGGCAGTATTAAAAAAAAAAAGGCTTTATTTAAAGAGGTACGAGCATTTTGGGGTAAAAGTCGGGAACCCATCTTTTTAGCATATTTCAGGTATGCTGAATCCAAAAAAACCGGTTCCCAAGTGATATTCCGCGTCTTTCACCTCCTAATTTGCATAACAAAATGGCCACCAAATTAGCAATTTTTGATTGTTTCAAAACCATAACCTTCCATATCTTACTGTTCAGGAAAGCAAAAAAGGCAAACCAAGTGGCTCAATCCATGTTATGAAGACCAGGGAATAACACACACCATTTTTAAATCAATTATACACGTTTGATGGTCATTAATATGCTAATTAGTAGCCGCCATTACACGAAAATGCCTTTTCTTCAATAACTCCCTTACTAATCAAGCAAATTAAACAAATTAAAGTTCTATGCCAATGTTTTAAGGGTCAAGGAAGATGATGAAGCCATATATTAAGTCATAACACTCATCCAATATTGATTATGCAAGAATAATGGTCATTAGTATGCTAATCAGTGATGAAACATTACAGAAAAGAACCATCTTCTTTGTATCTTCTCTGCCAATCCAGTAAATTCTACATTTTAAAGTTCTGTACCAATGTTTTAAGAGTCAATGAAGATAATAAACTTATATATATATATATACATATATATATATATAAAGTCATAACAAATATTAAATATTTATTATTGAAAATAATAGTCATTAGTATGCTAATTAGTGATGCCATATTTAAGAAAAGAAGAGTCTTTTTTGTATCTTTCATGCTTTACCAACTATTGTTCTATTATACCAACTTTTTATGGGTTAATGAAGATGATGAAGTAATTCATAGAGTGATAACACTCATCAAATATTAATTATGGAAAAATAATAGTCATTAATATGCTAATTAGCAACAAACTACTGCAAAGAAAATGTGTTTTTTCATATCCTTTCTGCTAATCCAGCATATTTTACAATTAAAAGTTCAGCACCAAAGCTTGAAGAGTCAAAGGATGATGAATTTATGTGTAAAGTCATGGCATTCATCAAATATTAAATATGCAAGAATAATTGTCGTTAGTATATACTAATTAGCAATGCCTTATCACAGACAAAATATGTTTTTCTTATAGTGTCTTCCTTATTCATCCAACACATTTTACAAATAAAACTTCCAAACCACTGTTTTAAGGGTCAATGAACTCATTCATCAAGTCATACAGAATATATTAATAAAGCTACAATAATTACAGTTATTTGTATGATTATTAGCGATGCCATATTTGCATAAAAAGGTGTTTATTCTGAATTTTCAGGGACTCAATGCATGGTGGTACATGCCTTGCCTTGAAATTCAGCAAAGGTTACACCATTTCATCGTGACTGTGTGTGTCAAGATGACATCATATGCATTACTGGATGATCCCTCAATGTCTTCTTGCTACTCCCAATACGCTAAAAATATTCTGAGGCAATCATGTCTCTCATACTAGAATGAAACTGCTACTTTCCCTTTACGACCAGTAATGCCTACATGAAGAGCAGATAGAGTAATCCTTCTTTTAATTTAAAAAAAAGCAGGGAAGGAGGAGGCAATTATATAAGCTTGAAGGAGGCAGCGAGTGATGGAAGAACCATGCACTCAAGAGGAGGAGGCAAGAGCTTGGGGAAGCAGATAAAAGAGGGGAGATCCAACAGGTAGGGGGAACTGCAGGGAGGAGGAAACCAATATCAACAATGAGCTAAGAAGTAGACAGCGAGGGGGGAGACAGACGAGCTATTGAATTGGGAGGCAGGAGTGAGGCAGGAGTTGGGCAGGAGGCAGAGGAGAATGCAGATATGGTGGAGGCAAAGAAAGATAAGCAGAGAGGTAGGAATCAATTTTATGAGGCAAGAGCTGTTGGAATGGGGAAATAGCTTGGGAGGGGGGTGCATGGAAGAAGACATGGTCTGAGAGAGGAGAGAATAGCTGTTGCGGTGGCAATAGTTAGGAGGAGGCAGTTAGGTAGGAAAGAGGAGCCATCAGGCAGGATGGGAAAGCTAGGAAGGAGGCAGAAAGGGAGAATATGGAGATAGAGGTCACTGGAAAGAATGGAGAATGCGATGAAGGGGGCAAGAGCTAGAGATGATGGTTCAGACCCCACTATATAGACATATCTAGAAGTCATCACAATAATGATTTGCATGATTTTCATTTAATATGTGTATGGACTCAGGTGTGCCAATTTCGCTAATTGGACACATAAAGTGATAATGTAACGTATATATACAGTGGTTCCTTTTCTTTTATGGGGGAATTATCGCTTCAGGATGCTTAGAAGGCATCTCAGGCCATCACAAGAAACTGCTGAATTCTGGGAGCTCCTACCTAATTTTACCTCCCCCAAACCAGAATTCTAGCTACAACTCTGATCTTCCTGCTAATCCAGCAAACTTAACGAACACATTTAGGTCAGATATCACTGATATTATTATGTTGTGAATGAGTTCATGATTTACATTTACCCTTGAAGTATTGCAGCATACTAAGGAAAGATATAAGAATAAGCCTCATTTTTTCAGTCATATGAGACTACTGACATACTGCTGACTGCAGGTATTACATAATTATTAGCAGATGAGTGTAATGACTTTATCATTGACTTCTTCATTAACCCTTAAATAATTTGGTTCCAGCACATAACTTCATTTTGTAAAGTTTGCAGGATTAGCAGCTTCGTCAAAACGAAAAATATTCTTTTCTGAAATATGTCATCACTAATTAGCATACTAATGACTATTATTTTTCCATAAATAATATTTGATGAGTTTTCATTATATTCATTGACTCGTAAACATTTTCGGATTCAGCATACCTGAAATATGCCAAAAAGATGGGTTCCCGACTTTTACCCCAAAATGCTCGTGCCTTTCACATATTTCAGAAATCCTGCAAGTCTAAATGTGGAATTTGACCGTTTCAATCACCTCTTTCTCAGTTGATAGCTTTTTTTTAATAAACAGCTTCAAACTTGGTTACATTTCCTGTAAATCAAGCTCTCCACATTTTTCTCTACATCTCAGTGACCACCTACCCCTTTTGGAATTCATGATCACATTACAAGATTTAACTGCCATTGACTCACAGCCTTCACCAAAGATTTCAATTTCTACCTCTAACAGCAAAAAAAAAAGTTTTATCCATATGCAACCTCCAGTGCAGAATAGTACTATCTTTTTCTCTCTGATTGACGATGTCTTCACCCTTGTATTTGCTCCAAACCCTCAGGGCCTCAGCCCTTGCAGTCTTTAAACGTACTAGTTGCTGAATGAAATGGGACAAATCAATAGAACATCTCTCCATTTCTTTAAAGTGATGTCTATGTATTTTTCAAGACTGTCCCAGATTATTGTCTCTCATAATATAAAATTCCTTCAAATCTCAGTCTCAAGAGATTAGTTTATTTTGTAATTTTTCAATGAATATTCACCCAAAAGGCCATATCTCAATAACCATTGAACCTACAAAATTGGAATTGATGCTAAAATGTTCAGAATATCCATTTTTGTATTCAATGTCAATACATTTATATGACCTAAAGTCAATAGTTTTCATATTTTAATGGAAAATACGATTTTTGACATCAAAATAGACGTGGTTTGACATATAAGCCAGAAGCAGCTGGAATAAGCCTTTAAATTCGGTTTGGTAATATTTTTCTTGTTTCTGGAGACAATGAGCATGCTTTAAGAGGGTCCCCACAAATTTCCATGATAATAATCCTTCTACTTGTTCACAAAATACAAAGATTTTCGGCGTTTTCTCAGCTTTTTAGAGTATGCAATCTGCAAATGAAATCAGCCACCCCTAGGCAACCTTCAAAATGGATGAAATTTGGCAGAATTACTCCTTTCTATGAACCTCACCACCAAAAAAAAGTCAGAAAGGATGTGACAAAATTTTGCATTTTGAGGGGGATCAGATACACCCTAGCAAACGTCTTATGTTTGGTGAATGGAACATTGAGCAAAAGATTGTCGCTTGCTGATCTGGTGCTCCTTATAGACTTCCTGGTTGTATTAGATTATTTTCTTTAGTCAAAAGTTGGCTGGGCTTCAGACATTTTGGAGACGCCACTGGGGGGGGGAGGTTTCACACTCTCCTTCCCTCGACCAACCCACCCTAGTGGGATATTACACTGAACCACAAAGTCTGGTTCATGGGCATGGCTGGAAAAAGTGGAAATTCGGGCATATGATTGCCTCAAATTCTCTATGGAAATTATTTTGAAAAGGGTTCTAACTTCTGACTTGGAAGAAGTCGCTTGATTCGCGACCACTGGTGGGAAATTTGCTCGTAGCAAACGAATATTCAAACATCATCATGGCCTTATTTTTTGATACAATATATATGTATTGAGACCTTTTTCTGTATGTATCAGATTATTTTCTTTGGTCAAAAATTGGTGGGGTTAAGGGGGGGCTTCAGACATTTTTGGAGGGGCTTCAGCCCCCCCTCGCTCCCGCCTGGAGCCGCCACTGTCCCCCCCCCCTCCCGAACATTTTTTAATATTAGCGTGTCATTTTATGACTTTAAAGCCCTCATGACAGGATGCATCTGCAACCCTGTGGGGTAAAGCGAACATAAGAAAATGTTATTGGGGGTAGTGAAGGGTCAAAGCTGGGATATTAGAGTTTATACGGAGAAACAGGAGCAAATGGGGGGGGGGAACGGGGGTAAGTGGGGAAGTGCAGGCAAGTGGGAAGTGGGGGTAAGCGGGAGTCAAGTTTGGGGAACCAGGGGGCACGTGAGGGAAGAGGGGGCAAGTATGGGTAGCAGGGGGAAATATGGGGCAAAACCGGGGGTAACTGATATTGCGGGAATAAGAAAAGGGAGTGGGGATGCATCCTATCATGAGGCTCTTCGTTGTCTTCAACTGTTGTATAGCTTGGTTTAGAGAGTTCTCAAATTCAGGGACATTTTGCATACCAATTTAGACTCACATAAAACCCAAAAATACTTTAAAACCAGGTGACTTTGTTTAGCTTTTGGCTTTAAAAATGTTCATGGCCCACAAAGTATTTCATGAGATAAAATGCTGGCAACTGGCAAGTAGTTGAACTGCCCATCAACAGTTATTTCATATATATGTGCCTAAGTTGGTGGATAAATAAGCGTTTAAAGTCATCCCGAGGTCCAATTGACATAAATTGTGCTACGACTATGAAAAATGTAAACATTCGGAATTTATAAACTTATGTTGACGAATATATTTCAGGTGTGGAAAAGATTTTAAAGAAAGAACTTCTATCATTAGGAGAAAGTACGTTGACCGTGAAAGACTTGGGCTCACCTGAATTTGAAGAATCAAAAATGGTCTACATATTTGGGGACCTCTCAAATGTAAGCAAAGAAGGGTTGGATTTATACTTGGAAGATATATCTGGTGTTAACGTTGAGCATGTCAAGTATGGCACCGGGAAAGGAGTAGCTCTTGCCATCTTCAAGGAGAAAATTGGTAAGTTTTTGAAAATTCTTAATTACAAATTTTATTTGTTGTTGTTAATTATCTTTGTTAGGGTGCATCATCTGCCCCTATATCTTCAAAACATCATGCACTTTTGCATGATTGTTCCCTTGTATCATAAAAGAAGCCCTGCAAGATTTTAGGAAAAAATTCTAATGCCAAAGGGTGGCACAACAGCCTTGAAATTTCAGCATAAGGTCATATTTTAGCGATTCGCGGTTATAAATAATATTGTCAATTTTAAATGAAATGATTTTTGAATGGCACAGTTAGATTCCTTATAAAGAGAGCTTTAATTCGAATACCAACATCAATGGTTTCCATTCAGTAGAAGTCAAAATTGAGTGGAGATATTTTCTTTTTTATTGGGTAAAATGTGATAAATCAAAAAAAGGATGTTAATATGACTTTGGGAAGTCAAAGAAGTCTACAAAGTGGAAATATGGTCTACTACATCATCTGATAAAACCTGGATTGCATTATGATGTAGTCAGAATAAAAAAAAGATGCAGAACTGTGTCTCAACGGACTGTTACATTTCTCACATTTACATGTAATTTATGAAAATTTGCACCTTTGAATTCGATGAATAACTATCTAGAAAAAATTTTCAATTTCCTAATTTCTTCAGAAAAGTGTCCCTTACGTTTTATTACAACGATTGTGACAAAGTTAGGCAGAAATTGAGCTCTTAAGTTGATTTTTCCAAACATTTTGTCATAATAGTCAGAAACTTCCGGCTTTCCAAAATACTTAGGCATGAGAAATTTTCGGAAATATAGCTTTCTACCATTCAAATTAAAGAAAAATTTCTTCTGAGAATAATGGTATATGAATTTTAATCATACAGCCAATCATAAGCTAGATATTTCTAACCGCGACTTTTCAAAGCATTATTTTTTGACAATTTTGGACTGAACTTTGCCACAAAAGTGCCACCCTACAGCCACATCCGATCATATTGAAATTTTGCAGAATGTGTTTCTATGGGCATAGGTACAATATGGCAAAAGTGCAAATGAATATTTCAATTTTTTTCATTTTTAGGGGCAGACGATGCACCCTAATCTTTGTAGGTGCTCACGTTAAAAATATTAGATTCATCCTGGAATGATTTTTGGTACTGAATAAAGTATTATTTTGTTGTATAGGTCAATTCAAAGTCAAATCAAAATACTTTTATTTTGGTAGAGTGAATAACAATCATATATACACAACACGGGTGAAAGCAATAAAAAGGGTAAAATGAAAAGAAGAATATGTCATGCGATTGATATTTTATACATTTTTTTTTATAAATTGACATGTACAAATTATGCGTTTTACAAATGCATGAATAAATGATATATATACACAATAATACATAAAATCTAAAAACATTGGTTTAAAATGTGTTTAAGCATACAGTTTTTAAAAACTCAATACTGTAGGATGACTTGGCAAAAATCAAGATGTTATCCTTACATCAGTAATGAGGTTAGATGCCCACCGGGAGACATTCATGCATTAAAACTAATTTGGAATACTGACACCATTAACAAAAATCAAGAAGTTATCCTTGCGTCTGTATGAGGTCAGATGCCCACTGTGAGACACATGTGCATTGAAATTGATTTGGGATACTGAGACCATTCACTAAAATCAAGAAGTTATACTGACATGTGTAACAAATATTAGTTTTCAAGGAATCCCTCCTTACTTTTTTTTGGGTACGAGGTTCATCATAAAAAGTATTGCGGCAAAGCTTATTAAATTTGGACATTGCCCTATGGTGGCACATTTGAGTTGCAAATTAGGGGAAAAGCGCAAATTATGCCAAATTGAAGACATGTTCAACAGAGTTTTTTTTTATCAACCATCGTTATGAAACTGGGCCAAATTACAGACGTTTGTCTAAGCGTGCCCAGCCTCCAACTTTGTAACATCTTATCGTTGGAAACCAAATAAATTACAAATTACAAATTACAAACATAGAATCTGACATCAAATCATGTTCATTATGATTCGTGTTATTTGTACAATAGATTAATAGAATTTTTTGCAGACTATTACTGGGATGCAGGCTGGGTAATGTGGTCTCACTGCAGTGCCCCCTAGTAGCCATGTTTTCTCCAATATCTCATACCTCAAAAGTATCAACTTCAACACAAATGTATTTCTATATCCAAAGAGACCAAGTTATAAGTGGTGCATGGGGAGTTTTACCCCAACACCTGTATTTCACAAAACTGCCATAAATGTCGTGGGCAGTCATTCCATTTTCAGTGGCACCCTCTATGTATTTTGTGAAAATGTAAAAATTCTTTAAAAATTTCATGTATTAATTTTTAGCATGCTATAATTTGTAATTGATATACAATCACTGCTTATAATCCCAGAAACTCAAACAATTGCACATTCCACACCCACCACACTGCTTACCAGTTCCCCGACTGTTGTGTCTACCCCAACAATGACTTCGACACCAAATTTGACAAGAAATGATTAGTCTGCTTGTTTTTTGGACCTGGGAGAGACATTAGGCATACTTCCCCAGAATGGAATAAGTGAGGAAGCTATTTCAGGTAATAACTGTGAATCACAATCAGACTCTCAGAAACATATCAAGACTGTCCAGCAGCTAATCCTGACCAGTCAGGAAATATCCAAATTACCAAGAGAACGTAGGAAGCAACAAGATGAAGGGAGAGTGCAACAAATAATTATGCAGAATATGGTCAGTGTTAAAAGTTCTCAAACGCAAACACCGGCTCACTGTGAAGCTCAGCCTCCCCCTTTCAAATGGCTAAGTCTCTCTTATTTCATTCTGATGGCAACCAATCCGTACTTTCCCATTTCTTCAATTTCCCTTTCCTTTATGAAGGACGCAGATTTTTCAGTATGGAGCAAGCTTATCAGTACAAAAAGGCTATGTTCCACTTTCGTCCTGATGTTGTCCATAAAATTATGTCATCAAAAACTTCAGGCCAGAGAAAGTGAAATCAAAGGTCATTCATCAGCTGGAAAGTTGGCATGAGGCCAAAGTTCACATCATGACCAGCTTGCTATCAGCAAAAGCTGAACAGAATGATAAATTCAGAAGGGCTCTAACAAACACAATCTCATGCATAACATTGACACTGATAGCTTTTGGGGTTGTGGCTCTGACTTGAATGGAACAAACATGATGGGTGTCCTTCTCGAAGACCTTCGACAAGAAATACTTGCAACCAATATCCTCATCGAAGTCAGAGTCAGTCCTCAGCATTCGACAGAGAGTGTCCCCTTCTGCCAACCTCAACAGTCCCGTCCCCAACAACAATTAAGCCAGCCCGTTCTGCCGCTCCCTTCGCTTTTGTCAGTGGCCCTAAGGTCCTTGTGCTAGGAAACTCGAACTCACGGCCCTTGTGAAAATATGGACTGGCAGGGAGAATACTCGGGTCAATACAAAACAATCAATGTAATAATAGGCCTGTATACTTATTTGTGGGAAAGCCACATTAGTGAGATCAAACTACAACATAATGCATTTTTTAAACATTTAATGACAATTTATGTAGCTCATCATTCATAACGTTAATCATCTCATCAGGTGAATAGTTGTGGCATCTGCAAATAACACAGGCTTCAAAGAATCTGTTATATATAGGCCTACAAGTTCATTAATAAGAGTAGCAAGGACCCCAAGATGGAACCTGAGGAACCTCACATTAAATTGTATATATTTTTTATCAGACCTTGTGTTTGCAAATGATATATATTAACTTTTCTTTGTGAAAGATAGTTTTTTAACCATAAATAGGCTCTACCACATATACCATATCTTTTTCAGCAGAATATCATGATTAACTGACCGTGTCAAATGCCTTTTGAAAATCTAAGAATATTTTAAGTACCAGTCACCCTAATCAACTGCTGAGGCAATTTTATCAATTAATAGTGTCAGTGCATATTGCACTATGATTTTTAGGAAAACCAAACATGTATCTATAAAGTATCTCATGCTTGTTAATGAATGACATGAGTCTGTTGTACATCAAGCATTCAAGAATTTTAGAGTGGCAGAACGGAAACAGGTCTGTAATTTGAAATTTTCATTGCAACACCAACTTTATAAAAAGGAATTATTTTGGCAATCTTCATGGTATCTATTTTCTTGTTACCTATACGTTGCAGTTGCATACCGAACCAAATTGCCTTCAACTTGCCTGTAAAATTAACGTGATTGTGTTGCCTGAACGTAGCACTAACTGTCCTAAGAAACTATAGCATCTTTGAATCAATAAATTTTCTTAATCAACTAAGTTGTTTGTGTAGCACTTGCACAAACTTTCCCTCAGATATTGAATACTGACAGCTCAAGCATGTCCCAACCAGTCGAGCTGTACTCAGATGTGGTGCGCCTTGGTTTAAAGGATGGAAACGGCTCAAATCAAATGATAAAACAAAAAGTCAGAATGACTACTGGTCATACATATATGACAAACCAAAGAATCAGATTTAATGATTTTGCAGAAGCTGTCAATCAACATGGCTCGGACAATCCGAGGGATTCTCACACACTAAAAGCTAGCATATTGAATGCTCAAAGCATACGACAAAAAACACAGGTTGTGAAGGATTTCAGGGATGAATTTGATCTTGATGTCTTTCTTTTCACTGAGACCTGGCTGAAAGCAGATGACAGAGTTGAAATCGGTGAACTTGAAAGAAATGGTGAATGTTTTTTACCTGGGTTCATCTTGTGAGAACAGGTGGAGTAGGATGCATTGTCAAAACTGGTATTAGAGCAATGAAAAGGAAAGCATGAAAACAAAGACTTTTGAGCACATTGAAATTCAGTTGCAATTAAAAGGAAGAATTGTCACAATTCTTGTGGTGTACAGGCCGGAACCCTCCAAAAAGAACAAATACAGTTTATCAGAATTCTTTAACGAATTCACAAACTTCTTATCTCACTATCAGACTTATCACAATGAGACTATAGTAGTCAGAGACTTCAACTTTTATGTGAATAAACCTGATGATACCAAAGTTATCCAATTTAACAACATTCTTGAAATGTTTGACCTTGTTCAACCTGTGTCATCATCAACACAAAGATGGAAACACACTTGATTTGGTAATAACCAATAAAACAACAACTCTTAAAGAGTGTGCTGTCAGTGATCTATTGTCGGACCATAACTGTATCCTCTTTAATATTGACATAAACAAAGGGAAGAATCCACAGAATAAAATTGCATTCAGAAAGACCCGCAGCATAAATATAGCCAAATTCAAGAAAGACATTGAACAGCAACTGTCACAAAAATTACAACACTGTAAGAGAGAAAGAGGCTGCCAACAAGTGAAGACATGCTTTAACAGCACAGTAGGGGAGACCGGAGCTGGTTGTCACAGGGGCAGGTTGTCACACTTTCAGGGCAGGTTGTCACACTTTCGGGGCAGGTTGTCACGCTTTCGGGGGCAGGTTGTCACACTTTCGGGGCAGGTTTTCACGCTTTCGGGGCAGGTTGTCACGCTTTGGGGCAGGTTGTCACACTTTCGGGGCAGGTTGTCACACTTTCGGGGCAGGTTGTCACGCTCTCATGGATATTGAATTGTCATATCCTTAGTACATTTTACTGATGATTGATGATGTAAGCAGAAAAGGCATAGCGTCTAAATAGATCTATTTCAAATTTTCAAAAAGAATTTGCAGAACAATTCTACAGTCTGCTCTCACCCTCTTCCTTATCAAAATACGTTTCTGTTGCCTTGATAAGTCAAAATTTGTTGCACCCTTGTACAGAGTCACATGATTGTTAAGGTCTGCACTGGGCAACTAGGGGATTCCTGACATGTCCAAAATAACTTGTCTCATTCAGAATTTGACTTACTGAGTCTCACTTCCTGCATTCAAACTCTTAACCAAAAGTGTGACAACCTGCCCCGAAAGTGTGACAACCTGCCCTGAGTGCTGAATTTTAAAAAAAAGTCAAATATGACATCAAGATTTCGAATGACATAGGTATATATTCACCAGATAGATTTAAGTTACTCCTGTACTGACTTTCATATACAATGGCTGTGCCCCTACTTGCTTTAAATAGAAATAGAGCAAGTTTAAATTCTACACAGTGTGACAACCTGCCCCTGTGACAACCAGCCCCGGTCTCCCCTACACACTAAGGCCATTTCAAGTGTTTTCAGGCCACAGAAAATTTTGAAAAATGTTACAAATGTGAAACCAAAGACCAGGAACGCACACATCATTTCAGCATATTTTTTGGAAGTCTGAAAATTTTACAAACATGGACCAAAGCAACTGCTTTCAATAGATATAAAATGTACAGTACTGAAAGTGAGGCTGAACCGAAACAACAGCGACACACAGTGGAGAAAGCAGTTAAACCACAGAAAAGCACAGATCAGAATGAGGCCGTCACAGCCGAGACAAGTGTTGCCAGGGGTTACAATGGAGCAACGTCCTGCAACTGTGAAATTCTGAATATTATAAACACAGTATTAAATGAATTCAAGGAAGCTCAAAATGCAAAGCTCGATTTGGCATTGAAAAAAATTAAAGCACAAGAAGAACAAATAAACCGACAACAAGAAGAAAATACACAATTAAAAGAAATGCTGACAGGGGAAAAGCCACAATCAAAGGAAAATCACCAAACATACGCCAGCATAACCAGAGGGCCTGATGAAAATATCAATGAGTTAACATCAAGTAAACAAGCTGAAAATAGAGAAAATAACCTGATATTTACTATCCCAAAAACAGAAGAAAATGGAAAAAAGAAAATAGAAGAAGTACCCAAGTCACAATTTCACTGTATGCCATCAATAAATAATATCAAAAAAATTACAAGGAATAACCAGCAAAATATCAATACAGAAAAAAATTTAGTAAATTTTACTTCAAGCCAGGAGGCCAAAACAATTTATAATCAGAGGATGAAGGCTTTCAGAAATACAAAATAGAGAGATATACGTGGCGGAAGACTTGACAAAGGAGGCAAGTTTAATTTTATTCAAGACAAGGAACATGAGAAAAAGAAAAATGATTCAAGCAACATGGACTAAAGAATAGGGTGGCCCTTAAAAAAAAAAGTTTGAAATTTATATGGGCCACCCCCTCAAATGATGCCTATTATGGTAAAAACAGGCTGTGCAAAATCTCATTCAAATCGGTTATCATTTAGAGGTGGCCCACGGGCCTTGAAATTCTTGCATTTCAGTCATGATTCTGTACGTTCGCCGACCCGCGGTATTGTATAACTAAGCCAATTCAAATCATACAACAATATAATTAGATTTTTTGAACAGGGCTGGATGAGAGCTTCATTTTGAGTACCAACTTGGATGGTCTATGACCATTATGCAATAACCCCAAGAACCATACGTCATGCGTTCTTTTCAAAAAATTTGTGTTGATACATGACGTCTCCGAATTCAATCTGGAGCAATAATTCTTTACCAGACCTTGTAAAATGGACTACCAATGAGGGCAGCTCCTTGTTCTGATCACTGTTTAAGGAAAATAATTAAAAAAAACCTTTCACAGTCTGGGGTAGGAATAATTTCATGAAAGCCGTGAAGATTTTGCAAAATGTACGTAAGGAATCAATGTGTCAATTGTCAATGTGTTGGTTTTACAAAAAAAATCACTGCAGGATCTAATTTTTCCATATTCTTTTATCAAAACTTTATGATTTTCACATAGGAAAATTGGTGATTCTTGTCCCATGGGGCCAGGAGGGTTACTTCTGTGTCAAAACGGGGGCGTCGGCCAATATTTTTGATATTGAGCATAAAATAACAACAGATACTACATGGTTTGCTATTTATAGAAATGAGAGGAGGGATTGTCTCCAATCTCATATTTGTTTTTTTACACACACAGGGAGGTAAGCAGTAGTCATCATTTCATTCCTCATTTCATCTCTCGCTTAAATGCTAGATATTGTTAGAATAACCTTTAGTATTAATTGTATTGTCTTATTTGAATGTGTAAACCGTGGACATGTAGTAAACTTTTAAATCCTGGTGCAAGTGGCAAATTCACCACCTGGTGTCAGCCAGCCAAATGTAATTTTTAATATTCTTTGGTCCAAATAAATTGAATTTGAATTTGAATTTGAAATTTAACAGCATTTCTTGTTATATTTTTTTCACAAATTTGGCACTGATTTGAATCTGGTTGTTCATTACTACTGACTGGCAAGTCCCTTGTCAAGTTGTACCATAAAAACATTTAGACCAGTGAGTGACATACAGGTTCTGTTCAGGTCTACCAAATATTTGCAAGATATTCTGACATGAAATTATTCACGTATTAGAGAAAAAGGCAAATTCATTAACAACGGTGTCATTACAGGAAAAATTTCAAAGAGTGACTTTGATATAAATGCCTAAGAATGCATTGGGGGAGTGCTGTAAGCTCAGTTGGGAGTGGTCTGGGTTTTCAAACAAGGGTTCGATCTAACATTGGCAATCAATTGACCCCATATTCAATTTTTTACAGCAGTTTCAATCATGCTGTTCATACTTATCCTGTCCTAGTGATTAGCCTACCAGCCACATAAATGTGGGATATAAAGCCCTAAGCATTATATTATGAAAGTGTTTTAATCTAAGGCTAAAACTCCCTGCATCTGCTCTCTTGCACCCAATAACATTCCGTTAATTATCATCTGCCAAAAGAACAAATCATCTGATATTAAAGGGAAGTCAAGCGAACATCAGGATTTCCGCAAATTTCAGTTGAACATTCCAAATATAAAATCATCACAGACCATCAAAGTTGGTACTCAAAATGAAGCTCTAATTAATGCCAGTTCAACCATGCCATTTATTTTGTTGTATCATCTGAATTGGCAAAATAATACAGAACCGCGAGTTGACAAAATAAGATAATTACGCCAGAAACATAAAAACTTCAAGGGCGGTGGGCCACCTCTAAATATTAAACGATTTGCCTGAAAATTTGCATGTATCATTTTTTCCATAATTGGCATCATTTCAGAGGGTGGCCCACCAATATTTCAAACTTTTTTTTTTTACTATGCTTTTAAGGGCCACCCTACTAAAGAAGGTAAAATATATGTTTTGGAAAACCATAAAAAGAATCCAAGAATTATAAGGGACATAGATGATGTATTTTTAAGGGAAGAGTCAACAAAGCAAAACAGCAATACAGTAGAAAACCACAATGCGGCAGAAAAAACAACAAATCAAACAGAAAGTGTCAGAGAAAGCAGCAAAACTAATTCTTATACGGATAATGAATTGAAAGCGCTATTAATAGATGTCATAACTGAATTTGTCATCGGGACAAGAAAAAAACAAACACAGGGGCTACACTGTAACTGAGGATGGAAAGACATCTTAGTGAAAATGTAACAATGAAATATAAAATCACCATATATGATGATAAATTCCGTTTAAAATTACACTTAAATTTACGTTGCAATTATATATATATAATTTTAACTTAATTTTATTTTCTATCACTTTTCCTCTAAATTTTTCCTATATCAAAAACTATATATTTTCAAAATATTCATAAGACAAAGGTAGCCCCCTTACAGCGGCAATAATTTGCCTATAGGGGGTCTCCTCGCTCCAGACATGTCTGTATATTTCGGTTCTAATTTATATTTCTGTATTTTATTTTTATAATGAGCAATAAATCAATCAATCAATCAATCGATCAGTCTACTTGAACAAACTTGTGGCACTCTACAAATCAACTGAAAAGATTTTTGACAACCAAGCCCCTGTTAGGACTAAACTTGTGATAGTGTGCAAACCTAACCCTTTCACAAATCAAGAAATAAAGCCACTTAAAAAGGAAAAGAGAAAAGCAGAAAAATTATAGAGAAATACTGGTCCAGAAAAATACTGGAATATGTTCAAAGAAAAACGAAATGCTCTCAATGACAAGCTTAATCAGCTTAAATCAGACGATCTCAGGTGTAAAATTCAAGCTACAAAAGGAAATTCTAAGGCAATGTTCAAGCTTCTAAATTGCCATCTCAACAGAAAACAAGATCTGCCTCTTCCCCATCACACAAATGAAACAGAACTAGCCAATGAGTTCAGCGACTTCTTTGATGGAAAGATCAAAATCATCAGATCTAAATTAGATTCTGGAACGATGATCACAACTGATGCCTCTCAACCCAACCAAAGCCACAATTTCCATCAATTTAAGGCTCTATCAGAACAAGAAGTTAAGAAACTTATCTCTGTAATGCCTGTCAAACAGGGTTGCGATTTTTATTGATTTTTATAAAAAAATTTAAAAAATCGGATTTTTTTTATCTAAATCGGATTTAAATCATTAATGGAAAAAGTTCATTTTCCGTATCAATTTCACTCCAGTGACTTAATGTAAAAATTAAGGCAAAAATTGCCAAAATTCCAAATTATTTAATTCCCTGTGATGTTTTAAGCCACAGAACGATTATTTCTTAAAAATGGTCATGAAAATTAATATATTTTGTCTCATGCTAGAAATATTTTTGTTTTCATGCCATTTAAGGGCATTATAGGCCTATAAATAGCCTATAAATAGCCATATTTGGCACCTACACCTGGCGCCACCCTATGGCAACAGCTATAACAAAACTAATTTTTAATATTGTTTTCTAAGGCCTAAAAAATCAATTTTGTGGACGGACAATTTTGAGATAGCCCCTTATTGGCCTAAAAATAGCCAAAAACTGGTTTTCCCGCCAAATTTCAGCCTCATTTTTGGCGGGAAAACAACATTTTGCCTTTTTTTTTGCCAAAAAAGGGCTATCTCAAAATTGTCCCTGCAGATAATTGTTTTTGGAGGTCTCAGAAAACATTATTAAAAATTAGTTTTGTTTTAGCTGTTGCCATAGCGTGGCTCCAGAGGTGGGTGCCAAATATAGCTATTTATAGGCTATTTATAGGCTATTTATAGGCCTATAATTGACTGAAATTGCATGAAAGCACAAAAATTTCCAGCCTGAGACAACATTTTTTTTATTTTTAATGAATATTTAAAGGAAATTATTGTTTTGTGCCCTTAAAGTCCACAGAAAATTTTGTAATTCAGATTTATGATAATTTACCCTAATTTTTCACATTAACTCACTGGAGTCAGCAACTGTTATTAATTTTTATGCACTGACAAATTATGAATAACACATATATGGATGTCAATAAGGCGTATATATAATAATTTTGTTTAAATTAGAGAAATTATAATGCAAAATTATGAAATCAAGGCAGGTGATGTATTAAATATAATAATCATAATGTAAGCTATGGCAGCAGTTCCACATTTTGATACGGATGTGTTAATAAATGTCTTTTTCACTGAACATCAATCATAACTATACAGCTTACTTGTAATAGAAGTACACCTTCTAAAAGATAAAAAGGGATGTTAAAACGAGTCATCATTTTCCCTACTCTGCAATGAACTGAACTGCTACGTTAAATCACCAGTCTCAGCACTCAGTCTCACGATGCCTGTTAATTTTGTTTTACATCTAGTGTATTTGAAATCAGTTTAGCAGTAGGGGCTCTGGGGACAGTGCTGCATTTGCAGAACATGGCTTTGTTTTTCATTGCAGCAATGAAATTGTTTAGAGAATCATGAGAATGCCTTGATTGAAATAAAATTGTTTAAATATTTATTTAAATGCAGGTAGTCATTCTACTCGGATATATTAGGTTACAAGCTGTATTATCTCACTGCCAGCTTTATTTGTGCTTTTTTAAGCCTTTTTATCACAACTTTGATTTAAATCATGATTTTTATTGAATGATTTAAATCATGATTTTTATTGAATGATTTAAATCATGATTTAAATCAATGATTTAAATCGAATGATTTAAATCCAGCAACCCTGCTGTCAAACACTGCCAACTTGATCCAATGCCAACATGGCTACTGCTTGAATGTGTGGATGAATTTCTGCTAATCATAACGAAAATTGTTGATATGTCATTAACGATTGGAGAAATGCCCCTTGAACTGAATCATGCACTTGTCAAACCACTTTTGAAGAAAGAGGGCCTTGAATTGATCAAAAAGAATTATCGGCCAGTCTCTAACCTTTCTTTTTTGAGTAAAATCATTGAAAGTGCTGTAATCAAACAGTATGTTGATCACCTCACTCAGAACAATCTTGAGGATGAAAAACAATCAGCCTACAAGCCATTTCACAGCACAGAAACCCTCTTAACAAAAATGACATAATGATATTGTGCTTAATCTAAGCAATGGCGAGGTGACAATGCTAGTATTGTTAGACCTATCTGCTGCATTCGACACAATTGATCATGGAATTTTGCTACAAAGACTGCGCAACAGGTATGGTGTGCAAAGTGCAGCCTTAAGATGGTTCAAATCTTACATTTCTGAAAGATCACAGTCTGTGATAATAAATTATAAAACATCAAGCAAACTTGCACTGAAGTTTGGACTTCCTCAAGGTTCCAAACTTGGACCAATTTTATTCAACTCCTATGTTGCCCCAGTCAGTGAAGTAGCACGAAGAAATCAAGTTCATGATCAGAAGTACGCTGATGATGAGCAACTTATTCTGTCATTTAAAACAACCATTCTGGGTGAAAAACATGCAAAACAGAAAATGGAAATTTGTATTGCTGAAATCAGAAATTTCTTGCATGAGAACAAGCTGTGTAATAATGGAGTTAAAGTGAACTTCTTCTGATTGGAGCACCAAACCAACTGAGGAAACTTCAAATGACATCTATCAATGTAGACACTGTTGAAATCAAAACTGCCACCCAAGTCCGCAATTTGGGAGTGCTCTTTGACAATAATATGACCATGGAGAAGCAGATCAACAAAATGTGTCGTAATGCATATTTCAATTTGAGAGACCTGTCGAAAGTTCGTAAAAATCTTGACAAGGAAATAGTTGAAACTGCTGTCAATGCACTTGTCACCCCTCATTTGGACTACGAAAATGGGCTGTTGTATGGCGCTTCTGCCCGATGTTAAATAAACTTCAGGTTGCTCAAAACTTGGCAGTTCGATTAATTGAGAGTTTGAAAAAGCATGACAGTGTCAGCCACAGTAGGAAGCAACTGCACTGGTTACCAATCACAGCAAGAATTCAGTTCAAATTGATGACAACTACATGGAAGGCAATGAACAATCAGGCACCACAATACATCCAAGAACTTGTGCAAATCAAATCTCAACTGGAACATAACCTGAGAAGCAACCACAAGCTGCTGTTAGCAGAACCTGCTCCATGCAACAAAAATAAGTTTGAAGATCGGGCATTTTCCTATGCAGCACCAAAACTCTGGAACAATTTGCCTGAAAAAGTGAGAACTGCTTAGAAAGCTTCAAGAAGAATCTAAAAACCCATTTGTTTCGGAATTCGTATGAGTGATTTTATTCGAAAAAGCGCTGATGAGCAGTTTACTGAAATTAGCGCTATATAAATCAATATTATTATTATTATTATTATCTAGAAAAAAGCCTTATTTAATGGATGGATTAAGTATGTGTACAAGTGGCTCAAGGAAGAAAGGGTAGCTTTTTAGTGTACAGAGATGTGAAGCCACTAGAGCTTTTTTCCTCGGTGATTACAAACTGTAATCTCTGTAATCTCCAAAATGAATTTAGTCGCCAAAAATAGTTTATGACAGTTTTTAAGCTGTTGTCTCTTTTTCATTTTGCATCGAAGAGGCATGGTTCTAATGCTAAACAATGTGTAACTGTCAAAAACACAAAGGAGAGGGTAAAGGTTTCAGTGAGTTAGCTTGAGACCATGGGCGGCCATACTGATCATTGAGAGACATGATGTATCAGGGCCTGCAAATAGTTTCAGTTCACCTACAATCTAGCATATGACAAATCAAAGGAAATGCCCTAGACATGTGTGTTTTGATATATTTATCACAGATTCCATCCAATTTTACAGTTGATTATGAAAAACATTTTCCTAAAATTCACAGTTACAGATGATTTCATATTTGTAGACATTTGTGGAAGAAAATACATCATTTTTCCTGCAATTTTCATTGGTTGAGAGAAGGTATGACACCACTCTCTTCTGAAAAGTGACATAGCGTTTTACACGGCGTGACCATGGTATTCTAATCCATTGATCTGCTCATGGATTGGGACCTAAATGCTTGTGACACCTACAGGTGAATGTTTATAACACTTTGGGGTGTGATGGCGGATATTATGGTATACTGACATCCTGCAAAACCAGTTGCTATTATTTTGCATGTGAAAATTCGTTTTGTTGCCATGAATTAAATGTTCAACTTGGAACTATGTCCGTGACTCGTTCTTCTCAGAGATTAAAAGCATCAACTTCCCAGACAGCTGAAATGGATAATACTGAATTAGTTGCCGCTGAAAAGGATAATAATGAATTAGTTGCTGCTGAATTGGATACTACTTCAATATTGCATGACATTCCTGCTCCACGCAGTCTTGATGATGATGAAATACCTTTCAGTGATGATGATGAGAAAAGTGACGCAAATGAGACAGCTGATGAAGGTGAGATTAGGGAAGACGAGGGTGAAAAAAGTAGTGAAGACGAAGGTGAAAAAAGTAATGAAGAAAAACAACCTGCTGCTAATTTACCCGCTGGTTTCATCCAAACAATGACAGAAGCTATGCAAGTGGTACTAGATGACTTTAAAATTGAACTGAAAGCTGAAATAAAAGCAAGCCATGCTGATGTAAAATCGGAGCTTAAAGCTACCCATGATGATGCTAAAAAGGACCTTAAAAAGGTTAAAAGTGACATTAAAGCAGCTCATAATGATATCAAAGCAGTCAAAGTACAGCTGCAGCAGCAAATTAATTAGTAAGTAAGTAAAATTTTATTTAAAGTCGGAGGTGACAATATAAACAATAACACAAGCCACCAGGGCTTTTAGCCGACAATGATAAAACAATTAAATGATGATTATTTACAGATGAAAGATGAAATTTCAAAGTACTCATCATATTTGATCTTAAACTTACAAGTTATCTTTCAAGCATATAATACAGGATCCACATTGACAATCCATTACGTTCAAATTCTTACGAACAAATTGCTTAAATAATTTGAAAGATTCACAATGCTTCATGTGACATGGGATATCATTCCATAAAACAACACCTTGATAAGCTATTGATCTGAGTCCATATGTGATGGAATTGAACTTTGGTAGTACTAATTTAAAATCATCGCGAAAGGAATATGCAGCACTTTGTCTTTCATAAAAATCAGGTTCTACAGGCAAAGCTAGGTTATTAAGAATTTTATAGACATGTTCTACCAAAACAAATTTCCTATAAACATAAAGCATCTGCTTGTTGGTAGTTTTTAGGAGTTCACTGTAGTTAGACATGTAGTCATTGCAGACCAATCGGAGTGCCCTTTTATTCAGCTTTTCTATTTTTTTATCATTTTTCATTGTAAAGGCATTGTATACTACGGAACAGTAAACAAAATTAGACATAATGAATGAATCATAAATTCTTAACTTACATTGGTAGTTTAAATTTTTGTTTAAGCGAAATAGGACGTTAATTTGTCTAGCTGCTTTTTTACATATTGTTGATACATGGTGGTTAAACGAAAGTTTGTTATCAAGTTGTACACCTAAAAGTTTAACTACCTTTTCAGATTCAACTGTGTTACCATCGATATTGTACTCTATTGAAAGGTCCTCTTTACTGAAGCAAATTGCTTGAAATTTAGAGGGATTAGCTTTCATGAAGTTATCAGTAAACCATGTAGTAGCTGCATGTGAGGCAGATTCAAGCGTATTCTTTATGATGACAGGATTAGCATGTGAGAAAGAAAGAGTGTTGTCATCAGCATAGTTATAAACATTACATAGATTTTGAAGTTTAAATATGAAATCATTAATAAATATGTTGAACAGGAGTGGGCCAGTTACTGAGCCCTGTGGGACACCTGTTTTAAGGGACAGCCAGTCGCTCTTAATTGTTCCTATTTTAACACTTTGTTTTCTGTCGGTTAGGTAACTGTGAATGTAGGAGCAAGAGTTTTCAGAGAAACCGTATGCGTGTAATTTTGCTATAAGTAAACCATGAGGTAAGCAATCAAAGGCTTTAGATAAATCTATTAAGATGCAGCCAACATGTTCATTATTATCAAGAGCTTTGCGCCAATCTTCAACACATTTCATTAGAACATTATTACAACTATAATTTTTACGGTACGCTGCTAAGTTTGTGCTGAGAAATTTATTAATGTGTTCAAGTATTTGTTCACAAATTAAAGTTTCAAAAATTTTTGAGGTTGACGTCAAAATGCTTAGTGGCCTGTAATTAGCTTTGTCTAATTGATCCGATTTCTTAAAAAGGGGAGACACTTCAGCTCTCTTTGTGTAATCCGGGTAGTGTATTTTTGCGATGCTATTATTTATAATGGGTGTCATTGATATACTTATTTGTTCGGCTCCTAATTTGAGAAACTTAGGAGATATCTTATCAAATCCACTGGCCTTTTTAGATTGAAGATTATTAAGTTTTTTGAAAACCTGATTCGAGCTTACAGTTGTAAAATCAAAAGTTGCGGTTATATTATTATCACCAGAGGTGTTGCTAACATGTTCATTAATTGACTTTATGCTTGGATGGTCTTTATAATGTTCAATTAGATTCTGTACATTCATCCTGCCAATGTGTTCCGGTTCACATGCATCTTGGGTAACATTGATAAAATATTTGTTAAAATTGTTTGCGACATCCTGTGTATTGCTTATGAGTGTACCATTATCATATAGTACTATGTTTTGATCACTGGACTGAGACTTATCTGTAATGAAGGGTTTAACTACATCCCAAAAATGTTTTCCCTCCCAAGAGTCAGTAAAATTACATTTATCATCAAAATACTTTTTTAGTGAAGATTTTTTAATTTTGTTGACTAGTTTTCTTTGATTTTTATATTTAAGCCAAGCCTGTTGAGTTTTCATTTTTAGATATTTACGGTATAGGCTAGCTTTAACATTGATTGCCTTTCTAAGCATGTCATTCATATATGGGAGTTGATGACCTTTAATTCGTCTTTGTTTGGGGGGTGCATTTCGGTCAACTACGTCTAAAAGAAGTTTATTATGAAACCATAATTGATCGTCTACATCTTCAAATATTTGACAGACATGAAAGGGAGTTGATTGTAAATCGTCTGTGAATTTGTTGTTGTCGAAGTTTTTAAATGATCTATAGTTAATGATTCTTTGAGTCTCAGCTGGACGATGTATTTTTATAGCTGCGCTGATATAGTTATGAAAATCGCTGATTCCTAGGGCGACATTTAGGGATTTGGCAACAGACTTTGAGTTATTTGACAGTACAACATCTAGTAGGGTTGGGTTTATTGAGCTCTTATAACAGGTTGGCCCTTTAATAATTTGCCTAAGATCAAGAGTGTCACACACATCAGATAATGAATGATTATCCATCATAAAATTCACATTTAGGTCACCTACAATGTATGTTGATGTGCTTTCTAAGTTACATTTGTTCATCATCTCTTCAATGGCATTATTTAATGAGTTATTGTTTATGTTTGGAGGTTTGTAAATACCAATAAGGAAGAAGTTGAAAGTTTTGAGTTTAATTTGAATTACGATACTTTCAATCCCATTAGTATTTATAGCAATGTCAGTTCTATTTCTATGTGGTAAGGTTTGACGTACATAGCAAAGAATACCTCCTCCATGACAGTTGCGATCAAGCCTATGTGTACTAAAGCCATTGACATTAAATTGTGCATTTGGAAAAGAAGCATCTAATTTGGTTTCAGAAAGGAAAAAGATATCGGTTAATCCATTTCTTAAAATTTCATGAATTTCAAAGTGTTTACTTGGTAAACTATTTACATTCAAGTGAGAGAATATGATTCGTTTTGAGTTTGTTTTCCAAAATTTGGTTAATTCTTGAAATGGGTCAGAGTCAGTAACATTATCTAAGGTGTTGTCAGGACTAGTATCTACTGCAATGCTATTGCTTGATTCATCATATAAATTTTGAACATTACAATCTAGATGAGAGTTTTTCACACTGTTACATTCTTCATTATCATTACTTGCTAATTCACATACACCTTGAGCAGTAAAATTTACAACAGTGTCATTTAAGTCATTATCACCAATAGCACCATTACCTATATCAGTATGATCATCGTGACCTATATCAGTTTGTTTATCATGACAATTACCTATTAGAGCAAGATAACTGTTCTTGACATAATTACCATGTTCATTAAAAGCACCAAAACGATTAAAAGTTCCAACGTCTAAATGAACATTAAAATCATCATACATATTATTTAAAATTGACAGTTCATTTTGTAAATCAACCACAAGGGTTTTTGATCCGGCCGCCGTGTCGTGGCCAGTCATCTATCGAGGGCCGGAGCGAGATTTCATGCAGAATTTTCTCTTGTGGCCCGTGCCATTGCAACCGTAGCAACGGAGGGGTCGAGGAAGTCCGCAGGTGTCAACCGTGTGCGATGCCTCTCCGCAGTTGAAACATCGGAGTTGTTGCGATGATGTGTGGGGACTGCTGTTGCCGAAAGAATTCCGAGGAGGGTTGACAGAAGGGCAGGGAGTGAAACTGTTGGCTGACATTTCTGATCTTAGTGTTGTTAGAAGCTTTCCGAGGGTGTTAAGTCCACCTCCGTTTGGGCCACGACCCCAGAAGGGGTTTGGGGTGTCTTCAACTAGGGGGCGGTTGTTGGAGTTCACAAGGGCGTGGACAAACTGGGGGCACTGTTGGGCTTTTGCCTTGAGGATCTCATTCATGGCGGCGACTTGCACATTTTCCCAGTTTTGTGAAGTCCCAACTTTATCGCCGATCCATTTTGCTTGGACAGCAGTGTCAGTCTTGAGAACATTTGCAGCCGCAGAGTTGTCGTTCATCTGAATGCACTTTTTATATTGGTAAGCATGCTCAGAACTTCTAAAGTTCATATTCCAAATGTTCAAGTTAAAGGGGAAAAAGTTGCTGAGCGGGGACCGTGCACCATGGAAAAGTACGGGACGATGATGGGCAGGTCGAGGGGCGGACGTGGGCACCTGCATTAGGGAAGGGATCGATTTCTGTTGATAGTTCGTAGTGGGACTAGGATGCTGCCATCGGACGTTGGGTCGACCTCCATGCCTGGCCTTTGCCTTGCCAGACACACCCAGGTTGGAAAGTAGTTTGTTGACTCCAGTGATCGAGAGGTGGAGTTTGTCGGCGAGAAGGAGACTAGAGTCAACAGTGTTATCTCTGTAGCGAAAGTTAGTGTCGTTGTTGATGAAACGTGCACCAGCTTCGTTCAGGATGGGTACAAGAAGTTGATTGACGGTGTCAATTTTTCCAGCATCGACTCTGGCATCGTCTCTCGGCACGATACTAGAAACAACAATGTTTGTAGCAACGGGCTGGGCAACCGAGAGAAGGGACTTGAAGTCAGAACAGATCTTTTCGGGGACTTCTTGGTGGATGTATCATTTGTTCCGACAACGATCATGATGGTTTCGTATTTCTGACGCCTCGGGTTGATGTTACGGAGTTTCCTTCGGATGGTGTTAATGTGGGCACCTCCAATGCTGTCAACAGTCAGAGAATCATCAGTGGCCGTCACATCGCGGAGAAGGGAGTCGCCAATGAGTAGGGTCCCGGATGGTTGGACATCCATCTCGTCGTCATCTTCATCACTGTCATCAGCATCTGGAAGAATTTTTGAACATACGGCAGTTACTTTTTTCTCAATATTTTGTAATGGCGCTAATGAATTTTGCAACTTAGGTACCATCTCAGTCAGGGCGTCATTCCTGGTAATCAAAGCTGCAACTAAACTTTTTAGATCATTAACATCTGCAGGTAATAGCCTACATTGTGGACAAGTCCAACTAGCAGGTTTGTCAGTTAGGCTGACGCAATTGCAATGAAATGAATGCGAACAGAGTAAACATGTTACGTAACTTATGGCTCTTGTCTCCTTTTCAATCTGACATCCTTCGTGGCACATTTCTGGGTGGACATTCTTCTTTGGGAGGGCAGTTGTCTCATTAAAATGAACTTACCCGCTCAACTGAAGAGGCACATAACAAAATCCAAGATCTTGAAACTGAAAACACGGCCTTGAAAGACCAAGTTAATGTTCTTGAAAAGAATCAGGCTCAACTGCTAACATTCCAGCAAAAACAGATCGAGGTAAATAAGTCGATGCAAGCCAAATCAGTCTCACTAGAACTGTATATGCGAAAAGTTAATCTTCTAATTGAAGGCATCCCCCAAGAGACCAATGAAAATTGTGTGGAAAAAGTGAAAAATCTCTTCTTGGACACTCTTGAAATAGATGCTGCTGAAAGCCTGAAGCTAGAGGGATGCCACAGACTCACAACAGATCGCATTCCAGCTCCCATCATCTGCAGGTTCGCATCTTATCCTGACAGGCAACTGGTATGGCAGGCCCGTAGAAAACTGAAAGGATCAAAAATATTTATCAAGGAAGATTTCCCCCCGGAGGTCAATCAGAAAAGAACTGCCCTTTACCCGATCTTGAAGGCTGCGCTGAACAAGAAAAAAAAAGCCACTCTCCGAGCTGACAGACTGATCATCGAGTCAAAAGTGTATACCATTGAGACACTCAATGAATTACCGAAAGAGCTGAACCCCGCTGAAATTGCCACAGTACGGGCTAATAATGTAACAGCCTTCTTCACAGCTGCGAACCCATTGTCCAACTTCTACCCCACTCCTTTTCTGTATATTGGCGGCAGAAAGTATGAATCAGTCGAACAATTCTTTCAATCCGAAAGGGCATTGTTTGGTGAAAGCCCACGTGTCGCAGCTCGTATTAAACTTGAAAGCAATCCTGCGAAGTGCAAATCATTGGGTGGTCAAGTGCAAGTCAAAGAAGATGAATGGCTACCTAGAGCCCGTGAATTGATGTATCGAGCATGTAAGGCCAAGTTTATGTCTGATCCCGTTGCCAGGCAATTCCTACTCGACACTGGAGACACGAAACTCGCCGAAGCAGGACCCGATAAAATTTGGGGAACTGGTGCCAAATTGAACGATGACAATGTCTGTGATCTAGACAACTGCCCAGGTAAAAACGAACTTGGCAAAATCATAGAACAAATTCGAGATGAACTAAGACAAGACATCCTGACAAGGTAAAAACACAAATTGTGGAAATATTGAACTTTCTGTGACATTTAATTATGCAATTAATGAACATCCATAAAAAGTTTGAATTCCATAATATAAACTGACTATAAATTAATTGGTATGCATTGTACTATTCTTGAAAGAATGCCGCTCTCTCTCTTAAGCTTGATTAACGCTAGTGAACTCAGTTCACTGTTCCTTATAATTTAAAACCTCTCATTTAAATAAATGATTCTAGTAATTACACATCACTGTCAGATATTGTCTTGGTGTTTTTGTTAATCAATGTTATAATTTGTCTCTTTGTATAAAACTTCAATGATATATATTGCTGGTATGCAAATTTTTAACCATGTGCCATCACTTGACATGTAATTACAATCACTGTGTATCTTTCTCTTCCTATAATATGGAAAACCCCTTCAGTGAAAATGAGCTAACAGCTGATTCTGTTGACATTTACCAATTATTTTTGACACAAGCCTTTGTTGTTCGCTGTTTAAGTGACCTGCATATTATAAGCCCACTGTTTGAACTGATCAAAGCCAGATTATAATCCAGCCAACAGCCAATACAGGTTATCATTATCAATGACTTAATTATATTTTTGAAATGTAACAAAATAACATCTGCAAATTGACAAATCGATGATGAATGTCTCTTATTCCATCCTTCCCTTAATCTATTAATTAAAAAGAAAAGAAAAAAAAAGCACCATGAAAAACAATTTTGGCCCAAAATTGTTCAAAATCTAAATTTTGCTTTCTTGAGTAATTTTTTTTTTTTTCTCTCTTTTTATAATCTGAGATACCATTTAAGAAAAAGGGTTTATGTCAAATAATCCAAAGCTGAATCTATTTATTACAAGTCTAAGTGCTTCCAATCTGAATATTGTTATGTGTGTGTGATCCTTGTTCTGATATTCTGCATCCATGTCAAAACTGTTCTTGATCTGCCAATTATTTAATATACTGTTTTGCATCTGAAATTAAAAAAAAAAAAAAAAGCATACCACGTGAAATATGCTATGGTCCATTGTCACATATTGTGGTACTATACAGGGATTGATGATTTTATAGATGCTACTTTCAAATTAACAGGCATTGAATTGAGATATTTGCATCTACGTTTGCATTAAATTGAAAATTATTAATTACTGAGTTGATCTGTGTTTCATGATATGACTTTTGATTTTGCCTTCACAGCTTGTGTGTAAGTTTGTGACAATGTATGAACTGATATTTGAGATACTCATAACTATGACCCAGAATTGGCTTGACTGAATGAAATGTGATGTTGTTTTGGACACAAATGAGTGAGCTATATATTGCACACAACTGAGTTGATCTGTTTCTTAACAGTTTGTTTGTAAGTTTGTGACAATGTATGAACTGATATTTGACATACTTATTACTATGACCCAGAGTTGGCTGGACTTATTGAAATGTGATGTTGATTTGGACACAAATGAGTAAGTTATATATATAGCAAAAAAAAGACTCAGTGAATTCTAAGATTCTAAGATTAACATGCTAAGACCATATATATGTATATACAGAAGACTGTTTCATGCATTGTTTTTGAGCAACTTAAAATCGTTTCTCTGTATCATTAGACATCAATCTTGAAATTATGATATATTTTGGTATGAGAGACTGATATTCATTTCCGGATCTGACAGTGCTTGGCCTGAACTTTTACTAACGATGTTTGATGCAGGTATATTAATCTTTATTTGAAAAAATGTGTTATTTTGAATGTCTTTATATACAATCTAATATATGTTGGCCTGGTTTTAAATATAGGCTCATTGCAGTAAGCTCTAGATGTTCTGTAGAGTAAACTGATATTCACATATTCAGTAAAATAAGAAACGTAGGGAAGATATTATGATGCACACTTTCTTTTTTTATTTTATTATTTTTTTTTTAGCTGATGTGACTATGCTAGTTTGCAATGACAATTACTCTAATGAATCTAGCATACAATGAAACTATAGTATTATAATGAAATCATGGTATTTATTGCATTCACTGACATCTTGATGCACACTTAAAGGAATTATATTTGCTTTGAATCTTTTGATAATTATTGTTGCGCTGAACTTTTTTGATAACTTTGTCTGAAATTATTTTATGCAGTAATATCAGTCTTATTATTACTATTTTGTTCTCCGTTTCATTTATAATATTGTCCTAAGTATATATATATTTTTTATTATGGTATTTCGCTTAATTGTACTATATTATTTTTCTGTTCACTTCATTTCAATGGAATGAACAGTATTACATAACTGTTTCAAAATAGATATCCCCTCCCCCTTTGATACTTTATTACCCCATGTTACCAATGCCCAGTGAGTCAACCAACATTTCATTGATCCTTTAACTTCAGTAATGATTTTCTTTATATCTTGTAATCTTTTTTACATTATGTCACACGTCATGCTTTCAGTCATCCTCCATAGTTCAAATCATTATCATGTTCACAAAGGGGTAGCTATTATGATGTATTTGAAGTTTTTTATCGATGTCTATAGATCAAGAATTATTACATAACTTAGGAAACAATGACCGTTATTCACTAAAGAGTCTTATCGAATCAACAGAGATTGAACAAGATGCTGAGCCATCCCTTCTCCAGCATTCGCCCTATGTTGACCAAGACATGTTATTGCAAACATTAAATTCTAAGAAAGATGTATTTAAATGCCTTGGACTAAATATTCAAAGTATAAACGCTAAGATAGATCAGTTGCAGATTTACATTACTAGTCTGGAAGAGAAAAATTGTCAATTTGAAGCTATATGCCTCCAAGAAACTTGGTTAGGAACTCAACATGACACATCAATGCTAGAAATAGAAAATTACAACCTTATTCTCAAACCATATAAAGCCACTCGTCATGGCGGGTTAGCAATATACCTTAAAGAATCTGTACAATATGAAATCTTAGACATAGAGGAAAGTCCAACCAATATCTGGGAAGGTCTCTTCATCAAAATAACGCTTACAAATAACACAAAATTTATACTTGGCAACATTTATAGACCACCCAGAGATAGAAATGACAATTACCAATGCTTTATTGAGGAATTTGAGAAAGTCATCAAAAATTGCTCAGGTGATCTGATTATATGTGGTGATTTTAACATTGATCTTCTGAAATTTAATGTAAGGAGTCCAATAAATGATTTCCTAGAAAACATTTTAAGCAATGGACTTATACCAAAGATAACACTTCCTACACGTCTGACAAGAAACAATGGCACCCTTATTGATAATGCTCTTATTAAAGTATCAAGCAACTTCTCAAATACAACTAGTGGAATATGTCCAATCAACATTTCTGATCACTTTCCTTATTATGTTTGCTTAGATTATCTCATAAATAACAAGCGGTCTTCAAAGTGCATTAAAATTAATAAATATAGTTCAAATGACCTACGAAACTTTAAAGAATATATCTGTAAGGCTGATATTATGCATCTTCTTGAAAGTACAGATACACAGGACATAAATGCAAGTTACCATGTGCTCACTGAAATGTTATCAACTGGAATAAAACTATATATGCCAGCCAAAACTGTAAAATTCAATAAATATAAACATAAGGAAAAAAAATGGATCACACAAGGAATAATGAACTCGATGAAATTCAGAGATAAATTGTTTCGTAAATTAAAGAGAACTCCATCTGATTCCAATCAATATGATACAATTAAGATCAATTTAGATACTTATAGAAAAATACTTAAGAAAGCGATAAGAGCAGCAAAAAGAATGTATTACTATGATCGGTTCTCCAAATGCAAAAATGACCTAAAAAGTACTTGGACGACCATCAAAGAAATAATTGGTAAGAATAAAAAAGAAAAAGATTTCCCTGAACATTTCATAATTAATAATTCTAAGATAACTGACTACCATACCATTACTAAATCATTTAACGATTTCTTCACTAATATAGGCCCAGAACTGGCCAGTAGAATTGAAACGCCAGCTGACAAAAATTTCAAAGATTTTCTCAAAAATCCCTCAACTGTCGACTTTACTTTCCATCCAGTAACTGACGACGACACAATGAAGAGCATCAATGAACTACGAAACAAGACTAGTGTTGGTATCGATGAAATCTCATCCAATTTACTGAAACAGATAAAATATGAAGTATGTAAACCCATCACCTATCTCATCAACTGTTCCATCAGCACAGGGATATTCCCAGACAATCTTAAGATTGCTAAGGTGATACCAGTTTATAAAAAGAATGACAAGAACGTACTAGACAATTACAGGCCAATTTCAATACTTCCCGCAATATCAAAAATATTTGAAAAAATTATGCATAAACAAATTAATGAATACTTTATTTCACATAAACTCTATTACACAGGACAATATGGATTCCGTGGCGGTCATTCAACTGAGTTAGCAGCAATGGAATTAGTAGACCGTATAGCTTTCAATATGGATAATGGAAAAACACCAATAAATGTTTTTATGGATTTAAGTAAGGCTTTCGACACCATTGATCACCAAATACTTTTACATAAATTGAGACACTACGGCTTCAAAGATAAATCTCTTTCACTTCTCAACAGCTATCTCAGTCACCGAAAACAGTATGTAGAATTTAACAATAGCAAATCTAATCTCTTACCGATAACAACAGGTGTTCCCCAAGGATCTATCCTTGGTCCACTACTATTTATCATCTACATAAATGACATAAGCTCATCATCTGATACATTTAAATTTTTAACCTATGCAGATGACACCACCTTATTTGTTACATTGGATTCTGTTCATCAAGGAACCTATAACCCTGCAGGTTTAGATGAAAAATTGAATTCTGAACTTAGGAATGTAACACAATGGTTGAATTTGAATAAATTATCTCTCAATGCAAATAAAACAAAATGTATGATATTCCGAACCTATAACAAGACTGTAAATCCACCTAAACTTCAAATAGACAATCAAATTATTGAGTACGTAGAAAATTTTAACTTCCTGGGTATAATTTTTGACTGTCATTTAAATTGGAAAGTCCATACAGAGTCAATTACTAAGAAGATATCTAAAACCATTGGCATCATGAATAAGCTGAAACATTACCTCCCAGTATACACACTAAAGACAATCTATGACAGCTTGGTAAACTCGTATCTCAATTATGGAATATTGTGCTGGGGCTTTAAACATAACAGGCTAAATACTTTGCAAAAAAAGGCAGTTCGAATAATTAATAACAGTAAATACAATGCACACACTGATCCCATATTCAAAAAGCTCAATATTCTTAAAGTTACTGACATTGTTACCAGAAAGCTCTATAAATTCTATTACCGTTATGCTAATAACACATTGCCATATTACTTTCTTGATACTGATTATCTTAATCAACCTACCCATACCCATCTGACGCGCCATTCTAGATATGAAATTCCTAGAATCAAACACAAGTATGCTGAATTCAATGTCAGATATAAGCTCCCCCTACTCCTCAATAAAAATGAAGTCAGCATCATTGATAAAGTAAGTACTCATAGTGAATATGGTTTTACTTTCTATGTCAAAAGGCATCTAATCAATCTATACACAAGTCACTGTTCCATTTCTAACTGTTATGTATGTAATAACTCTTGATACTATCAATTATTATCTTAATTATCTTTGGGTCTCCTTACCCTTATTTTATTATCTACCTATATTTTTTTTTTTTTATCATTCTCCTTAAAGTCTCCACTGATTTAACTGAGCGACTTCTACATAGCAAGCCAACTCCTAAAATCATTACATTCATTCATGGTTTCACTCATTCTCACTTCTTATCATCTTTTCATTCCCTCTTCCCAGTCTACCCCTTGTCCAATATCTTAATAAACTATACTTTCTTAAATTCTGACCTGTTAAACATTCAAACACAATGAAGTGACCAGTCTCAAACATGCCTGCATGAATATTTTACACTAATTATGTGACATACAAAAGGTGGCAGCATCGGCAGCGTTACACAAGTGACTTAGATGCTGCCTCCTTGACCATAATTTTTATTATATCTTATTTAAACATATGAAAAAATATTACTATCAAGCATGTAAATTGTAATTGGTCTAAATAAAAATATTTCTCTCTCTCTCTTTCTCTCTCTCTCAATGGAACTGACTCTAGCTGTTTCAAGTGACAGTTTCTGTTAGTGTTTAGCACATTTTTAGTACACACATTCTCAAAGTCTAATACTATGATTATTTTTTACAGAAAACAAACAAACATGTGTGTAACATTTTCTCAGATCAGGGCTCTGCCCAGACAACATGACAATGGGCTACAAATTACTGGGACCCTGGTTTGATCCCTATCATGATTTTCTAACGAATGTTGGCACCATCACTGGATCATCCCCCTATTCTAAGGGATAATTCAGAATTTATGACTGGGGGGGGGGGGGGGGGGTTTGGGAGTTTTGATGGAACTTTCTGTGAAAAGTGATACCCCGCTTTGTTAAAATTTCATTCGACAATTAAGTATGTTGTGACAAATAACTACCCCCCTTGAAACAGTCGAGAAAAATTGGTACCCTGTTGGGAAATATTCCCATTACCCCAAGTCATAAGAAGCATGTGCAAAAGGTGGTTCCCACTGAAGTAAAACTATAGAAAATACCACCCCCCTCGACCCACTCGTAAAATTTAATTCTGAATAGTCCTTTACTTTTATCACATACAATGCTTTTGGTCAAGGTATGATAATTCAGCTTTCAGAGATTTGAAGCCATTCAGATTTGGCTTGAGACTGATTTAATATCAACTGAAGCAATCAACTGTAACACAGGAGTGTGAAATACAACAGTTCATGAGGATTGCGGTTTGACATGTATGAACAACTGCCACAATACCAAGTTGGCCTTCGCAGCAGTTTATTGGTTGAAATTATGACATAATTTTTCCAGCCAACATCACTTGCTTGAAGCAAACTGAAAAAAAGTGACACGCTATGTACAGCTTGGCCAATCACCTGGCAGGATTTTCTGATGTCAGATCAAAAATTTTGCTAAATTTTTTGATATTTGATTTATGTCTACAAATATGAAATCATCTGTAATGTTGGGTGTTGTTGGTTCTATCAGTTGTAGATTCTTATCTACTTCTATCTTGTGTCGAACTGCTAAAAGCACAAGTAGTAACAAACAATGTATACATAACAGTTTGTGATCACTTCTGTCGATGTATGTTAATTAGTATTTGTCATGTGATTTTCATCTTGACAAGTCGTACCCTGACAAAACAGGCTGCTGGGGCCACTATGTTGAAGATTTGCATATTCCACCTGGTTTACTTTGGTGGGTGTGACTTCAACTTGGCCAGCCAATCAGCTTGCCTCTTGGTTGACCACAACCAAACCAAAACGGAATTCCCCAGTTGCTAAATCTGCTGTTGTCAGTTAAACCCATGTGCTTTTCAGATCCATGCAAAGGAATGGGATACAGGAATAT
The DNA here is from genome assembly GCA_026936325.1 of Platynereis dumerilii. Classification (NCBI taxonomy): domain Eukaryota; kingdom Metazoa; phylum Annelida; class Polychaeta; order Phyllodocida; family Nereididae; genus Platynereis; species Platynereis dumerilii. The sequence continues at coordinate 458,572 of JAPTHN010000107.1, read as the reverse complement.
TAAAGATTCACCGTTTGTGTCTTTGTATCTATGTGATGCCAAAGGTTCATGAACCTTTGTTGAAAATGTATTCATCTATTGTAAACAATAATAACCACCAACCATACAAATTGATGTACATGCTATATATGCCATAAGTAGTACTGCACAAGGCTTGAAAGTTGAATATGACCATCTTGACAAGTTGTATGAATATGACCTGTTAAATAGAATATTGAAGAAAACGTATAGGGAAAGGGGACCTTATTGAGCATTTCTTAATTTTTACTAGGCCTGAAGAAATATCATTTAGGATTTCACCAAATGAAGAGAGTCACTATTATCCTCTCACTCCTCCAGAATACTCCATTGCCGACCTGTCAAAATGAAACAACTTCCATTCCGCACAGGCAGCAAGTATGTTGTAAACACAGTTAAGTTTTTGTATTTCCAGCATGTGTATCACTTACTGGCAGCTACAACCTGATTGGTTTATCAGCTGGCCAAGGAACTTCTGATACTGGCCAAGGGTGAATATATTACAGCTTCTTTGGGCAGAAGCCAGGTCACTGAGGGGTTCCAGTCTAAATGGGACAGCATACATTACAGCTGCCTGTGTGGGGCTTTTTAGCAGAGTAACTGCAGAGGAGTATGGTGATTTTGGAATAGGCTCCCACTAGTGATACATTTCTTCAAAATATGCAAATACTATAAAGGAAAATTGGTTTGCATGCCACAACATCATCAAAATAAGTGAGATGTACAAGGTCAACTATTGCATTTGCACCATATCTGCAAAATGAACCTGCTTCTGCAATCGCCAAATTTGAATTGCATACGCTTGTAATGTCTGATAGGGTATTATTGGTATGCATGTGCGTGCTTGAGACTGGTTTAATATCAATTGTAGCAATAAACAGTTACACAGGAGTGTGTAGTACAACATTTCATGAGGAAATAAAAGAGTGCATGTGGATTGCGGTTTGACATGTGTGAACAACTGCCACAGCTTGCCTTGACAATTTTTGCATGTATGCCATCATATCAATGATTATATGGCCTTTTCAACCTCAGCAGAGTCAAAATCTGATAGATAAATTGATACTGGTACAGATGTTCTAGTATATTATACAAGATCCAGATCTGTGGCAGGTATTTTTGGTGCAAGGTCATGAGTGTAAATGAGCAGGGCACAGGAACTCTCAAGACCAAAAGCTCCTGCTCTTCTTTGCAGGTCATACAACCAGGGGTGTAAATTTAGAAGTGAAGGAGCTCTGTCCCAAAGGAAATTATAGCTGTCATCCCGCAGGCAAAATCACACAATTTTTTTTAAAATGGCTGTACAAAAACGATTGGCCAAATTGCCGAAAAAAAATTACAAAAATACAATTGAGTTTTTCTCATTGTTTAAAGTATTGTCATGAAAAAAAAAAGTTGCCAAATTATTTTCTTTGTTATGGCATTTTACTAAACAAAATGTAATTCATGCCTATGACAATAGGAGAACTAATTATTACAACATTCCCAGAATCAAGAACAAAATTGCTAGACAAGCTGCAATGACATTTAATAACACGGAAACATGTTTCAGGGACAAGATATACACACACAGTTTTCTTTAAAAAACTATGTAAAAATAGAAATCATTGACAGCTATGTGAATGTCATGTCAGTCACTGCTATGTTACATATACCATTACAAGAGAAAAGAAACAATATAACAAATGTCAGGTGCTTTATATAGTGTTGAGATCCCGGAACCTGACCTGGCAAATGGCAAAGAAAGTAAACAAACCAGAGTTTATATTTGCTTTAGATTATAATTTATCTACTCATCTATTTTTTCATAATGATTCCTTCTCATTTTTGTACAATTTTTTTTATTAAGGTAGTTTGACAGACTTACAGACAATGAGACTGAGTATATATATATATCATCAAGACAGACATTTTCTACATGGTTGACTTAAAACTGTGTGACCGACTAATGCAGACGTATTCCTTAGGGTAATTGTCAGTTTGATAAATTCATGCAATGATTTGTTTGTTGGTTGTGTCTCCAGATCCCATGTGTACCTTTGCTGCCCCCCACTTTCCTCTCACGTATATACATATATATATATATACTAGCAGTGTACCCGTCTTACGACGGGTAGAGTTTTAATTCAATGAAAAATGAACTGTCATTATTAATTGTTTCTTACCTCGGTCTTTGCCTCTTTGGTTATTGTAATTTTTTTAAATGTCAGGATGAGTATGGCCCTTTATTGCTCACATCATCTTGACTCATTAATTTCGCCACTCAAATCTTGTGCCCCTAATAGAACCTCATTTATCCTCCCTCTAGGACCCTATCTTGTCCCTATTGTTTACTCCCCCTCATCTTTATACCATGCCGAGGCGGTAAATACAACCCGAGGGTGTAGCCCGAGGGTTATATCCACCACTGAGGCTGTATATATCTCGTATACCACAAATATGCCTTTGGTATTACTGATTTATGCCATACTTCACTGTTTCAGAGAACTATTTTGTTTTCATGTTTTTGAAAAGGAAGACCGTTTTACTAAAAAAATAAAAAATGTCTCTAATTTGTTGCAAAATATACCAAAATGGTCTTAAAAGTTTTCCTTATTAAGTAAAATTAAACAATTCTTTTTTATATCCATAGTCAAGTGTCAGCAATTTAAATTATGTTCAAGCTACAAAAGCTCCAGTAAACTCCAGAGTGAGGCTCAATGGCATGATTCAGTGTTTGCGCATTGTGACATCACCACTTGTCATGTGACCCCTAAACATATGTGGTATATGGCGATATATATATCATGGTAAATATTGAAGGATTTATCAGCAAATATGGTAAAAAAGTATATATATATATACATCATATTATATATATATATATTCATACCATGATAAATCCTTAAATATTTACCATGATATATATCACCGTATATCACGTATATTTAGTGGTCACATGACAAGTGGTGATGTCACAATGCACAAACACTGAATCAGCCAATCAGAAGACAGCATTTGAATCATGACGTCATGACAGATGCCATTGAGCCTCACTATGGAGTTTACAGGAGCTTTCGTAGCTTGAACATAATTTAAATTGCTGACACTTGAATATGGATATAAAAAATAATTGTTTAATTTTGCTTAATATAGAACATTTTTAGGACCATTGGGTGTCTTTGCAGGGGGGGTCCAGAAAATTCCGGTGGGGGGGTCTATTGCGCTGTCGCGTCGCGGAACGCATAATTCGCGACATTACGTGACTGCGGGCTGATAAAATTAACATGTAAAAATATATAAATTTTGGTCTGGTGGGGGGGATGCATCCCCCCCATCCCCCCCCCTGCGTCCGTCCCTGTGTCTTTGGTAACAATTAGAGACATTTTTAGTAAAAACGGCTTTCACTTTCAAAACCATGAAAACAAAATAATTGTCTGAAACAGCGAATAATGGTATAAATCAGTTATACCAAAGGCAAATTTGTGGTATATGGGTTATATATAGCCTCGGTGGTAAATATATTTACCACCTCGGCCGTATATATCGCCGTATACCACATATGCCCATGGTATAACTACTATATATATATATACTTTTATTCACAACGAAGTATCAACAAGATACAGGTGTGATGACGGTAAAATGACTACAAAGAAAAACAGAAAAACTATATATACAACAGAGAGGGACAGTGACTATAAACTACGTCTTGAGAGAATGACAAGTCGACCGTTCCGCGCAAAAAGGAGCTTAGTGGAAAAATGGAGTTTTGAGAAAAAAGCCTTTTACTTCTGAACAGTTGTTTTTAGTTCTCGCTCGGTCAACACTGGTACGATTTGGATGATTTTTGGTTTGTACATTCATATAGACATTTTCTAAAAATCATTTCAGCAAAGCCTTCAGTGATTAAGTCAGACACGCCCACAAAGCTGACCAATGAACAGGCCTTCAAGCACGTTATGCAAATGAGCCCGGTTTTGCTGTTACGCACGTCCCCGTATGGGTTAGAGATGTGAAACTCACATTGGTAGATAGATCTCTCTGAGACCTTCAAAATTATAGGTTATATATCTCTGAGAAGCGAATAGTTGCTTCGCAAATCGCCGGTAAACTTTTGAGCTGGAAGGGTTCGTCTAGGGTAGATTCTCTGGGTGCTAAAAATATATGTAAATAATGATATTAATATAATTACTTTTCATGAAATAAGACCAGTGCTCCTTCTTGCATTAAACAAAGCATTACCAGTGGCGCAAAAAGGAGCGTAGATGCACTATAGTCCAATAATTTTTTTGTGGCAGTAAGTTATTGGCTGATTATTAAAAACATACCTTACTCTTGACAAAAATACTTGCCCCTCCTGTTCCTGACACTTTGACCAAACAGTTTCATAAACATTTGGAAGTATTGGCATGTTGGAGCTCTGGTTTTGAGAATAACATTGCTGTCAACACAGCTCAAGAAGCCATTTTCTCCTACTGCTTCTATTGCTGCTGTTGTGACGTCACAATTGTTTCAGTGATGTCACAGAGCCAACAATGCGGATGATGTCACAACAGAAGGCTTAAAATAGCTCTAAATGTGCTGAAGAGAAGCAGCAATTTAACATTGTAAGTGCTTGTATGATGAAGCTGGGGGATTAGAGGACTTAAATTTAGTTCAAATCATGCTTGGTCATGGTGTACTCGCCATAATAAACCAAAACTTAAACCTCAGGCTTAATCATGGATTGTTTTATTGGCTAAAAACTTACTGCCAAAATAAAATGCCTGGACTTTTAAGCTCCTTTTTGCGCCAACTCGTTTTGGTGCAAAAAGGAGCTTAGTGCTAGTACTTTTACTATCATTGTTATTACAGATCTCGTATAAGTGTGCCATGTTCCATGTGAATATATGCACAGATGATGTCAGTATTGCCATACTGACATCACTATTGCCACTCCCATCTTGAGAGTTGATTCCAACTGCTACCAACAAGTCAGGCTTATGGGCTGTCTTAAGTGTGAATAACAATTGATTAATCTGCATTCATTGGTATGGTTGTTTGATTCAGTTCGAGCACGTGAAACTGATATGTTTGAGCCACTTGCTTGATCCATCATGGACATTCATGGTGTCCTGTTGTGAAATTTCTCCTTGAGGGCAGCACCTTGTGGCTTTTCAGCCTTTTAGGTGAGATCTGGGCCAGAGAAACTGTTCAGAATTGATGACTGGAATGGGGATGACGGGGAGATTTTTTGGAAGTGAACGTGGTGGTGTTGCATGGGCATATCCGAGGACGAGAAAAGGGGGGGATGTAGTTGCTCCCCAAAAATTTGGGAAAAGGCCAGACAAGGAGGCTAAGAATTCGATCATCAAATAAACATTATTGGAAATCAGTGATAAGGATCCCCCCAAGCAAAACTCCCCCCCCCTTTTTGTCTTAAATTCTGAATGGTTTCTGAGTATATTATTTTTGCCAAGACAGTGCAGCACATGATAACCTCTCAGACCAACGAATGAATGTGAGAGTGAATGGATTTGTTTTGTTGTAAAAGTGCTAAAACTGATAGCAGTTATAAACAAAATCCATGCATTATATATTGTAACTTTTGGATTTATTCAAAAATCAAACTGAATAATCAATGTTGAGCAACAATCTAACGGCTTATTGTGGATTTTTAATGGCGTGATCAGTATGGGTTACAAGTGACACAGCTGAAACTGTGAATATACCAACTGTGAAATCATTATGCTTATACTGACATCACAAGAGCACTGTGGCAGTTGAAAAGAACATGGCACACTTATAAGAGATCTGTAATAAGTAAATTTCAGCACGAAGAAATCAAGTTCATGATCAGAAGTACGCTGATGATGAGCAACTTATTCTGTCATTTAAACCAACCATTCTGGGTGAAAAACATGCAAAACAGAAAATGGAAATTTGTATTGCTGAAATCAGAAATTTCTTGCATGAGAACAAGCTGTGTAATAATCGAGTTAAAGTGAACTTCTTCTGATTGGAGCACCAAACCAACTGAGGAAACTTCAAATGACATCTATCAATGTAGACACTGTTGAAATCAAAACTGCCACCCATGTCCGCAATTTGGGAGTGCTCTTTGACAATAATATGACCATGGAGAAGCAGATCAACAAAATGTGTCGTAATGCATATTTCAATTTGAGAGACCTGTCGAAAGTTCGTAAAAATCTTGACAAGGAAATAGTTGAAACTGCTGTCAATGCACTTGTCACCCCTCATTTGGACTACGAAAATGGGCTGTTGTATGGCGCTTCTGCCCGATGTTAAATAAACTTCAGGTTGCTCAAAACTTGGCAGTTCGATTAATTGAGAGTTTGAAAAAGCATGACAGTGTCAGCCACAGTAGGAAGCAACTGCACTGGTTACCAATCACAGCAAGAATTCAGTTCAAATTGATGACAACTACATGGAAGGCAATGAACAATCAGGCACCACAATACATCCAAGAACTTGTGCAAATCAAATCTCAACTGGAACATAACCTGAGAAGCAACCACAAGCTGCTGTTAGCAGAACCTGCTCCATGCAACAAAAATAAGTTTGAAGATCGGGCATTTTCCTATGCAGCACCAAACTCTGGAACAATTTGCCTGAAAAAGTGAGAACTGCTTAGAAAGCTTCAAGAAGAATCTAAAAACCCATTTGTTTCGGAATTTGTATGAGTGATTTTATTCGAAAAAGCGCTGATGAGCAGTTTACTGAAATTAGCGCTATATAAATCAATATTATTATTAAGAATTTACCATTACATGGTAAATTCTTATTGGTTTTGGTATTATTCTTCTTCTTATTCTTATTATTTCACTTTTTTTGCTCTGATTTTCATGAAACTTTTTCACAGGGTACCTCTAGGACCAAAACTGGGCCACACCCGAAAGAAATGACCTTGACCTATTTTTCAAGGTCACAGGGCCTTTCAAACATGAAATTTTGGAAATTTCGATGGCCTATTACTCGGCAACTATAACAGGTGGCATCATTGTACAGCTCATGTCTTACTCAAAAGTACTGAGCTGTATTTAGGCACAAGAATTTCTGGAATCGCTCAAGCGGAACCGGAGCTACAGGAAAAACACAATTTTAGGTTTTTTGACGTAATCTCAAGAACCACACTTTATAGAGAGACGCTGGATACACCAGGGAATGCGTAGCATCTGGGGCCATTTGCACGTCACTTTTTTTTTCCAATATCTGCAACGGTTCTGCAACAGCGGTCATTTTAGTGAAGTGACTACCCGTGACACAGGCTTTGGGTCTTCGAAAACCATGAAGGAGTCATTTGAGGTCATGCAAATGTATAACAAACTACCCATAACATACCCCAAAAACCCCATACAGACCTTCAAATTTGACCTTGACCTCATTTTTCAAGGTCATTTGACCCCTCAAAGTTCAAATATGGGCGATTTTCAAAAATTCCGAAAATTGTCTTTTTTGATGGATATCAGTCTCATCTTCTGGTTTCTATAGGGGGCCAGCCAGTTTGTTTAAGGCCCGAAATCGGAATTCAGATATCTTTTCATGCTGATTTGTTAAAAAATCACGAATATTGCATACCGCGCGACATGTAAAAACACACTATTTTTGCCCTCTGGAGAGATAAATATTGATGCTACGCAGTTCAAACAATTGAATGACCCCCCCAAAGTCACACACTGCCAATCTGGGCAAAATATTGGTTTTGACCTAGAAAGGTTTTTTCAAGGTCAAACTCAAGGTCAAATATTATGCGAAATTGAACATTTCAGACATTATATTTTTCTAAACAGGGAATCAGTTGAGGGATTTGCCTTATCTCATCAGCATTAGGTGCCATAATACCCTAGAGGCCCCACGCAAAATTTGAAGGCCCTCGGATTGACCTACATTGCACAATTGAGGTCAAAAGGTCAAGAAATGACTGCAAAATTGCCCTGCACATTTGTCAACATTGCACTTGTACCCAACTTTGACGGTCTGTATCTCCGGTTCTAATTTAGCTACAGGAACAATAAAAACATATTTGGAAAGCCCAGATGCTCCTCTAGTATTTGTTTTCTATACATTTTAACGTATCTCTACTAGTTAAAAAGATCGCCCGACCCTGAAAAATTCATGTTTTCGGTCATGATTTTACATCTTTGCATTTTTTTTACTCAGAAATACATCTTCAAAAAATTCAATAATATTTGGGGGTGTAGTCCTAACACATTTACAGTAGTTTTTGCAATTTAAAGTCTCTCCTCCCAACCGTTTGCCTTCTGGAACAAATTGAAGTTCAAAACTTGAAATTTTCAGGGACCATTTTTCGATGAAATATCGCAATTTTACCGTTATTTCAATGGGCTGTATCTCCGGTTCTTATAAAGCTACATGAACGACACAAGCAGTTTTGGAAAGCTCAGATTCTCCTCTTAATTTAATTTAATGTGTATTTTCTTGTAACATCGACAGGTAAAAGATCGGTGAACCCTGAAAAATTCATCTTTCCCACACCTTATCAAATGACTGTAGCTCTGCAGAGACTGGAACACCCGCTTTCACTCTTGATATGTGCTTAGGGTTATCATAATTGTGCATCATGGTGGCACTTTGCATCATGGTGGCACTGTGCATCATGGTGGCACTGTGCATCATGGTGGCACTGTGCATCATTATGGCACTGTGCATCATGGTGGCACTGCGCATCACTGTGTCACAATGGCAGGCTGCATCGCAATGGCAGAGTGCACCACAGTGGCAGAGTGCACCACAGTGGCACTGTGCACCACAGTGTCAGTGTGCACAACAGTGTCAGTGTGCAACACAGTGACAGTGTGCAACACAATGGCAGTTTGGACCACAGTGTGCACCGCAGTGGCAGTTTAGCACCACAGTCACAGTCGCAGTCACAGTTGCACTGTGCACCAGAGTGGCATGTGCAGAGCAGTGGCTCTGTGCGCCACTGTCTCACTGTGCACCACGGTGGCACTGTGCACCACAATATTGTTGCAAGCTGTCTTTGGGCTATGCTGCATGAACTGGTAAAAGCTTGGTAAATTCTTAGTCACTGACCTTGGTCAGTTACAGGGTTCTAGTTATTATTATTATCTAGAAAAAAGCCTTATTTAATGGATGGATTAAGTATGTGTACAAGTGGCTCAAGGAAGAAAGGGTAGCTTTTTAGTGTACAGAGATGTGAAGCCACTAGAGCTTTTTTCCTCAGTGATTACAAACTGTAATCTCTGTAATCTCCAAAATGAATTTAGTCGCCAAAAATAGTTTATGACAGTTTTTAAGCTGTTGTCTCTTTTTCATTTTGCATCGAAGAGGCATGGTTCTAATGCTAAACAATGTGTAACTGTCAAAAACACAAAGGAGAGGGTAAAGGTTTCAGTGAGTTAGCTTGAGACCATGGGCGGCCATACTGATCATTGAGAGACATGATGTATCAGGGCCTGCAAATAGTTTCAGTTCACCTACAATCTAGCATATGACAAATCAAAGGAAATGCCCTAGACATGTGTGTTTTGATATATTTATCACAGATTCCATTCAATTTTACAGTTGATTATGAAAAACATTTTCCTAAAATTCACAGTCACAGATGATTTCATATTTGTAGACATTTGTGGAAGAAAATACATCATTTTTCCTGCAATTTTCATTGGTTGAGAGAAGGTATGACACCACTCTCTTCTGAAAAGTGACATAGCGTTTTACACGGGTGACCATGGTATTCTAATCCATTGATCTGCTCAATGGAACTGACTCTAGCTGTTTCAAGTGACAGTTTCTGTTAGTGTTTAGCACATTTTTAGTACACACATTCTCAAAGTCTAATACTATGATTATTTTTTACAGAAAACAAACAAACATGTGTGTAACATTTTCTCAGATCAGGGCTCTGCCCAGACAACATGACAATGGGCTACAAATTACTGGGACCCTGGTTTGATCCCTATCATGATTTTCTAACGAATGTTGGCACCATCACTGGATCATCCCCTATTCTAAGGGATAATTCAGAATTTATGACTGGGGGGGGGGGGGTTTGGGAGTTTTGATGGAACTTTCTGTGAAAAGTGATACCCCGCTTTGTTAAAATTTCATTCGACAATTAAGTATGTTGTGACAAATAACTACCCCCCTTGAAACAGTCGGGAAAAATTGGTACCCTGTTGGGAAATATTCCCATTACCCCAAGTCATAAGAAGCATGTGCAAAAGGTGGTTCCCACTGAAGTAAAACTATAGAAAATACCACCCCCCTCGACCCACTCGTAAAATTTAATTCTGAATAGTCCTTTACTTTTATCACGTACAATGCTTTTGGTCAAGGTATGATAATTCAGCTTTCAGAGATTTGAAGCCATTCAGATTTGGCTTGAGACTGATTTAATATCAACTGAAGCAATCAACTGTAACACAGGAGTGTGAAATACAACAGTTCATGAGGATTGCGGTTTGACATGTATGAACAACTGCCACAATACCAAGTTGGCCTTCGCAGCAGTTTATTGGTTGAAATTATGACATAATTTTTCCAGCAAACATCACTTGCTTGAAGCAAACTGAAAAAAAGTGACACGCTATGTACAGCTTGGCCAATCACCTGGCAGGATTTTCTGATGTCAGATCAAAAATTTTGCTAAATTTTTTGATATTTGATTTAGGTCTACAAATATGAAATCATCTGTAATGTTGGGTGTTGTTGGTTCTATCAGTTGTAGATTCTTATCTACTTCTATCTTGTGTCGAACTGCTAAAAGCACAAGTAGTAACAAACAATGTATACATAACAGTTTGTGATCACTTCTGTCGATGTATGTTAATTAGTATTTGTCATGTGATTTTCATCTTGACAAGTCGTACCTTGACAAAACAGGCTGCTGGGGCCACTATGTTGAAGATTTGCATATTCCACCTGGTTTACTTTGGTGGGTGTGACTTCAACTTGGCCAGCCAATCAGCTTGCCTCTTGGTTGACCAAAACCAAACCAAAACGGAATTCCCCAGTTGCTAAATCTGCTGTTGTCAGTTAAACCCATGTGCTTTTCAGATCCATACAAAGGAATGGGATACAGGAATATTAAAGATTCACCGTTTGTGTCTTTGTATCTATGTGATGCCAAAGGTTCATGAACCTTTGTTGAAAATGTATTCATCTATTGTAAACAATAATAACCACCAACCATACAAATTGATGTACATGCTATATATGCCATAAGTAGTACTGCACAAGGCTTGAAAGTTGAATATGACCATCTTGACAAGTTGTATGAATATGACCTGTTAAATAGAATATTGAAGAAAACGTATAGGGAAAGGGGACCTTATTGAGCATTTCTTAATTTTTACTAGGCCTGAAGAAATATCATTTAGGATTTCACCAAATGAAGAGAGTCACTATTATCCTCTCACTCCTCCAGAATACTCCATTGCCGACCTGTCAAAATGAAACAACTTCCATTCCGCACAGGCAGCAAGTATGTTGTAAACACAGTTAAGTTTTTGTATTTCCAGCATGTGTATCACTTACTGGCAGCTACAACCTGATTGGTTTATCAGCTGGCCAAGGAACTTCTGATACTGGCCAAGGGTGAATATATTACAGCTTCTTTGGGCAGAAGCCAGGTCACTGAGGGGTTCCAGTCTAAATGGGACAGCATACATTACAGCTGCCTGTGTGGGGCTTTTTAGCAGAGTAACTGCAGAGGAGTATGGTGATTTTGGAATAGGCTCCCACTAGTGATAAATTTCTTCAAAATATGCAAATACTATAAAGGAAAAAATGGTTTGCATGCCACAACATCATCAAAATAAGTGAGATGTACAAGGTCAACTATTGCATTTGCACCATATCTGCAAAATGAACCTGCTTCTGCAATCGCCAAATTTGAATTGCATACGCTTGTAATGTCTGATAGGGTATTATTGGTATGCATGTGCGTGCTTGAGACTGGTTTAATATCAATTGTAGCAATAAACAGTTACACAGGAGTGTGTAGTACAACATTTCATGAGGAAATAAAAGAGTGCATGTGGATTGCGGTTTGACATGTGTGAACAACTGCCACAGCTTGCCTTGACAATTTTTGCATGTATGCCATCATATCAATGATTATATGGCCTTTTCAACCTCAGCAGATCTGATAGATAAATTGATACTGGTACAGATGTTCTAGTATATTATACAAGATCCAGATCTGTGGCAGGTATTTTTGGTGCAAGGTCATGAGTGTAAATGAGCAGGGCACTGGAACTCTCAAGACCAAAAGCTCCTGCTCTTCTTTGCAGGTCATACAACCAGGGGTGTAAATTTAGAAGTGAAGGAGCTCTGTCCCAAAGGAAATTATAGCTGTCATCCCGCAGGCAAAATCACACAATTTTTTTTAAAACGGCTGTACAAAAACGATTGGCCAAATTGCCGAAAAAAAATTACAAAAATACAATTGAGTTTTTCTCATTGTTTAAAGTATTGTCATGAAAAAAAAAAGTTGCCAAATTATTTTCTTTGTTATGGCATTTTACTAAACAAAATGTAATTCCTGCCTATGACAATAGGAGAACTAATTATTACAACATTCCCAGAATCAAGAACAAAATTGCTAGACAAGCTGCAATGACATTTAATAACACGGAAACATGTTTCAGGGACAAGATATACACACACAGTTTTCTTTAAAAAACTATGTAAAAATAGAAATCATTGACAGCTATGTGAATGTCATGTCAGTCACTGCTATGTTACATATACCATTACAAGAGAAAAGAAACAATATAACAAATGTCAGGTGCTTTATATAGTGTTGAGATCCCGAACCTGACCTGGCAAATGGCAAAGAAAGTAAACAAACCAGAGTTTATATTTGCTTTAGATTATAATTTATCTACTCATCTATTTTTTCATAATGATTCCTTCTCATTTTTGTACAATTTTTTTTATTAAGGTAGTTTGACAGACTTACAGACAATGAGACTGAGTATATATATATATCATCAAGACAGACATTTTCTACATGGTTGACTTAAAACTGTGTGACCGACTAATGCAGACGTATTCCTTAGGGTAATTGTCAGTTTGATAAATTCATGCAATGATTTGTTTGTTGGTTGTGTCTCCAGATCCCATGTGTACCTTTGCTGCCCCCCACTTTCCTCTCACGTATATACATATATATATATATATACATACATGTATATAGTAGTTATACCATGCCGAGGCGGTAAATACAACCCGAGGGTGTAGCCCGAGGGTTATATCCACCACTGAGGCTGTATATATCTCGTATACCACAAATATGCCTTTGGTATTACTGATTTATGCCATACTTCACTGTTTCAGAGAACTATTTTGTTTTCATGTTTTTGAAAAGGAAGACCGTTTTACTAAAAAAATAAAAAATGTCTCTAATTTGTTGCAAAATATACCAAAATGGTCTTAAAAGTTTTCCTTATTAAGTAAAATTAAACAATTCTTTTTTATATCCATAGTCAAGTGTCAGCAATTTAAATTATGTTCAAGCTACAAAAGCTCCAGTAAACTCCAGAGTGAGGCTCAATGGCATGATTCAGTGTTTGCGCATTGTGACATCACCACTTGTCATGTGACCCCTAAACATATGTGGTATATGGCGATATATATATCACGGTAAATATTGAAGGATTTATCAGCAAATATGGTAAAAAAGTATATATATATATATACATCATATTATATATATATATATTCATACCATGATAAATCCTTAAATATTTACCATGATATATATCACCGTATATCACGTATATTTAGTGGTCACATGAAAAGTGGTGATGTCACAATGCACAAACACTGAATCAGCCAATCAGAAGACAGCATTTGAATCATGACGTCATGACAGATGCCATTGAGCCTCACTATGGAGTTTACAGGAGCTTTCGTAGCTTGAACATAATTTAAATTGCTGACACTTGAATATGGATATAAAAAATAATTGTTTAATTTTGCTTAATATAGAAAATTTTTTGGACCATTGGGTGTCTTTGCAGGGGGGGGTCCAGAAAATTCCGGTGGGGGGGTCTATTGCGCTGTCGCGTCGCGGAACGCATAATTCGCGACATTACGTGACTGCGGGCTGATAAAATTAACATGTAAAAATATATAAATTTTGGTCTGGTGGGGGGGATGCATCCCCCCCATCCCCCCCCCTGCGTCCGTCCCTGTGTCTTTGGTAACAATTAGAGACATTTTTAGTAAAAACGGCTTTCACTTTCAAAACCATGAAAACAAAATAATTGTCTGAAACAGCGAATAATGGTATAAATCAGTTATACCAAAGGCAAATTTGTGGTATATGGGTTATATATAGCCTCGGTGGTAAATATATTTACCACCTCGGCCGTATATATCGCCGTATACCACATATGCCCATGGTATAACTACTATATATATATATACTTTTATTCACAACGAAGTATCAACAAGATACAGGTGTGATGACGGTAAAATGACTACAAAGAAAAACAGAAAAACTATATATACAACAGAGAGGGACAGTGACTATAAACTACGTCTTGAGAGAATGACAAGTCGACCGTTCCGCGCAAAAAGGAGCTTAGTGGAAAAATGGAGTTTTGAGAAAAAAGCCTTTTACTTCTGAACAGTTGTTTTTAGTTCTCGCTCGGTCAACACTGGTACGATTTGGATGATTTTTGGTTTGTACATTCATATAGACATTTTCTAAAAATCATTTCAGCAAAGCCTTCAGTGATTAAGTCAGACACGCCCACAAAGCTGACCAATGAACAGGCCTTCAAGCACGTTATGCAAATGAGCCCGGTTTTGCTGTTACGCACGTCCCCGTATGGGTTAGAGATGTGAAACTCACATTGGTAGATAGATCTCTCTGAGACCTTCAAAATTATAGGTTATATATCTCTGAGAAGCGAATAGTTGCTTCGCAAATCGCCGGTAAACTTTTGAGCTGGAAGGGTTCGTCTAGGGTAGATTCTCTGGGTGCTAAAAATATATGTAAATAATGATATTAATATAATTACTTTTCATGAAATAAGACCAGTGCTCCTTCTTGCATTAAACAAAGCATTACCAGTGGCGCAAAAAGGAGCGTAGATGCACTATAGTCCAATAATTTTTTTGTGGCAGTAAGTTATTGGCTGATTATTAAAAACATACCTTACTCTTGACAAAAATACTTGCCCCTCCTGTTCCTGACACTTTGACCAAACAGTTTCATAAAAATTTGGAAGTATTGGCATGTTGGAGCTCTGGTTTTGAGAATAACATTGCTGTCAACACAGCTCAAGAAGCCATTTTCTCCTACTGCTTCTATTGCTGCTGTTGTGACGTCACAATTGTTTCAGTGATGTCACAGAGCCAACAATGCGGATGATGTCACAACAGAAGGCTTAAAATAGCTCTAAATGTGCTGAAGAGAAGCAGCAATTTAACATTGTAAGTGCTTGTATGATGAAGCTGGGGATTAGAGGACTTAAATTTAGTTCAAATCATGCTTGGTCATGGTGTACTCGCCATAATAAACCAAAACTTAAACCTCAGGCTTAATCATGGATTGTTTTATTGGCTAAAAACTTACTGCCAAAATAAAATGCCTGGACTTTTAAGCTCCTTTTTGCGCCAACTCGTTTTGGTGCAAAAAGGAGCTTAGTGCTAGTACTTTTACTATCATTGTTATTACAGATCTCGTATAAGTGTGCCATGTTCCATGTGAATATATGCACAGATGATGTCAGTATTGCCATACTGACATCACTATTGCCACTCCCATCTTGAGAGTTGATTCCAACTGCTACCAACAAGTCAGGCTTATGGGCTGTCTTAAGTGTGAATAACAATTGATTAATCTGCATTCATTGGTATGGTTGTTTGATTCAGTTCGAGCACGTGAAACTGATATGTTTGAGCCACTTGCTTGATCCATCATGGACATTCATGGTGTCCTGTTGTGAAATTTCTCCTTGAGGGCAGCACCTTGTGGCTTTTCAGCCTTTTAGGTGAGATCTGGGCCAGAGAAACTGTTCAGAATTGATGACTGGAATGGGGATGACGGGGAGATTTTTTGGAAGTGAACGTGGTGGTGTTGCATGAGCATATCCGAGGACGAGAAAAGGGGGGGATGTAGTTGCGCCCCAAAAATTTGGGAAAAGGCCAGACAAGGAGGCTAAGAA
Source organism: Platynereis dumerilii (assembly GCA_026936325.1). NCBI lineage: Eukaryota > Metazoa > Annelida > Polychaeta > Phyllodocida > Nereididae > Platynereis > Platynereis dumerilii. Next base: position 442,400 of record JAPTHN010000107.1, on the reverse strand, counting down.
TTCGATCATCAAATAAACATTATTGGAAATCAGTGATAAGGATGCCCCCAAGCAAATCTCCCCCCCCCCTTTTGTCTTAAATTCTGAATGGTTTCTGAGTATATTATTTTTGCCAAGACAGTGCAGCACATGATAACCTCTCAGACCAACGAATGAATGTGAGAGTGAATGGATTTGTTTTGTTGTAAAAGTGCTAAAACTGATAGCAGTTATAAACAAAATCCATGCATTATATATTGTAACTTTTGGATTTATTCAAAACATCAAACTGAATAATCAATGTTGAGCAACAATCTAACGGCTTATTGTGGATTTTTAATGGCGTGATCAGTATGGGTTACAAGTGACACAGCTGAAACTGTGAATATACCAACTGTGAAATCATTATGCTTATACTGACATCACAAGAGCACTGTGGCAGTTGAAAAGAACATGGCACACTTATAAGAGATCTGTAATAAGTAAATTTCAGTGGTAAAAGGTGCATAACAGCACTATGCTCCTTATTGCACTGGGTGAAAAGGTGCTTCGCAGAACTAAGTCCCTTATTGCATTAGTGAAATTTTCTAATGGCAGAGACAAAAAAGGACAATAAAATCTTGAAAATTCAACATTATCAAAAAATAGTGTCATCCTGCACTTTGACCTGCAATATCTCCTTTAGTTTAACTGACTTTGTTCTAATATCCACAGACATTAATCCAAAGGTCTTGAACTTTCGAAAACTGCTATAATTCAAAAAGGGACTTAGTGGCACTAAGTCCCTTTTTGCACTCAGCGGTCGAAGTATCAATTGACACAAAATAATGTTCAAATTAAAAGCACCATAATGCTATTTCCACTGACCAAATGGAAACATATTTACTGACACATTTAATAAAGATAAATAATAGAAACATAACCAGTTTATATATCAAAGTTTCATAGAATGCTACCAGTAGCCACAGGACAAGAATTTTAAAAAAAGTATTAGCAAAGCACCAAATAAATTGAACACCACAATAGAGGATTATTATCCTTCCAGAAAGTATGTAGAATATGAAAATAATTGGCAAAATTGGTACGTGACCTCACACTGCTGGGTCATGGTGATTGGCTAGGGTGTGGAGAATGAGGTAGTGTTGGCATATGATGCAGTGTGGAAAAAGCCACACAGTGAGTTTTAACCACCATTAAGTTAGAAAACATTCTAATGGCATGACGCCTGCTGGATATTTACCACAAGGACATGCAGATAGCATAACTGAAAACGAGAAAAAAAATATGTTGGTAATTTTTTGAGAAAGACACATTTTTATGTTGCAGCCATTTTGCGGTGTGATAAACTCCATAAAGGGCTTCTAAAGAGCATCAAAACTTCTTTTAATAGCATGAAACCTGTTAAATATAATCAACAAGGACATGAAGATTACACATCTCTGAACAGGGAAAATGTTTCCAGGATTTTTTTGAAGAAATATATTTCGATGTGATAATCTGCATAGCCAATTTTCAAATGATTTTGTTATTGTATACAATCGGAATAATACTGCATGTTGGTGTGCTACGATTGCTGGTACCGGTAATTATAAGCACAAAGAAAAATGTATGTGATGGGCACATGATCCGGTTATCAGCAGTTGGATGGTGTTTACGATATGTAGTCCAAGATGGATGCACACCTTTGTGCAAGATGTATTATGTTCAACAACTGCACATTTGATTATTTTTCAAGTAAAATATAGCAATACTGACAGTTACATAAAATAGGACCCAAATTATCATTTTTGATAGGTGAACCAATGTTCATTTATTAAAGGGGTGGCGGCCATCCGCATGGAAGTGTCAGGGAAGCAGATTTGCTCATTTCGGCATCAGAGACAGGATTCAAGATTTTCTGCATTTTGTTATAATCAGTGTTGAATACCCATGATCATGTACGTATGTCTAGAAGTGCTCCAGGATGGTTAAAGAATAGTCTAGGACAATTAGGATGACCCCAGACATTATTAATGCTGACAACATGAGAAAATGATACTCGTTGATAGACTGAGTGTATGCCAAGATTTTTTCTTGAGATATCTTGTCCTAAGCCGTTTTACACACTTTGATATATATTTCAGTAATATCTTGGGGCCCTCTACATGGTGTCTTTGCTTTCTGGAGAACATCTGCATGCTGTTTGTTTTGATTCCCTTTGTTCCTCACCATTCCTGTAGTTTCTTGGCCATTTCTGCTTTGGTTTTCCAATGTTATGTCCTTTGTTTAGCATATTCTGGAAGCTGTCTGTAACATAATTGCTAATATCTTCCTGCAGATATTGAAACTAAGATGGCTCGAGGATACCTCAAGAAAACATAGACAAGTTGCTGAAGGTACCAGGAACTAAGTTAGTGTCAATATTTTGGTCAGGAGCGAATGAAGTTTATCGCATTGCAAAATTGATGCAATGTAAAAATATGTTTTTCTAAAATAATTCCCTGGAGATTTTTTCCCATATCTTGATATGTAATCTGCATGACCTTGCATTTTATGTCCTGCAGAATTCATGCCATAATAAGGTTTTTTATAGCATTACTGACCTTTTAATAGAGTTTATCACATCATAAAATGTTTTTCACATAAGAATGTGTTTTTCTTCAAACATTTCTTACTGACTTTTTTCCTATTAAAAGCTTAGTAATCCGCACATTCTTAGGGATTATATCGAGCAGGTTTCATGCCATTAAAAGAAGTTTTTAAGCTCTCTAGAACCCTTTTGTACAGATTGTCACATTGAAAAATTGCTGTAACATAAAAAAGCCCTTTTTTTTAAAACTTTCCCAACAGATTTTTTTCTCGTTTTCAATTATTTGATCTGCATGTCTTTGTGGACCATATCCAACAGGTGTCATGCCATTAGAATTTTTTCTAACTTAATGGTGGTTAAAACCCACTGTGGCCATATATGGTGTGTGACATAGAATTTTAGTTCAATGACAGTTTACACATAGTATGTGAACAGCTCAACTGCTACAGACACAATCTCTCAATTTCTCCAACACAGCCAAAGGATTATGGCAACACAGAGGGAGAGGGGTGGTTGATTTGGGATATTTTTAAATTAAATAATCACCTGTCCAGTTTGGGTAGAAAAGGGTTGTGAACCCGCCCCCCCTTCTCTATCTACCAAACTATAATATATGTAGCAAGCAACCAACAAAACTATCAACATATATCTACTTAATTTGAGTTTGAGATAAACTGACTGTTCTCAAATCAATATTGCTCAAAATTCTGGACAGCAATGCTGGGCTGTTTTACCGCCGAATAACTGATGTACTGTGTATGCTTAGTTTTCCTTGACAATATCATTATTATCCTTCCGAAAAGTACATAGAATATGAAAAATCTGGCTAAATGTGTATGTGACCTCACACTGATGAGGCATGGTGATTGGCTGTGGTGTGGAGTATGATGTAGTGTTGCCATATGATGCAGTGTGGAGAACGCCATATATTGTATGTGACATAGTATGAAAGCCGAGTAAGACAATAAACAACTGTTGCTCATAAACTGTCTAATCTGAATGTCGTTTACTGTATGCTCCCAGTGGCACAGCTTGGGTGGCTCAAGAGGGGATACACAGTTGAACATTTTTTGTTGAGTGGGTTCAACCTTCGAGAGAGGGAAGATCATCAATGTAATCACATGTAAGCCCCAAGGCCATTTCTAGATACGCCCCTGCTGACACATAACATCAATTGATACACTGGTGTATTACCTAACATATTTGACAAGATATCCTATGGAGAGTGAGCCATGATTGGCTGAACAACCTGTGACCTCACATGGAACACCTTAATTTCAATGCTAACCTGTGGGAACTGCCATATGGTGTCACACTTCCATGTAACAAGAAACACATACTTTTTTTATAGTAAAAATGCTATTTTTAGCTTAAAATATGAAGAAAAATTCAAAAAAAGGCCGAGGGATGAGTTTTAATGGTAGAAAGGCAAATGAGATGTCAAATGAAAGCAGAGAAGCAGTGCTACAATATGATGCAGGCGCTTTTTTGAAATTTTTATTTTAATCCCTGTTCCATGGGGTTTTAGTTGAAACTGAGCCATTTTTGGCATCTTTATTGGGAATAAAAAAATACTCAGACCAAAATTCAAAAAAGCGCCTCCAGGATCATATAGTGCTATTTCTCTTCTTTCATTTGACACCTTATTTGCATTTCTACTATTAAAATTCATCCCTCGGCCTCTATTTTAGTGTTTTTATCAGATTTTAAGCTAAAAATAGCATTTTTTGCTATTAAAAGATGCAGTGACCCCCCCGAAAAAAAAAAATTTTCCCCTAACATGTTTTAGTAGACTCCTGATGCCAAAAATTTGAAGTAAAACAGCTCAATTGCCTTTAATTGAGCATCATTTAAGAGCATTTCAGTTCTGTCCAAAAAAGCTGAAAAGTGCATTAACCAACCAGAGTATCAGGTGGTTTGTGAAAAATTTGCCATCACACACCGTTTCTTCCAGATATGTCCAGTAAAACATCTTGATTTTGGGAATGCTGAGTCATTTCAAGGTCAGGATTATGTGAAATGATGATCAATTTACCTTCTAGAACTTAATAAATGTGCCACTTCTTCATTTAAATGTTATGGAAATTGGTTTGCATGTTTCTGTCAAGCATATATCACTTCAGGTTGCCTAAATAGTTCATTCTAGTGTTTTTGATATCATTAAGGACAACAGCTTTGTCTGGAGACTGAATGCATTAAAAATTCTCTCTGACATCATCACTTTTGAGGTAACTACCCTTACGTTTCTACAGTTATGGCAACAAAAAGTACCTTATGTGAGTTAGAAAGTCTCTTACCCACACTGTAAAAATTGAAAACTGTGTTGAAGCAATAATTTGAGCTGTCTGAGAATGTTAATAATTTTCAAGCTATGATAGCTCAATCCTATAAGTTGTCAAGGTATGATAGCTCAATGCTGTAAGTTGTCCAAACGAATCATAACATTAAGCTGTGAAAACATGAAAGCGTCAGTTATTGCAGATAGCTTGACATCTCAGCCATGCCACATAAATTTAGTTTTTAGTTTAGTTTAGTTTATTGATCAACACCCAATTGGCTCGAGGCCGCTGGTATGGGCGTATTTATACAAAACAAATGTATATAAGAAATAACATAAATTTAAACATTTTGACAAATATAGCAGTTTTGAATTGTACATGTATCGTTATATTGTTTCAATAGAGTTATTTTAATATAGTGAGCAAACCCTTCAATACTATGAGTGTAGACTTTATTGATTATAATTTCTTCAGCAGTATTAATAATTTTTATTAATTTCATTTGAATACAGTTGTGAGTTATAGTTAACTTGGTGTAGATTGGTGGAATAATGTAGGTTGATCTTGTATTGTATTGTTTGATAGTTCTATTATTTTGAAAAAGGTGTTTGAAATATAAGGGGACTTTCCCATTTTGAATTTTATAAAATAATTTATATAATTGGACGACATACAGATCTGTCGTTTTGAGAATTTTCAGGGCCTTCAGCAACGGATCCGTGTGTGCATTATACTTGGAGAGCATCACTATTCGTACAGCTCTTTTCTGGAGCTTCAGCAGACAATTTGCTTTCTGTCCCCAGACTGTGATGCCATAATACAGTCTTGATTGAATCAAGCTGTTATATATTTGCTTTAGTGTTTTTTGCGCAACAAATTTCTTTATTGAATTCATAGAGCCTATAGTTTTTGCCATTGATGATGCCATAGATTTTATATGACTGTCAAAAGTAATATGGGTATCTAAAATTATTCCTAAACAATTAAATGTATCTACTTTCTCAATTTGTTGACTATTGAAATATATATTGTCTAATTTTATCTTTTTTTGTCGCGGGTGGAAAGTCATGAATTTTGTTTTTTTGCTATTTATAGTCAATTTATTTGCTTTAAGCCAGGTAGAAATTTTTCCGAGATCATGGTTTATGTGATTCGTTTCTATTAGCCCTTGCTCAGTGCTATCTGTTTTGTAAGTTAGAGTTGTGTCATCAGCATATAATAGAATTTCAAAATTGGTGTCAGTCATCTGGAGGTCATTCATATATATAATGAAAAGAAGGGGTCCTAGTATTGATCCCTGTGGTACACCAATAGTTATTTTTTCAGGAGAGGAGTGCACACTATTGAATTCAAAATATTGTTGTCTGTTAAAAAGATAGTTTCTGAATAACTTAAGTTCTTTTCCCTTGATACCATAATACTCTAATTTGGAGCACATTATATCATGGTTGATGGTATCGAAGGCCTTTGTTAAGTCAATGAAAATATTTATGGGAACTTTGGCTGTTTCTATGGACCAATAGATAGTGTCCATCAGGTCAAGGACTGCCAATTCCGTGGAGTGGCCTTTTCGAAAACCGTATTGTCTATCGTAGAACAGATTATTGGTTTCGAAATAACCTGTAACTGTTTGTGCATTGTCTTTTCAAAACTTTAGAGAGGACAGGCAAAACAGAGATTGGCCGGTAGTTTTCTGCATTTTCTTTTTCAGCTTTCTTATAAACTGGAATGACCTTTGCCATCTTTAACTTTTCAGGAAATTTTCCAGTTGATATTGCCTGGTTTACGAGTAAGGTTAGAGGAGCAATTATTTCTTCAACTATATCTTTCAGTATTTTATTTGACATGCCATAGGGATCTTTAGAAGTCTTACTTTTTAGCTCTTTGATTATTTTGGAGATGTCCTGGATATTTACCTCTCTTAATTTAAAAACCTTGTGAGTAGGATTAGTCATATATTGTCTGAAGGAATTATACATTGGTGGTTCTATTTTACTAGCCAATTCTTTGCCTATATCAGTAAAATATTTATTAAAACACTTTGATATATCTACTGTATTGCTATATGACTCACTGCCATACTTGATTTTTTCAGGGAGTACTTTAGAGCTTCTTGGTCTTCCCAGGATTTCATTGATATTTTCCCAGGTTTTTCTGGTGTCATTTTTAGTTCTCTCAAAGCTGCTGTTATAATAGTCAGCTTTAGCATTTCTGATAAGCTTTTTCAGTAAGCCATTATACACTTTGAGGTTTTGCTTCAATTCTTCATATTCTTTAGAACTAATGTCAGTTTTCTTTAGTTTTCTAAAGAGTCTGTCACGGTAATTAACTGAATATATAATACCATTTGTTATCCATTTACATATTTTATGTTTTCTTTTGTTGAAACGTACTCTTTTTGTTGGGAGGTGTGTTTGTATTAGAGATGTGAGAGTCTTAAGAAACTTCTCAAAATTGTTTTCAAAATTAGCCTCAGAATCCTGATCAGGTCTAAATTCAAGCATAGATTTGAAGTCAATCTGGTTAAGTTCATGTCTGAGCTTTTGTATGGCTTCGGCATTATAGGTGGAGATGGTGATATATTTTTGTACTTCAACCTTCTAATTTTTCATTTTAAGCATCATGAAGTACGGATAATGATCAGAGACATTGCTTTCAATAATACCTGCAGTGTGACAGCATGTTCAGACACTGTATTTGCAGTAGAAATTGTCTAACAGTGAGCTATTCATCCCATTAAAGCGGGTTGGCATGGTAATTTCAGGTTTGTAATCATAAGACGTCACCAATTCAAAGAAGTTATCAATGGCTTTGTCTTTATTAAGTTTAAGCAGATTCATATTAAAGTCACCAGCTATTACATGTGGTGCATTTAATGAATCAAATTTATCTAAGACCATTTCCATATCTTCCATGAATTCATTGCAGTTTTCAACTAGGTTTCGGGGAGGTTGGTATGTATTTGTGAGTGTTATAAAGCGCCATCTATAACAAGCACTTCTCATAACACTGCATTTAATTTTAAATAATTATTTACTTAAAAGAAAAAAGAACATTTATATTACACTATCCCAGAGAAAACTGAGTAGCACACCACTTTAGCTGGTCACTTTTTTATTAAATTAATTTGTAGGAGTAATTAGATGAATGCTTTCACACACGCCAACCAACATTTCCAAGTCAGAGTGTGTTCAAATACAGGCTTCTAGCACTGTATACCAACTCAGATGAGCCACAGGCTATTGGGATTTGTGAAATCTCCTTCTTATGCGATGGTCTGTGTTGAATGCATCTTGGGCCTGTTGTCCATGATGTGCTAAAATGAAGCACACTTGATCAGGTGGATCCCCTTGAGAGATCTAACAATATTTTGGGATTACAGCCCACATTCATGAATAACTTTATAAGACAGGTTACACAAATATCAAGCAACTAAAAATAAGTCAACACAGCTCAAAATTTTGAGTTCTGTCAGCTTGGATCAATAAGTCAATAAAACAACACACAATATTTTGAGCTGTAAGTCAACACAGCTCATTGTTTTGAGTTTTCTCAGCTTGAATACCTTAGTCAACATAGCTTGGTATTTGAGTTATCTCAGCTTAAAACATCAATCTATGTTAGCTCAATCAACTTGTGCTACCATCTCACTCAATCAATTGAGCTGAAACAGTGCCTCCAATTTTACAGTGCACTGATGCACACTTCATAATGTCATCAATGTCTAATACCAAAGAATTTTAGTTTCAATTATGTACCCAATAGCAATAGAAATACCAAACCCATGTTTTTTTTTTGTCTATAAGCTGATATTAAGATTTGCTTGGAGTCATTTTTGAGATTAGCTGGGAAATCAAGGAATGGAAGGGGTGTGGTTGAGACCCGAAGGGCATGTAAGGATGAGCATCTCCCTGAGAGGAATTGATTTAGGAAAACATTTTGAGTTGTACTGAACCATACCTTTAACTGTGGCTTCACAAATTAGTTGCTCTTTATAAATGACAAATTAAGATTTGGCAAGACACTAAATTAATACTGATAAATCAATTTGATTTTCATGCCATTAATATATGTGACCTGCTCCACCAAAATGGGTTCAAAGTCGGCCCCTTGCCTTATTTAGTTGTGAAAATGACTTTATTCCACTGGAAATAGGCTTTATTATCGTTTTCATAGATATGATTTTTTCCAGTTTGTACTTAGCTTTATCTCAAAACTGTGATGTCACAGATTTATTTGCATAACTTTGTATATTACAAGCATACATTTCAAGAAACTGACCAAATGCATTGACACATGGATTATGCATGTTTAGCACTGGTTGACAGGTGCTTCAATGAAATGTAACTGAACCAAACAGACCACTTATCCTCAAAGGAGAATTACACTGCTAGCCAAAAGTTTGGAAACAGTAAGCTGCTCACCAGTGCCTTAGTGTTGCACAAAATGGTCTCTGGTTGTTCCGATTCTTATTTGATCAAATCGAAATAGACCTAAATGAATTTGAAGTGGATTATTAAAGGTAAATTTGTGAAAACAGCACTAAATTTTAAAGGTAAAAAATTGGGATGTGGCAATGTGAGTAAGCATTGGCCACTACCATTCCATTGATATGCCCCGCCACTTGTTTTGGGCCATCAGTGTTTTTGAAAGCAACAAAGGAAACTGAATGCCATAATGCCATTCATATACACTGCGGAAACTACCCATACAATCCCTCTTACTGTTGTGGCATTTTCTTATGATCAGATAAGAATCCATGCACCGACATGCCCGCAGTGTACAATGACTAACAACAAATTGTGGTGATGAGTGTCTTGTGAAAAACAATAAAACAGGCTTTGTTTGGGAAACATTGAAACAGAGACTCTTCTGGTGTAACAATCTGTTTAGACAGAAGTAGTTTGTTGTGGTTGTACACATTGCCTGGCAGTTTTGATTTCCTTGTCATAAACCCTGATGTCAAACTCTGAACTGATATGTCACAGATTGAAGATTAGACCAATCACATTCACAGATACCCTGATGATGTCACGGTTTAACTGCAAAACGGAGTTTTCAAAAAACACATAGCTATGAAAACGATAATAAAATTATAGTTCATATGTTTTGATGTGACAATCCAAAGATATGGCACCTCAAACATTGATGATGCGAAACATCAGACTTTGAGAAGATAGCATTTGAATTTCCCGCCAATCACATTCACAGATACCCTGATGATGTCACGGTTTAACTGCAAAACGGAGTTTTCAAAAAACACATAGCTATGAAAACGATAATAAAATTATAGTTCATATGTTTTGATGTGACAATCCAAAGATATGGCACCTCAAACATTGATGATGCGAAACATCAGACTTTGAGAAGATAGCATTTGAATTTCCCGCCATTGCAATGAAAGAACTAAAAATATCAAAAAGAACACCCAATTTAGATAATTTAAAATCACTTTCTTGTAAAATGACCTTAATTATTCAAAGCAAATTTATTTTGCTGAAACGTGGTACCAACAGCTAAAAAACATTGAAATGTGACCTTTTGACACATTTTGCTAATTTCTGGAAAATATAAATTGCCTACTTAGAACTCATTTTGGTGGAGCAGGTCACATAATTATGTAACAGTTAATTACTCAGATCACTCCAGTGCAATGAATGCATCTATTGCATTGGGTGTACTCATTACTTTGCAGCACTTTTCTTGATACTTATCCACTAACCAGTGAGCGCACATCACTCCAAGTATAGGTTAGGTTAGGTCAGGCTTTTTTTGACATATAGAAACTCTCTGGGGGGCTGGCCAGATGATCTTTGGAGTTTGGAGGGGGGGGGGGGCTATGGCTTTTTTGGTAAAAAAAAGTTTGTTTCCCACTTGACACTAAAAAATGAAATTTGTTCAACACATGAAAAAAGAAATAAAAGTTAGTTTCTGTCTGCAAGCAGGGTACGGTAATGTTAAAATTACGAAAAAGCTTATGTGTGCAAAAAAAATTGTTCGTTGATGCTGCGCGCATAAACCTTTGTTTCGGGGGTAAAAGAGCATTGTCATTGAGCGTAATCCCCACCAAAACTCCATGACCTTTCATCCATTTATTCAGATGCTCTATACCATGGTCTGCCCAAATTTGCACAGAATGGTGTTTGATTTTTGTTAACACTGAAATTTCCGTCTGCAAACTCCCGCCAGATCATTGGATTTGATGTGTCTGAAGAATTCATTTCTGCCAGATAGAGTGGCACCATCCTGGCATACTTATGTCGGTCATGTGCTAAAAACCTATTTGCACAACCGTTCCAGTGACTCCAGGTAAGTTTCCAGTCAAATTCACGAGTTGCCCTCACAAACTGGAGGATGACATGGACTTGCAGCATGTCATGATCAAACCCAATACTTTCAATGTTAATTTGATTGAAGGAGACTTATCCCACTTGTTGGTGACAGCCAAACGAAGGGATTATGCATCGGATTTTCACTCTAAAATCCCTTATGAGAAGTCAAATGGCTTTCTCTGGATCACGACTAATCAAACAGCCTCTATGTTTCCCATGTTGAAAGTAGAGAAGATGACACTTCATCGGCTATCATAGTGCCTCTGTTGCAGAAGAATCATGCCAAAACTTGCTTAAAATTTATAATTGATCATGTGGAACTATTTTACTGATGATTGGGTGAAATTCTTAACAAGCTTTGGCATGATTCTTCTGCAACAGAGGTGCTATGACAGCAGTGCATCACATCGGCCTACTGCGACATATTGTACTGGTCATTATCTCATGCTGGCAAAGTTGCAGACTTCTTTCAGAGCTTTAGCTCACTCATTGTTGGTTATTCTAGGTCTTTCTAAAAATGATTTTTGGACTCACAGACACCTGTGTAGCTTAGATTGTCATGGCACCGCAGACCAGCAGGTTCCAGTGGTGCTTTCTTCCTTTGTTTACTTTCAAACAATGGCATCAATTATTGACAGTTTCACCCCTAGATCATTATATAGGATCTGTGTACCAACACCAGACTATTGGCAGTCAAAAATCATGTCTCTTGTGTCTTGGGATACATTTTTTTTCAACCGTGCATATTGAAGATGAAGAAATTACCAAAAAATTATTAGAGGTGTCATTGAGGGCATTCAAAACTAAACAAAATTGGGGAAAACAATTGAAATAGGTTTTTATTTCAATAATTTTTAGTTATAGTTGTTTTCCAAGTGTTTATTTTGTAAAGTCTACTGATGAACCCCTTGCAAACGAAGGAGTAAAATACTTATTTCCGAAGACTATTGGGATTCTTATGCAAATATATTACATAATGCTTCTTTAAATTAATTTTTGTGCATTACCTGTCTTCTAATGTAGGACCAAATCTACCTGAGAAATTTCAGAGTATTTGAGCAAGCGTAAGTGCCCAAACTAGAAAATATGGTAGGGGGTCAAATACTTATTTTCCTCACTGTAAGTGAGCTCCAGTTTTTGCAATTCATGAGGCAATGGAATTCATCCTCAACCACATTCATGTCACATCTTTTACATAAACGTCCGTCTGCCACAACATATGGTTGTTTGTGTTTACCTAGTTCTATATGAAGAGGTTATAAGTTATGAGAACTTAATCAGATTTAGGGAGGTTTATATTTAAGTAAGGCTCTAGAAGAAAATCTTTCCTAAATAACTTGTATGTTATAAGCTTTAGGTTTTTACAACTGTCATTAATTTCAGCTAGCATTTTAATTGGAGTTTGGTCACATAATTGTGTTACCATTCTATTCACATTGGCATCTTCATTCATGTCTGCAGAGTAGTGGAAACCGCCCACTGTCAGCAAGTACTACGACAATGGATGTTTGAAGCCTGACACCAAGCAGATTTTTAAGAAACTGCAGTTGGATTTTCCCCAGTACACCAATTTCTTTCACTGAAAACCATATTTCACTGTGATATTCAAGGATAGGAATAACAAGTGTATATATGATTGGTGGCTCCGACATGTCTGTTTGGGGTCTCCTCCATTTATATGCTTTTGATGAATATCAATGTAAATGTAAATTTAATATTAATGGAAATAAATTTTACCTGAATCTGAATCTTTTGATAACGTGCTAAATTTACAAAATTTTAGGCTGAAAACTGCTTTTTCTAACTCTTTGGGGGGGGGGAGGGGCTTTCCTCCTAAGCCTATGATTGCCCTGACTTGACGAAAATTATGTTTTTATGAGATCAACTTGTTTCATCTAATACAATAATTAACAGAAGTGGCCCAACAGAAGACCTGGATGTACTAGAAATAAATCTGTGGCTGGTGGGAGGTAAGATTTGGGTTTGAAAAAAATAACTAAAAAATTAAAATTATGTGTACTTTTGATTGTAGAGACAACTTGTACTGTCACTACCTATTGCTTTCAGTTATTTTTCAAGCATACCAACTTGCTTGCGGTGCCTGTATGTAGCACTTGCAAATCAAACTCACTTGCCTAATAAACTACCTTGCCTTTGTTTCCTGTATGTAGCACTTGCTAATCAAACATACTTGCCTAACCAACTACCTTGTCTGTGTTGCCTGTACATGCAAGTCAAACATAATAAAAATAATAATAATAAAAAAAAGTGAAACTTGGATTGTGTTACCTCATAGACGTAGAATCACGTATATATACAATCACAGTCACATGCATACAGAGAGAGCACAATCATACAGTTATTCATTCACACAAAATAGATACATACATACTACCACTTACATTCATGGCACATTTTAATACTAGCTGGAATAAATGACCTGGCGTATATCTGCTAGTTCTGCATTTCATACTCCTCAGCCTTCTGCGTGATGGTAACAATTCATAGTAACTATGCAGCGGGTGTTCTACCTCCTTTACAATACAACCATATCTGGTAATGACATTGTGTTGATGTTCAGTCGAGCACAAGCCTTGATGACCTTCTTTATTTTGTTTTTTGCCTCATAGTCAGGAGCCAAAGTCAGAAAAAGGCCTTAGTTAAAGTGGTTGAGGCATTTTAGAGTAGAAATGGGCATCCACCTGGAATAAGTCAATTTGAGTACGCAAATTTTGAATTTTGAGGATGCCCGCTCATATCACCATTATTAAGCCCTCAAAATGGCCGAAAACAATATGGCCACCAAAATTACTGCATTCAAGCATAACTTGGCCCCTAATTGCACCAGAGATGTGATCTTTGAGACTTTTTCTATGTTTTGGCACATGAGGAATCTAATCAGAATATTTCCAAATGTCCCATTGCAATATTTAATTAAAAATCAGACCTTATAATGACGAAAAACAATATGGACGCCAAAATTGCTTCATTCAGGCATAACTTGGCTCCTAATTGCATTAGAGAGGTGATCTTTGAGTCTTTTTCCATGTTTTGGCACATGAGGAATCTATCAAGAATGTTTCCAAATGCCCCAGAGCAATATTTCATTAATAATCAGACCTTATAATGACCAAAAACAAGATGGTCGCCAAAAAATTGCATGTACTTTTTACTTCATAGTTGTAACCTTGATAAAGTAACAAGCAAATCCAAACTCTGTTGAACAGTACATAAATTACCACCACCAGCAGACTGGCACAGGCCGTCTGAGATTTGGACAGGCAAGTCTGACACAGGGGTACTGGTTGGAGTATTCTGTCCTAGATGGTGGAGACCAAGTAGTTCATGTCTGTCTTCCTTAGGTGAAGATAACATGTCATCCTTCTTCAAGTAGAATGTGCCATAAGACCCGTGCCTCAAACCAACGGAGGCTATATAGGGTACTTCCGCAACAGCACGGAATGACAAACATGAGGTTGGTGGCTCTTGAGTACATCCTGGCTTTTCCGGGATCTCCAAGAAGCCACTGTCTCTTTGAAAGTCACACTCACATGCTGGTGTTCTCCCTGAAGAATGTTCAGCAGAAGCATCGTCTGACAGAGGATCATTAATTGACAAATGCACATTATGTGAAGAGTCTGTGTCAGGGTCCTCAGGGAGAAGTTGGAATTGCATGGCCAGGTCGTCAGTCACATTGAGGAAGTCCATCTCACCATCTTCCTCCCCCTTTAAACAGTTAGAGGCAGGCGACATCATCTTAGCAGATGCTGAAGGTGTTGTTGTGGTCATTTGCAATGGTTGTTGCACCTCCTTTGATGGCAGATGAGGTGTAGAGTTGAGAAACTGTGGAGGTGGTGGAACTGGGACTGGTAGTACATCAGTTTTATTGGGATCATCTGCTGAGCATCCTGCCGTTGCCTCACCCAGATCACCACCAACTTCAGTACCATCATGGGAACTAGATGTCTTGGAGGATGGATCAGTTGATCTAACATGAGGACACTCAGATGGATCAGCTGTCATCTTCTTCTGACAAATTCTCATAGAAAAGTCAACTATGTCAGGTGACCTGAAGTCAGTTAAAGACTGGGTGCAATCAGTCACTGGGGCTTGCATTCAGTTTCTGACTCAAATGTACGAGCTGCCTTGTCAGATGTGCTGCCTGGAGCTTTAGTGGGATTTTGGGAATCTGAAATTGGTGAGATGATTGTGCGAGTAGATCCTCTCAATTTCTCAGTTGAACCGTCAGCATGAACATGATTCCGTGGAGATGTTGTAAACGCAGTTCTGTTGCCAGAATATTATGATCCTTGCCGAGCAGACATAGATGCAACAGAGACAGTGGCATCAGTTTTAGCCTCTGGTTGAACAAAGATCCAAAACTGTCTTCCTCTGTCAATTTACCATGCTCTCCACCAGTTGTCAGTGTTGATGCTTGATGTAAGGGAGATGTGCAACAGGCAGAAGGTTAGAGTTGTTCCTCAGTCCCCAGAAAAACTGTTGCTGCAGGAGTGAAACGCTTCTGCGGTGATGTCAAGACCTTTCCAACAACTGGTGACGATTTTGGGGTAACGTAGCTGACTGCAGAAGAAGAAGACCTAGTGCTTATCTGTGAGTCACTCCTGAGTTTTTCAACTTCTTCCCACAGTAGTTCCAGTTTTTGACTCCCTGGTTATTCTTCTTGTCTCCCAGCAGATGTTCGATCTTATTTGTCATTTCATGGCTTTAGCAAGGTGATATTCCTGCACCTTCTCCTGCACCCTCTTTGCCCTTTCCCGTACAGCTTCATTGTTCCACTTTGATTGCCCGTCCATCTTGATTGGATACCACTACAGTATCATGACCCTGATGAAAAAACCCTGGCTAACCACAAGCTTCCCTGCTAAAAGCAAAGCACCTGCAGATTTGCACAGAATCAAACTTGGTCATAGATGACAGTTCCAGCAGCAAGAAGAAACGCTACTACAAGAGATCTGACGAGTCACACCTTGAGCTCCAGTACAAAACAGAAATCCAGGGAGTGTCAAAACAACCGGAGAGAAAGGACAGTACCAATTCAATTCCAGGACAGCATCAGCTGCCCCGCAATAAATGCTAGCAGCAGGACCCTTCCTCAGAAATGAGCAGGAACCAAAGACAAATCAACTGTATCACCAATGATCCTCGTAAGCCAACAGCTACTCAGCAAATAAATGCCAGCCACTGTCGTCTGCACAGGATATAGGGCAACACAGCAACCAAAATGATACTGGACAGATTAGTGAGACTAGCCTTCAAACCAATGCAGACAGTGAGAATAGAGGAAACAAGTGCTCACAAGTCAAAAGACAAGAGCCATGTCCCATCCACTACAAACAGCGAAAGCAAGTCGCAAGAAAACAACCGAGAGTAAAATTGAAACTGATCTGACAAACGTAGATGATTTATCAAAGTATTTGTCAGCAAAGAGAAACTGCACTGTGCAACAGCCAGGATGAGGGATCCATGGACGTCCAAGTTAAGATACCAAAAGTATCTCTGTTGGTAACATGTATACTTCCACCCAAAATAGCTGCAAGCAGGTATGCAGTATGCCCAAATGTTTGAGTTTACAAACAATAATCTCAGATGCTAACTGAAGTTCAAAACACGTCAAATTTACTGAATAGACGAACATGAGCTCAAAAGCACAGATATCCTTTTCAGCAAAATGAATGTGTTTCTAATCCACAGAAGAAGTGTAACAGGAAAATACAATAAATCCACAAAACAATGTTGCAATTGCCTCAGTGCGTATCTCAATGAAAATCGCCTGCCGGACCACAATGTGAATAAACACAAAGTTAACCAGCAGACAATCACCAGGTCACACCGAAACAAAAGCAAACAAAATGCAAAATTGATGTCTCACAAAATTAATTTAAGAAAAATTTTAACAAAATATCACAAGTGACTCGATCTGTACCACGCTTAAAATTACCTTAAGACCACAATGTACAAGTACAAAGCTATCAAACAGACAATTAAGTGCAACACATCGCAGCAAAAGTTAAACAATCTGTCTCTCAAAGTCAAGGGAATTAAAGCACTGTTGCGAATGTCTCTGTGTGTAACACAATCAAATTATCTGGAGGCAGAGTACAAGTACAATGTAATCCAGAAGACAGTCAAGTGCTCCACACTAAAGCAAAAAGCAACACACCTCACTCTCCCCTGTTCAAAAATGGAATGACAGCATGAAAGAAATGCTAAGCCAAGTTAAGAGTGTGTTTTTTTAATAGACCCTAGACAGTAACCAATGCTAATCCTGCAAAGTACAAACTATGCAAACACAACACCTCTGAAATGTGTGACTAATAGTAAAGGAGATGAATGAAGGTGTGAATGAAGGTGTGAATTAAGGTGTGAATGCTCACACTACACCTATGGCTTATCCAAGGGTCAAATTCAGAAAGTGCAAATTGATATCTGCCCTCTGAATTAAACAGAATTTACAACAATTTTATAATAATTACATTAATTTTGCACCAGCATAGAACCTGACTGCCGGTCCACCGAAAATCAGTATTACTGTCCTCAGTGAGAGCCCAACAGACAGGTCACAATGGCTAGGCAACAACTAAATAAATTAGTTAAAATTGTTTAAGAAAACTAATTTAAATTTAAGAAAAGTTGCAAGGCCAAGAGCTCAACTGGCACTCCTTCGAATTGCAGCAAAATACTGCCCTCAAAGGTAAGCAACAGCCAAGATCACACTGCCTATGCAACTACTACTAAGTTTAAATTAAGTTTATAAATTACTCTAACCCATCAGCAAAATATGACTGACTGTTGTGTGCAATTACTGAATTGAGGGGGACATGTGCAACCCAAACTGAGATCTTTTACAATCTAAGCTGATGTCATGTGCCTCCACCCAAAATAGAAAAACACCACAAGCAATCAAGTTAATTTGCTGCTAAAGAACTATTTAAATTTAAATGAAATATTTATAAAACTATCTCATGTGAAGAACTGGAAAATAGTGTAATGTCACAATTGCCTCAGCATGTAAAGCAATTTCTTGCAACACCCGCAACAAAAGTGACCACTATACCTTCCTCTCCAAAAAAAAATTAAAGTGTTGATTTTATGTAATGTATTGTATCAATAGTTTAATACAGTTCTAAGTTAGAGTGTACACTGAAACATTGATTAATCCTACTAAGTGCAAACAATACAGACACCTAAAATGTGAGAAAAATATTCAAACAAACAGTGTCTAATGTAATGTCACCACACAAAGTAAGAATTAAAAGATGTATGAACTATTAAATGATAATCAGAGAACTAGCTAAACTGACAGCAGAGAAAAAATAAATACTCAAGGCTAACTTGAAAGTCAGCTCAAGTATAGAAAATGCTCAACTCACAATAATAATGTTAAACGCTCAATTCACTGCAAACTCAGTGACCAAGCAATTAATATCCGGGCTCCGAAGTTACTTCTGAACACCAACGTAGGAATTTAATACACAAGAACAATACAATACAAATGGGCAGTGTACCAAGTGTCTCTGTGTATCTGTGTAGGTCTGCTTCCTTCTGCTGCCAGGCTTGTTCTGCCAGATTTGGGCAGGTGGAGGGAGCTGCAGCAGAACCCCTGGTGGCAACAACACCAACACCACCAGTGGCCAGCACTGGAACCAAGGCACATCTGCTACAAAAGTATGTCATAATAAGCCCATGTACAAATTAGAAAGATATGATATATCAGGTTGTGCTTTGCAATGGTTAAAGAACTTTTTAACTGGAAGACTTCAACAAGTAAAAATTAATGACGCAATCTCACACGCAACTGATGTTAAATCAGGAGTCCCTCAAGGGACTGTGTTAGGTCCTGTTTTATTTTTGTGTTACTCGTCAGATTTGCCTAATGTTGTCAAACTAGTACTATTAGTATGTATGCTGATGATACAAAACTGTATAAGTCTATTCAAAATGTAAATGATCGCATGTTATTACAAGAAGATTTAGATAATTTTGCTAAATTGGCCGATATTTGGCAGATGGATTTAAGTCCAGACAAAACAAAAATATTGACTATTGGTATTAACAAAGTGAACTTTAATTTTTTATTGAATAATGAAATTATGAAACTGTCAACAACATTAATAATATCGGACACAGCGAGCTTGAACAAAAATTTGTGCCGTGATGTATGAAAATGTTTCGTATGAACAAAGATTAAACTTTTTGAAATTAGATTCATTGGACATTCAAAGAAAAAAATCTGATAAATACTGTTTTACAAAGTTATTAATTGTCATACAAATCTCAATATAAATGATAGGGAAGAAGTTTATAAATTTGTACCTAGAAGTAGAGGTCACAATAAACAGCTGTATGTATTTTATAGCCGTACTGATAAAAGAAAATATTTTTGGAGTAATCAAATTGTAAATAAATGGAATAATTTAGATGAACGAACTATTAATTCTATTTCAATCAAGAATTTTATAACCAATTTGAAGATGTTAAATTCTGCTAGTTAGTGGGAGTTACGTTGTAATTTTTACTTAAACTCCCATCGTTTTTGTATTGTTCACATGTTGTTCTTTGAATAAATAAATCCAAAAAAAATCAAAAGTAGCTTTGCCAAAGGCAGTCCTCTTGCTTTGTCCAGCCAGAAATGATGTAGAGTCAGAGCCAGTGAGGGCATGGAAAGACAACAGAGAAAGAGCAGTGTCTGGTTGCTAGTTCCATCCTTGGACAATGGCAGAGACGAAATTTGGCTTTTTGCTGGTTCCAGCCTTCATCCAGACTTTTGTTGATGGTGTGATTGTGAGCAACATGCATCAAGAAGGCATCAGTATCTTTCCTACAAACGAGGAGGAATCTGTGTGGTTGCCTTTGGCAAAGCTACTTTCTGATCTTGGGAGAGGTTCATTGACAACAAAATTGCTGGAAGATTGTGAGTTGTTCATGTTCAAAGTGTACAAAACTGATTCCACCACCACAGATGAAGCAAGGTCAGTGTTGCTTAAGAGATGACATAAGGCTGAACACTTGTCCCCAACATCAGATGCCCTTAAGCTCCAATAATTATCATAAGGGCTCATCATCGGAGCATGGTGTGGCTGAACGTATTAGAGCCATATCCTGAAATTGTACCTCCAACTGAAAGTGATTGGATAAAAGATCAGAATACTGAACCCTGTACTTTGCACACTTCAAAGTGTTCCAGTCAGATGTCTACAGATTGTAAGCTGCAGCTGCCAGAAAGAGTGCTCTACAGTTTGATGTGGCGGCTGTAAATCAAAGTTGCCATACCTTGACAAGTTGACAGTTGCAAATGTCATAGGCAATGCTAGAACAATTAACTTCATATGAATGATATTTTTCAGGAATCAAAGATAAAGGCTCCAGCAGGTCCACTAAACATACCCCTTTAATTAAGGCATGTTAAGAGTAGGATCTTGTCCTCGCTTTGGATACAAAAGATGACAAAATGCAAGTCTGAGAACACCCCGGGAGATATTTATCTTTTCATGCTTCGGAAGGTCTATCAAATCTTTTACCCACTTAATTGGAATGGGGCCAGTTGGGAAAATAATCATCAATAGGTGGCGCTACCACCACAAAGGTCCACAACTGACATACAGTTCCACGGTTTTCTTGACAAAAACTGACCTTTAATATTTGACCGATCTGCGAAATAAAAAAAGCATCGTGGAGCAAATTATATTTTATACCACTTAGAATAACAAAAATTGTCACTTCTACCAAAACTTTTGTGCAGTCATTGCCGTTCAGTGAGTGAACTTTGATTCTGTACATTTTCACTTTTGAAAATAAATCACTGCTCTGGAATGATTAAAGATAGAAAGGTGGTTTTGATATTAAAAGATGCCTATATTAAAGTGCAAGCCTGAATAAACATTTCACGTTCCAAACTGTATTGGTTTTTTCAGGACTAAGCATTAATTACGCCAAAAATGCCGATTTTCACGTTTTTTTATAGATTTTTTTGTCTTCAGAGGAAAAAAGAAGTTTCAGTAAAAAATTCAATACCGAATCTATCATCAAGGACTATACTTGCAGAGTCTGAAACTGTAAAGAAAATGTTTGAGAGTCCAATGTTTGCTGATTTATGATGACATATGTTTTAGCATGCACAAACTGAGTTAACTTCAGCCCAGATAGCTCAATCAGTAGAGTGCTCGCCTCACAAGCGAGGGACCCAGGTTCAATCCCCAGGCTGGCCATCATGTCATTCATCGTCATCGTCGTTCGCATCTGACGTAAATTTTAGACTCTGCAAGTGTAGTCCTTGATGATCGACCTGGTTTTGAATTTTTTAACTGAAACTTCATAGCAGACTTTTTTCCTCTGAAGACAACAAAATATTTAAAAAAACGCGAAAATTGGCATTTTTGGCTTACTTAATGCTTAGTCCTGAAAAAAACCAATACAGTTAGGCGCATCAAATGTTTACTCAGGCTTACTCTTTTATTATCAAAACCATTTATTTATCTTTAATTATTCCGGAGCAGTGTTGATTTTTCAAAAGTAAAAATGAGCAAATTCAAAGTTCACTCGCTGAATGGCAATGACTGCACAAAATTTCATGAAGAAACAAAAATATTTCTTAGTCTAAGTGGTAGAAAATGTAATTTGATCCATGATGCTTGTTTTTATTTTGTAAATCGGATATATATTGTGGTCAGGAGAGCCAATTTACTTCTCCCATCATTTTGCACAGGCTCTGTACCTATTAACAGTGGCGCCACCACACGAGTTTGTGTTGTACTAAAAGGTAGCCTGCCCTATTCAGACTGAGACTTCAATATTTTACAGTGGGGTGCGAAATTTTGGGCACCCTTGGATTGGGTTCATATTTTTTCAAATTTCAGAGAAACCATTTGCAGTATAATTCCAATGGAGTTTATTCATGTTTGTCAAACTTGTCATGACATCTTACACTTTGGCAAAGTTGTAACAAGTACCTGACAACCTGTGTGAAAATTAATGCTTTCTTTTGTTTTTGACACCTGCTGCCTCAGATGCCTCACTCACTTGGAAGTTGTCATGTACAATAATCCACCATGTTAAATAGTTCAGTTTTTCTTAGCATTTTGTGTTAAGCCATCAACTAACAAAACAGTACCAATTATTTTGCTATCAATTGAAGTTAACTGCCTTTCAGAAATTGTGTGCATTATGAGAAACAAAAGATCAAAAACATAATTTCATCTCTTTTCACTGCCCTTTCCTCTTTCTGTTATTCCTCTATTTATTTCTTCCACCCATCTTTTTATTACATCAAGCCTTTCCCCTGTTTTTTTTTCGTTCACTTAAAAAAATCCTTTTTTACCAAATTCTTTTTCTCCAAAATTGTTTTCCTAATTTTTTTCCTAAATCTTTTAATTGGTGGTCAGGGACTGACACCCATAGACATATTAATATGCCTGTGTAACAGTGCATGTGACCAAAAGAGCGTTTCTAGTAATTAGTATAATACACTTGTGTGGTGGCCAGCATAAAGTGTTGTAAGGGGATGACAATTAGAAATTTGGCGTAGAGGCCTGATGTTTTCCTTGTACCGTTTGCTCTATGCGAAGCGACCTAGTTAATCATAAAATCTTAAATTTTAGACCAGAAACCAATGTAATTACAATATAACATAGCCAGTATGCTGTATTTATGTATCAGAAATCTTGATGTGAAATTTAAAGCTTTTTTTTTTTTTTTTTTTTTTAAAATAATTAGCGATCAAAAGATTTGGTGATTCTAGTAAAAAATGCACTAAAATTTACTAAAACTGCCTAATCTCCTAGAAAACTTAATTGATTGATTCCAAATTTTGTATGTGTATTGAGTATACCATAAGACAGCATACTGGCTATATGGCAACATTTGTTGCTTGCTCTATATATGAAAACTAGCAAAATGTAAACAAAGAAAATCCTTAATTGGGTCACTCGGTTGGTACACAGTGTTGATAAGACATTGATGTCAGGCATGCGATTTCCTAAAATATTTGTGCTTCTCCATGTTAAATCAAACAGAAAACCATGCTAAGAAATATCCCCACTAGATGTTATCTCATTGTAATCAGCAACCCCTAGACCAATTTCAAGGCTTGAAAACTCAAGTTATTATCTTTTTCATAGCTACATGTTTTTCAAGTTTGCAATTTGCTTCATTCCAAAACTATGATGTCAGAGATTAGTCAAATTATTTTGTTTATTACAAGCACATATTTCAGGAAAACTCACAAAGTGCAGTGACACATGGATGATGTATGTTTCACTATGCAATGTAACTGAACCAAACAGACTACTTAAGCTCAAATGATAGTTGGAATTACTGACAAAAAAAAGCTGTTTGAAATTGTGATCACTGGTGTCTTGTGAGTAACAGCAACACATTTTGTTTGGAAAACAATGAGGTGCAACACTCAGCTTAGACATGCATTGTTTGTTGTTGTTGTACACAAATAGTAACATTGCCTGACAGTTTCAAATTCCTTTGTCATTAACTGTGATGTCAAACTCTAAACTTATATGTCACAGATTGAAGATTAGACCAATCACATTGACAGATACCCGATGATGTCACGGTTTAACTGCAAAACGAAGTTTTCAAAAAAACACATAGCTATGAAAACGATAATTATCAGTGCCAAGACGCAATTACAAAGCCTTTAAATCCAGTTGCAGGAGGTGGTGATTCTCCTGATTATCATTTTGGTTTACTACCACGTGGTCATGGATGGGGTTCCAATGAAGAGGACGATGTTCCTGGGATAGGCCTTAGTGGCCAAAGGTGAGACCCAGCCCGGGGCAGCCAGCCTAGAGCTCGCCACAATAAAACTTCCACCAGATGAAACTAATATACAGGAGGTGGAACCCTAGTGGTGCCAGCTCCACCTAGCGAAAGTTTTCGTAACTTTACACTTATTTTATACAATTCAAATGAGTTTCTACAATTATATGAAACTAGCAGTTACCCGTGATATAAATAGTTTGAAAAAAATGCAGGAATAGCAGGGAGAGAGCATTATTTGAAGGATTTTTGACTGGGAGACCAAAAGAGTAAGTATTCTGAAGCATTTAGTCTTGACGGTATAATGTACGACAGCTATAGATCAGGTGAATATGCACAAAATATTATGAGTATAGGTTGTGATAACCGTGCAAAATGGAGGTTTTATAGTTGAGGTCATTGGTAAATGAGGAAGTGGATGATTTGCAGCTGAAGGAATGAATAAACTGTAAAGAGCATGAACATTTGTAATATTGAAAAATGCTACAAAGAACATTATTAGGACGTGGAAGTATACAATTAGAGTATAGATCTGTGTAAAGTTGCTTTTGCAGTGGCCCCATTTAGCAATAACTTGTAGTGAAAGAGAGATGTTGAAGTGAAAGGCACGTGTTGAGAAAATGGCAGTAGTTGAAGTGAGAGCCACCTGGTGGAAAATGAGAAACGTTGGAGTGAGAGCCACCAAAGGGATGAGAGGGTGATTAAGACTGATTGTAATTAGTGCAACTAATGAGAATTGAGTTTGGGAGATGATAAACACTCAAATGGGAGGTAAAATGGGGGGTCTTAGGGTTGCTTTTAATAGTATAGGTGTAAAAATGAGAAAGCCTTATGGGTGAGTGTAAAATGAGCACTACAAAATAGCCACTGAAAATACTATTATAGGATACTGTATTTATATAAATGTTTATTTGGCAACTCTCTGTTCAGATTTACCAATAGGCCAAGTAGGCCATCAGCCTACGGCCCCTGGCTTTGCGGGGGCCCCCTGAATCAGAATTCCCGCGTACACACACCGCATACATTGTGTATATGTGTTGTACAGTACTTGTACTGGGATTTAACACAGTAGACCCCCAAGTCAGTGGGCCCAAGTAGAAACATTGGATTGAGGGGGCCACAATGCCAGTGGGCCCTCCAAAGTCATTAGGCCTGCCAAAGCAGCAAAACCAGTGGCCCTTGTAGACACATTCCAAGTACGAAAAAAATATGTCAGTGGGCCCTCAGATCTCAGTGGGCCCTCCAAAATCAGTGTGCCCTCCACAGCGGCAAAACCAGTGGGCCCTAAGACTTGTAGACACATGCTTAGTGTGTACAAGAAATACTAGATGGAGGGGGCTCCCCCATTCAGTTGGCCAACCCCAGTCAGTGGGCCCTTCAAAGTCAGTTGGCCCTCCAAAACCGTGAAACAAGTGGGCCTAAAGTGGCAAAACCAGCATGCCCTTGTAGACGCATATTGAGTAAAAGAAATGCTAGCCCATTCCATCTAAGCATGTGTCCACAAGGGCCCACTGGTTTTGCCGCTTTGGAGGGCCCACTGACTTGGCAGGGGCACCCTCCATCTGGCATTTCTTGTATGCACTGAGAATGTGTCTACAAGGGCCACTGGTTGCAGTGCTTTGGTTGGCCCAATGACTTTTGAGGGCCCGCTGACTAAGTAATGGCACTGTGGCCCCTCTCCATTCAATGTTTCTACTGGGGCCCACTGACTTAGGGTCAACTGTGTTAAATTCCTTTACAAGAACAACATGTATATATGACGTATGCGGTTGGCATACGCGGGCAGTTGGATTCAGGGGGCCCCCTCCAAAATCAGGGGCCCCAGGCCGATGGCTTACTCGGCCTATTTGGAAATCTGGCACAGGAGCGAGGTGGAAAACGCAACATACAGGATCCTGTTACCCCGGCTAAATTTTTTTTTTTCAGAAAAAGGTGTTAATACAATTTTTCCGGACTGTGTTTACAAAAAAACAACACTTTCTGTGCCGATGATTTTTACAATATAAATCCAAAATATAATTGGTAAGGGGGCCACCATTTAATCTTAAGGGGGTTTGGAGTTTTTTTTAAATAAATAATTTCTTGCTCAGTTTGGTGAAATAATAAATAATTTTTAGGCAATCTTGAAATAAACAATTTCTGGAGAGGTATTTCTCAATAAGCTGATGCTTGATTTGGAATTGAATATTCAGGGACTCTGTGCGCCTGAAATAAATAATTATGGCCGCCGTCCGTGAAATAAATAATTTCCCGCCAAGGAAAACTCCAAGCCCCCCTGATTATTGAATGGTCGCCCCCTAACCTTCATAGAAAGGTTTCAATGCTGTGATTAGACATTATTGACCTCGGTAATACAGTTCGACTACACTGGAATCTTGACACTTTTTGCCTTTTTGGTACTGTCGAGCATTTATAAAACATGTTTTCAAACAACTGACATTTCACACAGATATATATATATTTTTAAACCAGATACAACAATGCTGCTTTCTCGGAATTCTCGAAATATTGTGAAGAACTTCTATATATATGTAAGGTGAATGATCTGAAGTGCTGATTTTTTAAGATTAAAATTACAGTGAAGTTTTGAAATGGGGTACCTTTTTCACTGCAGCACAATGTCAACAACAGTGAAGTAAAGAGAGGGTCTCGAGCAACGGGGGGCACCTTGGGGGGCACGCAATTTTCTCGAGTGGCACCCACAATACTAATTGTATATTTTTTTGCACAAGGTTGAGAAGTTCATATGGCGGACACCGGGGGTGAGGGGGGGAGGGGGGTATGTACAGGTCCAATATAAGGGGGCACGTACCCCCCCTAACAAGTGACATCACCATGGTAACAGCATTACATGGGTGTGATAAAACAGCATTACATGGGTGTGATAATGAATTTCAGTGTTCATTAGGATGAACTCAATTAAGCGAAGTTAATGAACTCAATGGACTTTTCATGTAGGTCACTCTGAATCGCAGGATATTGATGTCATGCGGCAGTTGGTGTTGATTTGACGTGCATGTTGAAACGTATCTCATTATAAATCAGCCAAGTGACTGACAATATGTCAAAATTTGTCATTCTGACGTCATGTTCTTCCGACGTGCATGTTGAAACCTTTCTCAACATGCATAAACAACTATTGGAGTCTCAAAAATACTTTTAACATTTTCAGAATCCACTAGTTAGTGTTGTCCTTGATGATGGATTTGGTTTGAATTTTTTTTTTCCCTGACTTCATAGCAGATTCTAAACTTCTGAACACAACAATATAAAAAATTGGCATTTTGACGTCATAACTCTGTTTTTGCATTTTGAAACCTATCCCATCATAAATCAGCTATTGAACTCACAAAAATAATTTTTACATTTCTAGAATCTACAGGTACTATCCTTGATCATTGATTTGGTTTTACATTTTTTTCGCAAACTTTATAGCAGACTTTTAACCTCTGAACTGAAGAACTTCGCAAAAAATGTCAAAAATTGGCATTTTTTGGTGACTTAATGCTAAATCTTGAAGAAAGCAATGCAATTAGGAGTATGTTATGTTCACCTCAATTTTTCCTAGCAACATAATTTTGATTGTTTCTTTGTTGGGATATTTAGTTTCCTCCATGATACTTTTTAAATTTTGCAAATCGGCCCACTATTAAAGTCTGTAGATCCGTTTTTGTCAAGAAAACCATGCAGCTACATGGGTCTGGCAGATATTACTGGACCCTTGAGGTCGTAGCGCCACCTTGTGGATATTTTCCCAATGGGCCCCATTAAAAACATTCACTAACCCAACTAGAAAAATATTAATTCGCTGTGCCACCCTGCTGGTGGTGGTAATATGTGTACAGCTGGATTTGCTTGTTACTTTAACGAGGTTACAACTTGTTTTTGGTCATTATAAGGTCTGATTATTAATGAAATATTGCTCTGGGACATTTGGGAACATTCTTATTAGATTCCTCATGTGCCAAAACATGGAAAAAGACTCAAAGCTCACCTTTCTAATGCAATTGGGAGCCAAGTTATGCTTGAATGAAGCAATTTT
Organism: Platynereis dumerilii; assembly: GCA_026936325.1. Lineage (NCBI taxonomy): Eukaryota > Metazoa > Annelida > Polychaeta > Phyllodocida > Nereididae > Platynereis > Platynereis dumerilii. The sequence continues at coordinate 414,410 of JAPTHN010000107.1, read as the reverse complement.
GGCGGCCGTATTGTTTTTTGTTATTATAAGGTCTGATTATTAATGAAATATTGCAATGGGGCATTTGGAAATATTCTTATTAGATTTGTCATGTGCCAAAACACGGAAAGAGACTCAAAGATCACCTCTCTAGTGCAATTAGGGACCAAGTTATGCTTGAATGAAGTAATTTTGGTGGCCATATTGTTTTCGGCCATTTTGAGGGCTTAATAATAGAGATACGAGCGGGCATCCTCAAAATTAGAAATCAACATACTCAAATTGACTTATTCCAGGTGGATGCCCATTGCTACTCTAAAATGCCTCAACCACTTTGAATTCCTCAAAATGGTTCCTGACTATCAGCAGTGCAGTTGCCATACCAGCAACAAATTGAGAATGAAATGACTGACTGCATGATAGAATTGTAAAATATATTCAAAATTCTGTCATCTATACTAAATCTGCACAGCTGTCTTATAAAGTATATTCTGGAGTTGATCTTTTTATACACGTTGTCTACATTTGTTGAAAAAGAGAAGTTCTGGTCTACCACGGTGCCAAGATATTTATATTCAACCACATTTTCTACTGCTTTTCCATTTATAACTAAGGAGGTGTCCACAAATGATGTTTTTTGTGAAATCTACAATAAGCTGTTTTTTTTTCGTAACATTGAGTTCAAGATAGTTAGCTTGGCACCATTCAGTGAACAGACTGACTTCAGCTCGATATGAAACATCATCATTGACACACTGAAAGACAAGCAGTGTCATCTGCATATTTGTACAGTTTACAACCATCAGCAACGCATCGACAATCAGCAGTATACAAAGTAAACAACAGTGGATATAATACACAGCTCTGGGGCCACCAAGGTCTAACACACTACCTTGCCTGTGTCAGTCATAAATTGATTGATCCTTGACTCTTAACTAACACTTTTGGTCAGTCACAAATTGATTGATCCTCAATTCTAACCCTCTGCTTTGGTCAGTCACAAATTGATTGATCCTTGACTCTTAAACTAACCGTTTTGGTCAGTCACAAATTGATCGATCCTCGATTCTAACCATCTTCTTTGGTTCACACACTGATTGATCCATGACTCTTTAAAACTCCTTGAGTCAGTCAAAGATTGATTGATCCTTGACTTCTGACTTACCCTTTTGGTCAGTCGCAAAACTTATTGATCCTCGCTTCTAACTATCTGCTTTGGTCGGTCACAAATTGACTGATCTTCGACTCTTAACTAAGCGGTTTGGTCAGTCACAAATTGATTGAATCTCAGTCACAAACGATTGATCCTCAACTCTTCAGTAACTGTCCTTGATTCCAAATTTTCTCCTTTGGTCAGTCACAAATTTATTGATCCACATTTCTAAACAACTGCAATCACATATTGATTGATCCTCGATCCTATCTATAAACCTTTCGATCAGTCACAAATTGCCTGATCATTGATTCTAACCAACGCCTTTGGTCAGTCACAAATTTTCTGGCTCATCAAAAACTTCTTGCATTAAACAACAGGAACAATGTACTAATATAGAAAGCTTTACCATGATGTTTTGCGGACTGGTCTAAGTAACCATGTGAATGGGCAACAATCAATACTCCCCCCCCCCA